>CM054124.1:169890041-171090041 GCA_028751855.1 Ambrosia trifida
ACCATTGTGGATGTCATCTGATGCCCAATTCCTGCTTCTGCTATCACCTGCATTGCATCTCACAACAAAATATTAACCATAATTCCATAACCAACACTTTCTTGACTGATTATGTCCGATTAGTATATTCATTATCAGTCAAGTGAGTGTATTTATAATGCATAGAACCACTTAATCATTTTATTGTAAAAAATAAAATAAAATAAAATAAATGAGGCTTTTGCATTCGTTTGTGACACTGATTACTAATCGAAATTTTGGATAACAAGTGTTCCGTTTCATACGAAATTACCCATTTTGACCAATTACCTCGGCTGCCATGTTTCTGATCTTGTAAACAAGAATTGTTAGTCAAATATATATACCTTGAAGTTATCTGAGCAATTAGCTTCTTCATAAGCCTTGCGTGTTTTTGATATGGTAACGTCCAAACCTGCCATCGGGCAGCGGGGATCTTCTGCACCTGCGTGTGTTTTCCCATGTCAACTTGGAACAAAAGACGAATCAACAGTAAATATATTTTACATAAATAACAAGGGTAGATCAGTGATCTCACCATTGAAAATCAATAAAGGGCGTGATGCAATGAGCGGGACTGTATAATTTGAATCAAATTCCCTTGCCAAACCAGGAGCTATCCTGTCCCAAACCTGGTCACAAAGGTTGAAAAATATTTCTTTATCCAAGAAATTTTTCCTTTTAATGATATATTTAAAAGCTATAATAACCAGTTATATTAAAAAAAAAAAAAAACAAAACAAAACATTATGATGTAAACACACCTTTTCCACAACTTCTTTGTCGATGACACTCTTCCCTAAGTCAACCCGTGCTTCTGAAACAAGCCAACGTTAAAATGAGAATCACAAAATCATTAAAATAATCTTAAAATTTTAAAACACAAAAGCATAAGCCTGCATTTGTAATGCGAATTGATTCAAAATTTAGAAAGAAAAAACCGTTGCATGAACAGAAGAAGCAATTTATCAAATATAAATGTGGAAATATGCAAAAAAAAAAAATAAAAAAAATTAGAAAGCATGGTATCTTACCTTCAAATACAGACTTGATACTGTCAACTCGAGCTTGCCATTGATCATTATCAATGGCCCACCGAAACCCCTAGACAACCATATCACATTCAACTGCTTTAGTATCATTTATGTGAACTTTGAAGTATTATCTTCATATCGATGTGTGTGTGTGTCTATATATAGGGTAAAGATAAAAAATAAATGGGTCTGAAGTCTGAACATACTATAATGAGAAGTGAAGGGAGAACTTTTTTTTTATTTTTATTTTTTGAATTTTTTTTCCATCTGTTCAAGCATGTTTTTTAGCTAAAATCTATATAAAAAATATTTTTGTATAATTACTCTAGTAGAGTAATTACACAAATATTTTTTGTTTAGATTTCAGGACTAAAAAACATGCTTTAACAAGATGGAAAACAAATTCAAGAAAAATAAATAAATAAAATTCCCGCTTCACTTCTCACATTAAGACCCATTTGTAGGTTAAAACCCATTTGTACAATAACCTTACCCTATAACAATACTAATCTTTTTATCTTTATTGAAATGATTTAGGTGGTACCATGCACTGAATAAACATTGTGTGTGGGTTTCCACTTGCTTGACCCATTCGGCCCAGTTAACAAATCTGTTTGACCTATTAGAGCTAGGTCAAACATTCACGAACGGACTCCCCGAAGTGGCCAAATCACAAGGAAATGGTTTGGAATTCCCACCTCTATTTTTCACTAATACATACCTGTATACCAATTATTGGGACAACCACCGAATAACGCGTGTCAAGAAAAGCAGCAAACCATGCATGCATTCCTGCATGAAAGACCAACATTTCAGTTTATCTAATTCAATCTTATTGCTTTATGTTTTCAATATTCTAACCTCCGAGTGATTCCCCAGTAATTCCTATCTTGGAATGGTCTATGTCATCTCTTGCAGTAAGATAGTCTGCCAACTTTACAAGATCCCACACCGTGTCAAATATGAATGGCATTGTATCCCCTCTTTTCCATGATGAAACAAGAGCCTGCATCCAAAATATTAAAAAATTTAATTACAGTTTCAATGCTCAAGGCAGAAAAAAAAAAATATAACTAAAAAGAATCCAATGCTCACATCTTCATATGTGGTTTTGTTTTTGGCCCGTTCTCCATGGTAACGGGAATCAACAGCAACTGCAATATATCCACGTGAAGCATACGCCTCAAGTAACGGGCGCACCCACTCTTTGCACTTATTTGTGCTATGAAGAAACACGATAGCTGGCCTTTTTGAAGGTGTACTTTCTTTCATACTCAAGATGAGCACAGGCAAATGCCCTTGATCTCCTTCCTAATTCGAATGCAATAACAAGTTTCTTCGTATTAAAACTTAATACCTTCATCAGATTGAGGTAAAAAGTGAGTTTACCTCAGTGGTTAAGTACAAGTTTTCTTCGTTAAGTAGCTGTTTGAAGTTGGGAATGTCGGCTTTTGGACATGATTCCATTGCCTGGTAACAATGTTCAAATAAGATAACTTGTGACAAAGATGGCAAACACCTTAACATGTCTTATAACTTATACTGACCTCACTAAATGGTGGCGGTGGTGGTCCTTGATATAAGGGTTCTTTCACTGGCGTTGCAGGCTTTACCTCAAGCGGAACTAAAAACAACACACATGATCATCAACATACAATTTGACAAATAAACAGATGAAATCACGCTTCAACAGAATAATCAGAAATGCAATATTATTTATTTAACAACATGGATTATGAGACATTTCAGGCAAACAGTCATAAATATCAGTAACATAACTCAAACGAAATTTGGTGATCAAGCGTCTACATATCCTGTATCGGCCATAATTCACATTAGCAATACGCTTGAAGAAAAGTGAAGGATAAGCACCCCTTCTAGAAGTAATAGCTTCCCGCCTCCTACGTTCCTACTGCCTACTTCGGTGAGAAGTTCCCATCCTTTTTGTAAAAAAAAATGCCCGATTGATCTAATCCCCTTCTTCCCAAACGTACAAAGTTGACCACTGTTTGGCTGACACCCGTTCTTCCCGTTCAAGTTTGGTTGACACGGAAGTACAGCAAGAAGGAATGGAACTGCCTGAGAGTCGTCTGAAATTCACACTTGGGTAAAGACAACCGACTTTGGAAACGAAACTTGAACCCATTTCAGCTATCCCGGCTACTTATTGAACGTAGCGAACCTATGTGAAGCCTCTTAAGTCCTTTAATATCGAAACAATTTACCTTCAAATATCGTACCGTACCGGTACCCATTTTTGGCGATTTTCAGTACCGGTTCGGTAGGGTACCAAGCTCATCCCTAGTTTTATGATAGAAACTAGAAGCACAAAAAATTTGACTTTGTTGCACATAAAAAATGGATTAACTATAATAATTTTGGGGCAAACTGGAGTAAATCTCACTCAATAAGCAAACGTACATAGCAGACCGTTGTTCGGCTGCCCCCGTTCTTCCCATTAGGGGAGGGTAGACCCAGAAGTACAGTAAGAAAGAATATAACCGCTTGAGAGACGTCTAAAGTTCACTTTGGAAAAAAAAAAAAAAAAAGCTCGAAACAAGCCAAGCTTAAAACAAGCTTGTTTAGTAAACGAGCCCGAGCTTCACTTATTGAGCTCGAGCCGGCTTACGAGCCTAAACGAGATCATTATTTATATAATTAGTAATTAATATAAATATATATATTTTCAATTTATACTTTCCCTACTAATTATAAAATTTTGAAAAAATAACTAAATTATATATAAAATAATGATTATAATTAATAGAAATTTATTAATAAATAACAAACGAGCCTAGTCCGATCCTGAAAAACTAAGTATGAGCCAAGCTCGAGCTTTCATAAGTTAAACAAGCTGAGTTTCGGTTCGGCACATTTCCACCCATGGAACTAGGGGTGTTTAGAATTCGATTCGAATTCGAAAAATTCGAAATTCGACTTAACTTGATTCGATTATCAAGAATTCGATTCGATGATCAAGAATTTGAATTCGAATTCGATTCAATTCAATTCGAGTTCATTAAATCGAATACAAATTTATGATTTTAAATTAAATTCGAAATTCGAAAATTCATTATTCAATTCGATGAACACCCCTACATGGAACCGATTGTAGTTTTATGATTAAGAGTAATAAGGTTGGGGCAAACTGGAGTAACTCTAAACTCAATCAGCTAATAGCCTAAATTAAACAACACAAAGTAGGTATACATAGTATGGTAACAAAGTCAACGATCTATGACAGCATTAAACGTAACTATAACAACACTGAAGCACGGTGACATAAATATATACTAGGTGAAATGTGTTCATACAAATGAGGATAATAATCAGTCACTAAGCTGATGAAACAGTACCTTGAGCTGAACGGCGAGTAGAAAGAACCTGAAGGAACTGGGAACGGAGTTTAGCTGCTGATGCTGCATCGCCTGAGTCCATCTGCTCTGTTTTATTAAGAGGAACAACACTGATTGAATTGCTATTGAAGTAGTGAGATCTGTAGTGTTTATTTCTTGATGAAGCTGAACAACTTGATGGCCTCTGGCACGTGGTGGTTGGAAGTTGTTGGAAGTGAAAAATATGTGTCTTCATTCTTTCTTTGCCACTCCCATTGTTACCTTAGCTTCTTGTACTTTATGCATCATTTCTTGTATTCACTTCTTCTTCTTCTTTTTTTTTTTAAGTTTCAAACACATATATTTTATTTATATTTAGAGCTACACTCAAATTATTTCTTTAGTTAAATAAACACAATTTAAGTCGCAATGGTTATCCTATACCCAAAATGCTGGTTGAGTCTCAATTCTAAAATTTTGTCCTCTGCGTCCTTTTCGTTTTAATTTTGATCAGTCGAGTCCCTCTTCTACTCTACACCGATGTCCTTCAACAGTTACTCTAAAATATAAAAATATAATTAATTAATTAATTGCCACCACACATTATACTTCCACCTCCACTGACAATCACCAACCACCACGCTATTAACTCTATTTTAATTTAATTATTACTGAGCATAATCAAGAATCAATCTAGTTTCAACAAAATTATAAAAATGTATATTTAATTAATTAATTAGCACCAGTCGACAGATCATACTACCACCTTCACTGAACCCATGAACTATGGTGGTGGTGGTGGTGATGAAAGTGAGTTACCAGCGAGGGGAACCATCATCATCAAGAGCAGCAGCAGCATAGGTGGGTGGACTGGAAATAAGGAGTGTCGTGAGGGTATATGGTAGTAAGAAGGTGTGGTTGTGGTGGTGGCGTGGGTGTGAGGATGTGGTGGTTGGTTGGTTATCTAGAGAGGGAAGATTAGGCAAAGATCATGGAGGTGGGTCAACGGGTGGGTTTTTTTATAATAACAATTAACAACTTGCACCCGTGTGCGTGTGATCTGGTGGGAGACACAAACATTTTTTAAAGATGTGTATAGTTCGGTTCAGTTCGGTTATTAGTCTCAACAAAAATCAAAGTCATCGGCTACACAATCTTATTACCCTCCTCGGACCTTACCTTAGCTTTTATTATTGATGGGATTAACTGAATATGATGATGATGATAATGATTTCGTTAATTTTTTTAATAACCAAACCAAACTTCGTCTAAAATTTTGGCTTAGAAGTACATGAAATGAAGATATAAAATTACAAATACATGAAATGGAAGTTAAGAATATATGAAATATTCGATTTTTAGTTTGGTAAATTTTGGTTAACTAATGGTATAAAAAAACCTGATAACCAATTTTAAGTTAATTAGGTTGTTTGGTAAATTCAATTTGCAATTGATTTGGGTTGGTTACGTATGTTTTCGGTTATTGCTCACCACTTCATATTGTTAGTCACGTAACACATCAATTTTTTTAAACTAAAAAATAATAGTAATATTACGGCCCTGTTTGGATACCCTCTGAATCATCCCATTCAGAGGCACCCTCTGATTCGGTCAGAGGTGAGTCTGTTTGGTTAGAAAAATCCAACCTCTGAACCATTCAGTTCAGTGCTGAATCATTCAGTTTCATACAATCTCTGAATGAAAAAAAGGACTCAACTGCCCTCACCTCACCCCCCCCCCCCCTCTGGTTCTCTTCTCTGTTCTTTGTTGAAGCCAACATCGTCTGCCCTCACATCACCCCCCCCCCCCTTAGTCGCCGGAGGTCGTGCATAACCATCGGAGCCACCGCCATCGTGCCGCCGCCGCCACCGGTTGTTGGTTTGATAATAATAATAATAAGGGGAAGGGGATCGGGATCGAAGGGGAAAGAAAAAGAACACGGGAAAGAAAAGAATTAAGAACATAAAAAGGAAAGAAAGAAAAGAATAGGGGAAGGGGAAAGCATGGAAACTACTGGAACTTGGGAGTTGGGAAGATATGTGTGAATGTGAAGATTTTTATCTTTTATGTTAGGTACAATAATAATAATAATAATAATAATAATAATAATAATAATAATAATAATAATAATAATAATAATAATAAAATTATGTATATGATTTTTATTGATTAAAGTGGGGTTTTCTAAGTTATCGAGGTGTTATTGTTACAGGGATAAAATAGTCATTTTGCACACTTATTCAGACATACAACCAAACAACCATTACTGGTTCAGCACTTACCGGTTCAGAGCCTCTTACCCATTAAGACCTCTTACTGGTTCAGCACTTGCCAAACAGCCCCTACAAATCATGTACTCCACAGAGATAAATAGATCGTAAACAACAACTTTGGCAACCAATTGATCGATTCTTCCAAACCCTGTATGTTAGTTCAAATTAAACCATAACAACTCATTCCAGGCGTAAAGTAAAAATCAAAGTATATAAAAGCGTAAAGCGTGTTAGATCTGATACCATTGATTTTTATCTTGATCTTGCATAAACAACAACAAAAAACTTCGATAACTAAATACTGCATGTTAGATTATAATCAATGTATTAGAAAAGAACATGGACCGAAACATTAGCAACCTTAGTTTTGACCAACCCGTTTTGGTCAATAACCCATTTAGACTCAAAACCCGAACCAAAATAATCCTATTTTAAACCTATTAGTTTTGACCCGGACTTGTTTTAAGCCGCAACCCAAATCCACCCCACCCACCCCGATTGCCAGGCTGTATACCAGTTTATATGTTGAGGTTGTCAATGATAAAGTTCCAAACTGACTAGTCAACCTAAGCGTCCAAGTACAAACTATATCAAAATAACCTTGGAATATTTAGCCTCATATATCCAAAAATACCACTCGGTCATTCCTCCTAAATCTCAGCTTAATTTCAAGTGTATCTTAGGCGATGGGGTGTACTCTAACATTTAGGGTGTTAAAGGTGGACATGACATGTTAACTTGCATTGCACACCACTCGCTCCTCGTGTTAAGGGGCAATAAAGGAGTTACTTGTTAACATGTTAACCAAATGTGAAAATTCTACATTAAATTATTTCCCTTTTCTAAACAAAAAACTTATAAAAATATAGGGTTAGGATCAAATAAACCGTAAAAGAAAAATAGGAAGTCGTAGAAGGGTATCAAACGGACTCCGTTTGAACCCATTCAAGCGGCATTGGAACCGTCTCGTCGAACCCTACGATCTTAGTTTTTAGGTTTTTGCTTTTTTGGACTTGTAGCTTTTAGTTTTTAGAATTTATGTTATATCATTGTGTCTTTTATGTAGTATTGTGTTTTTTTTCATATTTTCATCTTTGTGTCATTTTTTTGATTTATTGTGTCTTTTTTCTTCAGCATTGTGTTATAATTTTTGGCATTGTGTTATATTTTGTGGCTCATTGTGTCATATTTCGTTATCTATTGTGTTTTTTGTATCCTTCTCACCCTTCTCATTTTTGTTACATTGTGTAGAATACAATTGAAAGTATTTAACAACTAATACGAGCGTTTATTCACAACCCTATGTTTTCGTATGATTAATCGTCCCAGTATAATCCGCCGTTTTTCTGATTTTTAGATTCAAATACTGATCTTACGTTTTCGTTCAATGTAATCGACTTTTTTTTTTTGTTATTTTGGTTGTGTAATCATTCAGAATGTTAAATCGAGTTGAAATGATGAAAAATCAGGTTTCGATTTACAGTTTGTTGTTTCGATTTGAAAAATTTTTGAACGTTTTTCTTAATTTACCCTTGGTTTGTTTAAGTCGACCACGATTAAAGTTTATAATTACCATCATGCCACCACCTACATCTAAGACTACTCGGAGTGGGGGGGAGGGAGAGGGGGATGAATCGCCATGTGGCACTTGTGGGACCCTTGTGAGGGGGGATTGTGGAGAGTGGAAGGGGGGAAGAGGGGGGGGAAGTGACATGTGGCACTTGCTTTTACATTTTTTTTGTTTTTTATTTTCTTTTTTAATAAATAAAAAAACACAATTTTATAAAAACATAAATATAAATCTATATACCTAATAAACAAAAGTCCATGAGTACACTTGGCACTCCCACATTCATCCTCAATTGTGGAGCCAATCATATTGTGCCAAGTGTCTCATTGTGGGATTTAATAAACTTTTTGATTTAAATAAAAAAAAAAAGAAAATATAAAAACCCAACAAAAAAACACGGACATAAGCAACAGCATATCATCGCCTCCTTCTCAAAGCAACCCCTCCAAACCCTAATCACAGCGATTACCGGCGATCGACCCAATCATTCATCTCCAATCAAAGGTAACCTCTCTTTCATTCTTATTTTAATCAATCCATGTTTATCCCTCATTGTCACTGTGTTTTTTTTCGTTTTTTTCTAATCTCTTTGTCGATTGAGTCTTTTTTTTTTCCCTGTTTTGATTTGATTATTTATGTTTCCATTGTTGTGTTTATGTTACGACAAAGAAAACATTCGTTTGCCCTTAATTAGGGTTCTTGATTGTTTGATTAGGTTTGTTGATTTTTTGATAAGGTTATTGAATGGATTTTGTTGTGCTCAAACAGTGTTTTCTATTTTTATTTTACACTGATGATGTTCTGAAAAACTTTGGTTTTCAGAAGATTAGATTCTTATTTTTTTTTAATCAACTTTGTATGAACATTGTGAATATGACTGGATTATATAAAGTTTTCAATTGTTTGATTAGGTTTTTTGATTGTTTGATTAGGGTTCTTGAATGGATTTTGATGGACTAACACAGTGTTTTATTTTTGATGTAAATAGATGATGTTAGGTCAAACTTTGGTTTTCCGAAGATTAGATTGTTGTTTTTTTTTAATCAAGTTTGTATGAACATCAAAAAATATGACTCGATTATATAAAGTTTTCAATTTGGGATTTTTCCAAAATTAATCTGTTTTCAAAATTGAATAGGTTTTAATAAAATACAGATTTGGCACTTATGTATTCATCAAATGATTCAATTTCAGTTATATGATATCATGTTTTAATATGTTTTTACTGATAATACAGTTGCTCTAAAGGTCGTCTCAGAATGGTTTATGGATTTTGGGTTAAATCAGAGGGCAGAGAACGTGTGTGTATGGTAAGCGACCTTTCTTATGCCTTAAAACTCTGTTGGTTGTTAGAATATTTTCATTGATCACTGTACAGTATTCGGATGTATAATGTTTATTAACTGAAAATCCAAGAGATTAGTTTATAATCAAAATTTTTTGTATTGATTTGTAGGCGTTGCCCGGAGATTATAAGGAATGGATTTCTAAGTATGGATACCCTACTGGCATGACCAGAATTCATACGTTGGATCAGAGATCATTCGAAGTTAAAATGATGAATATCGCTGGGAAGTGGTTTTTTTACAATGGGTGGAAGCACATGATTACAACGCTAAACTACCCAAGTGGTTGTCACTTTGTGTTTGAGTACGAAGAAATGCTCAACTGTTTTAATATGTATACTTTCCATCAGGATGCCATAGCTGCACCGGGCAAGTATTTCTACTGCAAACTTGATGACCCACTCAGTGATCTGAATCGGCTGGTATGTTTTTTAAATGATGTTTATAAACATGACATAACGCCTTAAATACATTAATATGTACTAATGTTTGAACATTGTTTTTCAACTTTCCAGCATATAAGTGCCTTCGTTCATCATGGTTTGTACAATCGAAACCCTCCTATGGAACCGATTATGGTTAGCTCATTTCCAGGTAATATCATGTATATAATATATTGTTAGATAATAAGACTTTTTAAAATTTTGATGTTCATAATCATAACAGTATGCTGGAAAATCATCTTCTTTGCAGGGCATGTTTTCCAGATCCAACTTGAATACGATGGTCATGAGATTTTCATTACCCAGGGATGGCCGTACATGAAACAGAGGTTTAACATAACAGCGGATCATCTGATGGTGTTTCAAATTTACAACGAGGTTTGTTTGTCGATTTCAAATTTCAAAAAATATCATTAATTTTGTTTGAGATTTATATCATTAATTTGTACACCTTTCATGTGTTTCATTGTAAAATTAACAGAAAACATTGGAGTTGTCCATCTTTGAAAAAAACAAGCTGACCCTGCCTCCGGAGTTGTGGGAGGACGTTGAACAGCCCGAGGATGACCAAGTTAATCAGGAGGAAATAGCTGTGGTTTCTGACGATGATGATGGAGAAGACTATTCAGATGATGATGATATGGAAACTGATGATGATGAATCTGGATCGGATGAAGATGTTGACGATATAGAAGATTGGGCCGTTCCAGTTGTTTTTGTTGTTGACAGGCATTTTGTAAGTATTATATGTTTAAGCAATCTGTTATAATCATTTTGATGCTAAATAAACCGTTTTATAACAAATTTCATGTATGATTATTTGTTTTAGCGGATGAAGACACAATGGGCGAAGGACAACGGCTTGAACAGGCCGCGCTCATTGACAATTAAGGATGCTGAGCAAAATAGCTGGGGTGTCTCTGTAGGTATTGAAGACAGGGGATCGAGTAAGCGTTTTTACATCAAAGGTATGTCTGTCTTTGTTGCTGACAATGATTTGCAGGCTGGTGATCAGGTGCATTTCCGTTGGTTTGAAAAACGAGGTCTGTTCAAGCTCTCTAAAGTAGTTAGGGTTGATGGTAATTAGGATGGGATTCAGTGGGTAGTTTTTTGGATATAAATCGCATACATTTGGTCCTAAGTCGTGGTGGTTTCTGAAACAATACAGTGGTTGTGGGTAACTGTTAACAAACTTGATTATGGTCGTTTTTTGGATGATGATTAATTAGCGGTCACATACATTGATTTGTTTTTTGTGTTGATATGTGTTTTGAAAAAATATATCAGTATTATGGTTTGTATTTACGACATATGATCTTCTATGTTTTAATAGTTAGCAAAAATTTGGTAAATATGTTTTTTTTAGCAATAGGTAAATATGGTTAATATGATTTATTTGCCATAATGAGAATTAAAATTTAGACAACTATAGATTTTACAAATTGACTTTTTAAAAATTGTTTATTAAAACTTAAATTTGGTAAATTACATTACATTAAGTTTTGTCATTCTCATTATTAACATTCTAAATTTAAGTAACTTTGACTTTTTTTTTGAAAACGTACCAAGTTTTAATACTTTCCATTTTTTTACCAAATTATACATGTTTTTTAATATTTTAAAAACATAATTAATTAATAATTTTCAAAAATATATCAGTCTTATCGTTTTTGAAACAATACAGTGGTTGACTTTTTACAAATTGACTTTTTAAAATTTTTTTATTAAAACTTAAAATTGGTAAATTACATTACATTAAGTTTTGTCATTCTCATTATTAACATTCTAAGTTTACGTAACTTTGACTTTTTTTTTGAAAAAGTCCCAAGTTTTAATACTTTCCATTTGTATAGACTTATACATGTTTTTTAATATTTTAAAAAAATAATTAATTAATTATTTTCAAAGTCAAACCGTTTTATGTTGACAAACAAGATTTATGGAAAGCCAATCAATTAACGATGTGTAATTGACTACTTTTTATGGTTTCAATCAACCTATATTCGATTTGTATTTAAATATCCTAATTTATGGCGTTGACTTTTTTCTGGTCAAATAGTGTTGCTGTGTAACTGTTAGCACTAGAGTATGGTTGTTTTTTGGGATTGTGATTAACTGTTATTGGTTACATAGATTGGTTTGTTATACCTGTTGATATGTCTAACGAGAAATAGATTTATGATATTCTTTTTTTTTAAACACATATGAATGCTTATTAACAAAATCAAACGTTTTATTTGAAAATATTAAATTTTTGGAATAACATTTTAAAAAAAAATTATAACGTTTTTTAATATTTTTAACTCACAAGTAATTAATAATTTTCATAATCAAACCGTTTTATCTTGAGAAACAAGATTTTTGGAAAGACAATCAATTAACAATGTATAATTTGACTACTTTTTATGCTTTCAATCAACCTATAATTTATCTTTTTTTACATCCAAATTTATGCCGTTGACTTTTTCCTCTTAAAATTGTGTTGCTGTGTAACTGTTACCACCTTAGTTTGGTTGTTTTTTGTATTGTGATTAACTGTTAGTGGTTACATACATTGGTGTGTTTTTACCTGTTGAATGCTTATTAACAAAGTCATCCGTTTTATTTGAAAATGTTAAATTTATCCAGTACAATTTTAAAACAAAACTAAACGTTTTCTCTTTATTTTAAAATCACAAGTAATTAATAATTTACAAATTAAAAAACTTTTAATTTGACAAGCAACATTTTTGTATAGACAAAAAATTAGTCAACCGAATTTTTTACAATAACATTTAATAAATAACTTTTATTTTCATAATTTCGGAAACTTTGACCACTTAATTTGATTGAATATGTATTATGGAAACCTTTAAACTTAATCAATTAGATTGGCATTTCTATTTATATAATCAATACCAAAAATTAAACATTTCTTCCTTATTTATAATTGGTGTACCAAATTATATATACATGTACAAATTTGTCGAACTTAATTCATTTTTTTTCTTCTACATTTCGCAGGTAGTATATACTACTTTAGGCTCTTACATTTTTATTTATATATCACACGAGTACTAACATATTTTTGTTCGCAATTATTTGTGATAACTATTACACACGTGCAGGCAGATGGATCCAAATAATGTAACATTTTTGAATGACATAACATGGCGGCTGAGTAATTACACAATCAAAGTTAAGGTACTTAGGCTTTGGAAGAGAGCAAATCGAAAGACACCAGGTGAAACTCTTTGCATTGATATGGTTGTTATGGATGAACAGGTTAGATTTTATATCATCAATTCATTTGTCACATATATGTTACCAAAACTCCATTTAATATTTTCTGGTCAAATAATGTCTTCTAATTACATTTTTTTACGCAGGGTTCTAAAATGCAAGCGATTGTGTGGAATAGATACATGAAGAAGCATGAAAAATTTCTACGTGAAAATGAATCATATTATATCTATAGACCACAACTAGCGGATAACAAATCTGTTAAACACTTTTCTAAAAATGACATATTATCTTTTACTTTTGAAACAAATCTTACAAAGTGTAACAGATTTGATGGTAGCCAATATGGTTTTAATTTCTCTTCTTTTGAGTCTATTAAGTCTGGTAACCTTTCGCAAGAACAAAGGATTGGTAGTTTTCGAAGCCTTAATCTTTTATATATTTTTATTCTTTTAATTTGTCTTCTTATTTATTAGTTGAGATAACATTTTAAATATTTTAGATTTCATTGGCTTTGTTGAAGAATGGAGTCCACCCGAGCCTATCGAAACAAAAGCTGGATTGAAAATGAAAATGAACCTACTCTTGATTGATCTAGAGTATGTGTTTCATTTTTCCCATTCATAATTTATTATCTCATAATCTTTCATGATATATTCATTTCTCATTTGTACGATTAATACTTTGGAAGAAATGTTTGGAATTTATGCATGCTCTAATAAAAAATGTATTGTATGTAGTGGGGTAAAAATGTCATGTTCTTTGTGGGATGAATATAGTGAGCAGATGTTTGAGTACATCAAGCAGAACGAAGCTGAAGTCCATGTAGTTCTTATTGTTCAGTTTGGTAGCTTTACCAATTATAAAGGTTTGTCATTTCTTGCAATTTGTATTACGTTTGACATTTTTTTTACTTTTTTTAAAAAAATAACGCTTGCTTTTTTATTTTTTTTAGGTAATGTAAGTTTGCAAAATGGGTTCAATATAACTCGCCTGTTTATCAACGAAGATATTGACGATATTCGTGCTTTTAAGAAAAGGTGATATGTTTAAATTATCCTGTAATTATTTACATATATCTAAATATTTGACTTATTATATAGATGTTATATTAATTTTTTTATTCTTATAGTTATATTGAAAAGTTTTTATCTACGGAATCATCGTCTGTGCAACGATCTCTTGGATCGTCTGGTAGTATGAATATTAATGATGAGTTCTTGAATAAAACCCCTTTCAGCACTATTCGTGATCTTCCGTTGATAACAGAGGTAAGATTCAATTGATTTATCATATCATTATATACAAGTTTTTTTTAAAATTCATAAGACTAACCAATTCCTGTTTCTTTTGTAGGTGAACAAACAGGTCATTGTTCTTGGAACCATTAAGGGTGTCGATGATAAAGATGAGTGGTATTATTTGGGATGTGAGCACTGTAATCACAAGGTGGAGCCGACCTTAAGTTTACCTGATGATAATGAAGAAACAGATGTTACTTCGTTTAAACAGGTGTTAGTTTGCCCCAATAGAGAATGTCCAAAGCACATCGTCTCTGCTGATCCAGTGTATGCTTTATTTTAAATATGTACATCTTAAAGTAAAACAGTATTAAATTTGTTTAATAATATTTTGTAATTTGTAAATGTAGGTTTAGAGTACCTTTAAGGGTTCAGGATTTTACTGGTATTACATCCCTTACTTTATTTGATCGTGAAGCAAAGAAATTGCTGGGAATGTCAGCAATGCAACTTTTAGAAAAATCTAAGCAAGTAAGTTGTTTACACTCTGTCCAAAACAAATTAGTTATTTTGCTTTATATTATTTATGTCATTTGTTATTAAGGTTTCTGGTGAAGAAAAAACAACTCCAACTGAATTTCGTGATCTTGAAGACAAAAAGTTTGCGTTCAAAATAAAAGTGGGTCAATTCAATATTGACAAGCACCTAGACGGATATAGTATACGCAAGTTTACAAATGAGTCATCGATACTTTCTTCACTAGAACAAAAGTTCTCCGATATTCAGGTTTTTTATTCCCATACTATATTCCTTTATAGGTTGCTTTTATAAAAATTTATTATTGTTTTACTATATAATGTGACACATAGAAATCCTTTAATGTTTTTAGGTGGATCAACCTGGATTTGAAAGCTTGGATGGAGTTGAATCGTCTACACAAAATGCAGTCTCTCTTAAGGTTCTTTTCACCTATTAAATCACTCCCGCAATTTAATTTAAATTGCTACTATTATCAAACATTAAACCTTTCATTTACTTTTGTAGGATTCTGTTGGAGATAACAACACTCCAGAATCATCTTGCAGAGTTAGTCTGGTCCATGACGAGCAGGAAGTGAAGCGTAGCCTCGACAAAGTTTACGGTCTAGAAGATGATGCAAGTGAGTCTACTACCAAAGTGCGTAAGGGTGATAAGAAAGTTTGCACCGACAAATCAGTTGAGATCCCCCTGTTGATCCCAAAGCTTGAAAAATAAGAACATTTATCCGTTTGTTTGCTATTTTTTTGGGGATTTTTTCTGAATGTTTGTTTATGGTTTGAAACAATTTGGTTTTTATTATGGTTTGTTTGATGTTTGCTACTATTTTTCATTTGAATTAGTTGTTGGTTTGAACATTTATGTTTTTTTCCTTACCTTTGGCAAATAATTGTTCGTTGTTGAATAAATTTTAATTATTTATACGTTACGTTGAATTATCTATAAGAATCATAACATTATTCATAGGTCCACCTATATATAATTAACATTTTTTTATCATATTTATATTTTTTCAAACAATTTATCAAACATAAAGTTCTAATACATTCCATAAAATTATTCAACAAAATATGAGTAATACTTAATTATATTACTTTTTTAAAAAACGTTTTTTTTAGTTAGTTTTATATAAAATTCTAAGTATTATAACTAAAGATTATGTTAAAATTACAAAGTTGCTATAGTACAGTTACTTTAAACAATTGTATTCTAATTACATACTTAATAAAAAAAACATAATAAATACTAATAATAATTAACTTGACTTTTTCGTTTTCTTTAAAATTCAAATACTATTTCTTTAATAATGGTAAGTATTTAAGCTTATTAATAAACATTTTTAATTACAAAATCTTTGTAATTACACACTTGCTAAAAATAAAAACCTATACATGTCCATATATTAAAATTTTCGAAAAATTTGAACGTAATTACAGCAAAAAATTCAAATTTTGAAATTCATTTAAATATGGTAAGTAATTAACCATATTAAAACAGTTTTGACTAGAATTTTTCTGTTTTTAAAAATCTATAAAACCCTACTACTATAAATCAAACCAACACCTTTCATATAAACGAATCCATTCATTCTTATAGACAAATCAGAAGACTCAAATATTCAAGAGTTCATCTTTGCTTTTGTATATTTTCTCTACTTTCTACCAAACAAGTTGAAGGTAAGTAATTCTTTTATTTCAATATTACATGTTTTCGTAGAACATGTTTATCTACATGTTTTTTCTCTACTGTTCCATCAAAGAAGATGAAGGTATGTAATTCTTTAATTTCAATATTACATATTTTCGCATAACATGATGATTCGTACTTTATGTTGATTTATAATATATTGTTAGATAAGTATTATGTATCGTTGAATGTTTATATATATATAAACCTATCATCCATAATTTTAAGTTTGTTTATATTTTGTTAAACTCTTATAATGCATTTTATGTAGAATTGCATCCTTTTAGTTGAAATGGGACGTAAAAGACTCTCTAAAAGTTCGAATGGTAATTTTTTTGGCATAAATATACAATGTATTTATAATTTTATTATTTTTAATTTGTCATCTAATTTTTCGATTTTTTATAAGGTGATGACAAACGAACGCCATTATCTAATATCTCAAACGGTACACTTATTTCGTAGTTATATATGTCTTTATTTATATTATCGTTTACTTATGTAACTAATACGTAATTCTTCATAGTTATCTCCCATGAAGAAAAAGTTAGGCACGCGGCCGAGTGTCGTAGATATAGAAAATTACAACTGGATGCAAAGAGATGCAAGGTGAACAATCATAATAATGGAATTCAAAATGTGCCGCCAACTACAATATTTAATCGTTACTCCGTTGAAACTTCCAACCATTATATTCATCAAAGCTCATCTTTCCAAAGTACATTGAATGTTTCTACACCAGGTAAATCAACGAATAACACTTTCTATTTTTAAGTATTTCTATACAGTCTTAACTACCATTCCACATTTACAATTTAAGTAAATTTTATTTGTTCGTCTTTTTTTATAGTACAATTGCAACAAAATCATTTGTTTAATTTATCAAATGTTATTTTTATTTATTTAAACTACATGTTTCACTGTATACGAATATCCTATTTTCTTATTGATTTCATTATAAAAACTAATACTATTTCATACGTTGTTTCTACGATTGAAGTCAATAAATATATTGCAACGGAGTGTCCAAAATCCAGAAAACTACAAATGGATTCTATGAGACTCAATGCTAATCAATGTCAAAATTCAAACTCATCAACATCCAGAAGTACTTTAGTTTCAATCGATATGCCATCCTTTAGATCAACCTTCAACAACCCATTTAATGCATCCTTCTCTGGTAATAAATTTGTATGCCATTTAAATATTCGATACCTTTACTTTTTAAATTGATGACAAATTTTTAACTCTAACACTTTCTCTTTGTTATTTCATTATGTATTATTAGGTTCCACACAAAGAACTCCTTTGTCCAATATTACAAACGGTATCATAATACTATGTTATACACCTTTTATTTTTACATTAGTCCTTTATTTTAACATTAAACGTTTATTGAATATACAACCTGATATTATTTTTATCCATAGTTTCCGTGGCTGAAGTCCAAAGACAAAAATCTACAGAGTTACGAAACGTTAGAAAAGCACAACTAGATTCAAAAAGACGTAAAGTTGGTTCTGTTGGTAGACCTCGAAAACAACCCACTGTTGCACATGAGTGTTCAAATGATGACACGCTAAGAACTCCTACTTATCCAACCCCATCTGGTACAATTTGCTTTGTGTCGATTAATGTAATGAATTTCTGAATCTTATTAATACTAACTTTTAAATGTTATTATTAATTACAGGTGGACTTACTGATGTTAATACGGTCTCACTTGCATCATCTTCTGCTCAAAGAGAACCGATTAATACATCAAGGAATAATCGACGTTGCATCTCACCTGTCCGAATGGTTAGTTTATCTGACGAAGAAAATGTGGAACCTCAAACAATTGAAGGCTTGCAATTTAAGGGTGTCTCTAAAGGTAAATATTAAATTTACAAAACATTTAAAAGCCTTTTTTTTGTTTTATAAGTTAATTTTATTTTATTTATTCTGTTTGCAAGATTATCTGGATCATGGTGATCAAACCGTTGTATGTCAAATGTGTAATGCAAAGTTGTGGAGGTCAGAAGCTACTAGAAGCGTAAATGTTTGTGGAAAAACAACCTATTTGCTATGTTGTGGTTATGGAAAGGTACAACTTCCAGATTTCAAAGAGAGCAATTCAGATTATCAGAACCTTTTCAAGAACATAGAATTAAAGAGCAAATATTTCTTAAAGCACATTCGCCGCTTCAATTCTATGTTTTGTTTTACTTCAATGGGAGGGAAGGTTGATTCAAATATCAATAGTGGAAAGGCTCCCTTCATATACAGAATAAGTGGTGAGAATTATCACACGATGGGTGGTCTTCTTCCTTATGATGGTTCGAAACCGAAGTTTTCGCAGTTATATATATATGACACTGAAAATGAAGTTTCAAACCGAAAAAACATTTATAGGTAATATTCTACAAATTTTATTCTACTTTTTTTTAGCCCTGTATATAAATTTTAATGTATTATTTTTTTTTTTTCATTCTTTTCAGTAAGGAAAAGGAAAAGTGTAAGGATATTTCTGACCTCCTTGACATTGAAATCATTCAGTACCTGAAGTCGATGTTAGACTCAAATAATGCGCTTGTGAAAAGTTATAGGAGTGTACGGGATCGATTTCATGAAAATCCAGAAGTTACCCTTAAGTTGCGTCTTATTGGTAGGAGAACTAAAGATGGCCGAACATACAACCTACCAACTTCGTCAGAAATCGCTGCTCTTATTTTTTCAGACAATGATGAGCAGCTTGACAATAGAGATATTGTCGTCGAATCAAGATCAGAGGGACTTCAGCGTATATCTGAACTTCATCCGTCGTATCTAGCCTTGCAGTATCCATTGCTTATTCCCTTTGGAGAAGATTGTTATAGGGTTGATATACCACATAGGGAAGAGAGGAAATCTAAAAAGAAGGTTGATTCAAAGTGTTCAATGAGAGAGTATTTTGCATATCATATTCAGGACAGAGTTGGTAAGTTCTCATTGATTTTGAATGCTAGGCGGCTTCTTCAACAGTTTTTGGTTGACGTTTATACAATGATTGAGAGTGAACGCTTATTTTATGTCCGTTTCCAGCAAAGTAAACTTAGGTGTGAAACTTATACTAATCTTCAAACGTTGAACCAAAATGGACCTACTGACTTGGCAAAAGTAGGGACACCTGTGATTTTACCCTCTTCTTTTACTGGTGGTGCACGCTACATGAGGGAAAATTATCTTGATGCAATGGCTATTTGTAAAAGGCATGGATACCCTGATTTTTTTATTACAATCACATGCAATCCAAAATGGCCTGAAATTAGACGGTTTCTTAAAGACAAGAAGACAAATCCAGAAGACAGACCAGATATTTTAGCTAGACTATTCAAAGTTAAGCTAGACTCAATCATGAAAGATTTACGTGAAAAAGCACTATTGGGCAAAACTTCAGCAGGTAAAATTGATTACCAAAAAAAAAAACCTCCAATATATATTCATATATTAGCATCTTTATTCATTTATACTAATACAATTCTTATTTGTTGTTTCTAAATAGTAACGTGTTTTATTATATTGTTTTACTTTATGTTTCAGCTGTCTATACTATAGAGTTCCAAAAACGTGGACTGCCCCATGCTCATATCTGTTTGTTTCTTAAAGAAGCCAGTAAGCTACCCACAATTGAACACGTTGATCGTTTTGTTTCGGCTGAAATCCCTGATAAGAATCTTGATCCGGAGTTGTTTAGTCTTGTGAGTGACTTTATGATGCATGGACCATGTGGGCGTGAATATCCGAACTGTCCGTGCATGCTTGACGGTAAGTGCTCCAAGAAATTTCCAAAGAAGTTTTCTCCTGCTTCAACTTTAGATTCAAATGGATATCCGGTTTATAGAAGAAGAGAGTCAGGGATATTTGTTGAAAAAGGAACTGCTACGTTAGACAATAGACATGTGGTCCCTTATAATGCAAAACTTTTAAGGCGTTACCAAGCTCATATCAATGTTGAATGGTGTAACCAGGCCGCTTCAATTAAGTATTTATTTAAATACATTAATAAAGGACCTGATATGGCTAAAGTTGCTTTTGTCGAAGATAATGGAGAAGGTGAAGAAGTGATGCAAAGAGATGAAATCAAAAAACATTTTGATTGTAGGTTCCTTTCAGCATGTGAAGCTTCGTGGAGAATATTTAAAAATGAAGTGCATTATAGATACCCTCCAGTTATAAGGCTTCCATTTCATTTGCCCGGTGAGCAAAGTGTTGTATATGGTCCAAAAGAAAATATTCAAAATGTGCTCGACAAACCAACGGTGGCTGCCACAATGTTTCTAAAATGGATGGAACTGAACCGAAACGAAGCTGTGGCACGTGAACTAAGTTACATTGAAATCCCAAGTAAATTTGTCTGGAAAGAGGAAGAAAAAAAATGGGACTTTCGAAAGATGGGTAAGGCAATTGGTCGTGTTCACATGGTTAATCCATCTATGGGCGAGGCGTATTTTTTGAGAGTGCTTCTAAATAAAGTAAAAGGCCCTAGATCATTTGAGGAGATAAGAACGGTCAATGGAGAAATCTTACCAACATTTCGTGATGCATGTTATGCTCTTGGCCTCTTAGACGATGACAAAGAATATGTAGAAGCTATTGAAGAGGCTCATTATACCGGTTCTGGATATTGTCTTCGTAATTTGTTTGCGATGATGTTGCTTTCTAATACCTTATCTAGACCTGAGCATGTTTGGGAAAAATCATGGAAGTATCTGTCAGATGGTATTATGCGTAGACACGAAGACGTATTCCAAATTGAAGGTAACAAATTTTAATTTCGAAATTTAATGAAATAATTTTTTTTAATGTCCCTTTTATTTTAAATTGAATGGTCCAAACTTTTTTGTTTTTAGGTTTGTCTCTTCCTGATGAACAAATAAAGAACCTTACGTTGCTTGAAATTGAGAAACAATTGCTTCGGAATAACTCAAGCCTGCGTAGGTTTCCTTCTATGCCTTATCCTGATAATGATTCCATATCATCTGCAAATAACCGTTTGATTCTTGATGAGCTGAATTATCAAGTAAGTACGTTGGCTGAGGAATTTCATACCTATTCACGTTCTTTAACTGATGAGCAACGTTCAATTTTTAATCAAATCATACATGCGGTTGATGGTAACAAAGGTGGGCTATTCTTTGTTTATGGTTTTGGAGGAACTGGTAAAACCTTTTTATGGAAAACGTTGTCTGCTGCCATAAGATCTAAAGGACAAATTGTTTTGAACGTTGCATCCAGTGGTATTGCTTCTCTGCTGTTATCTGGTGGAAGGACAGCGCATTCTAGGTTTCGTATACCTTTGAATGTTACTGAACAATCATTGTGCGGTATAAAGCCCAATAGTGATATTGCTGATTTATTGAAGCAAACTAAGTTAATTATTTGGGATGAAGCTCCAATGATTCACAAGCATGCTTTTGAGGCACTTGATCGTACAATGAAAGACGTCCTGCAGTCAAATTCTTCACCTAATTCTGATTTGCCTTTTGGTGGTAAGGTTATGGTTTTTGGTGGTGATTTTAGACAGATCCTTCCTGTTGTTCCAAACGGTAGTAGAAGAGATATTTTAAATGCATCAATAACTTCTTCTCCTATTTGGAATAGTTGCAAAGTCCTCACTTTAACAAAAAACATGAGGTTAACTTTAGGTAACAACACGTCTGAATCCGATGAAACAAAGGCATTTGCAAACTGGCTTCTTGAATTAGGTGAGGGTAAAGTTGGTGAGTCAATTCATGATGATGAGTTTGATGTGGAAATTCCAGATGATCTTCTTATTAAGGGTACATCAGATCCGATTTCTAGATTAATTGACTTCGTCTACCCTTCACTTATCCAACTTTACAAAGATAAGGATTACTTTGGGGAACGAGCAATACTTGCACCTACAAATGAAGTCGTACATGATATAAATGAAAGGCTTCTTGCATTGTTTCCTGGAGATGAAGTCGAGTATCTTAGCTCTGATAGTATATGTCAGATTGAGAATGGTAATAACCGTTCACAGGAAGACTTATACTCTCCTGATGTCCTTAATGGTTTAAAAATTTCTGGGTTACCTAACCATCGTTTAGCACTTAAAGTCGGTGTACCCGTCATGTTGTTGCGAAACATAGATCAACAAAATGGTTTGTGCAATGGAACGAGGTTACGAATCACCAGACTTGCAAAGCGTGTTATTGAAGCCGAGATCATATCAGGTGGAAACATTGGTACCAAAACTCTTATTCCAAGAATAAATTTGATACCATCTGATATCAAGATTCCAGTAAAGTTCCAAAGGCGTCAATTCCCAATAAGCGTATGTTTTGCAATGACCATCAATAAAAGCCAAGGACAGTCTTTATCAAAGGTTGGATTGTATTTAAGAAATCCTGTATTCTCACACGGCCAGCTTTATGTCGCATTATCAAGAGTTAAAAGCAGGGCAGGCGTGAAGTTACTTATACTGGATGCTGATGGGAAAGTGATGACTAAAACAAAAAATGTTGTTTATAAGGAAATTTTTAGCGATATTTGAATAACTGTGTATTCGTTGCTTTTAAATTTTAATAAAATGTTTCTACTTTACTTTTTCTTATACGTTATACTACTCCAAATAATCGTACGTTGGTAAACTGCGTGTAACGCGGGCAATTATCTAGTTCATTTAATAAACTACAAAGTAAATAAAATACACGAACTAACAAAAAATACATGAAAATTAAAAAACATAAAGGCACTTTAGTTATCGCTATCGTTATCATCAGATGGGTAATCTCTTGGTATACTCCAAATGTGATCAACCAAATCCGCTTGAAGGTTGTGATATGTTTGGCTATTCTTGATTTTAGAGGTGTTGACGTTTCTTTCTTCATCAGTAATGTTTTCTTGACTTTGTTGCGTTTCCTCACCAAAGTACTCGCATATTGCACGTCCTTCATCCTCCAAAATCATGTTATGTAAAATAATGCATGCGTACATCACATTTCTTATTTGGGCTTTTTCATACATTCTACATGGCATGGACAAAATGCGCCATCTTTTTTGCAACACACCAAAAGCACGCTCAACATCTTTCCGTGCAGCCATTTGAGCTTTGTTAAACTGTAACACCCCAACCGATGGCGGAATCATCGAGGTGCCACGTAGTGACGATTGTTCAAAAGCTCATGGTACTAAAATGTAAATATATGATCATTGAATATTGTTTTACAACATGTGAAATTAAATACAAGACAACAATAATAAAGATAATTGATTGATTTAATCTAAGTCCAAAGTCCTATGTGAAGCGTCAAGCAGCTTATCCTGAAACATGCACGAAAATAATTTTGTCAACATATGATGTTGGTGAGTACTACTTAGTTTTGTACATATAGTATAAGTTTTGAAAAGGTAGTACAATTCATGTGTCTAGCATCACCAAGGCATTATGAAAACACGCAAGTAACCAAACAAGACAAAGATCAATGTAAAGTTTGTACCATGAAATTGATAATGAGCACCTCAACACGTGTGAGTCTAAAAGAGCACCATAACACAAAGTTATGTCTAAATGAGCACCGTAACATAAGTTACGTCTAAATGAGCACCATAACATAAGTTATGTCTGTATGTAAAGAGCACCATAACATAAGTTATGTCTGTATGTATGATTTTGTATGTATGCTACGTTCATGTTCAAGCATAAGCACAAAGATAATCAAGACACGTATATGAATTGTAAATGAATAAATATGTATGTGTAAATGAATATGAAAGCTTTGTATAGTTGTGCATGAATCACCCCAAAAATTGTAAAAGCGAAAAAAGGGATAAGTAATACTCACATTAGCAAGGTGGTAAGTCTTGTGTAATTGTATAAGTATAATCCAACGTTGCCAAGTATCACCCTATGTATAATGTAACAAATAAGTCTAAGTCTATCTAATCTATAAGTATTTCCTAGGGCTTCGAATCAGGGATAAGTATTCGTTTTGATTAATAAATAAAATGTTTAATAAATAAGAGAAATTTGGTAAATATATAAACAAAAGTCTTTTTGTAAATTTTAAATCAAATATGGTCACAATATAAAGTTTTAAGTGTGAAAATAATTTTAATAAAGTTATTTTCTTGAAAATAGAATATTTAATCTATTTATTTCAAATTGTCAAAATATAACTTTAATATCTAAAAATATTAAAATTAAAGAATTTCTGAATTAAAAATTGTATTTCAGTTCCAAATGAATAGAAATAATTTATGTAAAATTTTGGTACAAAAATGTTAAAAAATGAATTTATTATGAATTATTTATGATTAAAACTAACAAAAATTAATTAAAAATATTAAATAAACGATTTTTCTGAAATAAAAATTATTTCAGAAATGTTAATTGGTTTATAAACTTAGAATAATTTTTGTGAGATTTAATAAAATTGTTTAGATATTTTTATTGAATTTTATAATTATAAATGAATAAACTTGTATTATTAATAATATATATTAAATAAATTATTTTTGAAAAACTAAAAATTGGGTGATGAACTTTATCATTTGGAGATCATATGGTAATTTTTATAGAATTTATAAAGCACGTTTAGTATTTATAAACCATTTTAAAAGATTTAACATATTAAAAATATAAAAAAAATGTTTGTTGGTTATGGGAATCGAACCCGGGCCTCTGGCCGGTTCGGGTTTTATCACAAGCGTGGCCACCAACTGAGCCACACCCTGAGAACGTATTAAACTTGGATTGAATTTGATTATATAGGTTAAGTGTGGTAATTGATTAAATGAAAGAAAAAAATAATAATAATAAAACAAATGTGTGGGGATCGAACCCTGGCCAAAGGCCGATTCGAATCCTTTAGTTCCAACGTGTAACCACTGAGGCAGCTCAATGGTTTGTTATGTTTTTCTTTTCAAAATAAATATATACATTATCTGTTAGAGTGTTCTTCCCCAAATTCTATAACAAACGAGCCCTAGCTATTCAATAACATGTTTTAACGATCAATAACCCCTGTAATGTTGGGGCTATTGTTCGTATATGGCCGACTAACAAAACCTATACAAGAATTAGTACTTACAACGCACGGTTTCGTGATAATCACCAAGTCAACAGAAAAGTCAAACGCGACTAGGATTGCTTCGTTGCAGGTTATGAAATCAGAAATTGAGGGTGAAGAGAGGTAAATCGGCGAGTAGGGATGGTGTAGGGAGGTTCAATTTATAGGGGAAGGTCCGGATGTACGATTGGTAAGTTTTGACCAATGTTTAATATAAACGCGTCTAATCCTTCAAATATGGAATGATTTTTGCTGTTAATACGCGAATTAAAGCATTCATTACACGCGTTTGATGATTTCCGGTTATTATGAAGATTAATCAAGGTAAGGTTGCCACAAATAAGGTGCAAAATTGAACCATGGTTGCCTTTGGTTGTCTGGTCGCGTAACAGACAAGAAGGAGGGAAACAAATTGCTTTTCGCGTGTGTATATATATTATTCGGGTTGGGATAAGATCAAGTGTGAGGCATAGCTCAATTGGTGGTGGCGTGTGTGGGAGTCTGACCCAACCCCGGTTCGATCCTTGGCAACAGCAGGGATATATATATATATTTTTTTTAACAGGTAAGGGGAAGGGAATGGGCCAGGCTTGTTGTTGGGCTCAGGTATGGGCTGGCAGTGGACTCCAAGGTTTTTAAAAGAGAAGAGGTTGGGTAGTTGGTTTGGGCTAGATAATGGGTTTCAAATGAGTGTTCATAATTATATATATATATATATATATATATATATATATATATAATCAAAATTTTTATTATTATTAGGAATAATATTATTATTATTATTATTTTAAAATAAAAGAAAAGTGACGGATGTCACATAAACTTTTTTCTCTTAGGGTCTAACGTAGTCCTCCGTGTAAACGATTTTACCAACACGGCCCAATCAGGGTAAATTCCATCTGCTAGAAGATACCCGTACTTATATTCTACCCCGTTTAAAAAAAAGTTCCTTTTGGTGCAACATCGTTTACAAGATCGTTGAAGATTGGAGATTGATTAAGAACAGTCCTATCATTCAACGAACCGGGCACACCAAAAAAAGCATGCCAAATCCAAAGATCTTGTGACGCAACCGCTTCAAGCATCATACACGGCTTTTTATGAAAACCGCTATCGTGTTGGCCTTACCACTCAGTTGGACAAAGTTCCCACTCCCATTTCATACAATCTAAACTCCCGAGCATACCGGGAAAACCATGTCTTTCTTCGTGAAACTCTAAAAGTTGGTGAACGTCACTAAATGTAGGTTTTCTCAAATATCTTTTTAAATATAATTCAACGACGCCCGCACAAAAAAAACTGAGTACTTTTTCTAGCCGTTCGCTCGGCCATCTTTAGATAGTCATCCATTATGTCGGAACTTTGTCCGTACGCCAAGGATCTAAGCGCGGCTGTGACCTTTTGCATCGCGGTAAATCCCATCTGACCACGTGCATCGGGCCTTTGTTTGAAATATTCATAATTATTTTCTAAATCATTTGTTATTTTTAAAAATAAATTACGACTCATACGAAAACGCCGCCTAAAACTTTTTTCATCGTATGTTGATTCGGGTGAGAAGTAATCACGTACCAATGACTCATTTGCGGTTTGTCGTTCACAAACTATATACTTTCTACGCTTGGGTGGTTCGGAGGTCCCTTCGTCGTCCGCTATAGCTTGAACGACTTTCTGAACACTCGCCATTAACAACTCTGCGGCACCTTCGCCCAAGTCATCCAAAGCGAGTTGATCAACCATATCATCTGAACTCGAAGAGTCGTCCGACATCTTGCAATTTTTTTTTAAAAAATATGATAGTTTGGAGAGGATTTTATGAAAAAAAATAGGGTGTGTTTGTGTAGAAGAGAGTACTGTTATATATATATATATATATATATAAATATATATATATATATATATATATATATATATATAGTGGAAGGATAGGGAGAAAACCCTCCAAAATGAAAAAACTCTAGAAAACCCTCAAAAAAACCTACTTCACGAGCTTTTTTTTTTAAAAAAAAAAATTAGGGCATGTAATATACATGTTTTTGAGTGTTTTGAGCCAAAAAAATCAAAAAAGCGCCGAAGGGTTTTTTTTAAAAAAAAAAAATAAGTTTTGCATCATAACATATGTTACCAGTGCAAAAATAAGCTAACATGTGTTATGATGCAAAACTTATATTTTTTTTAAAAAAAAAACCCTTCGGCGCTTTTTTGATTTTTTTGGCTCAAAACACTTAAAAACATGTATATTACATGCCCTAATTTAAAAAAAAAAAAAAGCTCGGGAAGTAGGTTTTTTTGAGGGTTTTCTAGAGTTTTCTCATTTTTTAGGGTTTTCTGTGGATCCATCCCCTATATATATATATATATATATATATATATATATATATATATATATATAGGGTTAGGATCGTGTGAGAACCCCATAGAGTTGTGAGAACTTGAGAACTCCATTGAACCAATAATAATGTGACACCTATCTACTAATCCCATATTCTATTAAAGGGTATTATAGGTAATCCATTTTCTTATGGGCAAGTAATTATGCTTAGTGTGGAAATTTAGTAGTAAACAATTATTAACATGTCAGTGATATTTTTATTATCCCAATATACACAGTTGTTCTCCCGCCCATTGTTATTATTATTGTGATCTTTTATATAGAAGCCACCTAAATCATCGTGTAAACTACATGCAAAAACCAAAAACCTCTCATACGAAAACAATCGATCACTTTTTCAGTTTCAAACGAAAAACACAAAACCCATGAAGAAATCGAAAGAGCCTGTCCAAAGTAGGGAGATTATCTTGTCTAGAGATCTAGAAGACGTTGCTAGATTCATCAGTGAAAACCCTCAAATTCACCCAGACCTTGGGGGTGGTTCGTCGTCGGTTCATGTGACGATTGATAAGGGGAAACGGCCGGCAGATGTTTACGGCAAAACACCCGGTGTCTTGCAAACGTCTGTTGAGGGTGGTATTTTCTCGTCTGGTGTAGGTGGCTCGTCTGTTGATGCTACCCACATATCTCCGGTGAGCCAACCCGTCGGCGTGGAAGATGATGGTACGTCTTTGATTTTTTCGATCGTATGTTATTGTTACTATTTTTTTTTATACTCTTTTTTTTTCCCTGGTACTGTAAAAAGAAATGGTAAAAAATAGGCATTGTGAGATTGTATATGAAAGAGCAAATTTGTTTTTTGTTTTTATTATTTTGTATATTTGTTTTTTGTTTTTTAACACCAGTGTAAAGTGTGATGTATACCATAAAATGGTTGTTTTTTGAGAATAAGGATATATGTAAAGAGGGATATTTTTGAAAAAAAATGGATTTTACTCATTATGATGAACGTGTGAAAATAAAAATGGATTTTACTCATTGAACATAAATTTTGTTTTTTCCCCCTTTTAAGACACCGGTGTAAAAAAACCTGTCCTTTACAAGTAAGTTGTTAGAATTTATCTTTTTTTCCCCTTTGTTATTTTGCATGCAGGGTCTGGTTGTGATTACTGGTTTACCCCAAATGGCACCCGTTACTGGAAACCAATAGTTCGCGACTTTGTGAAACCAAACATGAGCGCTAAGTATAGAGAGTGGGGGGACGTGGTAGCAATGTATGAGTCGTATGCTGGGAACTGCGGGTTTTCAACTAGGTGTGGGACGGTGAAACGGGTGAATGGTGTGATTACGCATAGGTATATACTATGTTCCAATGCAGGCAAGCCACAAAGCAAGCGTACTTTTGACTCGTTAGACGAAACTTCTCTGAAGGTTAGGCAGTCGACGTTCCAGCGAACTGACTGCAAGGCCAGCATTCGAGCTAAACTGTGCAACGTGACGCGTTTGTGGGAGATATATCACTTCGAAGAAACACACAACCACATGTTGGTTCCTTCTTACAACCGAGACTTAACGAAAAAAGGGAGAAAGTTGGATTTTGCAAGTATGGAGTTCATTCATCGAGCGAGCTTGAACAAAGTAGGGCCAACCGTAGCGCATAGAATGCAAGTTAGTCTAAAGGGCGGGCACCATAATGTGAAAGGGACTCCCGTTGATTACAAGAATTTTGCCAGGAGCATCCGTATGTTTGTGGGGAACCGGGATTCAGCGATGATCATTGAGAAACTAAATGATCGGGTGAAGCACCTTCCTAACTTTTCTTTCAAGTACAACTTGGTTAACGGCGAGCTTCGACATGTTTTTTGGGCTGACAAGATATCAAAGATTAACTATCAACATTTTGGCGAGGTTCTTGCATTCGATGCGACGTACCAAACTAACAGGCTAGTGGCAGGCCCATTTATCCATTTAACCATTTTTTTTTTTTTTGTGTTTTTTTTCCCAGATTACTAATTATTTTCCAAACTAATAGGTACAACCTCATATTTGTCCCGTTCACTGGAGTCGACAACAATAAACGCTGCGTAACGTTTGGGGCTGGGCTGCTATTTGACGAGACTATAGAGTCGTATTGCTGGCTGCTGAATTCGTCCTTGGAAGCGCATGGGAAGCAGCCTCGGTTTGTCTTGACGGACCAGGATCTCGCGATGAAATAAGCTGTGCCCGCCGTTTTTACTGAGGGCAGGCATCGCTTGTGCATGTGACACATTATGAAGAAGCTGCCCGCAAAGGTAACTGCTTGTTGTTTCCTGCTGTGGAATATTAAACAGAATTTTTTTTTTTACAGGTTACTAATGTTTTTGGTTTTGAAAAAAACTAAAAAAAAAAAAAACAGCTTGCTGGAGTTAGTGTGGATAATTCAGAAGTGTGTACAGCGATTCATAAGTTGGTTTGGAACATTTATATAAAACCGGAGACCTTTGAAAGGCGATGGGGGAAGTTAATGGATAACTATGCACTAACGGACAACGAGTGGCTTAGGGACATGTATAACATTAGGGAGCTTTGGGTGCCTGCTTATTTTCGCGATATCCCGATGTCCTGCCTAATGAAGACCACGTCCCGCTGTGAAAGTTCTAACGCATCATTTAAGGTGAACTCCAGCTGGGCGAACACACTTGTGCAATTCCTGTTGTGCTTTGATACTACAATGGACACTCAAAGGTACCACCAGAGAGTCGCGGAACACCAAACTGAGACGAGGGCCCCTGAACTTAAAACTGGCCTGGCAATCGAAAAGCAGTGTGCACTTGTGTATTCCCAGACCATGTTCTACGAGGTGCGAAAGGAGATCCAAAAAGGGTACCTGCTCTGTTTCATTACAAACCAATCAGATGTCGCTGGCGTCAAGGTGTACACTGTTACTCACCTTGACAAACGATCGGATGTTGTGAATGAGTATTATCATTTTGCAGTTTTTTACTTTGTTTACATTGGTGTATAAAAAAAATTTACCCTTTTTTTTTCTTTTTTTACACATGCAGGTTAAGGTGGATGCTGCTGCAGGGGACACCACGTGCTCGTGTAACTCTTGGACCCGAATTGGATACTTATGCCGCCATATTTTTTGTGTCTTTAGATATACCAAAGTCGAGGCGATCCCGGATAAGTATATTATGGCTCGTTAGAGGCGCGATGTGCTTCCAAAGTCTGTGTACAGCCTTGATGCTCATTACGGTGTGGATCAGAGTTCAACCGCTGTAATGCGTAATGGTCTGCTTGAGATGTTTAATCAGTGCGTGGATCGGCTTAGTGGATCGCCCGAGCTGTTATGTGCGTTTTCAGAACAATTCAAAAACATGAAGGATGAAGTTATGGCGGAACATGTCGAGGGTGACGAACAAGACGGCGTGCATGATGCTGTAATCGCAGACCTGCTAGGTGTGCCGGATGAGACTGAAGATTCGTGCAGTAACCCGCAAGGCATCCGGAACAAAGGGTGTGGGACAAACCGGCGGTTGGTGGGCCCGGGTGAGAAAGCGGCAAACAGGAAAAAGAAAAACCCACGACAATGCAAGACGTGCCTGGAATACGTGACTGATCACGACTCTAGGAACTGCCCCACGAAGAAAAAAGTCGCAGATCCTTAGAACGTCGCAGCAGCCCCGACAGCACGTCGCCTAGGTCGCCCCTTTTTTGATTTTTTAGTTTAAGTTTATATAACCTATGTGTTGTACTATAACACTTAAAATGTTACTGTGATCCGCAAAAAGGATGGTGCCATGGTGTAAAAATGTCCGTTCCCACGCGTTCGCCTGGAGAATCTGCGGGAGCGGCCATTGTTTTTTGGCCATGTGTCTTTTGCTATGGGGGGGGGGAGGGGTAGTTTGGTGGGCGTGTGCTTTTTTGTGCGTCGGGTTTATGAAAATAAATATAATATTATGGTATTGTGTGTTTTTTCATTGGGGGTAAACTGTGGGGGGTGGGATAAAGGTTCAGTTTTGATATTTTTTATTTTTATTATCCCATTTTTGGCCCATGAATTTACACCGGGGGGGGGGGGGGTACAAAAAAAAGGGATCCCGAGAACATGTTTACATGTATCTCTCACGAGAGCGCAAAGGGGGTTTCACTTTTGTTACTTCCCCCCCCCCCCCCCCCTAAAAAAACTACTGTAATGAATAAACATGCATTTCTAAGACGACAAAAAAAAAAAATTCTGCAAACTGAGAAACTGGAAAAAACAACAACGATAAACTACACAGCCACACAGATGGGAGAGAGGACGTTTACATCGGTGTAAAAAAGACAAACAGGAAACAACCTACACACTTGGACTTAGCCTATTAAAACACATAAAACCAGAAAAACAGAGTTACACCTTATTTAGACACATTTGGCCCATATATCTTCGCTCCCATGTTCAGCCCCAAAGATACCTAGTTTTTTTTTCCAGTAGCGCCCCTTTGGCGACATGACCGCATCCGAATCTGTCTCATCTTCGGATGGCCAGTCAAAGCCTACAATGTCGTCCTCGTCGGATGGTCAGTACTCTGCATCAGGTCCCCCCTGTTATGCGCCCTCCTCTGCTACCGGCGCTTTTGATGCATTGACGGCCGGGGCTGGTTTTGGGGGTTTCGGTGGCCTTGACGCACTCACCCTGGGAGCTGCTCTTGGAACCCACGTCGTAGAACTACTGTTCGGCGCATTAACCTCCATCCCTCTCCTGCTACCCCCATGGGTTGCATACACCGGATGTTGTCCATAGTTTGGGCCATGGGTTGGATACACCGGATGCTGTCCATAGTTTGGGCTATGGGTTGGATACAACGGTAGCTGTCCATAGTTCGGTCGAGGGGTGTAGACACCCTGGTGCAAGGTTGATATGCATGTCTGGGTGCCTTAAGACCCTGGGGCAAATGTAGATTTCGGGGGTGGGGTGTAGACACCCTGATGCAAAGTCGATATGCCTGGGACACGTCCTTGACGCATTGGTGCAGCGGGTGGGGGCGTTGGATTGGGGGTGGACTGATGGGGTTCTGTGGACGATTCCAGAGTTGCACCAATTTTCCCTTGCGTTCGTTACGCGGGAATTTGAACGGCCTTTCTTCACCACCACCCATCCTGCTAACGAAAAAACTGGAGAGTTAGAAAAAATTATATATATACCTCAGTGGTGTGGTTTATTATTGTATTTTATTTTTAACAGTGGGAACGAACATTTTTACATCAGTGGTTTTATATTTCTTAAAAAATTTACATTAGTGTTTTTTCACCATTGTTTCCTACCAACTAACAGCGGTGGTTTTCTTTCCAGTTTTTTAACGGCCCCCATGTTTTTTTTGGCTTCTTTAGCTACAAAAAGGGGGAAAAAACCCATACCTTTCTTTTTTAGGCTTGATAATGGTGTTGTTTTGCAAAGTGATAGAATCCCCCCACTTCTTTGGGCTATAAATAGCCAGAAAAGACACTGGTCTCTCAAAAAAAAAACAAACAATGTGGGGGTAATCATGTTAGCAGTTGAAAAAAAACAAACAAATATTTCATGGTGGTAATCATGATGGAACCCACGTGAATGATGTTGATTGGAGGGTTTTAAGTTTGTTACTTTTTACATTGGGGTAAGATGTGGGGGAGGGGGAATGGGATAAAGTGGGCCATCCAAAGGTCCAGTCATTTCTTTCAACTACACCAAACATGTATAAAAAAGCAAAAAAAATCGGGGGATTTTTGCACTTTTTATTCCCTTTTTTTTTTTGGAAACTAGTGTACAAAGAAAAACTCCTTATGTAAAAACCTAACAGTTTTGTTACTTTTGCGTCAGGGTAACTGTAGGGGCGGGACAAAAAGAGTTCAGGCATTGCCTTTTTCAACTATACCAATCATTTATAAAAACCAACAAAATTTCAGACAGGGATATAAAAAAATGTCAGTGGTTTATTTGTTTTTTTTTTTTTTTACACTGGTGTCCCCACCATTACATTGTATTTTTTGTACGTTGTGTTTTTTTGTGGTTTTTGTTATTTTTGTACGTCGAGTTAAATAGTGTATACCTACTTTTCTTTTGATGCCAGGTGTAGACAAAAAAAAATGTAAAAAAAAAAAAAGTAGGGCTTATATTAAAAAACTACAGGTTGTTATTTTGACATTGGGGTAAATTGTGGGGGATGGGATAAAGGTTCAGTTATGTTATTTTATTAATATTTTTTTTTGGCCATTGATTTTACACCGGGGGTACAAAAAAAGAAAGGGGATACTGAGAGCATGGTTACATGTATTTTTCTCATGTAGCGAAAAAATATAAAGCCCACTACCATACATACCTACAGCAACGAAAAAACCATGTGGGTCAAAAGAAAAATGCATGCACCACAATTTTCACTACACAACCAAAATGATAAAACCATCCATGCACAACAAAAAAACAAAACAACAAAAAACAAGTTTTAGGACCATCATACCCCCCATACCCACCCCAGCCCAAAAAGGATAAACCCATCCATGCACAGACAAAGCCATAACGATTTTGGAGTTTTTGTTTTTTTAGTACCATTATACCCCCCAGCCCAAAAACAAACACACAAACAACCAAAGTTACGCCGCTAATGACGCCGCCAAACCCGCTCGGTGTAGATGTTCGTGGACGACAAAAGGATGCTCGATGCATACCGCTTCCTTAATGTATCCAACTGGGCCTGCTTGCGCTTCCCATTCAGGCTAAAGCCACACTTGAAAGGGACGGACACCCCGCACTAGTTTTCCATATGGCGCATAACGAACACGCCACAATCGTCTGTGTTCTGCGTGGTGGCCCAGGGCAAAGGTACCGGCCTAATACTGCATTCCCTTAGTGCTGCCGCCTTGGGGTGTTTCACAAGGTCGAGGTAGTCGTCAAAAATATGTTTCTGCACATAAGATATAACATTAGAAAGAGCACCATGGGCGTAATCAGTTGCAATTTTTTTTTTTTTAAGAAAAAGGGGTTGATTTACTCACGACGGTGGTGGCGGCACAAAACAAACGACGAACCCCCCCCTCCCGAGCCCCTGGTACATCGGGTCGTTGTTCAGAACACTCGTCCAAGCGTCAATGACTGAACCATACAACCTCTTACCCACTGCCAGCGACTGCATCAGTGGGGCTTCAGACCGCATCCCATAACGGTTTTCAAACAGCACATAACTGCCGTTGTTTATTATTATTTTTTTTAGTTTGGCGTAAACATGTACAAAAAACGTTAGCGCCAAAAAAAAACGAAGGCGCCGTGGTGCCTTAAAAAACATATACGCATCTAAAAAGGAGATAAAAAAACAAAAGGGCAAAACACACTCACGGGAAAAACTCAGTTGGGTCGATGTTGGCCAAGTCTACGGACCCTCCACGAGCCTTCTGCCTACAAAAAAAAAGCAAACAGACAAAAAAAAAAGTTTAGAAAACACGTATGCGTACACACACAAAAAGCCGTTTTGTATAAAAAAAAACTTACCGCCTTTTCGCCTCATCAGTCGCTAGTTGCATCAGCAGTGCCTTGTCAGCAGTCCTGAAAAGGAAGTCCCACACCATCAACTCTTTCTTTGTGGCCTTTGTAGGTAGTTCATCACTACTATTCACCACAACAGGTAGCCTAGCCACCATACTCCTTGATGTCCCCATGATATAGGTTGTACATTCAACGCAGCAGACGACGGGTTTCCTTGACCTATAAGAAAAACAGAAAACGAATTTTACAACACCCGAAAAAAAAATACAAAAAAAAAAAATACAAAAAAATTTAGAAAAAAAAAACAAGGTGGGGAGTGTGTGTGGGGAAGCAAAAACAGTCCACACGTAAAAACCCCTATATTTTACACCACTATAAATAAAAACATGGAAAAAAATATAATTTACACCAGGGTTAGTGCCCCCCTGACCTTTTGCAGGCTCGGCGAGCGTATAACTTGAGTCGGCTGTTTTGGTAACCTGTCCTACAACAATCTCATCCGCATTTACTCCATCCTTCCCCCCTGCGGCGTCAGGTGGGTGCTCCTGGGTGAGGCCAAGGCTGAAACTGGGCTGGCTCAGGGTCACTTCCCCCGGTACGGTTTCGGGTGGCGGACTTAGCAACTTTTTCTCTGACGGTGGGGTCAACTGTGTTAAACCCAGGCTAAAGGTTGGCTGACTGGCAGAAGCGGTCGTCATTCCCGGTGAGCCTGCTACACAAAATCGCGCACACCACAAAAAAAACACAGATTTATAAAAACGTACACTCGACTGGTAAAAAGAGGGGAGTTATTTGCAAAAAAAAAAAAAAGGTTCTGTAAACGTACCCTTGACTGGTGTGCGTATTGTTGGCAGCCCAAACCTCATCCTATGCGCATCCATTTGTTCGACTAGTTCCCTTCCTCCATCGCCACTGACACCAACGTCACCCACCGCCTCATTTTCGGTGTCGAAGCATGCACATGTGTCCCCGGGCTTTGTCACGTCGCCAGCATGTTGATGTGATTGAGTCCCTTTGCCTTCGGTGGTGGCGTACTCCTGAGCATCGCTCGGTGGTGGCGTAGCTTTGCTTCTCCCAGCCTCGCATCCCGTAAACAACCATCGCCCGTCACCTTCTGAGTCCGACGAATCTATTCCGGATGCACCCGCTACCCCTGAAAAAAATCAAATGTAAAACAGAAGGCTCAAAAAATAAGTAACCAAAAAACAGTCGCCTGGGCGTGTGCGATTTAGCATCACTCGCCTTCAAAACTTTGGTGTTCATCGACAGGCGCATCAGAAATGTGCTCCTTGGCTAAGTCTGAAACAACGTGCTTTATCATCTTTGTTGGCGTCTCAAGCTCTTTCCCCTTCTCGGTTACATGACACAGTTCTGAACGGTACTCAGCTTCCAAACGACGCACGCTGCTACTAAGCGGGTATCTTGACGTTAAGGAACTAAAAATTGCCCCAACCTGCATCTTTAACGACTTGAACTCCGATAACTTTTCGCGCGCCACACGCAATTCCACCTTTTGAAAAAAACAAAAGAAACATATAAAAAGATGTTACGCACACGGGCATGTAGTTCAAAAAAAAAAAAAAAAAAAAAAACAGACGGCAAAAAAAATGAAACATGTGTTACCTCCACATCGCCATCTCTAGCCATTGTCACCTCCTTCACTTTGCCAAGCCCAAAGCCACCATGTCGTATTTCATGCTCCTGCCACCTGCTTAGCAACTCCAACGACCAATGATGCATGGCACGCACACCATCTGGGGTGTTCATGCCATCAACGGCAAAACAGTCAACATACAGTAGCTGCCCCCATGAAAAAAAATAGGAAAAACATGTAAAAAAACAGGTGAATTTCTAAAAGGAACAAAAATGTTAACTATAAATACGCAAGAGTAACTGTTCATACCGTTATAAAGGTCAACGGACCAGCAAATGCGCATGCAGGGTCACTCCGCCTCCATTTTTGCTTACATGTCATGAGGGATGTTACCATGAAGTCGCACCAATCAATCTCCTCAAACCGTGTTGCCCTGGTAAAACATTTTGGAATCTCTTCTTTGCAAAGACCATTCCCGTGCGAGATAATCATCGTTGTTACGAACAGCATTATGAAATCAACCTTGAATATGAAAAGGTCTTCGTAATCGTCTGCGAGTATCTTATTCACAATCAGCTTTGTAGAAACGTAGGTGTTAGTCGGGTAGCGATCACGCCAGACCTTCAGCGCGGGGTCCCACTTCTCCGGTTCAGCAAAACTTGAAAACTTGATGCCTCCGCAAAGGACGCCAAACACCTTATGTACAAGTTACGCATCTATGGCCACCTCCTGTTTACGAGACCACATCCTCATCTTCTCAGGCTGGAAGATGTCAACTGCGTAGTGTGCAATTTTCACCAGGATACCATCTATGCGGAAATGCAATAAATCCCCGAATCCCATTTGACGGACCACCTCTTGTTGTCGAACACTGAGTTTCGATATTCCCAGGTAAAGCTGCCCGGGGGACGACCGGGTTTTTAAACTACCCCATACCTGTTTTTTGGGAGACTTAGCGCCTTTCTTCGGCGATATCGTGTCAGGCACGTAGCCACCTTCCATCCCTGTGTCAGCGTCACGTGTTGGTTGTTTGTTCCTTTTAGATAGGGGCACGGGCGAAACAGACGACCCGACATGTATGGGATGGTCTGGGTCATTCCCCACTGCACAAAAAAACCATCACGTGGCGAAAATTAAAAAGTACCCGAAAAGAGAAAAAGTATAGATTATGAAATGACCTAACCTCGTCGTCGGGGACTGACACGTATAACTGCGCCAACTGTCGAATCTTCCACACGAGGGCGTTTAGAACTTCTTTTACCAGCCACCATGTTATCTGAAAACAAGACAAAAAAAAAAAATCACATGAAAAAAAAAAGAGGACATTCCATCCACTGTGGGTTCCATTTTACCCCAATGTCAAACCCTCAACCAAAACTCAAAAAGTATACTCATCGACCAAAAACCCCCATACTCAACCTCAAAAATCACATAAAAATCCGAACCCCCCTATATATTCTTATGTTATATGTTTATTCATTACCCCCAACCCAAAAACCCCCCTACTCAAAAAACGTCTGTCTATCAAAAATGGAAACGATCAGCCCCCCATTATCCCCAAAAACATGCAAAAACACATAAACCCAAAAAAACACACAAAAAAAAAAAACCATCACCGAACAATATATGAAAAACGAAAAAAAAACCACCGACTAAACACGAAAAAACCCCCTACTGTTTGACACCAACTACAAACAACAACCAAAAAAACCCTAAACAACAAGTAAACACGCATGTCACAAGCCCTAAAACCCCTGAAAATGATGTTGGGTATGCTTGGGGTTTTGTAAACGGGAATGGAACAAAATAAATCAGAAAAAAAAACCCCTACAGTTTAACACCACTGAAAAAAAAATGCACACATTTTTTGCACAGAAAACATACCCTATATCAGAGTGTTGCAAAGGATCAGTGATTCTCGCGAAGACGATGATGGACGGTTTATTATCTTCGATCAAACGGTTTTTGATTTTAGTCTGGTGCAACGTGTGGGAGAGAGAGATGAACGTGAGTTTAAAAAATTTGAAAAACCACTTTTGTGCCACTTATATATGGATGTTGGAAACGAGGGGTCAGAGGGGTCAGAGAGGTGTCAGTCAAGCCAAGATGTGCTTTACCTAAAATGCCCCTAAAAGTGGTTTTTTTTATGTAAACTTAATAAGAATTATTTTAATCTTCACTAAAGACAAAAAAACTCCACAATGGTTTCTCAACCATTGGATCACTATGATCTATGGCTACAAATGGTTCTCTAGTTCTCACATCTCAATAAGGTTCTCATATGATCCGGATCCTATATATATATATAATAAAAAATATTTTTTTTAAACCGTTATAATACCAACGGTAACTTAATTTTTTTTTTAAAACGGTCAAAAATATAATTATTCCTCCAATGATGGCAAGCCACGTGTCCCCCAAAAATGCCCCACGCCATCGGACTGCCCCCGCCCCCTCAATCCCGCCCCTTCCTACGTCTGGCTGCGGCGGTGTTCCCCTCCCCCCCCCCCTTCCCGCCCTCACTCCCGCCCCACTCCGAGCACCCTAAAGACTGAGAAGTCTTCCTACGCTTCTCACGTTAAGAAAGCTTTATACGTTATGTCTGCCTAAAACCTTATTTAAATTGTGGTTTCACTCACATGCTATGTCATTTTTAGCATACGCTCGTCATCTATTGATAATTTGATATCCTGTTTTTAGGTTTTAAAATACAACAATCCACCTACTCAACCAACATCAGCTTCGTTTGATTGAATCAAACAAATGGCGGCTTCAATGCAAATGAACCTAAGCCCCTTCCGTTTACATTCAACAACTTCCATCCCTAAACACCACTCACGTCCCTTCACAATCCGTTGCTCCGCCACGTCATCCACCTCGAAAACCTACAACATTACTCTCCTCCCTGGCGATGGTATCGGGCCTGAAGTCATCTCCGTCGCCAAAAACGTCCTTAATCTTGCTGGCGCCCTTGAAGGTATATCTATATATAATATTATTATTATTATAACTTATGTATTTATTATTATTATTATTATTAATATTCATCACTGGTTTCATTATTTAGGGATTGAGTTTAAGTTTAAGGAGATGCCAATGGGAGGAGCTGCATTGGATTTGACTGGAGTTCCCTTACCCGAGGAAACACTCGAGACGGCCAAGCACTCTGATGCTGTTCTTCTCGGTGCTATTGGCGGGTGAATATCGACTTATTTTTATTGAAGAAAATGTTAATTCAGCTGATTTAAATTTATCATTGGTTTAATGTGTTGAAGATATAAGTGGGATAAAAATGAGAAGCATTTGAAGCCGGAGACCGGATTGCTTCAGCTTCGAGCAGGTCTTAAAGTTTTCGCGAATTTGAGGCCCGCTTCTGTTCTACCACAGGTATGCTAGTCATGTTCATGAATATTTGTCAATTAGTAGCATGTAGATGCGTTGACAAGTTATTTGATTTTGTTGAATATTATTATTTATTAAGGCTCGTTCGTTGATGAACTGATTAGCAAAGTTTTAAGTACTGCTGAATTCATGATGAGATTGGGTCCAAAAAGTCATGTTTTGCTTTTGTTTTAAACCATAGTAAGCCATGAACTAAAATTTGTTCATAATAACTTTTTATTTGCATTGCATATAAGAGTTAGAGCATGGAAAGTTTCATCAAAAAAGGGTAGTTGATAATCCATTTTACTACACATTATGGTAGCGAACATAAGATTATGACTATATGCACTACCAACATACCGCCTACTATTATATAATCTTTATTGACTAATGATCAAGTATGGAAATTTTGATGAAACTAAGGTCACATGTCTTCTTCTTTTCTTTTTGGAAAAAAACATGACATAGGTAATAGGTTTTGTGGCAACATCATCAAAGACGAACATTCTTTACACTGGAACATTAAGATAGATTAACCACTCCAAGAATAGTCACAACTTGTGAGTGTCGATCATTCCTAAAACTTCCACAAAATAGTAGGTACTTTTAACTACCAAAAGTGACAAATTAAGCATGATGCTGTAGCGCAAAGGAGGTGTTCATGATTGAAATCGAGTCCCGACTCCTGTGTAACCCTCAATACTTTTAAGCTCCATTACAACTAAGTAAACTAATCAAAACTTCCATCGATGAGCTACCTTTCAAAACTAATGCACAGTTGCAAACCATTTAGTTCCTGGATCCAATCATGAATAAAACCCTGATTAGTAGCCAGTAGCGCAGTATTACAATTTACAAAAAGTGTAATCCTCCTGTTTGAGCATGCTTTCCACCTTTCCCTGTTAAACACTTGGTTAATGTTTTGCCTTTTCGTACTTGTGTGGTTGAAATAGTTTTTGCTTTGATAGTTATATTAGCGTGTTGTCACAGAACATAAGCTCACTCTCTTGGCTTGGTTACTTACATTAGCTGTTGTGCATTGGTTGGTATTTTTTATGTGCTTATTTGGTGACAAGAATATGCACTTTCTTACCCTATTTGTGCCTTATGAAAGCATAGTTCATTTAATTTAACTGGACAACTTTTATCTCTTCCACATGGGTGGGTTGCTGTTGACATATGCTTTGTTTCAATTCAAAATTGGTTTTCAAAACAAATTATCGTGTGTTGGTTTAGGCGAGGCAATTTGTAATGTTCCCGAGGTGATCACCAAGATAGAACAATACGTACGGATTACAGATTTGTTCAGCGGAAGCGGTTTTATAGATAAATTAAAAAAGAATTACAATGTGAACAAGTCATGTTGTTCACTGTTTCAACAATTAATTTTATAGATTGAACAAATAAAAAAGAAAATACACTTTGGTGAGACAGATTTACAATGTGAACAAGTCATGTTGTTCACTGTTTCAACTTTACAAGTTTGCAATGTTAACTAATCATGTTTTATGGCAAAAATAAATATTATGGTAGCTGGCTCTATGGTAGCTGGTTCATCATTTCATTGTTTTTACCATTTCAGTTAGTGGATGCTTCAACTCTAAAAAAAGAAGTTGCTGAAGGGGTCGACTTGATGGTTGTAAGGGAGCTTACAGGAGGTGAGGGCACAGTATAGATGGAACCAGATGTATTCAACTTTAACTAACAAAGTGGTAGTTGAAGAGCACATGAATAAATTAATCTACTTTTAGGTTAACTTATAAATGCGTTTGAATGTTCTTTTTCTCGATCTCTCGCTGCCTATAATTGGTATGGTTTGTATCGAGACGGCATTTTTTTAAACTTCTTTATCCGCAGCTGTTCTTTTTTTTTTTTTTTGTATCCGCTATTTATTATTCATGATTTTTCAAAATATATTTCCAACTTTTGAATCAGTTTTTCAAATATTGCCTTAGCTGAATTTAATTTGGAATAAGAAGTTGGAGGTTGTGGAAAATGCTACAAAAAGAATGATAAGTTGCTAAAAAACAAGACTTCAGATGTTCTAAATTGTGGAATATCTTGTTAGTTGTCACAGGGGTTAAATTCCCTAATTTGTATCTTGTTGGCACTATTTGTTAGGATATGCATTACCAACTAACTGTTTTTTTAAGGTATCTACTTTGGAAAACCAAGGGGATTTGGAACCAATGAAAATGGTGAGGAGATTGGGTACAACACCGAGGTTTATGCAGCATACGAGGTTACTTTTCTCAGTCCTAAATATCTAACTAGGAAATGTTTTTCATTATAAATAATTCAAATGAGATTTGTTTTTATCCTGTCCAGATTGACCGGATTGCTCGCATTGCATTTGAGACAGCTCGTAAACGCAATGGCAAACTTTGTTCTGTTGACAAAGCAAATGTCCTCGAGGTACCAATTTGGTCTCATGTTATATGATTCTAATCTGCTCACTTCCCCGATTTATTCTGTTAGTTATTTTTTTTGGGGTACAACCATGTAGGCATCAATGTTTTGGAGGAAAAGAGTAATAGCAATAGCTGAAGAATACCCTGATGTTGAACTCACCCACATGTATGTTGACAACGCAGCCATGCAGCTTGTCCGAAATCCTAAACAGGTAATTTTCTGACATGGGTCAAAACGGGTCAGGATGGGCTGTCCCAATACGTTTTTTGCCCATTTTTTGACCCGTTAGACCCATTAAAGATAAAACATAACCTTGGATTGATCTGACCACTAATCAAAATTACAGTTTTGACTGAATACCCAGGGTGGTTGAAATAATTTAACTCATAGTATCTTCATGTGTTTGCAGTTTGACACAATAGTTACGAACAACATATTTGGTGACATTTTGTCAGATGAGGCATCAATGATCACCGGTAGCATTGGGATGCTTCCTTCTGCTAGTCTTGGAGAATCGGTAATTTCATTCATACCCATTTTCCACGTGTCTTAACTAATTTCATAGAACCAGAAACTGTTTATTTGAACATATTGGAGTCAATATGTTTGAAAACTTATTTTTTTTTGTATTTCCTGTGTAGGGACCTGGACTATTTGAACCCATTCATGGTTCTGCTCCTGATATTGCTGGACAGGTATATATCATTTGAAGTTTGTTATATATATATTTTTTTTGTTAAATATTTAATATGGAAATATTGTTCTATTATGCAGGATAAAGCAAACCCATTGGCAACCATACTCAGTGCTGCAATGCTTTTGAAATATGGTTTAGGTGAAGTTAAAGCAGCCGAGAGGATTGAGTTGGCTGTGCTCAATACTTTAGATAGAGGATTCCGTACGGGTGACATTTACTCTGATGGAAACGTATGTACTTTTCTCAAGGGTATTTACGTCAATTTTAACCGTCAAAAGACTTTGAAACGGTTTACGTGATAGAAAATATTATTTGATAAAAATATACAATTTGGTTTTAAAAAGCTTGTGTGAGGCGATCTGGAAAACGTCTCAGGGCTTTGAGACAGCGTCTCATGCACATACCGGTCATTAAAGCTTATTGATTGTAATTACACTCGCTTGCAGAAATTGGTTGGATGCAAAGAGATGGGCGAAGAAGTGTTGAAGTCTGTGGATACAAAGACACCTGCATCAGTTTAGTATCGTTCACGAAGATTGTGGTCTTCTATAGAGGTTAGCTCGAGAGTACATGAATGAACATCTACAGGTAATTTAACGAGCTTTAAACTTTATTTCAGTTTTGAGTTTAATTGCATTTGAGATTTTGTTGTATGTAACATGATGAGAACTCTTATGTGTTAATGAATAAATGGGAATTAAGATATGTTGTTCCTGTGTTTCTTGTTTTGTTGGTTTGTTTTTCATTCAAGGATATTGGGTTTATATTTTTTTATTGCAAGTTTAAGCTAATAGAGATAATAGAGAAGTTTAAGGCTTACAAAACAATTTATAACATGTTAAGATACAAAGTGTATGTTATTTTTAACCTATAATTTATCATTCCACGATAAAAAAAAAGGCAAACTTACAGCATGATTGCAGCAGGTTAACGGGCAACAAGCTTTGCCGCAACCCCTTTTATTGCCAACTTTGGTTTAGTTTATAAAATATATGTTTTTATTGGCTTTATAAACTGTATTCATCTTTTAAGCGATCTTAAACCCTAAATAAATAAATACACTTAATTCATCATTGTGTTGATGCGTCTTGTATACTGAAGAATGTTCAGACTCGCTATCGAACTCAAGAGAGCTCTTGAAGTTTGACGTGGCAATTTTGCCTGATGTGCTACAGATATAAATGATCAAATCATCGATTGTGGGACTTGTCCTCAACTTTTTAATTCAACTTGTGTTCTAAAAATTGCGCATGGAGCCAGACTGGGCGTGAGGCATACAAAGGCGTCATTCAAGTTGTTTCTGGCAAGCACAGCCGTGAGTGATGAGATGTGGAAGCTTTTTGCGATTTCCTAGGCATCACAGTTAAGTGTGCTTGTGAGCTTTTTGGCTAGTCGTGTCTACAAGTGCTGCTGGAGTGAGACCAAGTACAATGGTGACCTGTTTGCTTTCAAGTTTCAAGTGTTTCAGCTTTCAAGGTCCCGCGTCCTTTACTTTCGTTGTGATCTTTGAGTATGTATAAATATAAAAAACAAAACTTCTTTAAAAATTTAACTTTTCAATAAGAGATTAAACCTAGGGGTAGGTGTACCGGAAACTGATGGGGAAGGTCTATTTGGAAAAGGGCGAGTCTAATGGACCCCATAAAAACATACCCTATGTGAAGAGGGGTATAGTGGGTCTCTCATCTTTATAAGGTTGTGGGAAGTGGGGGCGTGGATTGAGCATGCCACACTCACCCATGCCGTCTACACCATTTTCATACCGGTGTTGCCCCTAAAGCGTGGGTTTTGGACATGGCTTGGGCCGGGTTTGGGTGGTGACGTGGGGAGGTTTGATTGGAGGTTTAAAAAAAAAAAAAAATTTGACCCCAAATCCTTTTCGTTTTATTACAAAGATAATATGATATCAAAAGAACTTTATTCCAAACAAAAGAATCAAACAATCATAAAAACAACTCTCAAGACTGATCTAAACAACTCTGTAACAAGACCTCTCACTACCATCAACAATCTACAGACCTTAACAATAGAAACAGATACAAGGTGTATCTGATCTTAACAACAAGATCAACAAAAGACTGTTTAGACGAATGAGTAAAACAAAGGACTCAACAATGATCAGAGCTAAACCCTAGAACGAAAGAGAAAGAGAGCTTATAAAGAGCTCTCAGAACATTCCAGAGAAAAAACACATTTGTGTATAATGTGAGCCCTTGGATGATAAGTCACACGGATCGAAGCCAATGGATGGCTGAGATCAATCAAGACTTTATAAAGAGAATGGGCCATAGGTCGAGCCATAAGCTGATACTTTAATGGGCTATAATCAGGAACTCATGAACTGGGCCAGGCAAAAGCATCCAACATCATCTCTTGAAATGGGCCATCTACTTAGCTATCTACCGTCCAGCAATATCTTCCAAAGTAGTTCATGCTTGGTCCAATCAATTATCCAGTCAATTATCAAAGCCCATCCATACATGACAAAATATAATACAAAACATGTCCAAGTAACAAATAAATATTAATAAGTAAAAGAATTGAAAAATGTAATATTATTTATAATATTTTAACACCCCCCCCCCCACACACACACACACACACAATTCTTTCACACACACAATTCTTTTACCCAAATGGGTCAAATAAACATAACCCATTGCACATACCTTCATGAGCAGTAGCAAGTAATCCTTTAGTAAACACATTTGCACTTTGATCTTTTGTATAAATGGATATAGTTTTAACTATACCCTTAACAATTTGATCCCTTAGGAAATAAAGATCAATCTCAAAATGGTTTGTTTTGTCATAAAATACTGGATTTGCTGCTATAGACATAACAACATCATTATCACAAAAAATTTCAATAGGTATTTTCACATTAACTCCTAACTCATACATCAGATTTTTAAGCCACATAACTTCACAGGTTACATCACATAAATCACGATACTCTGCCTCGGCTGAAGACCTAGAAATTGTAGCTTGTTTCTTACTTTTCCAAGATACCAGGTTGTTCCCAAGGAACACACAATACCCAGTGACTGACTTCCTAGTATTTACACATTTTCCCCAGTCTGAATCTGAATAGGCATTTAGGTTAAAATGATCATTCTTTTTAAACCTAATGCCTTTTTCAAGAGACAACTTAAGGTATCTAAGCAACTCAAAAGCTACCTTTAGATGACCATTAACTGGGGCATGCATAAACTGACTAAGATAATGTACTGCATAGGATATATCAAGCCTGGTATGGGATAAGTAAATTAATTTTCCTATCAACTGTTGGTAACCAGTTAAATGCAATTAGTATTGGGTCATCATCAACAAGCTTGGTTAAAACATGATTTTGATCTATAGGCACATTTATAGGTTTACACCCTAACATGCCATTTTTGGACAGAAGATTAGTGTAATATTTTTTTTGGGTCAATATAAGTTCACCATTATTTCTTATGACCTCTATACCCAGAAAGTATTGTAATTTCCCTAAGTCCTTAATTAAAAATTTTGATCTTAAACATGTTTTAATCCTTTCAATTTCTTTTAAAGAATTACCAGTGACTACAATATCATCCACGTATACAAGTAACACCACAAACACATAATCAGTTTGTTTAACAAACATGGAATGGTCACATTTACTTCTATCAAAACCAAATTCAAGTAATACCTTGACCAATTTTTCATTCCACATCCTAGGTGCCTGTTTAAGGCCATATAGAGACTTATTTAACTTACATACTTTGTTATCTTCATTTTCAAAGTATCCTTCAGGAAGTTTCATGTAAACTTCCTCATTCAAGTCCCCATAAATAAAGGCATTATTTATATCTAATTGAAACAACTCCCAATTATTATAAACAACCAATGCAACAATACACATAACAGTAACAATTTTAACTACAGGTGCAAATGTTTCATCACGAACTGGGCCAGGCAAAAGAGATACTTTAATGGGCCATAGGCCGAGCCATAAGCTGATACTTTAATGGGCTATGATCACGAACTCATGAACTGGGCCAGGCAAAAGCATCCAACAACATCTCTTGAACTAGGCCATCTACTTAGCTATCTACCGTCCAGCAATATCTTCCAAAGTAGTCCATGCTTGGTCCAATCAATTATCCAGTCAATTATCAAAGCCCATCCATACATGACAAAATATAATACAAAACATGTCTAAGTAACAAATAAATATTAATAAGTAAAAGAATTGAAAAATGTAATATTATTTATAATATTTTAACACGTTTGCAGTGAGATACAGAGAGAGAGAGAGGGTGAGTAGAGAAGGGGGGTGAGTTTTTTTTACAGAGCAGAGGGGAGCAGAGGGGAAGGAGATGATATTTTCTTGATATTTTATGGTTCTTTTTTAATTTTTTAGAACTTTTATTTTATTTTATACTATTTGATTCTTTATTTAAAGAAAAATGCCACATGTCAAACCTAAGCTCCAAACTCAAGCCCCTTCACCCCCTATCATTTTGGGGGCTTAAGTTTTCACCCCATTTTTTTATCACATGGCAACCCATGCCTTCGATCCAAGCCCATCACTCCCTTCACTCTAACGTTGTGTTCCTGAGTTTACTTAAAGAGAGAAAAGAAAGGGAATGAAAGGAACACAAAGTTTGGTTGTGTTCCAGATTTTTTTTAAAGAAACGAAATGGAATGATGGAAAGAAATGTGTGTTCTAGAGATTTTTTTTAATGACATGAAAGGAAAAGAGGGAAAATGAGGTAAAATTTTATCCTTCCAAATTGGAAAGAAATGGATGGAATGAAAAGATAAAGAAAAAGGAGGAAAAGAAAGGGAAGGAAATCTATCACTTTCTTTTTTTTTCTTCTTAAGTGAACTTGGAAACATAGCGTAAGAGAGAAGATACATTTAGTCGCACTCATAGAAAAATGTGCTTATAATATATTACATTTTTTAAACAAACGTCAACCTACTCATCACTGTTCATAGTGTTTTTTTCACCCCTTATATAAAAGGGAGAGGTTAACGTAAAAAGTCACTTATTGTACAAAGTGTAAGAAACAATATGGAGCATATGATTAAATTTGATAATCAGGGGCACGATGGTAATTTCTTAGCATCATTAAAGTTCCACCCCCATTTTTAAAATGGCCATAACTTTTTCATACGACATTATTTAAAAAGAAAAATTACACCATAAAAACAAGATTTTCATCCTCTTTCATTTCCATACCATATTGCTATACTTAAAAAAAAACTTTTTTGATGGGTTGATAACTTGCGTTTTATTGAGGGTATACTTGCGTTTTAGAAATGCAAGTTATACCTGATAAGAAGACTTGGTAAAACGACCTGATCAAATGCAAGTTATAAATGATAAAATGCAAGTTATACATGCTAAAATGCAAGTAAGTAATATCAAGTTTTTACATTTAGACGCAAGTTATTATTGTTTAAACGCAAGTAGGTAATACCAAGTTTTTACATACATATCAAGTTTATTATTGTTTAGTAGCCTTTTGAGGAATAACAGAGTAAAAACACAACAACTATTACACAAGTCATTACAATAACTGTTTGGTTCAATGTGAAACCTCTCGTAGCATCTACACTGACTACGTCATCAGCCCCTCCCCGAGCACCTCATGTGTAGAACAGTTTAATGGTGTGTTGTTATCGTAGCAGTGTTGTAGAGAAACAAATCATCAGATAACCCCTAAATCAGCCTAGGAGGCACACACACAATCTGGAAGATTAGTGACTAAAAGCATAGAATTTTTAAGAAACTTGGTTGGTTGCTGTCATGGTTTGATGGTTTGGTTTTCATAAACTATTATTTTGGAACTTTTGTTATGCCTAAAACGTTTTTTTTTTTAGTTTGGAACTTTGGTTATACCTAAAAAAACAAAAAAACTATTATTACATTCAGAATGTTTAAGCACAAGTAATAATATCAAGTGTTTTACATTTAGACGCAAGTACTATCAACCTAACAATTTTTTTTTAAAAAAAGTATAGCAATATGGTATGCAAATGAAAGAGGATAAAATATTTGTTTTTATGGTGTGTGTTTTTTTTTAAAATAATGTCGTATGAAAAAATTATGGACGTTAAAAAAATGGGGGTAGAACTCAACCATTGTGGGCTATACATATTTTGCCCTTATCCTTCTCTTTTAGAAACTCAACGTATACTTTTCCCCTTTTAATCTCATTCATTGATTTATTTTGATTAACGGCCCAAAATACTTCTTATACATTTTACATTAAACTTTCTCTGTATAAAATATAATAAACACTTTTAACTTGTTAAATTTTTATTTAATAATTATATACTATAAGCTTTTAACCGATTTAAAATAACTCCTTAAATCATTCACAATGGAGTCCCCATTCTATTTCCATATCCATAGGTAAGTGTGCCATTTTTACTCTTACATTGTCCCTAACCCCATACCCAAGTTATATGGAAAATGCCCTCTTAAGACCATTTGGCGTGGGGCTTGGAGAGGGGCGGGAAGGGGGGGTTTCCTTTTGCCACGTGGGGGGTTTTTGATTGGGCTTGATTTTATAAAAAAAAATAAATTAAAACTAAATAATTGAGAAAAAAAAGAAACAAATTAAAAAAAAAAATTAATGTTGGGTATGAAAAAATAAAAGAAAAATAAAAAAATTAAAAAAACATTACATAAAAACATTACATAAAAACATTAAATAAAACCATTACATAATCCTAATTTACTTATTACATAATCCTAATTACTTATTACATTATCCTAAACATTACATAATTAAACTTAAAAGATTACATAATTAAACTACTAAACATTACATAATTAAACCTAAACTCCCCACTACAGAGAATAATTGTCCCAGTCCTCCATCATATACGCTGGAGGTGACACAGAACGGTCGGAACTCGCATCCGAGAGGATGCGACAATACTCAGAAGTTGATCCCGAGTAGTAGTCGAAGCGTTCTTCTTCGATAACATTTCTAAGTGCTTCGTACTCCTCCTCATATGGCTCCGGAGGAGGAGGGTTTGGGGTGGGGTTACGCTGGTGGTGGGTGGTGTGTACCCTGGTGGTGGGAGGTGGGTGTACTCTGGGTACACCGGGGGTGGGTGCCGCCAACCTTAGACGTTCCATTTCCATCCGAGCCATGGTATAATCCAAAGCCCAAGCCAACTCCTCATCCGTGAAATCATCATCTGGTGGAGGAGGGGGATGAGATAAGATTGGTTGAGTAGCAGGAGGATGAGGATATGAAAAGGTTGGTAGTGCAGTAGGAGGAGGATAGAACCTTGGTTATGCAGGAGGAGGAGATGAAAAGGTTGGTTGTGCAGGAGGAGGAGGAGGAGGAGATGAAAAGGTTGGTAGTGCAGCAGGAGGAGTATAGAACCTTGGTTGTGCAGCAGGAGGAGGAGATGAAAATGTTGGTTGTGCAGGAGGAGGAGGAGATGAAAAGGTTGGTTGTGCAGGAGGAGGAGGAGGAGATGAAAATGGTAGTCGCCGCCCTCGGCGAGAGTATCACCGGAGACCGGAAGATCCGGCACCATCGTGATAACCGCCACCCATATCTTTCATTGGTGTTTTGGTAAGAATTGTGACTGAGAATGGTAGCATTGATGTTGTATTTATAGGGTCAGAAATTTGAAACGTTTGAAATTCAAACGTTTGAAAAACTGGCGGTTGAAATTGAAACGTTTGAATAATATTTTTTTATTAAGTATTTAAATAAATTTTTTTAACTATTTAAATATAAATTTTTAATAAATAAAAATTTTCAGATTGTTTTAATAAAATTTTAAAATATTTTAAATTTATTATTTTTAATAGGGTTATTAATTTATTAAACTTTATTTATAAAGAAAACTAATTTATTAAACTTTATCCTATGTGTGACTTTGTGAGAGGGATATAATGTGAGAAAAAGAAGTAGCACCTATGATATTACATTTTTGAAACAAAAGTCAACCTACTAGTCAAGTAGATCACTATTCATAGTGTTTGTTTTTATCACCCCTTGTACAAAATATAATAAAAAGTTTTACCGGTTAAAATTTCATTTAATAACCCTTTGCTATAAGCTTTTTAAATCAATAAACACTTTAACCTAGGGGTGCTTAACGGGTCGGGTTTGTGAGTTGGCGGGTTCAACCCGACTCGAACCCGAAAATTGTGAGATACATATAAACCCGAATCTGATCTGAATATTATCGGGTCGACCTGAACCTGACCCAGTCAATCTATTTTTTTTTCGCAAACTAATGTATTAAAATTAAAATTTTACTACAAAAGAACACAAACATATATAAAACATTTATGTTTTATTTATAAAATCTCATAACAATTTTTATTTTAAGTTATAAGTGTAACATAAAATACCTAACCAATTTAATTTTTAATATAAGGATTTGGTTCAAATGAGAACTTTTGGCCGAATTGAGAACTAAGAGAACCATTATGGACCATACATTTCTCGAAGGCAAATTTTTTTTTTTTTTTGCTTTAATCGTTGCTTTTTATGCATGAAATTTTTTTTATTTTTTTTTTTCAATACACACATGTGTATAATTGTAGGCCTGTAAATGAACCGAACGTTCATGAACTGTTCGGCGGGAAGTTCGTTTATGCTCGTTTATTTAAATAAATGAACGAACACGAACACAATTTTTTGTTCGTTTAATTAAATGAACGAACATGAACACACATTGTGTTCGTTCATTTATGTACATGAACTTTCGTTTATGTTCGTTCATTTATGTTCGTTTATGTTCGTTCGTTTATTTTTGTTCGTTTATGTTTGTTTAATTAAACTTAACTTTACTTTTTATTATTTATTTCCTTTTGTTAAGTAACCTTAATTCATATTTCTAAAAACTTAACATTAACTCTAACATTCTAAACATATCACTTATCAGCCCTCTCCACACTTCACAGCCCCGACCACCTCCCTTCTTCTCTACACTCCACAACCCTACCTTCTTCCACTTCCAGCCGACCACCTCCACAGTCCTGCTTCCAGCCTCTACAACGCCACAAGTATGACCGACCTCCTCTTATCGTTTTTTTCTCTATAGCTTTGTGGGTTTTATCATTTACCACGATTAGAAGCTAGGCATATGCCATCCACCATTGATTGTTCTGGCTAAAGCAATGTTTATATGCAAATGTTCGTTTTATGTTCATTTGTGTTTGTTTATATTGATCATTTGTGTTCGTTTATGTTCATGAACTGTTCGTTTAGGTTTTAAATGAACGAACATAAACGAACACGAACACGACAAATTTCTTAATGAACAAACACGAACACAAAAATGTGTGCGATTATGTGTTCGTGTTCGTGTTCGTTCGGTTCGTTTACAGGCCTATATAATTGCATTATACACATATGTATAATGCAATATACACATATGTATAATTGCTATATACACATATGTATAAAAGAAAAAAAAATTAAAAAAAAAAAGAAAATTTTTTTTCTTGCATAATTTTTTTTTTTGCCTTTATTTGAAATGTGTGGTTCAGAATGATTCTCTCACTTCTCAAATAGGGGTTGAATCTCTTATAACATAAAACATATTGTAAAAAAAACGGGTCAACCCGCCAACCTGCTTGGGTTGACCCGAACCCATTTAGACTAAACCCAAACCCGCTAATTTCGTGTTAAGTTAGATCGTGTCAGAAATTTACACCCCTACTTTAACCCCGTTAATTTTTTATTTAGTAACCTTGTAATATACGCTTTTAATCGATTTAAGATAACTCTTTAGGTCACTCACAATGGAGTCCCCATCAAATTCCCAAGACCCAAGCTAAAAGGAAAATGTCATTTTTACTTTTACATTAGAGTCCGCAGCCAGCCTCGTTCTCCATCTCTCAAAATGTGAAGGCTTTTAAAAGATGAACAGATTTTATGAAAATATGTGTATTTTAGATAAATAACATAAATGTGGATGAGGGTTCCATGTGAATCCTCTTATACATTTGAAGGACATTGGTGGATGGGAAATGAGGGATGACCCGATTATTGGCTTGGGTTCGAGTCCTGATCCCGACCGGTTTTACCGACTATTTCACCGTCGTGCTTTCGGGCGGGTGAGTGGTCGGGTTTTCCCGGGAATTGGTGGCAATTGGTGGCCCGGGTACTCTCGAGTACCTGATTCGCCAAAAGGGTGCCCGAGAGTGCTCGAAATTAATTCGTTGGCCGTTAAAAAAAATAAAAAAAAATAAACAATAAATGTTTTAACCCGTTTAAATTTTATTTAATACCCCTATACTATAGATAATAAATGCTATAATCCAATAACTTTTATATAATTTTTTTTTCTCTAAGGGAGCGAGGGCACTACTAGTAAACGGTGTTGGTACCCTCTATCAGCACGGTAACACTGTCACGGGTGACATGGGTAGTGGTTTGCTGGTAGGTTTCATGGGTACTAGTTAACAGACCGTTAATGAGTTTTTGTGTGTGAGGGTTTTGTTTTTTATGGGTTGGGTGGTTCAGTGAAGTGATGTGACAGTGCAGGATTTATGTAAATCAGTGAAGTTGAAAATACGTCAGTGGAGAGTCCCGCCCCCTTAATACTTGCATTATTTAACTTTTTTACGCAGTTGGGTTTAATTTTTTCATTGACATTTCGTTATAAATTTTGTTAAAAACAGAGTTATATTTTAAATAGAATAACTTTTTTGGTATTGTAAGTTATAACGAGCGTTAATACCGTCCAAACTGATTATGACCGAACATCGGTATCATTATTGGTGTTCGTTTTTATGGTCGATATTCTTTTGGGCATATTTTACCTGTATATTTATATTCCTTTGTTCATTTTTATTTTGAAAAAACTAAATTGGTTAAAGTGTGTATTTTTATTACTTGTAGTTAAATGTATATAGAGATGAGCTCGGTACCGGTACCAATCGCGAAAATTGCTAAAAATAGGTATCGGTACGAAAAGTGCTTAGTATAGTATGGTATTCAAGGTAAAAAATGGATTTAATACCGTACCCTACTGAACCTAAAATCTGTCAAAAATGGGTACCAAATTGTATCGGCATTTGTTTGGTATGGTTCGATACTAGTATTTTTTTGTTACTAGGTATTAATTACTCATCCCTAAATATATCCATTTATAGAATATATATATATATATATATATATATATATATATATATATATAGTTAGGATCCGTTCAGAACTCGATGAACTCAACGTAAAATGCGAATTTTTATTTTTATTTTTGCACACTGTGTAAAAACACGTAAACACCGCTGTAAAAAATTAAAAAAAAATACATTAATTTACGCTAAATTATACCGGTGTAAGGAATTTTTACCCCCGTGTAAGTATATTAATATTTTACTTATTATTTTATTGTTGTTTAATTCTGGACCACATATTCATTTTTGATTAAAATAAGTGTGTGGTTATAAAATGAGTTCCTGAGTTCTCACAACTCAGAGGAGTTCTCAAATGATCCAGATTCCATATATATATATATATATATATAGGGTAAGGATAATGTGGAAACCCACTCTTATAGTGAAAACTCTGACTTCCCATTTTTTAAAAAAAAAAATTAGAGCATGTAATATACATGATTTTAAGCATTTTGGGCCAAAAAAAATAAAAAAAGCGCCGATCACTTTTTTTTAAAAAAATAAATAAAATTTCGACTAACACATGTTAATCCAAACTAACACGTGTTACCCATTTTTTACCCGAAGACGGTTTTTATTATTTTTTTTTTAAAAAACGGGTCGGCGTTTTTTCGATTTTTTGGCCCAAAATGCTTAAAATCATGTATGTTACATACCCTAAAATTTTCATTAAAAAAAAGTCAGGAAGTTAGAGTTTGATAGAGTTTCCAAGGTTTTCACTATAACAAGGGTTTCCAATATAACCTTATACTATATATATATATATATATAGGATCCGGATATTTTAAAAACTCGTGTGAGTTGCGAGAACTTGAGAACTCATCTGGACCAATCAAAATGTGACACATCTTCATTTTTGTAATATTTTGATATATTTTAATGGGGGTTAACAAAGTCATTTTATATATGTTGGATGGGTATTTTAGTAATTTACAATATCAAATTATTACTTCTTATCAAGTTGCAATCTCTCTCTTTATTAATTTGATCATCTGGATATTTCTTTTTTTGTGTTCTTTCATCTTCTCTCTCTTTCTCTCTTCCTCTCTCACACACTAATTCAAATCCAGAAACAATCGATCAAACACACACCTCTCTTTCTCTATTCTCTCATCTGATGAAGATGAAGAAGCTCCCTCAAAAACTTTCAAGATCGAAGGCCAAATCTGTATCAATAATGGTGGTTATTGGCTTAATAATGGGGGAGGTGAGTAGGTGACGAACAAGATGAACAGATCCGTGGTGGTGATGGCTGTTCGTTCGTTCGATGATGGCTGTTCGTTTGATGAATATAACCCCACAAGATGAACAGATCCATCTGGTAAGATTTTATTATTATTATTATTATTATTATTATTATTATTATTATATTATTATTATTATTATTATTATTATTATTATTATTATTTATGCAACAGGGGTTTTTTAATGATCAGTGGTGTATATGGTTGTTTGGGTGTAGGGGGAGGCGTCAGTGGTGTAGGAGGCTGTTAGGGTTGGGGTTTCAGGCGACGACGGTGGGGGTTTCAAAAATGTTGTACTCCTTCGATGATGATGATGGTGGTCTGGTAAGACCCACCCCTCTTTAATCTTTATCTTTTTTTTTTTTTTTTTTTTTTTTTTGTATTTGTTGTAATTGATATGTGTTTATTTTTATTTTAAAAAAATAAAATAAAAAAATGCTTAACATTGACACTTTATGCAACAGTAATTTCACATAAATTGCCGTATGGGAAATTAAGCACATCAGTTGGGTGGGTTTTGTTAACTTATATGATATGCATCATAGAAAACTTAAAATATAGTTTATGATTTTTATAAGTATATAATGTTTTCTTTAGATTTTTGTAGTGATTTAATTTTTACACACATGTAAACACCTTGTTACACCTATGTAAATGGTTGTTAGTCGTTCGTGCATAGTGACTTTTGTGTTTACAATAATGGAAAAGTTCAGGTATTTTTCTTTTTAGACTTCAACATGACCGAATTATTCGTGTGCAGGTTAGTAATTTTCATTGTTTGTTTTGTAAGGTGGTGTATGTGTCTATTAACCATGGTTTGTTGGTACTTGAACGTAAAAGTAGGTCATGGTTTTCTAGGTTGTATAGGTATATAATAGTAAAGACTAGAACATAGTGTATGCCTGTATGGACCATGTTTATTCAAATTGAGAATATGAGTCGTCGTTGACTTCTGTTAATGCAACCAAGGACCACTAAAGAGAAAAAGACAAGAAAGTTATAGAATATGATTCGTTTACACAAATGTAATCTTTTGGTGTACAATATGAGAAGATCACAGATATATGATATAGTATGGGCGGATATGGTGAGGTTTTCGTTATGATGGTCATAATAACCTCTTTATTATTTTTATCTTTTTGGTGTACACTATTTGTAACAGATTTTTTATGGTAATAGTTGGGCGCTTATGGACTGTTGACAACATATGTTATTTGTTTGTCATACACATACATACAAATGAATTAGGAACACTAAAAACTGTAAACTTTGATACAAGTTGGCCTGTTCTTTGTTTTAAAAAAGTGCGACTGAGTTTGCGTTGGCCTTTTTATTTTTTTTACACTGATGTAAGTTTGTTACATATGTGTGATTTAGTGTTTATTTTTTACTGATTTACACCAACGTAAAAACAGGTTTTTGATTTCGTGGTTTTTATTAAATTTGTTATGTGTGATTTGCTAGAATACATCTGATATGTGATATTTTTGTTTCACAGCTTTGAATGAAGCACTGAGAGAAGAAGTCAACCGTCTTAAACTTGAGGCGGGTCAACCACCACTCCTTAACGCGGGTCAGCTCAAAAACTAGCTTCATGGACTTCAACTAAATGATAAAAACAAGCATAAGGTGCACCTATATTATCTGGTAGATATATACGCGATGTGGGAGTGTATACAAATGTCGGTAAAGATTGTTCTTGAGTAATATCTATGCAAATATGAGCTGTTTTTGTATGGGTCGGGTCAGGTTTATGGCTTGTTCTAGAGAGTGGTGGTTTATGTGAGTTGTGCAAATATTATGGCTATGTTATTGTTGCCCCTATGTAATTGTAATTTTTAGACAATTTTTTTTTCAAAGGTTTTTAGGTTGTTTATACACTGATGTAAATTTGGCCATGCCTTTCAAAGGTGATGATGGAAATCACGGAAATGAAGAACAAATGGTTGCTTACATGATGATTTTCGGTGCAAGTTTGATCTTTTTCACACTGATGTAAATTGCTTTTACACTGATGTAATTATGTTTGCCCTGTTGTAATTTGTGATTTTTACACTGATGTAATTTTTACACATACATTATTTCAGAACGTGGGGGTACAGAGATTTTTTATTTTTGTAAAGTTAGATTTCTTATGTTGAATAAAAAAATAAAAGAATGTTTTAAAAAACACATGAGGGTTGGGTGATGGTGATGTGATGGGAAAAACGAGGAGAGAGAGTGAGTTTATAAGATTACTATAATACCCTTCAAGATCATTTTAATATTATCTTTAATAAATAAAATACCAAGTGGGTGGAAAAAGACAAAAAACCATGTGGCATAATAAGAACCATTGGATGAGGAAGATCAATGGCCTAGATGAGTTCCTATGGTTCTCACAACTCATAGGGGTTTTCAAAGTATCCTAACCCTATATATATATATAGGTTTAGGATCCTGTACAAAGTACATTTTTCGTGAGAAGTGTGAGAAGGACTAAGAATTGACATGTAGACATCATGTTTTGAATTTAGGAATGATGTTTTAGGTTGTTTTAACTTGAAAAACACCAAACACAACAATCTAAAACACAATACAATGTATTATAGTCATTAAATTTAGAAAACAGCTAAAACACACTACTTAACGCTTAAAACACACTGCTAATGTTCTTAGCATGGTGTTTTAAGTTTTAAGCCTAAAATACATTGTTTTTGGTTTTTAATTGTTATGTTTGGTGTTTTTATAGGCAAAACAATCCAAAACATCACGACTAAGTTCAAAAAATGATGCCTAAGAGCCTGCTCCAGTCCCCTTACGAAACTTTCGTTATTGGGTTAGCCATACACTTCACATGTTTCTAGCGATTCACATGGCATCATTAAATGATACAAGTCTTGGATAAGAATCTACAACGCACTAGAACGCCCTTGTTGACGATCCTTTACTCCGACAGCATCTAGGGTTCCTCTAACAATGTGATATCTCACACCGGGTAAATCCTTAACCCTCCCCCCTCTTATCAATTTTTAATACTTCTCACAAAAAAAAAACACTTTGTACACGATCTTGACCCTATATATATATATTGGAAAAGCCAAAAAGTAAATTATGTAGAACAAAAAATAATAAAAAAAATTATTGATGCTAATAAAGTTAACATTATTACCTATAATATGAAAGAACAATGTCGGCGGCGACAAAGTAGCTTACGTCAGAGATGAATGGTCGGCGGTTTATTGTAATTGAAAAATTGTGTACTGGTTGGTGGATAATTATACGTGCAAAACCGTCTGTTCCGGTTGACTTCCTTGTCTAATCTTTCTTTTGCCGGTTGACTTCCTTGTCTTTCTTTCGATTATTTCAGTAGGTGTGGCGTTGTGATGGTGGTCGCGAAGGTGGGGATTGGCGGTGGTGCTAAGGCCACACTGGTCGGGGTGCTGTGGCGGCGGCGGTAGGCGGAGGAGTAACGAAGTAACCTGGGTCGCCGGTGAAGCATCTGCTGGTTCTCCGGTGGTTTAGCGGTTGGTTAGGCTTGCTGAATTGATGGTTATTGTGGTGGTTGCTGGCAGCTTCTGCTTTGACACACAGAGAGAGAAAGACAAGGATGTTGTTAAGGTTAGCATGTTTGGCTCTCCTTATTTCCACCTCCTTATAACTTATAACTTTTTCAAAAAGTTAATAAGTTACAAAAAGTGTTTGACAAAAGAAAAAAGGACTTTTTGTTTTAACTATTTGTAAGCCTATGATAAGTTGTTTTGGAAAAGTAAGGGAGGAGTGACTTTTTGAACCTCCTTATAACTTATTGATGGTTATTTACCTACATGCCCTTATTACATCCTTACATCTTCCCTCCTTATACCCTTTTTGGTCATTTTACCTAAATAAGTTAAACCAAACACTTTTTTACAAACTAACTTATCAACTTATTGTTTTTCCCCACCACATAAGCTAATCCAAACACTTTTTTAAAAACTCCTTTTTAAAAAGTCATAAGTTAATAAGTCCTTTTAACAAAAAGTCCTTTTTACCTCAAATAAGTTTATCCAAACATGCCCTAAAACTTAATATGATTCAAATGGTTGCTGTTCTTTCTTCTTTTTGTTTGAAAAATGTCTACACATAAACACTGTAGGTTTGTTATATATGAGTTCGGTAAAATGCGTATTTTCATATGATTAACGTATCACATCTCATTTGCCCTAATCTATTTGATGTTTACAACGTGCCCGCGCTAGCGAGCGGGCCTAAAAGTGTTTGTTTATCGTATCGCCTGTTACTGTTTGGTTTTCCGGTTTTGGGTTGTTTGAGGTGTTGTCAACGATATGTTTTTTTTTGGTTTCGTATGTGACTACGTCGGTGGCGTCTGTCCGTTTGGGCCAGCCCGTACGGTTTCCGTTGACAACGTTGTTGACGCTTTGACAATCCGTCTATGTTTGCGATGTACCCGCTGCAACGCGAGCGGGTTAATTACTAGTTAATAAATAATTGTATACTTTAGATGTATTCTTTTGATCCAAAATAATATGTGGTTCATAAAGAGAGAATGACGAATTATATATCTTGTTTTTTTCTTTTCATAATGTCCATATTCAAAGCGGCATTCGATGGTTAACCATTATGTTTTCCTTTCATTCTTGGTGCCTATTATTGTTTACAAATATAGAGTAAAGATCAAATACATATAGTTTTTTTTGTAAGAACTATGAGAATCAAACGGGGTAAAAAAAATTATTTTTTTTTTAGAATTTTTTTTCCCATGTGCTTAAACATTCTTTCTAGATGAATAATACAAAAAAAAAAATTTAAAAAAATTTTTTTTTTAGTGTAATTACGTCATTAAGGTAAATACATTAGTTTACACTAGAGTAATTATGTAATTACTCTACACGTAATTACTCTACACCAATTTGTTTTTTTTTTTTTTTTAGTTTTCAATACTATAATACTTGTTTAACAATATGGGAAAAAAATTTTTTGAAAAAAAAATAAAAAAAATACCCTCCTTTGATTCTCACAGTTCTTACCAAAAAAGCTATTTGTACCGGATCTTTACTCTACAAATATAATGAGATAAAACAATGATTTCACGTGTCCAATCAAAATAATGACTAACAAATTTATCGCACTTGCTATAACAGTGTTTATATATACACATGCGTCGTTTGTCACACACACAAAAACAAAGACGCCGGTTTCAGAAGTGAGTTTCCTCGCTAAGATATAATCACATAGCATATGAGGTATTGGTGGAGTGGTTGGGAAAGACTTGGTGTTCCTTGTGTCCTAGGTTCAATTCTCACTTTTCTCATTATTTTTTACGGCATTCGGGCAATGATGGTGACAAACGCACCAAGGAGCGTTCGATCCTGAGCCGCACCCCGGTTTTCACCCGACTGTTACTCCAGCGAGGAAACTCGTGTGGAGGCAGTACGGTTTCCGGAGGAATGCCGTAACCAAGTCTGATACACCAGGGCGGACCCAGTTAAGATAACGTAGTCTGGGGCAGACCTTGGCTATGGTTGTCGATTAGGCATTGTGACATTGAAACACTCATATGAAAGTCACCGTTCAAAAAAAAAAACATAGCATATGTATATTATGAGACACGATTATGTATGTAAAAACCATCTAAATTTTTTTTCTTTTGAAAAAATACACAAGGTAACATAAATGTTTTTAAGTGTTTTGGGCAAAAAAGACATATTTTTTAAAAAAATAAACAAAGTTTGCGCTATTAACATATGTTTTCAACTTTTAACATATGTAACAGAGTTATTAACATATGTTTTCAGCTTTTTAACATATCTAACAGCGCAAACTTTGTTTATTTTTTTAGCCCAAAACGTTTAAATTAGGGGTGAGCAAATGTCGGTTCGGTTTGGTTTTTACATATAACCGAAACCGATAACTGAAGTCCGGTTTTAAGAAAACCATAACCGAAACCGATCGGTTACGTCGGTTCGGTTAATTCGGTTAATATGTCGGTTATCGGTTCGGTTTCGGTTATGTTCGGTTAATATCCAAACATAAAACCTGTGCAAAATTATAAAATTAAAATAGTTAGTAAAGTGTTTGGATCTTTTTCAAGAATACAAATACATATCAAAACGCAAAAAAAATACATGAAATACCGAGGAAACAAATAATAAATTCTTCAAATATATGGATATAAATGAAAAATATATGAGTTACATAAAAGATATATTTCAAATACATAGATATACATGAAAGATACATGAAATATATCGGAAATAAATGAAAATATGTTCCAAATACATAGATATATGTTTGAAAAATACTTATGTATATAACTATCGGTTCGTTTATTTCGGTTACGGAAGAAAGGAAAACCAAAACCGTAATCGAATGCTTCGGTTTTGGCCATATTTTAACCGTAACCGATCGGTTAATTCGGTTTCAGTTATTTTCGGGTCGGTTATCGGTTCGGTTTTTTTTTGGTTATCGGTTTTCGTATGCTCACCCCTAGTTTAAATACATGTATGTTACCTTGTGTATTTTTTTCTAAAAAAAAAATTAGATGGCTTTTACATGGATTTTCTAAGTTTTCTCAACTCAATGGGGTTTTCAATTTATACTTTCTCTGTCTCTCTCTATATACACACACACACACACACACATATATATATATATATATATATATATATATATCCAAAAAACACAAAGTTTTGAAATATATTATAATGTTTTTCATTAAAAAAACAAGTTAAGAACCATGTTACAAAGTGTATCTTCTCCTTCAACAACATACTACATGAAAATTGTCTACATACACAAATAAGACAAAATTATAATATCAATAAATAATACCAGCCGAGTAAATGGTGAAAAATTTTAAAATAAAATTTCAAATTCAATAAATAATACATACCTTTTTAACCATAATAAAAACAATCGAATCATATGTGTTAGAGGAAGTGCAATCACATGAATATATACATAGCAAAATTTTGTAAGATACGCTAAGAAAAAAATTAGAGTGATCATGTGAAAGTTGGAATTTACAAGTGCAAACACATGAATATATAAATGATAATAATTTATGAGATTCAATTAGCAAGAAATTAGGGTGATCATGGAGGAATAGGAAGTTACATGGGGTTGCCCCATGCCGGTCTGCACGCTGGACCCGGGGTGGTGTGGGTGCCGTAGAGAGGCTTCACACCCTCATTCCACGGCCCCACACTGTACACTCTAAGAATTTTAAAATTCCATCCTAAACTCTTAATCATGTAATATACATGTTTCAAGCGTTTTAAGCACAAAAAAAAAAAAAAAGCATCGAGCTCTTTTTTTAAATCCATACGGCGGGGAACATAAACACTACTAGGGGTGTGCATGGTTCAGTTCCGTTTAGTTAATAGCCTTAGCCAAAAACAAAGTCACCTCTTAATCTATTTTATTAATTGATTAGTTTTTTATCAGTTAGATTACTAATTCTCAGTTTGAATATATTAATAACCAAACTCTGGTTAGATCTTTTTTCATAAAAATACAGGAAAATGATATATATATAGGATTTGGTTCAAATGAGAACCTTTCCCCAATTTGAGAACTGAGAGAACCATTCTAGGCCACACATTTCTCTAAGGCAAAAAAAAAAAAAATTTTTTTATTTTTTTTGCAAAAATCGCTGCTTTATATGTAAGATTTTTTTTTTATTTTTTTTGTATTTTTTTTTTCAGTATACACATGTGTATAATTGCATTATACACATATGTATAATGCAATATACACATATGTATAACTGAAATATACACATATGTATAGCTGAAAAATGCTATATACACATATGTATAAATGAAAAAAAATTCAAAAAAAATATAAAAAAAAATTTCCTTACATAAAAATGTGCGATTAAAGCAAAAAAAAAAAAAAAAAAAAAAATTTTTTTTTTTTGCCTTTATATAAAATGTGCGGCCTAGAATGGTTCTCTCAGTTCTCAAATATGGGTTGGTTCTCTTAGGATCCCCACCCTATATATATATATATATATATATATATATATATATATATATATATATATATATAGGGAAATGGTAAAATGAGAACAATCTGAGTTGGAAAAGCCATGAGAACTCACTTTATAACCGCAAACTTAATTTAATAAAAAAAGAATACGTGGTTGTAAATTAAAGGATAATAAAATATTAAATGGAATATTCATTTTTTGAAAAAGTCAACATTAGTGTGCTGTAATTTTTACACCAGTGTAAAACCATCGTAATTTTTTTTTCATTTTTTTACGGTGGAGTTACCCATTTTTACAATGGTGTGTAATTTTTTTTTTTTAAAATTTACATTTTACGTCGGTGTTCTCATGGTTCTTCCAACTCGAGCTAGTTTTCATTTGAACCTAATCCTCTCTCTCTCTCTCTCTCTATATATATATATATATATATATATATATATATATATATATATATATAGGATTTCGTTCAAATGAGAACCTTTCCCCAAATTGAGAACTAGAGAACCATTCTGGGCCACACATTTCTCTAAGGCAAATTTTTTTTTATTTTTTTATTTTTTTATTTTTTTTTTTTTGCAAAAATCGCTGCTTTATATGTAAGGAAATTTTTTTTAATTTTTTTTTGTATTTTTTTTTCAGTATACACATGTGTATAATTGCATTACACACATATGTATAATGCTATATACACATATGTATAACTGAAATATACACATATGTATAGCTGAAAAATGTTATATACACATATGTATAAATGAAAAAAAATTAAAAAAAAAAAAAATTTCCTTGCATAAAAATGTGCGATTAAAAAAAAAAAATTGCCTTTATAGAAATGTGTGGTTCAGAATGGTTCTCTCAGTTCTCAAATAGGGGTTGGTTCTCTTAGGATCCCTACACTATATATATATGGCTAGGTTATTTTTAGAAGAGTGTTTTAGAGCGAGAAGAAAACTAAATCTTACTTTTTATTAGTAAAGGTTTATATATTTTTGAAGTTTTACTTTTTATATATCATTTTTATGTTATATATACAAAAACTCATTAAATTAATGCAATCAAATGTTTTTTAAGGTTTTAACTCTTTCCTACACATGTGTTATATGATGCGTAGATAATGTTCCTGCACAAAATTTGTACATCTGTAGGTTATATAAATTAATGAAATTGATTCATATATATGTTTATTTTTTCAAGATAGATGAATAAACAACACATTTCAACAATTTTCTTATACTAGTGGAATGCCCGCGCGTTGCCGCGGGTATGTATTTTTATTCACATTTTAAATTGCCAAAACTTTATACACCATACTATCATTTATCCAATCCGATCCGTGCTTGATTTTTATTTGCAACATTTAGTTACACACATGAACCAAAGAGCCTTTAGCCTACTGGTTAAAAAGTGTTAAATAAGGCTTAGCCTTTTCTTGTGGTGATAACTCAAATTCTATTGGTAACAAAAAGTTAATCCATTAAAAAAAGTTACATGAATTAATCTATTATTTGGTAATGGTTCTAGGTAACAAAAAGTTAATACATGAATTAAATGTATTGAATGGTGCAATTGATTTGTATTAGTGACTTGTACATAAGGGCATAGATGGAAGAAAATGGTAAAAGTTAGAGATTTATGCATGAGACTTTTTGTATGCCATCTTAAAATGATGGTGAAATTACCTTCTTACCCATCTCTCCTCCTTAATAAGGTAGTAGAGATTCTTATTTTATTAAAATGTATATTAATGCTTTTTAAAGCATTAGTAATTCCATATATGTCACACCCCGACTTTTCCCACGTCGGTTGTGACGTTTGATAGCTTCGGCGCGCAGCGGAAAGTTGCATCTAAGACTCTTATTTCCTGAACGCCATTTCTAACCCTCTAGGATCCCCGATCCCAAGACGTCGCCTACTCCAACCGTGCCGTTACCAAAGTTTAAACCTGAAAGACATACTTAAAAAGTCAACATATAATGCTGGTGAGTTCATAAGTTTGTATAAAATGTTACCGAAATGTTACCAAGTTCATCCTGTCAATACTATGTCAATGTTACCAAAGTACGCTAGCTAGGCGTATGTTTTATTACTACTACGATTGGAAAACCATTACTAGACACGTTTAGCAATGTTTAGCCCGAATGTTCAGCATGTTACCAATGTTACAAGTTCGAGACAATATGCACCCGCCCGGCCCTCCAAGCCGACGAGTGGGGCAGGTCACGCCCAATAGATCTATCCACATTTCCCCCGTTGTGCATCCCCGCACATTCATGGTTTTCCCCAGGACTTTAAAAGATCGTATGGCAATGCAAAGTTAAAACCATAGTATGACATATGTTACCAAAATAGTTTAGCGCATGTTTTCTCCCCCAAAAGTTAAAGCAGTAAAAGTGGGGCCGTGAACTCACGCAACCCGTTTCATTTTCCAAAACTTTGTTTTGCTTTAAATTCCTCAATTTTCATGAAAGAAGCATGTCTTCCCCCCGAAAACATTTACAAAAACAGTAAAAAGTGGGGTCATGAACTCACCTTAATTTCCGTGCTAAGCTAGCAAACAAAGCCTGAAACCTCGACCGATTTCCTCGTGCCCTAATTACCAACAAAGGACACCTTAACAGTCTATCACACATAAGCCTAGCTTATTAACCGCCTAAAAGATAGTCTATTCGACTGTCTAGATTCGTGTGTACCAACACGAGTCTTACAACATTTCAACTCGACGAACCGATCATAACTTATCTTAATTCACGAGTTACATACAACATAGTACCCAAGTTGCACACTTGTTACTATTTGTGTATAAACCATGTTGGACTAGTACCCCGAAACGTATATTTATCCTGAATCGTAGCTTGTCTCATAAATCATATAAATGTATTTGTTTCGTGTAATTAAGTTTTAGAAAATACTTCTTGAGGAAATACAAATTTAGTTATCAAAACCGATTAATAACATTTGTTACTTTTTCTCAAATATTGTTTGGAAATCATCTTTATTGCTACGAATAAATAGTCCTTAAAGGCATTTCGATTTGTATATAATAATGCATTAGTCCAAAGCACTTAAGGGAATTTATTTATAAAAGTGGCAGTTCGTTACGCTTTAATTTTATAAAAATTTGGGCAGAGTTTCCCCTGTTTTTGTACAAACCAGACAACACCCGTTGTCTACAATTTTCCCCAAAAATCAACTTTCAAACACAATTTCTCAAATCCTTTTATCCACAACTTCGATTCATGAGACTGTATACGTTTCGTCACCCATGTACACTTATATATATATATATATATATATAATATAGTCCGACGATATAGTCCAATGTTATTTAGTCCGATGTTCGATATCATAAGTCATGTTAAGTTAACCGTTTACTAAATCGTTCGTAAGATAATATAGTTACCGTCTATTATTATCATTCGGTCCATTCGCGAGTTAAAACTAATTCGTCCATATCAATATATTTATAAATTTATAATATTCATAAATACAATAATATTTACAAATATATAAATTTATAAATACATGATATCTATAAAAATATAATAATAAACACGAAATCAAGTATACCAAATCGCACGCGCATAACAGGGAACCGCCTCGAACTACGTGTAGACCGGAACGTTTGACCCGATGACCAGCTTGATCGCTCGCTAACCAAACTAAACCACGTGACCAAGGTTGACTGGTTGACCGCACTGAACCTAACCCGAGTCCCGAGTTTCGAGTGGAACCCGAACCCAAATCTAACCAGATCTGACTGGCAGTTGACCAGACCCCAGTCTTGAGCCCCGACCCATACATAACCGGACCTGACCAACCATCCAAATACATATTTGACCCGTGACTTGAACATAACAGAACCTAAACATGAAGCAGACCCAAATGAGCCGAACCCAACCATAACCACGAGCCAAGGCCACTACCATCTGTAGAAACTGAGAGCCACCCAACATCATTTGAACAAAACCACAATCCAACTCAGCTACCATCGATCGGACCTAACAAGCCACCGGAGCACAACCAACCCGTCAGACCACCTTAATCACCATCAGGCCAACCACAACCAGACCAACCGGTCTTGTACACCATCGGTCGAACCGTCCTAGTCCGACACCAACCAGCCAAAACAACCAAACAGATAACCAGGACCCTAACCCGTAACCACCCTTACCATTGCCGAGCTACAACCTACCCCCAACCGGACTGTAACCAAAACCCACCACAAACACAACCGCATCGGACCACCATCACAGCTTAACCACCCTTGCCGAGACCACCACCGCCATCGTCAGTCACCACCATCAATTAAAGCCCTCACATTTGTTGTCTGCCTAACCACCACGCAAAACCACCACGAACCTCCACCATACTCAACCACCACTAAAACCCTCTCGAAACTGCCACCATAAAAGACCCAACCCCTGGCTCGTTCACCCAGCACCACCGAACTGAACAACCACCACCTAAAATCCCTCACCATCGGACCTCCACTGAACCGCTTCCATAACGAACCGGCCCTCAACCACCTGCCAAAAACCACCACCCAGACGCTCGGGCTTCGAAACCACCACGCCGCCTCCACCATGTCCGGTGGAGGTCGGCCGCTGCTGCTGTTATGAGGGGCGGGAGAGGGAGCGACCAAGAGGAGATGAGGGTGAGGTTAGAAAGAGAGAGAGAGAGTTAGGGTTTAATTAAGGGTGGTGGCTGCAAAGAATGAAAGGTAAGGGAAGAAGTGGGGTTTTTATAGTTAGGGTTTGTTGGTAGGTGAGGTATACCGCGTATCTGAACCCGTTCTAAACGTTTCGTGCCTCGGTTCGTGTTTTGGCTCAATAATAAATTGCAAAAGTTAGTCGGTTGCGTTCGTAATTAAATATAAAAAAATAAACCGACCAAAAATATAAATATTTTTGTTATCCGACACGTGCTTTCAGAACACGCGTTTAAATTGCGTTAAAAGATTCGATCACAGTTTCCTTTGTTAAAACGATCCGTTAACCTCCGAAACTTAATAATTTAAATTTTCCAAAATAAATAGTTACTTATAATCACATCGGTATTTAGCGAAAGTTGCCGGTTGTCACAATATATTGCATAATATATTATGGTGAAGAAACTTAATTCCATAATGCGGTATGGTGAACTTTATATAATACATATTTCCTAACGTTGTAACCATATCGCCAACGGGTCGGAGTGTCGTAACAAAAGCGAAACGAGCTAACAAGCTACTAGATGATTGGTCGTGACCAACGCATATACTAGGCTATGTTTAGTGAACTAAAATGTCCCTTTATGATTTAGGACACAAGTAGTTTGGATTCCTATTATTTCGGGATTTATTGGTATTAGCTTTCGCGGAGTCGATGTGAGTTTCACACCCCCTTTTAATGTTTTTTAAAATGTTTTCAATACGGGGGAAAGACGTGTTATAAAATTTGTGCTGTAACCTGGGAAATATGGGTAAGTAATGTGGTTACTTGGGTAACGGTTAGTTATGTGGTGGCAAACTCCGTCGTGAACTGTAACCAATTGTTCTGAGAGAGAGTTAAAGGAACAATACGTAATGTAGCCGTAGGATATACTGAATAGTACTATTGGTGCCCGACGAGGCCCACCCTTGAACTGATAACGTCAGTTCCTGTGGGGGTGCATTATATGCTGAATTAGTTGTTGTTCCACATACAACGTAGCGGAGGATTCGTCTTGGTTTGGTTATGGGCCTAAGTGATGCCATACACTAAGGGGAGTAGCTACCCCGAAGGTCAATACTTATAATATTTCTGTTACATGTATTGTGTTGTTGTGTTGTGTCGTTGTTGTGAAATTAAAACATGTGAACTCATTAATAGTTTATATATTGATGTTTTCCTTAAAACATATCTTTCAGGTGAATGAGTGGAAGAAAGCTTGGATGGATGGGAGTGGGATCACAAAATAATAAGTGTCAGCCTTTTTGTTAGTGGATTTACTTCCATATACGATGACTGTGAAATGGATGAAAAACCACTACTTTTTGTGATATTTTAAAAACTAGGAACGTACTTTGAAAATATTTCTACAACTTCTATAACCAACACTAATTAACTTTTAATTTTTCTAGTTAAATATGTAAATAATTGATTTAGTTTCTTCAAAATATTAGTTACATTTAGTAACCTTCATGTAAATTCTTAAAGAGATACTTATTTCATCTAAATAGAGGCTCGAAGTCCAAAGTTAATGATTATGATTTTAAAACTTAGTTTACGTTCCACATTGTAATCCCTAATTGGAAAATTGTATTAGATGACAGTTGTTTCATAACAGCTGCTAACAATTGTATTAAAAGACTTTTAAAAAATATGATAAAATGTTGAAGCATAAATATGAATAAAAGCTCAGTTGAATATTAAGAGTGTTGAGTAGTAAATAATAATTGCGATCTCGCGTACTTCATTTAAAAATTTTGTTGTTATAAAATTTAATTTCAAATCTTCTTCCTTAATCTGAAAAATAAGTGTTATTGTTATAAGGAGTCAAGTGATTTATATGTAAACAATTGATTTAGCTTTTTCAAAATATTAGTTACATTTAGAAACCTTCATGTAATTTCTTAAAGTGATACTTAGTTCATCTAAATAGAGGCTCAAAGTCTAAAGTTAATGATTACGATTTTGAAACTTAGTTTATGTATATTCATTGTAATCTCTAATTGTAAAATTGTATTGGATGACAGTTGTTTGATAACAGCTGTTGACGATTCAACAGATGTGGTAAAACAGAGTATATAGTATAAAATGAGTATACTTTTCAATTTTGTGGATTTGGGTAAATAGATACTTAATATATCTCAATAGAAGTTCGAATACCAAAGTTAATCCTTACGATTTTGAGACTTAGTTAATTCTATTTTATATTGCTTGAATGTTAATTTTTATAATAGTAACAATAAGTTTAAATTATTCAAAATATTATTTTATTATTTGTGTTTCACTTTATAAAAGGGCCCAAAATCCCTAATATAGTAAGTATAGATGTTTATTCACCGTATTAAAGGGGACGAAATCCGTATTGTAAGTTTGCAATTTTATATCTCTTGAACTATTGGAAAAACAAACAACCTCTCAATACCTTAATTTTAAACATAATATATCGTGAATAAAAACTATAATTACACATTTTATAGATGATATTTTTTAGAAGTTTTATTGTTATAAAATATATTTTCATTTTTTAAAGTTATACGAACAATAAAAGAGTTTAAATGATTTATAGATTCATTTTGTAAAATTAAATAATTTTTAATGTTTATATTTAGTTAAAATAAAAATGATCAAACGTATTATTATAAGATATTAGTTACATTGAGTAACCTTCATGTAAATTCCTAAAGAGATACTTAGTTAATCTAAATAGAGGCTCGGAGTCCAAAGCTAATGATTACGATTTTGAAACTTACTTTATTTACGGTCCAAATTTTAATCTCTAATTGGAAAATTGTAGTGGATAACAGTTGTTTGATAAAATGTGTTGATAACTCAAAATATGTTGTAAAACAGAGTATATAGAATAAAATAAGTATACCTTTCCATTTTGTAGACTTGGGTAAAGAGATACTTTGTTTACATCAATAGAGGTTCGAATACCAAAGTTAATCATTACGATTTTGAAATTTAGTTTATTCAATTTTATATTGCTTGAATGTTAATATTTATAATAGTAACAATATGTTTAAATTATAGATGATGATGTTTTATTAGAAGTTTTATTGTTATAAAATATATTTTCATTTTTTAATGTTATAGGAACAATAAAAGAATTAAAATCATTTATAGATTCATTTTCTTAAATAAAATAATTTTAATTGTTTAATTAAAATAAAAATGATAATACGTAAATTTATGGTAACATTTTTAGATGGTGTTTGGGATTGCATTTTGAATTTGATTTTTAGATTATTGCGTTTTGAAAACGTAGATAATCAGTTTTTAGTGTTTGGGATTGCGTTTGGAAAACGCAAATAATCAGTTTTTTAGGCTACAAGAACGTAATAATCTATAAGCAGCTCCACCCCTACTTTTTCAAAACGCATAATCTGTTTTGAATAATCAATCCCAAACACCCCTTTAGTTGTTTAATAATAGTAAAAATAAGTACATCTATCATTGTGACATCCGTCACATTCACTTTTATCATTTGCACAACTGTAGTCCTTGAATTCTATTTACATATCTAGTCCTTGTATTTCTAAACCGTATGGTTATAAAAGTTCATAATTGAATGCATTTATATATGTGTTTTAAAGCAAAATCACCATTTTAAATAAGTATACATTTTCTTTTTTTAGGAATAATAATAGTAACAATATATACATTCTTTTTTTCTTCTTTTCTGATAATAATAATAATAATAAAATTTATGTTCATGTTTTGTAATATATATATATATATATATATATATATATATATGAAGTTGGTTTATTTAAAGCCACTAAAACCCTTCAAGTTATAACAATCCATTACCTTTAGAACTTAATTTATCATAACCCAAGTCCATACCCAACCCTTCAAGCCCAACCGTCGGCCCATGAGCAGTCCAAACGTCCCTCTATGATCCCGCGGCTGGAAATGGGTCAGGTCTGGCCTGTTTCGCAACAACCCACCGATTATGTCCTAATTTCACTCGTTTTGAATTGGTTTACGAAATTAAAAGTTGCCAAGTGATTCGCAATTATTATACACATCATCTGCTGGTCTATTACTCGTTTAAATGTGAGATTTATGGCCTAATTAATCCATTTTCGCAACCATTCAACCTTTCCAAACAACCAAGTTTCAATTCGTTTATAAAGGTGTTTTTATCTCAATTAAATCTACCTACACATGCACAAGATGCCGAAAATAAGAACCCCCACATCTTTCTCCCCTTAAAAACATTGCAGTGATCGTATTGATCACGGTTTGGGTCGTGTCTATCGTGAGCATATGCACCTTCATTCGATTCAGGTTTGTTCGATTAGAAGTTTCTTGTTGGTCGATTATGTGTAAAACAAAAGCCCCATAGTTTAGTTTATGATCTGCAGCATTCATGGTTTAATTGTTTGGATTAGATAGTTGGGGTTTATAAGATTATAATTGGGTAAGATGATGGTTTTCATGTTCTTTGTAAATTAATTTTGAAACCAAAGATATCACAAAAACACACCTAGCCCAGTTGGCTGGGCGGTTTTCCATCCACAAACAAGGTCTTGGGTTCGAAACCTCTCCAAAGGCCCTTTTTTGTCTCTTTTTTCTGCCATTTTTTGTCTTTTTTTTTTCTTTCCTTTGTTTTGTTTGTATATAATGCACATTGATTACTTATTATTTTTCTTTTAGTATCAAAAACTGCTCCAAAATTTTTATAAAAATTATCCTAGCATCTTGAAACCCCAAAGTTTATATTCATAATTTTATTTTCTAGAAAAATATTTATTTATTATTTTTAATGTATTTATTTAATTTAAACCATAATTAATTCATTAAACATTTGTTTTTAATCACTTTAATACCAAACTTTTTGTGGAGTTATTTCTAACCATAAAAAACTTTTTGGTAATTTTATTTTTTATAAAAAAATATAATTTTTTCTTATTTTTACAATTAAATCCTATTTAATTAATTATATTCAATTAAATTCTGTTTGAATGAAAATAATATCGAAAATAATTTTTAAAATTATTTTTCAATTATATCAAGTGTTAGCCTCTATTATAAAATAAAAATGATATTTTTATACTTTATTTGTATTTAATTCCTAATTATTGCCTTTTTAATAATAATAAATCAATTTAAAATATGCGAAATGCCAAAATTAGAAGTTTTGAAATTCTGAAAATGATTTTATTTTCTCAGAATTGAAATTACTTGTAATTTTTAATTTTATTTTGATTAATTTACTTATTGCATTAATTTCTTCTTTTATTTCATATTTAATCACATAAAGCCTATTATTTAAATTCGAGTCTTTTCATTATTTACACATTTAATCATTTTACATGGCTTCATAGTTGAAAAGATAATTTAGTTATCTTTTTATATATATAAAAAATATTTAAAATCAATTATGATTTAACTTAAAAACCCTAGAATCCCGAACTTAGTTTACAGACCCTAATGCATAATCCTAAAAAACTTAAACTCTTTTAAGTTTAGACATTTATTTTTGGATACTTGAAACTTTAGGTTGAGTTTTCGGGATTCGCTTCATATATATTCACGACGTTTAGAGGTTTATACAGCTTAGCGAATGTGAGTATACTTTCTCCTTTTTCGTTTTCACACTTTTGGGGTGATTCATGTACGCTTATTTACCCACTTACTTAATTATGTTTAAAGTCTATATTCACAAATGCAATTCGTATGTGTGCCTTACGTGTTTGCCTTATGTTATTTGTGTGTACTTATGCCTTGTCGGAATCATTAACTCATTTTGAGTTGAACATAATAGTGAATAGTACTATGATTTTTATCCCTTGATTGATTTACCCTCTCGAGGGGAAGCCCTTGGTCATTGTTATGTGATTCTTGACACTTAAAATTTTTGATTCTTGATTCTTATGGGTTTGATTTTGAACATTTGTACAACTTAGTTACATAATAGCAAATTGTATAGCACATGAATTGCAAACACTTTCAAATCTATTATATACATATGCAAACAAGGTATGCTCACCAATACAATTCGTTGTATTGACAAATACTATTTTCGTACATGTTTCAGGTTGAGTTTGAGACGTATTCCTTAAGCCTTTGGATTTATATTTAGATTTTGGAACCTTTGAATTTCAGTTTAGACTCTTTAACTTGTTGATTTAGAATCATTGTATCTTTTGCATTTTTTCCTCAATGTAATAAACTATTAAATTTGATGTATCAATATTTACAATTTAGTACCATTAGCTATTGAAAAATCGTCACTATCATGCACCCTGATGATTCCGTCATCGGTCGGGGTGTTATAACCATTAATGACCGCCGTATTTTGTAAGTTTCCATCTAGATTGTTCAACTGTACATTGGCCATCATAGAGTTTTAGGGCTATCGACTGTCAAGTAATAATCATTACTTTGAAACTTGATTTTTAACGTCACTCGATATTATTTATTTATTTATTTATCAATAACTTTTGTTATCACTATTAATCTATGAATTTGGTAATAATAAATCAAGATATAGATATTTCTATTCATAAAAAATAATAATAAATTAAGTTAAGTAAATTTTATTATATGTTGTATTATGTGAAACCTTGAGTAACTATTACAAATGTTTTGGGGGTTAAAATTTATCATTTGTTACACAGTTCAAGATTTTAATTTGGAACTTGAAAAAACTGATATAATTTAAATTTATATTGATTTCATAAGAAGATATTGAATTTTGTATTAAAAAATGTTTATTGAGTAAAGTAAGTGTACATAATAATATCAACTGTAATAATATTAGCGCAACAATATCAATTACAAAGTCTGTATAAACATCTGCTTATATCTTCCTTCAGTGGTTTCAACATGTTGAGTTCCTACATGTGACACCCAGAAAACACAGGTTAATACTTTTACAAACATACTTAATTGGGTCAGCTGAGTTGGTTCGATGATTTGGGGAATCATCGAGAGTTGGTTTACATTCACGTAACGTCCATAGTTTAATGATTCAGGGAATCATTAGGGAAACACATACACACACGAGTCTTGAGTCCCGTTGTTGGTGAAATTACATAGTTGGATTGCGTTATCAAGTATTAGATGTCCCATGAATGCTTAACAACTTTTGGATGCATAATTATGTGATTTGAATGCATGTTATATGATTTGGTGTGATAACATATGTTAAAATGACAAGATTGTGAATCGAAAGACCAAACAAGAAATCTGGATTTCCGTTCGTGCCATTGAAGGCACGAATGAAAATTAAGAATTCCCAAACTAAAAATTTTGGTTCGTGCCATCGAGGGTACGAATAGGAACAAAGTATAAATATAACACTTTGCCTCATTTTCATCATTTCACAACCCTAACGTGCCTCCAAGTGCTGTCTCTCAACCCCAAACCTGTATGAAGGAGTTTTTGCCCTTGTTTTTCAGATCCTAAAGTTAAAACACATTCTATAACCAAAACAAGTGAAGATTCAAGGTGTGTTCATAATCTAAACCCTTTTTGATACAATTTCATACAGTTTTGACAAACCCTAAGTGTCCAGATCTGATCAAAATGAGTTTTCATAGATAAAAACCTTCCTAACATCTTTCTAAACTAAACCTATACATAAATAATGAGTTTTCTTATTAAAACCCAATGATAATGAGTTGGATGATTCTTTTATGTGTTACATGTTATAGAATGGTGTGTGAATGATTTAGGACTGATTTGGAACATGATTTATGGTTGTTTTGATGTTTAATTGATGTTTGATGGATTTTTACCCATTTTGGTGTTTTATGCTACATCTAGGGTTTGTTCTTGATGATGATGATATGATTAGAGATTCAATAATACCTGTAAATATGTGCTTATTGATCTGTATATGATGTTATTTTGATAGTTTCCATTTTGGGTGAAGTTTTCATGCAATTGATGTGACATTTCCTTAATTTGCTATTTTAGTAAAGTTGTTATTTGTAATGAGAAATGGACGGATTTTTGTATGAAAAGGGTATGGTTAGATGAGGATAGGGTAGATATGATTGACTAATGTGTAAGCGAAAGAATTTGACTAAAACAGGATAATATGATCATACAAGTCACAAAACCAGGTGCGGAAACCCTAGTTCTGAACAAAATGATAAAACTCTAATCAAAACACAATCAAGATCATTTTCAAAGCTTTTTCATAGATTAACTTTCTCAAATATTCAATTACAATCACACACACGTTAATCTAGATCAATTACAGACTTTCACAAAATAACCTGGAACCTGACCTGAACACATACACAAAAATGACAACTCTCTTACATTCACAAAAACACAAATACTATATATAGATACTGCACATTCGCCCATTAGCACTGGTCGAATGTGGATCTTTTCCACATTCGCCCACTTCTAAGGTACGAATGTGTCTTCTGATCAGCTTCAGTCTACCTTCGTCCATCAGCACTCTACCTTCGCCCATTTCTATCTACTTTCGCCCACTTTAACAAATCTTTAACATATGTTAGTTATGCTTATCCAATCATTAGTCGCAAAATGCATCTACAAACTCCCCCTCGACTATTGATTGGATAGTTTTCTCTGTTGGTCCATAGTTTTGTTCATCAACTTGATTCTGAGCTGTTTCTTCTGCTCAGTAGTCATTGGAGGCTCAAATGTTCTCTTCACTGGTTTAGACACATTCGCTATCTTCACTGTCTTACCAAGCTTATTCTCCAAATTGCTTCCCGCATTGATGTCATAAGCAAAACAAACTCCAACCACTTGAGTATATTTTCTTGCTTGAGCAAAGTCTTTGGGTTCAAAGTAAATCGGATTGTAGAAAAGCATGATGATGTCTTCAAACGTGCAATTAATCAACCACATAGGATCAAATACATGAACATGCTTGTATTTATCCTTTCCATCTCTCAACACAATCACCGCTTCAGCCTTTCTCCAATCATAATACCAGAAGATAAAATCAGCACTGAAATGTTGTGGCATAGGCATCAAAGGTATCTTTCTCATCACTTCAGGTGCTTTGTATATCAACGTAACCCGTTTCATATTGGTTTGAGGATCAATATCCCTATGAACTTTTCTTCGGGGATATTGAGGCTTGAATCTATTCCATCTTGTTCGACTCTCCCAAACCAATTTATCTGCGCACCAACCAACATGTGAACCATTCACTTCTGCACCTGACATTGGAAATCTACATAAATCTCTGACCGCCCAGTACGGTAGAGTAAGCAAATCACAGAATCTATTGAAGTACAAGATTCCTGTTTCCCATTTCGCAGCTATACACTTCAGCCTGCCTAAGTATGTCCACCCGAGAGCTCTGCCTTTGAACTTGGCATTGTGAAACCTATAAAAGTTACCTTGAGCTTCAGGCTTCGGTCGGTTCTCATCCATTTCCCTCAATTTTCTCTAATAACTCTTCAACTCATCAGATTGGTTTGAAGGTCCTTGATTATCAGCACCAAATACCTTTTCCACAAACTCTGGACTTCTTTGCTGAGCTTTCTGCTTCGCTGAATTGTTTGGTACTTCAGTGAAATCAGGAAATACCTCTTCTTCATCAGTTTGTCTGAAGTACTGAGGAAACTCTTCATGAGTTATATCTTCCATCTCCACTTCATTGTTTTCAGGAGTCTGCATATCATCTGAGTGACTTCCAATATCCTTTTCAGGAATATCTGGAATCGACTCGTCCACTAAAAACTCCTCAAAAGTCTTCCCTACCCTCTGTGCAAGACCATCTAGAATTTCCTTTGCCACAGATGCAGGTAATTCTCCTTCCTCAAGATCAGGATCTTCATATTCCAATTCATATCGCATATCATCAGTTTGGAATATTTCAGTAAAGCATCCTGTGAACTCAATGGTCCATTCTCTTTTCTCCAACATATCTTTGTACAACTGTTTAGCATCATCAGATAAAGACCTCACCTTCTCATTCAAGAAGATACTTTCATCTGAATCAACATTCTCACCTTTCTTCTTCTTAGAACTTGATTCTCCAGTACTCTTCTTTTTGGATGTACGTTCTTCAAATGTAAACTTTGAAGTATCATCACCTCCATCATCATCATCATTACTCTCACTATCATCCTCTCTCTGTCTCCCAGATCCTTCAGCATCATCATCATCATCATCATTATTATCATCCTCATCATCATTTTTATCTGACTCATCATCATCTTCATCATCATCTTTCTCTTCATCCGATTCAGAATCTTCATAATCAACTTTTTCTTCTTCATCTTCTTTATCTTCTTCACCCTCCTTCAACTTGGGTGCAGTGTTATACAAATCATCAATCAAATCACTAAGGCGTTTGTTCTCAGCCCTTAGTTCTTTGTTGTCTGCTTTTATCAGCTTAATCCTGCTCTTGTTTCTTGCACACTTTCCTTCAAGCTTTTCATTCTTCGCTTCAATCATCTTAAACTTTTCATTGATCTCATCTTGATTAGATTTAGAAGCAACCACTATCTGAAGCATTTTCTCTTCATTTTGCTTAAACTTGGCTATCTCAGCTTGTTGAGCTATAATCATTTTCATCATGTCATCCATTTTCCTATTCACTTGTTTCATCACATCATCATCCACAGTAACTTTCTTGGATTTGGATTTGGATGGCTCAACTTCTTTTTCTTTCTGAGGCTTTCTGAACATGTCAAGTACATTGTTCAGTGCAACATTAAGTTGATCAGCTGATATTGGTTCTGCCTCTTTGGATTTCTTATGCTTCTTGGCGACAGGTGAAGATAGCTTAGATGATGTACCAGCATCGGGCACTCTTTTCCCTTTCAACAATTGAGCTAACTCTTTCTCTCTCAATTGTTTAGTGCTGGTCTTCTTAGACATAGTCTTATGCTTGGCTTTGGGTAGGTTAACAACCACAGTCTCTCCAACACTCAACTCTGCCAAGTCAACACCTAGACTTTCATCTTCAACAGACTTCTTTCTTTTCTCAGCTTCTTCAATCGACTTGTTCAAAGATTCAGACTCACCAACCATAGTGGCCTTACGTTTGGTGGCCCTAACATTTTCAGCATCAGAATCCCACTGCTCGTCTACTTCAGTCTCCTCTGAATCAACTGAACCTTCATCCACCAAACCTGAACCTTTCTTTGCCGTTGATTTTTGTCTAACCACCTGTTGCTTTGAGCTTCCCTGATCAATTTTTCCTTTGCCCTTCTCTTTGGCTCCAGGATTAACTACTTGTCTCTTCCTTTTAGTGCTTGCATCAACATACACTAAAGGATCATCATTATCCGAATCACTATCATCATGTCTCGCTCTGTTCTTGCCAGGATCAGTGTAATCCTGACTAGCCAAAGCTCCAAATAATCTCCTGTGAGGTGGCTTTTCATTGTCTGGCACACCTTTGTATCCTTTCATTCTCACTAGAGTACGAATGTTCATGTGATCTTGACCTAGGATCATAGTCGGATCCTTCTTCAACTCTGGATACTTGTGGTCAAAGATCATCATCAGAAATCTCGGATATAGCATGAACTTCTTGTTCTTCATACCTTTCAGCATCTCCAGCATATGGTCTAGAATCATACCAGCTACGTTAAATGGTTTGTTGAGAGTCAACGCAACCATTAACGAACTCAAACTTCTTCTCATAACGTCATATCCACCGCTCACACATCCAAATACGTGGATAATAACATGTGCAAAGTACTTGAACTGCACGCTCAGCTTCCCTTTATACATAGATCCATCAGTGATCGGACCTTTGTACTTCATCCGTAAGAAACAAGCTTTCTGCTCAGTCCATGATAACTCTCTGGGATCTTCACTGACTTCAAACTTGATCTGCAGTGCTTCCCGTATATCAGACTCTGTCAAAAACATCTCCATATCTTGAATCTTGCTCTTAATAATCGTCTGATTATCCCAGAAGTCATACTTTGCATTTCGGTAAAAGTCTTCAATAATGTCTCTGTATATGATAGTCGGTGTGGCTAATGCATGTACAATTCTGCTCCTCCTCAAGAACTCTATGATCCTGGTGAACTCTGTATTCTTCTCCACGTCACCAAGATACGCACAGCAGTTGTGAGATCGCTCAAATGGCCAACTGCTCGGAACAGATGCTTCAGCCTCTTGCACCGGAACTGGAACAACATTCTCTGCTGGAGCTTCCACATTTTCTACTGGTGCCTCAACGTTTTCGGATTGATCAGCCATCTGCACATCAAAAACAGAAAAAAAAAACACGTCAAAATGCAAAAACGACAAAAAGTTAAAAATTTTAAGGTTTTAAAAATTCTACATTCGCCCTTTTTAAACTGGACGAATGTGAAAATATCTGGTCGAATGTGGAATATTTTGGACGAACATGAAAAAGTGTTGAGATTAAGACACATTCGCCCGTTTAAAAATACATTCGTCCACAAAAATTCACATTCGCCCGTTTTGTAGACCCGAATGTGAAACATGCTCATCCCTAAAATTTAAAAATTTTGCAAACTTGTTTTTAACCCTTAATTTTGATTAGGATATGTCCTAATATGGCCGATTATCACTCGTGTATCACCAATTGTCCATTACTTTCAATATATATCAGTTTTCAAAGACGAATTAGGTTAAATCAGTTCATTCAATCGATTGATCATAAAAACGATGTTAAAAACCTAATTCCTTTAACATTCTCCCCCTAAAACTGATGTGTATTGAAATGACAACAAAAACAATCAACAAGAAACACTTCTAAAACCCTAAATTTGAAACCCTAAGTCCAAATAGAAACACGACGATTCTGCACTGGATAAGGCTTCAATACCTGTGAAATTAGTGTCAAAAGAATCAGCAAATAGCAGGGAACAGATCACACAATCAAAAGAAATCAAAGCAACAAGGTCTGGTATCTTAGAAATTTTGAAAATTTTTTATGAATAAGGGCTCGAACCTGGACTGGTATTTATAAGGAAGCCACCTTCGCCCGTTTATAATGGGCGAATGTAGGTGTATTCCACCTTCGTCCCAATTGAATGACCCGAAGGTGAAATATTCACCCGAAGGTGGATGTTTGATGTATAAAATTCCACATTCGTCCAAAATGTAATGGCCGAAGGTAAGATTTTTCCACATTCGACCCAATTAAGGGGCGAATGTGAAATGGAAAAATCTGAAAATTTCGCCAAATCACGAATTCGAATCCCGTTCAACATTTTTCAATCTGTTAAACTTCCAAAACTCAAATTTTCACAGTTTGAATGATACAAAGCCCAAATGGTGTTATCAAATCTCAGAAATTGACCATCAAGCATCCTCGGTTATCAAAAATAAAGCAGAAATGCAAATCTTTTGGGTTTTCTGAAATTTTAGCAAAACACACCTAAAATCTTTTTGGATTTTGTATCTTTTTGACAATAAAAATAAAATGCAACAAAGTAAAATGCATCAAAATAAATGAAAGCAGTAAACATTTTGTGATATCCGGTAAGAGGATCATATCAGTTTACTGAGAAATCTGAGCACAGCGTTGATCTGTTTTAATATTATCATTAGAAACAATATGTGATATGGCAATTGCTGATATTGTGGTCCACATAAGCTCACATGCAGACATTTACGCAATGCTATAAAATGATACGAATTAGGTGTTTTAGACTAACACATTGTGGTTCCCACACACACGACATACTCCCGTATCAAGTAATTGCACAAAGCTTCATCGTAACGCGTGATTATGCCAGAGTTATCCGTAAAGTTTACAAAGTATATAGCACAGAGGTGTACAGGTCAGCAAATAAATGCAGCAAAGTAACATGTGCGTATACACTAGGTTGAGGCTGATATTAACCACTGATTTGCATCAGAAAGTCAATACAATGTAATAAAGATCTTTGATCAATAAAACATAAAGTTCCTCAATTCGGTAACTTTCGGTTTTGGCAATAAGCTCTTTTTGCAAATATTCTGATGAAACTAGGTCCGTAAATCAATTCGACAGAAGTTTAATCAGAATATCCCGGATAACAATAACATAACGACCCGAAACCTCAGATTTTGGCAATCCTATCAAACGAAATTACGGTACTAAGACCATATGCCCATGAGGTGTGCAGCCACAAACGCGTAGTTTGTTATGTTTGTATCACTAATGCACGCAATATTTAGTCTACGAAGCCTATCAGCATATCACACGTAATCAACATACGTCTCATTATACTATACAATTCTTTAGCCTGTGTCAGATCCCCACTGATGTACTATCATTTCCTCTTTTTATCCAGGAAATCATTTTGGTTTTTCTAATTTTTAGGTCTTTTGAAAATTTTTCAATGTTTTTGGTTTTTCTGATAAAATGACTCCCCCTAAAATAAAGAACATATTTTTAGGTTTTTAATTTTTCTGAAAAACAAAACAAAAATATTGAAAGAAACAATCCACTTGAAAGCATCAACTTCTTTGAGGATTAAACAACCCACTCGAAAGCATCAACTTCTTTGAGGATTATGATAGTAAAGAGAAATTCCCAATTAGCAAAGAGAAATTCCCAACTAGCAAAAATTTAAAACTAAAACTAAAAACTAAAAAGCGATAAACCGAGGAGCCGATTAGTCCTGTTTTTCCTTTATATTGTTTACTTTTAAAAGATATTCAAAGCGGGATCTGTCAAAAGCTTTTGTAAACAAATCTGCACGTTGGTAGTCAGTATGGATTTTGACCATATCTATCAATTCCTTAGCGTAACAATCACGGATAAAATGATATTTAATCCGGATATGTTTCGCTTTAGAATGATTTTCAGTATTTTTAGTTAATGCAATTGCGGCTTCGTTATCACAGTGTATAGGGGTTTTAAGAAACTGCAAACTGTAATCCACCATCTGTTGTTGGATCCAGAGCACTTGCGAACAGCAACTTGATGCTGCAATGTACTCAGCTTCACAGGTAGACAGTGCCACGGAAGTCTGTTTCTTGCATTGCCAGGTAATTAACCTGCTCCCTAAAAACTGGCAACCAGCTGTAGTTGATTTGCTATCTTTGTCACAACCGCCCCAATCTGCATCACTAAAAGCAATAAAATCAAAATCATCATCATTAGGGTACCAAAGTCCTTTTGATGGACAACCCTTCAGATATCGAAGGATACGCTTGACCGCCGTCAGATGACTTTGTTTCGGCTTCGATTGATAGCGAGCACAGAGACACGTTGCATACATAATATCTGGTCGAGACGCTGTCAAATACATCAGAGATCCGATGATTGCTCTGTATGTAAATGGGTCTGTCAGCTCCCCCTTAGCGTCCACTCCAATCCCGTGATTGGGTTGAATCGGGGTATCCATTTGCTTAGAATCCTCCATCTGGAATCGGCTCAAGATGTCGGATACGTATTTCGTCTGGTGAATGAAGATCCCGTCGGGTCTTTGGTCCACCTGCAAGCCGAGGAAAAACTGCATCTCCCCTATTGCGCTCATTTCGAACTTTTCTTGCATAACAGTTTCGAATTCCCTGCATAAAAGTTCGTTAGTTGAACCAAATATAATATCATCAACGTAAATCTGTACTAGAAGCAAATCATCTCCTGTCTTCTTTGTGAAGAGGGTGCAATTGACGAGGCCGCGCTTGAATCCTTTGGAGATGAGGTATGTACTTAGCTCCTCGTACCACTGTCTTGGAGCCTGGTGCAAACCATATAATGCTTTGTTCAGCACGTAGACCTTATCCCGGTGGATTGGGTCCTCAAAGCCTGGTGGCTGCCTGACATAAACCTCCTCCTTGACTTTCCCGTACAAAAATGCGCTCTTGACGTCCATTTGAAAGACTTTGAATTTCTTATATGAAGCAAACGCGAGGAACATCCGAATAGCTTCAATTCATGCTACTGGTGCATAGATTTCGTTGTAATCAATCCCTTCGATTTGATGGAAACCCTGCACAACCAATCTGGCTTTGTTGCGAACAATAACCCCACGATCATCCTTTTTGCACTTAAACACCCATTTAGTGCCTATTTTCTTCCTTCCCGGCGGCAAATCTGTGAGCGTCCAAACTCCCAATTTCTGGAATTGCAATAACTCCTCCTGCATTGCCTCAACCCAGGCATCTTCATTCAAAGCGTCCTTGTATGTCCTTGGCTCTACCTACGACACATAACATGCAAACGACCAATCATTTTGACTACCAGATTTTTGAATTTTGGCATATAATGCTAAAGCACCAAAACTCTCTGGCGAGTTAACGCTTTTCAGCTGCCCTCTGGTCATAACACCACTTCCAGGATCACCGATAACTTGCTCCAGCGGGTGAATACGATGAATCCGAGATTCCGGATTAACAGGTACAATAACTCCCGTCTGAGCAGTCAAGTTTTCTACAGCATCCAGATCATGACCCGTGTTTGATGATGAAGCAACATCTGGATTTGGAGTTGGGTTCACTGGTTGCGCCTCTAATTCTTCTGCATGTTCAAGAACAGCTTCTTCAAATTGGTCATCTTCAGATTCTGAAGTGTCTAATGAAGTTGAAGCCTCTCGAAACACCTCTTCCTCTTGTATAGGAGCACTGGTATCATTAGAAGCTGGTAGGGGGTTCACGGTGATTGGACGCACCAACGGTGAAGTCGCCGCGTTTTCACACTCGTAAAGTAATCTGATAACAGCTTCTTCAACCAAGCTATCTAGGTTGAATGATTCAAAGAAATCTTTGTAATCAAACATCCAATCAGGACCCGTGCCTTGCAAATTTTGAGTGTAACGTTGAACTTCCACGTTAGCCCAATCCTCCACTTGACGAGTTCGCTTGTTGAATACCCGTTTGAGCGGGGTTGCATATCCAACAAAATATCCCTCTTCAGCTTTAGGACTAAACTTCTCACCTGGATTCAACATCGTGCATGGCGCCCCGAAAGGTTCTAGATACTCTAAGTTTGGCTTTCGTCGGTGTAACAGTTCATAAGATGTTTTTCCAAACTTCTTCACTGTTAGAACCCGATTTAATGTATAATTTGCTGCATAAATCGCCTCATTCCAGAACATTACCGGAAGATTTGAATCAGCGAGCATTGTTCTAGCCGCTTCAATTAGAGTCCTATTCTTTCGTTCAGCAACACCGTTCTGCTGTGGGGTATACGGAGCCGAATATTCATGATGTATCCCTTTGCTTTCACAAAGTTCATCCATCTTGGCGTTTTTGAACTCCGTCCCGTTGTCACTCCTGATTCTTTTTATTTTCAAATTGTAGATATTCTCCAATCGAGTGAACAGAACTTGTAGGTTAGTAAAGGTGTCACTTTTGTTCTTCAAACACATCACCCATGAAAATCTTGAATAGTCATCAGTGACAACTAAACAATAAAGCTCTCCAAGATGACTTTTGCGCTTGACCGGTCCGAATAGGTCCATGTGCAATCGCTCAAGCGGCATCTCTACAGAGTTAACTTTCTTCACTTTGTGGGACTGTTTGTGTTGCTTTCCCTTCATACAACTTACACACTTGTCGTTCAGATGGAAATGTTTCACGTTTACTCCATCGACAAGCCCATTTCTCACAAGTTGATTCATTTTTCTCAGATGAATGTGCCTCATTCTGCGGTGCCACATAATCGATTCTTTCTCAGTCGCTTTGGATAGAAAACATGTTATTTGCCCCTGTGATGTCATCGCCTTGGACATATCAAGAATATAGAGATTGTTGACGCGAGGTGCCATCAACATTACCCACTCCTTTGGAATTTTGAAGCCCGGTTTGAGAATATAACAGGATTTGTCATCAAAATGCACAGAAAATTGTTTATCACATATTTGACTGACACTCAGCAGATTATAGTCTATCTGTTTCACATAAGATATCCGCTCGAAAGTCACTATCCCATTACTCACGCTTCCCTCCATTGTGATATATCCACCTTTATTACCCGCGAAAGCGACATATCCTCCATTGATATTTTTCACGTCGAACAGCAAAGCGAGATCCCCCGTCATGTGGCCTAAAGCTCCACTATCAACAATCCATAGACTGCTAATAGGGCCAGCTGAAGCTCCCTACACACAAAAAGTAAATCATTTAGTTCTTTCGGGGGACCCAAGCCTGAGTCTTGGGCCTTTGAACATCAGATTTCAAAGAAACATCCTCATTAACCTTTTCAACAACTTTTTGTTTTGGATCAATCTTTTTCTGATTGTTCAAAACATTTTCCTTTTTCTCACTTACCTTTGAAGTTGAAGCTCCTGAAGTACCATTTGGTGACCAAGATTGTTCAGACCTTTTAAGAATGCGAATTTGAGATTTTGGTTTCTCAATTGGTTTCTGAACATTTTTAGCAAAAGTAACTTTCTTGGTTACCTTATCTGAGTTAACAGACTTAGGTCCAACATTTGATTTGACAATCGGTTTTTGTGGAACCTTTTGCCTATCAACTGTCGCGTTCACCACAGGCTTTCTCCAAGATTGTTCCATAGCAATCCGATTTCTTTGATCATATTGAATTGGACGATTGTTCCTCATTTGATGAAAATTGTTTTGATTATAAAACTGTTGTTGTTGAGGAACAACTCGTCTATGTGGTGGAACATAATGATCAATCGGTTTTCTCATGGAATTTCTAACTTCAACCTCATGTCTTTTATGCCTTACATATGGACACTGAGCAAGTAAATGCCCACGTTCTCCACATTTAAAGCATTTTCGATATTCTTCAAAAACATAATGAGCATTTGGTGGAGCAAATGATCTAACAGGATATTGATCATTATACTGTTGATTCCTCAAACTCTCAGGAAGTGGTCCTTTTGAGTAAGTGGGCTCATGAAAACCATTTGCTTTGTCATTTGGTCGAATGAACTCTGTGACATGGACCTTTGGTTCTTGAGGAACATCCAAAAACAATTTCTTTAAAATTTCTGGTGGAATTTCGTTTGTTCTCTCATGTTTTGGAAACCAAATAGTGCTTTCTTGCCAAATCTTTTCAATTTTAGCATAGTTAGCATTTTTGATTGGAAATTCCTCATCAGAGATGATTTTATCGGATCCTTCCATCCGATAAAACACCTTGACAGGTTTGTCACTTGGTTCATTCTCAAGATCCTTTCTAATCTCATTCTTTTCAGACCTTTTCTCACGATGTACAGTTGCCATCGGATGCACATGTTGAGATGGTGACACTGGTTCAGTAGTAATGATGTGATTTTCTTTTGGAATCTCACATGCATTAACAGTTTGGTCACTACCAGTATCATCATTCTCTGAGTCTGAATCCACACTTTCAGCATAAACACCCTCATCATTCAAGCCTAAAATCGGTCTCACATCGGAATGAGGATCACCAATACTCGAGGTATTAGATACCATTTCCGATGATGAGTCTGATTTTACCGAGCTCTCCGGTATAACTTGGTGATAGTTATGATTTTCAAAAAGAACCGGAGATGGTACAGACTTGTAATTGGTGGTGTTATCATCAATGATATGGTCTACCACATAAGCAATATGCTTATAACTTTCCAACTTTTTGTTTACTTTCTCAGCAAAGCATTTTATGGCTGCCATTTCCAACTTGGTATTTTCAATTTCATTGATATAGTTGTTAATTGCCAATTGTTTCAATGATAAAGTATTTTTCAAGTCGGAAATGTCCTTTTTATAGCCATCTAATACTTTGTTGAAAGCATTCAACTCTTTGCGAGTAGATTGACTGTTTATGATAGCACTATCACGTTGAATTCGGAGTTGTTTATTCTCCTCAGTCAATCTATCACATGTTCCACAATATTTATCACTCCTAACATCAGTGCTAGATTCAGAACTTACAGGTTTTGGCGGTTCAGTCATGGCCATCAATGCGAAATGAGCTTCCTTTCCAGTGAAAAACTTGGAATAGTCAATCTTGGTAAAAGCATCATCAGCAATGCACGACTTCCTCGTCATCAGAAAATCAGCTTCTGCTAACAACTGATCAATGTCATCATCTAAAGAATCAACACTTGCCTCTGTGTCCGATTCACTGTCTGAATCTGAATAAACTGATCTACACTCCTCAGGAACATCTGAAACTTTATCAATCACCACTCCAGAATTAGTTTCTTCAACCTTAACCTCAACAGGTTCATTCTTCACATTCATCTCAGTCTCAGAATCATCACTATCACACTCCTCAGTTTCTTTCTTTTCTTCCTCCATCACTGACTCTTCAATATCAACCTTGCAAGCAACGCAAGCCACATTTCCACCAGTAGTGATTTCCTCCACTCCTATCTGCAATCCCGACCAATCAAACCTTTCATCTTGTTGAGTCATCAGTGCTTGATTCTGACTCGTGTTCTGTTGTGTCTCATTTGGTGTAGTGATCGGTATAACTGTTCGGTTAGTGTTGTTAGGAGATTGGTTATGGATCTGGTTTGATGTGTTAGGTTGTCTGTTTTGGTTGTTGTTAGAGTTGTTTTGACGGTTTTGGTAGTTGTTGTTGTTTTGGTAAGAAACTCGATTTTGGTTTTGTTGTTGACGATTCTGATAGGTTGCATTGAATGGGTTTCTATTACCTTGTTTTGGTGGTTGGGTGCATTCTCGTTTAAAGTGACCTCTTTCTCCACAGTTAAAACAAGTAACTTTCTCCTTGTTGAACCCATAAGTTGTGTTAGGAGAAGTTCCCAAATCTGTTCGACCTGTCTTTTCAATAAAGTCTGTTGCTCTTCTCATGATGCTTGCAAAAGCCCATTGTATATCAATTAGTTCCATCTCTTCCTTGTCGATCTGTGCATAGTCCTCATTGGTTAAGTTGTTATTCCCAATTTGACTAGCAACAAGTCCATTATAGGATGAAACCATTGCTGAGACTAGTGCAATATGTTGTTGAGCAATTTCCACTGTCACGTTGCCCAAGTTAGAAGTCTCCAAAACCACTTGTTGTTGATTAGGTTGAGTAACTTGGTTCATTGGTTGTTGAGATTGACTAGCAGTATAAAAACCTGCTTGTTGCATTGGGGAGAATGGTGAAATGTAGGAATTGTTGTATTGTTGTTGTGGTGGTGGTTGTGTGTATGATGGTTGTGAGTAAGATGAAGATTGTGCCATGTAGTTGATGGTTGGTTTTGGTGGTTCCATAACATTGGAAATGCAAGCAACATGTGGTGTAGCTACCCCTCCTGAACTTGAGTTACTCACAGGAACTGAAGTACCTCCAAAGTATAAACTAGGATTCTGAGGAACCTGTGCTCTCCTAGCTTTCCTCTTCTCTTCCATTTCCTTGTTTTCCAGCTTCTGTATGAACTCTTGAATAGTCCAGTATTGATATGCATCCTTCTCTCTGAGAACTTCCACATGCTGATCCCAATAAGGTGGTAGAGCATCTGCAAACTTGTCCACCAAATTCTTCATAGGAATCTGTATACCATAACTAGACAATTCGGTTAGCAAATGACTATATCTAGGAGTTAATTCTTTTAAAGTTTCATTTCCAATATAAGAAAAATTCTCAAACTCCTTTCTTAGTTCATCCATCCTCAAACTTCTCGTTTTCTCGTTCCCATCATGCCTCCTCTTAAGCACATCCCACAATTGCTTAGAGGTTGTACAAGTTCCAAATTGATGCAACAGATCATTTGTAATTGCCTGAGTCAATTGGGAAAAGGCTTTCTTTTCCACCACATATTTCTTCTTCTCATCCTCAGTTAAGCTTTCCAAAGGAATCATTTCACCTGTATTCTCCAAAATCGGTGCTGTGTAACCTTTAGCAATCATACTCCATGCCTCTGCTCCTTCCACTCCCATGCCTTCTAAATGAATCTTGAACTTGTTCTGCCACTGATTGTATTCTGATATGTCCATGAGTTTTGGTGGCCTATTCCCGCTACCTGAAGACAAATCGTTAATCAAAGTAGAAATAGCATTAGTAGTTTGAGTGTTTACCACCGCCGCTGCTACTCCCCAGTAGTCATGTTGTGGTGCTGGAGGTGCTACACTTTGAGGCATCGAGCTCGTCATCGCCATGTAGTTTATCGGTTGCGAAGACTGTGTGCTTGTCTTTTGTGCTGCCACTGTCCATGGGTCCATCACTTGCTGTTGTGGTTGTGTCGTTGCTGGTCTTGGTGTAGTCGGAAAATTCCACATGATCACGAACTTAGAAAACTTCAACACTTAGAAAATTTTCCAAAGAAAATCCTAGGTTCGCCCAAAATGTCCTAGGTTCGCCCGAAATGTCCTAGGTTCGCCCGAAATCAAACACTTTAGTCCCTTCTGATTCTAGGTTCGCCCAAACAGTAACACCCGAAAGTAGAATTCACCAGAAAGTAAAAACAATCTAACACACTTCCACTTTCGGCCAAATTGAACCGGTCGAATGTGGAAAAGTATACCCGAAAGTGGAAACTTCAACAACAATTTTCAGGTTCGTCCAAACTACTACTCAGGTTCGCCCAAAAACACTCAGGTTCGACCACTCAGGTTCCAGGTTCGCCCATTTTGCCCAGATTACACTTTTGAAAAACGGTTACACTTTGAAAAACGGTTATTATGATCTCAGATTTTCAAAAGTTTGTGGATTTGAATGATCTTAATCAGGTTATGCTTCGGAATTGATTTGGAGCAACTTTAATTCTTGGAAAACTTGATTTTAACCACTAATTCAACTCTAAATCATTCAAAAACACTCATAAACCATGTTTATGCAAAAACAGATGTATTTTGATCAAAAACAAGTCCAAATCAGCTCTGAGTTTATCAAATTTGTTGTTGTATGATCCGTATGGCTCTGATACCACTTTGTAAGCGAAAGAATTTGACTAAAACAGGATAATATGATCATACAAGTCACAAAACCAGGTGCGGAAACCCTAGTTCTGAACAAAATGATAAAACTCTAATCAAAACACAATCAAGATCATTTTCAAAGCTTTTTCATAGATTAACTTTCTCAAATATTCAATTACAATCACACACACGTTAATCTAGATCAATTACAGACTTTCACAAAATAACCTGGAACCTGACCTGAACACATACACAAAAATGACAACTCTCTTACATTCACAAAAACACAAATACTATATATAGATACTGCACATTCGCCCATTAGCACTGGTCGAATGTGGATCTTTTCCACATTCGCCCACTTCTAAGGTACGAATGTGTCTTCTGATCAGCTTCAGTCTACCTTCGTCCATCAGCACTCTACCTTCGCCCATTTCTATCTACTTTCGCCCACTTTAACAAATCTTTAACATATGTTAGTTATGCTTATCCAATCATTAGTCGCAAAATGCATCTACATAATGTGAATTGTTGCATTTCAAGAAGTTTTTGATCAGTTTTGAAGGGTTTTTGTTTGTCAAAATAGTTCAGAAGATGAACAGGTCAAATGGAATTTCCATTCGACCCTTTAAAAGGTACGAATCAAATGAAATGAAACTCATTCGTACCCACGAACGAAAACATGAACATTTGATATAAACTAAGTGTTTTATGTGCATTGTTTGTCTGTAAACTGTCCATGCTTGATCAACTGATGTAATGGGTCACCAACGGGATGTCAAGTCTATCTTGTGTGGTTGAGTCAGCATTTAAACAAGTTTTCAAACATACAAGTTCATGCTCTTGACAATCGGGGAATGGTTAACCTATTGGTTGATAGTCTAGACACTTATACGCGTTTCATGATAGGTCGCCGGTATTAGGGACTATCAATTCATTGTCAGATCATCTATTAAAAAAGAAAGAAAACTAAGGTGAGTTTCACAGCCCTGCTTTCACACACTTTCTCATGGGGGAGAAATATGCTACGTATTTTGGATTCATAAAGATCATGTTATACTATTGTTATATTTGTTTACTATATGACTCATCTAAGTCCTAGGGAAACCATGAATATATGGGGTTACATAATGGGGGAAATATGGATAGATCTATTGGGCATGACAAACCCCACTCGGGATGGCTGGGAGCTGGATGGGTGCATATTGTCTTGAACTACAGGCTTTACCTTGGATGACGGTAGTTCATTGGGCATTTCATGGAGCATCTTGTCAGTAATGGTTTCCAATCATAGTAGTAACATACATACGTCTAGTTAACGTTGGCATAACATAGTAGTAACGGGATTGATCTTTCAAAACTTATGGAAACGTTTTTATAAACTCCGTGAACTCACCAGCATTGTATGTTGACGTTTTTAGCATGTTTTCTTAGGTCGCTAAGGTAGCAGCACTCAGATAGGCGCACGGGATCTCACGGCGTCTAGGTTCATGCATTTGATAAACTTTTAAAACAATTGTCTAATAGTTACTGTAACGCCCGACTATTTTATAAAAATAAATAATATTAGAACATTATATTTTGTATAACAATGTTAACTCGTTGACGTCAATATATGTTGCGTTAACGAGAAATACATTCTTAATCGTTAAATAGCTTAAATTATTCATTCTGTTATTGTGGTTCTTAGAGTTAAAAATAATAAATAGTAAAACGTTATTAAATAAAATGCGCTAGATAACTGACGTTTAGTCAACGTCTTTAGATCCAACGTAAATAAATGTGTATATATATATATAAAACATATATGTTGTCCAAATATTCGGTTTTAGTCGGGTTATGTAAATGAAAGATACGATACTAATATTTTAGCGACTAAACGAAATTAAATACAAGACGAGACGCCAATCGTTAAACGGGTTCGTATACAAGGTAACCTTCCACCTAACCCACCTACCAAACCGTAACTACATAACCCCTCATCCTTCATCTTCTTCTTCACACCTCAAAACCCTAGCCCCTAACCCTTTACCTCTCCCTTTTCTCACAATAAGATGCAGCCAAGACCACCCGATGCACTGCTCCTCCCTGCTGCACACACCCTCTCTCATTCTAGGCGCCGCCGTCTCCTCCTCCAACAGTCACCACCACTCCAGAAACCATCATCAACCACCCCCAGAACACGCCTATTCCTCCCCTCCCTCTCTAACTCTGCGGCCGCCAACAACCACCCCATCCCCTTCGTCAATCCACCGAGCCACCAACCCCTTTAATCTCTCTCTCTCTCCAACACAGATATCCATCTTCCTCTCCTCTCTCTCACACGTAGCAGCGGCCACCGCCAACCACCATCTCAGCCACCAACAACCACCATCCAAGCCACCCTTACCCCATCTCTTCCTTTCCTGCCCTCCTCCACACACGCATCCATAAAACGACACTGTACCCATGACCCGATGACAACTCCTTATGGTCCGATTCAGGATTTCTTGTTCGTAGCTATGGTGGTGGTGAAGTGACGGGAATAGGGGTTTCCGGTTGAGTGGTGCTGTTCTCGTTTCGTTTCGATGGAGCTACCGGAGATGGGTTTTCCTTTTTAGATCTTGCCTATGTTTGTCTGATTCGGGTATTGCGCAGCAAGAAAGGCGAGTCTGGGTTGGGTTTGGTTACAACTCAGACCAGGTTCGGATGGGTTTGGTTTGGTCTTTGGCGCGATGGTCGATGTCCGGTGAGGTTCCGGTCACAGTGCACGGGTCTGGTTTTGAAGCCCTATTCAACATTGGGTTGTGGTCTGTTCGTTTTCTTTTATGCTCGGGTCAACATCAGTCAACCAGTCAGACCCGTTCAGATTTGGTCAAGTTAGGTCCTGGTCAACAAAAGTCAAACGTACAGATCTGGTCAAACCTGGTCAGATCTGTTAACACTCGGTTCGAGGCGTGCACGTGTCGGTTCGCGAGTTGGAATAACAGGAAGGTATAACGCGCGCCGTGTCTTTGTTTTAATTATTTTAATTATATTTATGTAATTAAAAATACTTCCTTTGTGTAAAACGAACGAACCGAACCGATTTGTGTTAATAAAATGCTTAGAGTGGTGGTAAGACGCTTGATGTAAAAATGGTTAATCTGTATATGTTCATGCGTATATGCATTCATGTTAGGAACTAATCAATTTGTAGAAATAATTATATGATCACATACTCTCCTTATACAAACGCATTATTTAGCGAAACGTGTATATATATACATACATATATATATATATATAAGGCTTATTTAGTCCGCTAATAATATATGGGACATTCGAATAGGCGAAGCATATGAATACTTATACTTATACTTGTATTATTAATATTATTAACCAAGTTTAATACTAGTCGCTTTACCATTTTGTCTTCGGACTAATAAACAATAACTTACACTTGAAGAAACTATTTTTATGACTGTCGAATGTTGAACGATATAATTTATTCGCTTATTATAGCTTTTGAAAGTAAACCATGTGTCATGTATTTGTATATTTGGTGTTTTGGAAAAAAAAATAGACAACTTAAGTTGTCTGGCTTTATACAAAAACAGAGGAAACTCTGCCCAAATTTTTATAAAATATAAGAACCAAATCAGCCTTTCAAGTTTATGATTATGTGTAGACGAGATTATGTTTTTACAAATAAATTCTAACTTTCAAATCTTATGTCGTCATAAATAGACTTATTTATATTTATTAATAAGTACATATATATACTATCCAAGATACGAGACGAATTAACATTTGAGTCAAGCTACGTAAATATTATTTCGTTATACAAAATGTGTCTTTACCAATAACTTCAATAACTTATTTATTTCCAATAACTAAACATACGCATATATTTTCAAGAAAACCAAACAAAGTACTCTCGGTTCGTTAAGTTACACTCTTTAAGACGCGCATTCGTGCAATGCGAGTCTAGGTAGTTGGATAAACTATCTTTACAACCATAACAGAAACAAGCTTATTTGCATTAGAATTAAGGGTATCCTTTACTTGTAATAGGACACAAGAGATTCCATTAATCCAGCTTCAGACATTGTTTGCTATTCTTTCATGATACACTTCAGGTGAGTTTTACATAGCCCCTTTTCTATTTCACTATTTTTGGGGTGAAACATGTTACAACATTCTATCTACAATTCAATCATAAGTGTCTATGTGTTTTTCTATGTTGCATTATGTCTTAAACATGACTAGGGTAAGCACAATATTCTAGCATAATCATTAACATTGATCAGCCACCGGTATACAATGATAGATCTATTGGACTGACAATCCCACCCGGAAACGTGTACCTCCTACATAGGTAGCGTGGGTGATTGTTATCGAATTCATAACATAATCGAGTAAACCATGAGCGTATGGGATGGACCACAATATTCTAGTCACAAGGGTTGATTATGCACTCGATTTACCTGATAGTATGTTTTCACATATGGATTAGACTTGCCATGACACTTGAATTGTACAAGTTTTATTCAATTATCAAAACCTATGTAATTCTCACCAACTTTTGTTGACCCAAAATATTTTCAAACTTAACATGTTTCAGGTTATAACATGCTCGAAGATTAGAGTTAATGCTTGAAGATGCGTAGCTAGTATTTTTCATTTTGATGTACAAATTCTTAGAACAATTGTATGTAATTTATTTAAACCATTTATTGAAACTTATTATTTACCGTGAGCTACTGAACAATCATCAATACGTGACTTCCCGATGTTTCCGCCATCAGTTGGGGTGTTACAGTTACAATCGAGGATTGTAACTATTATGCTTCCGCTGTGTTGTTGGTTGATACTTTTAAAACTGCATGGCTTGGTTTACGTTATTTTTACTCATATAGTTTCCGTTTATTGTGACCATCGACTTGGATCCTGGTATGTCACGCGCCTCGCGGTAAAACCCCGCAAGTGGAATTTGAGGGTGTGACAGATTGGTATCATAGCCAATGGTTATAGTGAACTAGGACTACATATAGAGTCTAGTCTATAGCCTAGTCTCACACACTAGACGGTCACATATTTATGAGTTGTAATAGGTGGGGGGGAACTTACTAACTTTGCAGGGGTGTCGATATCATCATCATTTACACGTTGCATTCTTCTTCGGGATTTGAAGACGAAGAGGCTATCTTGTAGATCCTTGCACGGCGGTGGCATACATTGGAGTGGCTTCGGTGTATTCTAGAGATCTGTCCAGGATTCAAACATCTCCCTTTTATACTCCAATGGACACACTTGCCTACACACACACTCTCTTGCACCTTTACTCATAGTAGTACACCTCTGAGTGATTGTTCACTTGGGGGACTCTTATGATCTCTTGATTGGATGATTCTGTATCATGGTTACTAGTGGATCCATGATAGTAATGATTCTAAATGTACTGTTCTTTGTGATGCCAGAAGATGTCTGGAGTTTGTAGTGGTCATCATGGTGGTCGTAATGGTGGATGTCGTGGCGGCGGTGGTGGTCGCACTAGGGGTCGTGGTAATCTCAACATGACCCAGGACGAGCTGAACAACTTGATCTAGGAGCAGGTGTCTATTGCTCTTGCTGCTTTCCAGGCCGCTTAGCAAGGCCTCGGTGGGAATTTAATTACTACTACTTTTACCTATTCTCTGGTAATTTGGTCCGTTTTGGTGAAGCAGTGTTGCTTGTTTGTATAGGGAATGCCGTTAACTCTCCACCATCTCATGTGCAGCCTGTGTGCACATTTAAGATGTTTATGGATTGCAAGCCTCATAGTTTCAGTGGGACTGAGGGAGCGGTGGGACTGCTTAGATGGTTGGAGAAGATTGAGAATGTGTTTGCTATGTGCAACTGCCTGACAGTAGATCATGTGAAGTATGCTTCAGGTACTTTGGAAGGTCCTTCCTTGACATAGTGGAACTCTACTACTCAGACTCTTGGCTGGGTGAAGCCAATGCTATGCCTTGGAATGAGTTTGTTTATTGTTTGAAGAGTGGGTATTACCCTCGGGACGAGGTGTAGAAGCTGGAGCATGAGCTGTGGAATCACAAGATTGTGGGATCATAGATTGAGAAGTACAACAATAGGCATCATGAAATGGCAGTTATGTGTCCAGAGTTGACTACACCGATGTATAGGAGGATTGAGCACTACGTTGCTGGGTTAGTGCCGGAGGTTCGTGGGTTGGTGACCGCGAACGACTCTACTACTCTACAGGGGACTATCAGGTTGGCTCATAAGCTAACCAATAATGTAACACCACCTTAACGTACCTGTAAATTCATGATTACGTTCCGGACCGTAATTACCAATTTACCTTACATTAGGGTTTTGCGTCCTTTTATGACTCTTATCGATTGTTGAGCAGGTCTGATAGTCTCCACCAGTCGTTGAGCAGGTGGTAGGTCCTCTCCCGACTGTTGGAAAGACATGATGACCTCTACCAATCGTTAAGTAGGTTGTTTGGTAGTCAACTAACTGTCGTACAAGTAAGCAAGTATGATCATAGATATAGCAATCAGTTCACATTCAAACAAGCATGCACACAGATGTTATGATAGTACTTGAATTTATTACTTGAATTAAAAGCGTCATTACATAGAATTGAAAGTAAACAACATTTAAATGGTGGGACTTGCTGTTAAGTAGCTGGAGGGTCTTGATCTCGGTTTAGTTTTGGGCATCGGTTACGGTAGTGATTTGGGTTTCCACATTTATAGCATAATTACCAGGACGATTGGGATTAGTAACCTGAGCAGGGTTGTGAATAATCGCAGCCAGTTGGGTATCAACACCTTTGTTGTTTTTGTTGTTGTTATGGTTGGTGTTGTTGTTGTTACATTCCTCTTGGTTTTCACCACTGTTATTGCAAGTGCTGTGACGTGGAGACATGATCTGTAAGGGGCACAATGAAGGTTCAATGTGGCATGAAATGAATGAGGTGATATAAGGAATGTAATCATTTATTCATTAATTAAAACGAATAAATGAAAACGTTGACTTATCAAACATTCCAGATTTTAATAACATATGAAGACATGCTTTAGCCTATAAGTGAACACTCATCCCGAGAATTCCCAGGTAGGCATCCGGGTCCCTCGTCTGATTGGGATATATGCGCAATGCCAGCCTAGACAGAAGACTCAGAATACAGGCGTTCACCCTTCCAGATTGCACGTGTTCGTTATTAAAATCTAGAACTTCGACGAGATCTCAAGGGGGTTCAGGTTAAACCTGAGGATTTTGTCCTATTAGTCTAAGAGTAGATCCACTGATTGAGAGCAACCTTCTTGTAGGGATGAAAGTAGGGATAAGAAGTAGGAGGGAGATAGAGAATAGCAAGTAAAAGAAGCAAGTACTGGTTAAATCTTATGGTTATAGACTAGATTATTTTTCTAATAACCTAATTCCCTATAACCATGGCTCTGATACCAATCTGTAACACCCCAACCGATGGCGGAAACATCAGGGTGCCACGTATTGATGATTGTTCAATAGCTCATGGTAAATAATAGATTTCATTAAATGATTTAAATGGATTACATACAATTGTTCTAGAATTTGTACATCAAATTGAATAAAGCTATACACGTATCTTCAAGCATCAAATCAAATCTTCAAGCAAATAGAACCTGAAACATGTTAAGTTGAAAATATTTTGGGTCAACAAAAGTTGGTGAGAATTACATAGGTTTTTGATAATTGGGTAAAAATGATGTGCAATTCATGTGTCATGTCAATCTAGTCCATATGTGAGAACATACTAGAAATAAATCGATTGCATAATCAACCCTGATGACTGTTATAAAATGATACATACCATACGCTCATGGTCCAATATGTTATACGATAACAAACACCCACGCTACCTTTGTAGGAGGCACGTATCCGGGTGGGATTGTCAGTCCAATAGATCTACCAATGTATACCGCCGGCTGATCAATGTTAATGATTATGCTAGAATGGTGCTTACTCTAATCATGCTCAAGACATAATGCAACATAGAAAACACATAGACACATTGATGATTGAATTGCAATGATGATGTTATAAACATGTTTCACCCCAAAAATGGTGATAAATAGAAAAGGGGCTATGTAAAACTCACCTTGATAAAATGTTATATCTGTTGAGAAATTTGGATAATTGTGTTGACCAAATGTATCAAGTATCACCCTATAATAAAATAATAAATATGTCTAAGTCTATCGAGTCTACAAATGTATAAGTTTCTAGGGCTTCGATTTGGGGATAATTGCTCGTTTGATTAATATAAAAAAATATTCGCCAATTGAGAGAAATTTAGTAAATAAATAATTAAAAATCTTTTTATAATTGTTAAATCTAGGATGGTCATAAGAATGTATTTAAAGTATAAAAATAATTTTTATAAAATTATTTTCTTTAAAATAGGTTTTTAAATCCATTTATTACAAATTGCCAAAATTTAACTTTAATATTTAAAAATACTAAAATAAAAGAATTATAAGTTTAAAATTTATATTTCTGTTCTAAATGATCAGAAATAATTTGTATAAAATTTTGGTGCAAAAATATTAAAAATTGGATTTATTATGATTTAATTATGATCAAAACTAACAAAAATTGATTAAAAATACTAAATAAATGATTTTTCAGAAATAAAAATCATTTCTGAAAAGTTTAATGTTATAAAAACTTAGGATAATTTTTGTGGAAATTAATAAGATCGTTTTGATATTTTAATGGATTTTTATGAATATAATAGTATAAAATTGATTTAATTATTATAAATATTAAATCAATGAATTTCAGAAAACTAAAAATTGTAAATAAAACTTTTATCTCAGATTTGATAAATATAATTTTTTTAGAATTTATAAAAAGGTTTTAATATTTAAAAATGAATTTACAAGATTTAAATGTATAATAAATAATTATAAATGGTTTGTCTAAAAAAAAAATGTGGAAAAAGGGGTGTTCAAGCCGGGACTCGAACCCGGGTAGTCTCAGTCACAATTCACGAGCACAACCACTTGGCCTAGGCCTGTGGTTGTGTTTTAACTCTGTTTAAATTATATAAATACACTATGTCGAATTGATTTTATCCCCAAATCAAGTTTTGCGAGCCCTAGCTCCAGCAATAATCTGATTCACTCATCAATAGCCCAATTAATCATGGGGCTATTGATGAGTGATGGCCGATGTACAAAACCCACAGAAAAGATTTCACTTACAAGGTTGTATCGAGTTCGATTGATTGGTCAAACCACAAAGTCAAAATGCGATTGTGATGTATGAACAGCGTAAAAATTAAGAAGATTTGAAGGTGGAGAAAGATGTAATGGCGAGTGTAGAAGGCTCGTGAATGTTCAATTTATATCGAACAAGTCTGAATCGTTAAATTGGTAAATCGTTGACCTTGTTAAATGTTTGACGCGTTTGACGTATAATTGGTATGAATTGATGGGGATTGAATGTGCGTTTGACGTGTAATGGACCGAGAATTATGATGCCGTGTCAAATTAGTTCGATTCATGCGTTAATTTAGGCCAATTAGATTGGTCAAAGGAAAGGGAAAAAAAATAAATAAATAGAACATCTACCTGTTGCTGCTGCACGTCAAAGGGAAAGAAGAAGGAAGGCAGTTTAAGTATTTATATAAAATGGTCAGGAGTTAAAACAGATAAGGCTTGCAGCTCAATTGGTTAGCGCGTGTGTTGTGTGAGTGGGAGGTCCCCGGTTCGAGCCTCAGCGGGGGCATTTTATTTTTTTTTAAAGTGAAGGAGGGGTAAGGGGTTTGGGCTTGGTTTGGGCTGACAGTGGAGTGGGCTCAGGGATTTAGCTGGGCTTCAAAAGAAAAAAGGAAAACAAGATGGAAATGGGCCAGATCTGATATGTTTTGTGTGTGTATATATATTTATTTTTTTTACTGAATTATAATTATAATTATTATTAATATTATTATTATTATTATATATATTTCTATATATATATATATATAGGTTGTGCTTTAGGCATAAATGTATAAAAGTAAGGATAAAATATATATATATATATATATATATATATATATATATAGTGAGGGTTTTATAGAAAAATTTGGGGGAAAATTTTGTGATGTTACAGTCTCCCCTACTTTTGAAAACTTCGTCCCGAAGTTTATTGAAAACACAGGGTTGAAGGGGGTCGGGTACAAATTAGGATAAGTGTGACTTGAAAAATTTTATGTTACAACAATGAATAGAGTAACCTGTCTCGAATAGTGTGGATAAGAGGCGTGTTATGCGTGGGTTGATTTACTAAACGAGCTACTAGATATCTAGAGTTTACATTTGGTTATCTACCAAAAATCTTGATAGAATTTCACACCACCTTAACGTACCTGTAAATTCATGATTACGTTCCGGACCGTAATTACCAATTTACCTTACATTAGGGTTTTGCGTCCTTTTATGACTCTTATCGATTGTTGAGCAGGTCTGATAGTCTCCACCAGTCGTTGAGCAGGTGGTAGGTCCTCTCCCGACTGTTGGAAAGACATGATGACCTCTACCAATCGTTAAGTAGGTTGTTTGGTAGTCAACTAACTGTCGTACAAGTAAGCAAGTATGATCATAGATATAGCAATCAGTTCACATTCAAACAAGCATGCACACAGATGTTATGATAGTACTTGAATTTATTACTTGAATTAAAAGCGTCATTACATAGAATTGAAAGTAAACAACATTTAAATGGTGGGACTTGCTGTTAAGTAGCTGGAGGGTCTTGATCTCGGTTTAGTTTTGGGCATCGGTTACGGTAGTGATTTGGGTTTCCACATTTATAGCATAATTACCAGGACGATTGGGATTAGTAACCTGAGCAGGGTTGTGAATAATCGCAGCCAGTTGGGTATCAACACCTTTGTTGTTTTTGTTGTTGTTATGGTTGGTGTTGTTGTTGTTACTTTCCTCTTGGTTTTCACCACTGTTATTGCAAGTGCTGTGACGTGGAGACATGATCTGTAAGGGGCACAATGAAGGTTCAATGTGGCATGAAATGAATGAGGTGATATAAGGAATGTAATCATTTATTCATTAATTAATACGAATAAATGAAAACGTTGACTTATCAAACATTCCAGATTTTAATAACATATGAAGACATGCTTTAGCCTATAAGTGAACACTCATCCCGAGAATTCCCAGGTAGGCATCCGGGTCCCACGTCTGATTGGGATATATGCGCAATGCCAGCCTAGACAGAAGACTCAGAATACAGGCGTTCACCCTTCCAGATTGCACGTGTTCGTTATTAAAATCTAGAACTTCGACGAGATCTCAAGGGGGTTCAGGTTAAACCTGAGGATTTTGTCCTATTAGTCTAAGAGTAGATCCACTGATTGAGAGCAACCTTCTTGTAGGGATGAAAGTAGGGATAAGAAGTAGGAGGGAGATAGAGAATAGCAAGTAAAAGAAGCAAGTACTGGTTAAATCCTATGGTTATAGACTAGATTATTTTTCTAATAACCTAATTCCCTATAACCATGGCTCTGATACCAATCTGTAACACCCCAACCGATGGCGGAAACATCAGGGTGCCACGTATTGATGATTGTTCAATAGCTCATGGTAAATAATAGATTTCATTAAATGATTTAAATGGATTACATACAATTGTTCTAGAATTTGTACATCAAATTGAATAAAGCTATACACGTATCTTCAAGCATCAAATCAAATCTTCAAGCAAATAGAACCTGAAACATGTTAAGTTGAAAATATTTTGGGTCAACAAAAGTTGGTGAGAATTACATAGGTTTTTGATAATTGGGTAAAAATGATGTGCAATTCATGTGTCATGTCAATCTAGTCCATATGTGAGAACATACTAGAAATAAATCGATTGCATAATCAACCCTGATGACTGTTATAAAATGATACATACCATACGCTCATGGTCCAATATGTTATACGATAACAAACACCCACGCTACCTTTGTAGGAGGCACGTATCCGGGTGGGATTGTCAGTCCAATAGATCTACCAATGTATACCGCCGGCTGATCAATGTTAATGATTATGCTAGAATGGTGCTTACTCTAATCATGCTCAAGACATAATGCAACATAGAAAACACATAGACACATTGATGATTGAATTGCAATGATGATGTTATAAACATGTTTCACCCCAAAAATGGTGATAAATAGAAAAGGGGCTATGTAAAACTCACCTTGATAAAATGTTATATCTGTTGAGAAATTTGGATAATTGTGTTGACCAAATGTATCAAGTATCACCCTATAATAAAATAATAAATATGTCTAAGTCTATCGAGTCTACAAATGTATAAGTTTCTAGGGCTTCGATTTGGGGATAATTGCTCGTTTGATTAATATAAAAAAATATTCGCCAATTGAGAGAAATTTAGTAAATAAATAATTAAAAATCTTTTTATAATTGTTAAATCTAGGATGGTCATAAGAATGTATTTAAAGTATAAAAATAATTTTTATAAAATTATTTTCTTTAAAATAGGTTTTTAAATCCATTTATTACAAATTGCCAAAATTTAACTTTAATATTTAAAAATACTAAAATAAAAGAATTATAAGTTTAAAATTTATATTTCTGTTCTAAATGATCAGAAATAATTTGTATAAAATTTTGGTGCAAAAATATTAAAAATTGGATTTATTATGATTTAATTATGATCAAAACTAACAAAAATTGATTAAAAATACTAAATAAATGATTTTTCAGAAATAAAAATCATTTCTGAAAAGTTTAATGTTATAAAAACTTAGGATAATTTTTGTGGAAATTAATAAGATCGTTTTGATATTTTAATGGATTTTTATGAATATAATAGTATAAAATTGATTTAATTATTATAAATATTAAATCAATGAATTTCAGAAAACTAAAAATTGTAAATAAAACTTTTATCTCAGATTTGATAAATATAATTTTTTTAGAATTTATAAAAAGGTTTTAATATTTAAAAATGAATTTACAAGATTTAAATGTATAATAAATAATTATAAATGGTTTGTCTAAAAAAAAAAATGTGGAAAAAGGGGTGTTCAAGCCGGGACTCGAACCCGGGTAGTCTCAGTCACAATTCACGAGCACAACCACTTGGCCTAGGCCTGTGGTTGTGTTTTAACTCTGTTTAAATTATATAAATACACTATGTCGAATTGATTTTATCCCCAAATCAAGTTTTGCGAGCCCTAGCTCCAGCAATAATCTGATTCACTCATCAATAGCCCAATTAATCATGGGGCTATTGATGAGTGATGGCCGATGTACAAAACCCACAGAAAAGATTTCACTTACAAGGTTGTATCGAGTTCGATTGATTGGTCAAACCACAAAGTCAAAATGCGATTGTGATGTATGAACAGCGTAAAAATTAAGAAGATTTGAAGGTGGAGAAAGATGTAATGGCGAGTGTAGAAGGCTCGTGAATGTTCAATTTATATCGAACAAGTCTGAATCGTTAAATTGGTAAATCGTTGACCTTGTTAAATGTTTGACGCGTTTGACGTATAATTGGTATGAATTGATGGGGATTGAATGTGCGTTTGACGTGTAATGGACCGAGAATTATGATGCCGTGTCAAATTAGTTCGATTCATGCGTTAATTTAGGCCAATTAGATTGGTCAAAGGAAAGGGAAAAAAAATAAATAAATAGAACATCTACCTGTTGCAGCTGCACGTCAAAGGGAAAGAAGAAGGAAGGCAGTTTAAGTATTTATATAAAATGGTCAGGAGTTAAAACAGATAAGGCTTGCAGCTCAGTTGGTTAGCGCGTGTGTTGTGTGAGTGGGAGGTCCCCGGTTCGAGCCTCAGCGGGGGCATTTTATTTTTTTTTAAAGTGAAGGAGGGGTAAGGGGTTTGGGCTTGGTTTGGGCTGACAGTGGAGTGGGCTCAGGGATTTAGCTGGGCTTCAAAAGAAAAAAGGAAAACAAGATGGAAATGGGCCAGATCTGATATGTTTTGTGTGTGTATATATATTTATTTTTTTTACTGAATTATAATTATAATTATTATTATTATTATTATTATTATATATATTTCTATATATATATATATATATATAGGTTGTGCTTTAGGCATAAATGTATAAAAGTAAGGATAAAATATATATATATATATATATATATATATATATATATATATATATATAGTGAGGGTTTTATAGAAAAATTTGAGGGAAAATTTTGTGATGTTACAGCAGTGGCGTCCCATTCCTTTCTTTTTTTCATTAAACCTTTTTAAATCAATTAATAATATATAAATTACATTTAATCTTGTAAATTCATTTTTAATTATTAAAACTCTTTTATAAATTCTAAAAAAATTATTATTAACAAATGTGATGTAAAAGATTTATTTACAATTTTTAGTTTTCTGAAATTTATTTATTTAATATTTATAATAAATAAATCAAGTTTATTCCATTTTATTTATAAAATTCCATTAAAATATCAAAACGATCTTATTAATTTCCACAAAAATTATTTCAAGTTTTTATAACATTAAGCTTTTCAGAAATGATTTTTATTTCTGAAAAATCATTTATTTAATATTTTTAATCAATTTTTGTTAATTTTAATCATAATTAAATCATAATAAATTCAATTTTTATTATTTTTGCACCAAAATTTTATACAAATTATTTCTGATCATTTAGATCAGAAATATGAATTTTAAAATAATAATTCTTTAATTTTTGTATTTTTGAATATTAAAGTTAGATTTTGACAATTTGTTATAAATAGATTAAATAATCTATTTTAAAGAAAATAATTTCATAAAAATTATTTTTATACTTTAAACACATTCTTGTGACCATCCTAGATTTAACATTTATAAAAAGATTTTTAGTTATTTATTTACTAAATTTCTCTCAATTGGCGAATATTTTTAATATTAATCAAACGAGCATTTATCCCCAATTCGAAGCCCTAGAACTTATACATTTGTAGACTTGATAGACTTAGACATATTTATTACCTCATTTTAGGGTGATACTTGATACATTTGGTCAACACATTTCTCAACAGATATAACATTTTACCAAGGTGAGTTTTACATAGCCCCTTTTCTATTTATCACCATTTTTGGGGTGAAACATGTTTATAACATCATCATTGCAATTCAATCATCAATGTGTCTATGTGTTTTCTATGTTGCATTATGTCTTGAGCATGATTAGAGTAAGCACCATTCTAGCATAATCATTAACATTGATCAGCCGGCGGTATACATTGATAGATCTATTGGACTGACAATCTCACCCGGATACGTGCCTCCTACAAAGGTTGCGTGGGTGTTTGTTATCGTATAACATATTGGACCATGAGCGTATGGTATGTATCATATTATAACAGTCATCAGGGTTGATTATGCACTCGATTTATTTCTAGTATGTTCTAACATATGGACTAGATTGACATGACACATGAATTGCACATCATTTTTACTCAATTATCAAAAACCTATGTAATTCTCACCAACTTTTGTTGACCCAAAACCTTTTCAACTTAACATGTTTCAGGTTCTATTTGCTTGAAGATTTGAATTGATGCTTGAAGATATGTGTTTAGTTTTATTCAATTTGATGTACAAATTCTAGAACTATTGTATGTAATTCATTTAAATCATTTAATGGAATCTATTATTCACCATGAGCTACTGAACAATCATCATTACGTGACATCCCGATGTTTCCGCCATCGGTTGGGGTGTTACAGATTGGTATCAGAGCCATGGTTATAGGGAATTAGGTTATTAGAAAAATAATCTAGTCTATAACCATAGGATTTAACAAAGTACTTGCTTCTTTTACTTGCTATTCTCTATCTTCCTCCCACTTCTTATCCCTACTTTCATTCCTACAAGAAGGTTGCTCTCCATCAGTGGATCTACTCTTAGACTAATAGGACAAAATCCTCAGGTTAAACCTGAACCCCCTTGAGATCTCGTCGAAGTCCTAGATTTTAATAACGAACACGTGCAATCTGGAAGGGTGAACGCCTGTATTCTGAGTCTTCTGTCTAGGCTGGCATTGCGCATATATCCCAATCAGACGAGGGACCCGGATGCCTACCTGGGAATTCTCGGGATGAGTGTTCACTTATAGGCTAAAGCATGTCTTCATATGTTATTAGAATTTAGAATCTTTGATAAGTCAACGTTTTCGTTTATTTGCTTTAATTAATGAATAAATGATTACATTCCTTATATTACCTCATTCATTTCATGCCTCATTGAGACTTCATTGTGTCCCATACGGATCATGTCTCCACGTCGCAGCACTCGCAATAACAGTGGTGAAAACCAAGAGGAAAGTAACAACAACCACAATACCAACCACAAGAACAACAAAAACAACAAAGGTGTTGATGCCCGACTGGCTGCAATTATCCACAACCCTGCTCAGGTTACTAATCCCAATCGTCCTGGTAATTACAACTATGGTCAATGCTATGAATGTGGGGACCCAAAATCACTTCCGTAACCGATACCCTAAACTAAACAGAGATCAAGACCCTCCAGCTACTTAACAACAAGCCCCACCATTTAAATGTGTTTGCTTTTAATTCTATGTATTGACACTTCTGAATCAAATAATAAATTCAAGTATTATCATAACATCTGTATGCATACATGTTTGAGTGTGAACTAATTGCTATATCTATAATCATACTTGCTTACTTGTACAACAATTAGTTGACTACCAAACAATCTACTCAACGATTGGTGGAGGTCATCATATCTTTCCAACAGTCGGGGAGAGGCCCTACCACCTGCTCAACGACTGGTGGAGACTATCAGACCTGCTCAACAATCGGTAGAGTCATAGAAAGACACAAAACCTTAATGTAAGGTAAATTGGTGATTGCGGTCCGGAACGTAATCATGAGTTTACAGGTACGTTAAGGTAGTGTGAAATTTTATCAAGGTTCTCAGTAGTTGACCAATTGTTGACCTAGTGTTTCTCTTAACTTCGGGACGAAGTTCCTAAAAGTAGGGGAGACTGTAACATTTCGCATTTAATACTGGTACGTTACGAAATTAAAACGACAAGTTTTATTTTTTTGGTGATATTTTGAACCCTTATAATTATTCACACACACACACACACATATATATATATATATGTATATATATATATAAAGGTTTATAATAATGATAATAATAATACCCACACTTAAACTACATTTTTTTTAAACCAACCCAAACTAAACCCAATATCCCTCTTCTTACCCCCACCTGAGCCCACCAGAGCCCAAGCCGGGTCTGGCCCATTAACCTTGGTCCAGCCCACAAGCCCTTTAGTTGTCCTTGTTAAAAAAAAAAATGTGATCAAGCCGGGTATCGAACCGGCGCCGAACCAAACCATCAACACCACACAAACCAGCTGGGCTAGCTCTCATATCTGTTTCAAACCATGCACATTATTATTATATCATCTCCTTTAAAACCCTCACAGTTGACTTAGAAAGTCAACTGTGATTCGTGGTTACCATAAACATCAACATTAAACTCAAAATTTGCATAACTTTGGTATCTTTACACGATTATCGGCCCTTTTTGACTAGGATGCACGTTGATTATCAATCGATTGATAATCAATTGACCAAAGACGCGTATAACATTTAATTTTGGTCAATTCTTACCAATTCCTCAAACCAGTGACTAATCCTATAAATTGGACTTTCACGAACAATCACAACTCGCTAAGACATCTCCCTCAACCCCCAATTCTTCTCATAATACTCTGTTTTCTTCTAAGATCGTGATTTTTTTGACTTCTGGTTTGACCGGCCATTCGTCATCGAATCAACATTGTAAGCTCAAAGTTTTATGTGGGTTTTTATTCATCGGCATTCACACATCAATAGCCCTAAGATTGATTGGGCTATTGATGTGTGAATCAGACAATTGATTAAGCTAGGGTTCGTAATTGTTGATTTGGGGATAAACTAAGTTTGCATAGCGTATTTATATAATTTAAAACAAAAGCAATCACAACCACTGGTCTAGACCAAGTGGTTGTGACTGTTTGCTTGGCCCTAAGCCACCCGGGTTCGAGTCCCGGCAGTGGCGTCCCATTCCTTTCTTTTTTTCATTAAACCTTTTTAAATCAATTAATAATATATAAATTACATTTAATCTTGTAAATTCATTTTTAATTATTAAAACTCTTTTATAAATTCTAAAAAAATTATTATTAACAAATGTGATGTAAAAGATTTATTTACAATTTTTAGTTTTCTGAAATTTATTTATTTAATATTTATAATAAATAAATCAAGTTTATTCCATTTTATTTATAAAATTCCATTAAAATATCAAAACGATCTTATTAATTTCCACAAAAATTATTTCAAGTTTTTATAACATTAAGCTTTTCAGAAATGATTTTTATTTCTGAAAAATCATTTATTTAATATTTTTAATCAATTTTTGTTAATTTTAATCATAATTAAATCATAATAAATTCAATTTTTATTATTTTTGCACCAAAATTTTATACAAATTATTTCTGATCATTTAGAACAGAAATATGAATTTTAAAATAATAATTCTTTAATTTTAGTATTTTTGAATATTAAAGTTAGATTTTGACAATTTGTTATAAATAGATTAAATAATCTATTTTAAAGAAAATAATTTCATAAAAATTATTTTTATACTTTAAACACATTCTTGTGACCATCCTAGATTTAACATTTATAAAAAGATTTTTAGTTATTTATTTACTAAATTTCTCTCAATTGGCGAATATTTTTAATATTAATCAAACGAGCATTTATCCCCAATTCGAAGCCCTAGAACTTATACATTTGTAGACTTGATAGACTTAGACATATTTATTACCTCATTTTAGGGTGATACTTGATACATTTGGTCAACACATTTCTCAACAGATATAACATTTTACCAAGGTGAGTTTTACATAGCCCCTTTTCTATTTATCACCATTTTTGGGGTGAAACATGTTTATAACATCATCATTGCAATTCAATCATCAATGTGTCTATGTGTTTTCTATGTTGCATTATGTCTTGAGCATGATTAGAGTAAGCACCATTCTAGCATAATCATTAACATTGATCAGCCGGCGGTATACATTGATAGATCTATTGGACTGACAATCCCACCCGGATACGTGCCTCCTACAAAGGTTGCGTGGGTGTTTGTTATCGTATAACATATTGGACCATGAGCGTATGGTATGTATCATACTATAACAGTCATCAGGGTTGATTATGCACTCGATTTATTTCTAGTATGTTCTCACATATGGACTAGATTGACATGACACATGAATTGCACATCATTTTTACTCAATTATCAAAAACCTATGTAATTCTCACCAACTTTTGTTGACCCAAAACCTTTTCAACTTAACATGTTTCAGGTTCTATTTGCTTGAAGATTTGAATTGATGCTTGAAGATATGTGTTTAGTTTTATTCAATTTGATGTACAAATTCTAGAACTATTGTATGTAATTCATTTAAATCATTTAATGGAATCTATTATTCACCATGAGCTACTGAACAATCATCATTACGTGACATCCCGATGTTTCCGCCATCGGTTGGGGTGTTTCAAATAAGAGGGTTGAAGAGGGTGTCTTGCCTTTTAGGGGCACTGCTGTGAAGACCCCTGAGAACAACAAGAGGAAGTGGGAGAATGTTTCCAAGAATTCAGCCGCAACAGCAGGTGAAGAAGTCTGAAGCATCAGGGTTGTCATCTGGTCAGAAGCAAAGTGGGTATACCGAGAAGCTTCCGAAGTGTAACCAGTGTGGGTATCATCATGTGGATGGTTGTGAAAAGTTTTGCTGTCATCGGTGCAATCGGCTTGGTCATCAGGCTAAGAATTGTAGGGTCAATCTTTAGACAAGGCAGACTCAGACTGCTGTCCCTGCTTCCGCTCATTTGGGAAATTTGGGGTGTTTTAACTGTGGGCGAGAAGGCACTTTATGCATGATTGTCCTAAGCTGAAGCAGGGTGAGAGTGGGAAGAACAGGAATGGTAACGGAAACAATGAGGGTGGCGGCACGAATATGCGCGGTTTCATCATTGACTCAGGTGAAGTCCGACATGATCCAGACACAGTTACCGTTACGTTCCTTCTTAATGATCACTATGCTTCGGTTTTATTTGATTCTGGCGCCGATAAGAGTTTCATATCTGCTACATTTAGTCAGTTTCTAGACGTAGTACCTACGCCTTTAGAGGCTAAGTACTTGATAGAATTGGATAACTGTAAACAAATCGAGGCTACACACATTTTTAGGGAGTGCCGCCTTAAGCTATCAAGTTTTTCTTTCCCCATTGATCTCATGCCGGTTGATTTGGGTAGTTTTGACGTCATTGTGGGTATGGATTGGTTATCTTTGCATCATGCTGAGATTGTTTGTTTTAACAAGATCATTCGACTTCCACTCCCAGATGGTGAGATTTTATCGGTTTTTAATGAGAAGGGTGGTGTTCCTTTGAGTATCATTTCGTGTATGAAGGCCTACAAGTATCTTCGGAAGGGTTATACCGCCATTTTGGCACTTGTTTCTGTTTCATCTACTGAAGAGAAGAGGATCGAAGACATTCCAGTTGTGCGTGACTATTCTGACGTATTACTTGACGATTTACCTGGTCTTCCACCTCAACATCAAGTTAAGTTTAGTATTAATCTTGCACCTGGTGCAGCCTTTATTGCTTAAGCCCCTTATCGTCTTGTACCTCCTAAGATGTAGAAATTGTTAGAGAAGGGTTTTATTCGGCCTAGTTCGTCACCATGGGGAGCCCCTATCCTTTTTTCCAAGAAGAAATATGGAAGCCTCTGTATGTGCATTGATTACTATGAACTGAACAAGGTGACGATAAAAAATCGCTATCCTCTTTCCCGTATTGATGATTTGTTCGACCATCTTCAGGGTTCCAGTTATTATTCGAAGATTAATCAGAGATCCAGATACCATCATCTTAGGGTGCATGAAGCCGATATTCCGAAGACTGCCTTTCAAACTCATTATGACCATTTTGAATTCTTGGTCATGCCATTTGGTCTCACCAATGCCCCATCAGTATTTTTGGACTTGAGGAACCGTGTTTGCAAACCTTATCTTGACAAGTTTATCATTTTCTTTATTGATGACATTCTGATCTATTCCAAGAGCATGGTGGACCATGAGGAACACCTGCGACTTGTCTTGGAACTCTTACGAAGAGAACGACTTTACGCTAAGTTCTCAAAGTGTGACTTCTGGTTGCGTGAGGTCCAATTCCTTGGCCATGTGGTTAATGAGCAAGGAATACATGTCGATCCAGCTATAGAAGCTACCAAAGACTGGGAAGCACCAAAGACGCCATCTAAGGTGCGGCAATTCCTGGGTCTCGCAGGTTACTATCATCATTTTATTAAGGGATTTTCGAAGATTGTTCAACCCCTCGCATCTCTTACCCAAAAGGACCGAAAGTTCGACTGGGGTGATTCTCAGGAGTCGGTGTTTCAGACGTTGAAGCTTAAACTCTGTTCTGTGCCCATATTATCCTTGCCTGAGACTACGGATGATTTTCTTGTTTATTGTGATGCTTCTATCTGGGGTCTCGGTTGTGCGCTGATGCAACGCGAGAAGATTATCGCTTATGCTTCTCGTCAGCTTTAGGTTCACGAGAAGAACTATACTACCCATGATCTGGAATTGGGTGCAGTTGTTTTTGCATTGAAGATTTGGAGGCATTACTTGTACGGTACCAAGTGCACCATTTACACTGATCAAAATAGTCTTCAGCATATCTTTGATCAGAAGGACTTGAACATGCGGCAACGTCGATGGGTCGAACTTCTAAACGATTATGATTGTGCTATAAAGTACCATCCTAGTAAGGTGAATGTTTTAGCAGACGCCTTAAGCAGGATCGAATCCATTAAACCCCGTTGAGTTTGAGCTTTACAGCTTACTATCCATTCCGGTTTGCCTAATCGAATCCGTTCTGCATAGCAAGAAACCTTGAGGAGGTAAACCTTAAAGCTAAAACTATGCATGGTGCCGACACGCATCTAGAGCTTAGGTCTAATGGCTTACATTATTTTGTAGAACGTGTTTGGGTTCCGTTGTTTGGGAACTTGCGTGAGCTTGTGTTAGATGAAGCTCACAAATCTCACTATTCTGTTCACCCCGGCTCCGATAAGACGTATCAGGACTTGAAGATACTCTATTGGTGGCCGAACATGAAGGCTAATATAGCTTCATATGTGAGCAAGTGTTTGACTTGTGCTAAAGTCAAGGTTGAGTATTAGAAGTCGTCTGGTCTTCTTCAACAACTTGAAATTCCTGAATGGAAGTTGAAACGAATCACTATGGATTTTGTAACCAAGCGTTCGAGTTCACCAAGTGGTTGTGATACTATTTGGGTGATGGTCACTTCGCATTTCTTGTTTCACTTCGCATTTCTAGAAGGAATTGCAAAAAGGCATTGGGTACACAGTTGGACATGAGTACGGCATATCATCCACAAACTGATGGTCAAAGTGAACGGACGATTCAAATGCTAGAGGATATGCTTCGTGCATATGTTATCGATTTTGGCAAGAGTTTGGAGAGTCATCTATCGTTGGTGGAATTCTCTTACAACAACAACTACCATTCTAGCATCAAGGCTTCTCCGTTCGAGGCTCTTTACGGACGGAAATGTCAGTCTCCTCTTTGTTGTGATGATGTGGGTGAGAGCCAGCTCACTGGTTCGGAACATGTGTACAAAACTTACGAGAAGATTGTACAGATTCGTATTCGTATGGCAGCAGCTCGGGATCATCAAAAGAGCTATGCCGATCGACGTCGCAAACCGTTGGAGTTCCAAGTTGGCGACATGGTTCTCTTGAAAGTCTGTCCATGGAAGGGTGTGATACATTTTTGGGAAGCATGGTAAACTGAATCCTCGTTATGTCGGACCATTCGCAATTCCAGAACGAATTGGACCTGTGGCATACAAACTTGACTTACGAGCCGAGCTTAGTAACGTGCATACTGTTTTTCATGTCTTAAATATTAGGAAGTGTCTGACTGACGAAACACTCATTGTTCCTCTCGAAGAGATCAAGGTTGATGATCGTCTGTGTATCATTGAGGAACCGGTTGAGATCTTGGATTATAAGATTAATAGCCTTCGTCGGAGTAAAATACGCATTGTTATGGTTCATTGGAACTCAAATCGTGGACTGGAGTTCACGTGGGAACGTGAGGATCAGATGAAGTCTATGTATCCTCATTTGTTTTCGAAACGAGCACTGAAACCAGCACCTGTTACTGTTGAAGACGAGTGAATTTCGAGGCAAAATTCCTTTCAACAGGGGATGATGTGACAACCAAAAAAGTTTTCTTCCTTTTCGTTCTTCCTCTCGACTTCGAGCAATTTTCGAGACAAAATTTTTTTCAACACGGAGATGATGTGACACCCGGTAAACTCAGGTTAATACATTTACAAACATATAAGTCTACCTTAGCAAAACATTTATTTAACGTACTTAACTGGGTCAGTTGAGTCGGTTCGATGATTCAGGGAATCATCGAAAATAACTTTGAAAACGCTATGTTACACGTGTGTTACACGTGGGAGACGTTTGGAATGCCAACTAGTATATTATACATTTATTTTTTGTGATATAGCGTATTGATTTTACAGTTGTCACTTTGTAACTATAGTTGTTCATCTACCGCTTTTATAGCATTAAATTTCTGTAATTAATACGAAATGAGTAAGTTTGATTATTATTTGAACTATGGTGTTATAAATATGTAGATCTTTTACCGAAATTCTACAATATAGTTATATCATATAGGATAGTTATTATTCATTTCTTCAAGCTATGGCATCATAATCTTTAGCAGTAGTACAAGCAAGCGATTTGAAGGGTGATTTAATTAGGCAAGTTCTTTTGCAATATGAGAAAGATGCATTGTATACAGATGTGTTGAACCAGAGTTTCACGCGTATTTCAAATTGTTTTGATAAAAGAGACAAGCTAATAAAAAAACTGATGTGTTTGCCACCATCAACAATTCGTGACATTGCTGTGGTGTTTTACATTGATGCGATGAAAAGTGATCTGGAGCAGTTAGAAATAATTGCTGATATCCTAATTTCACTTAAGTGTTCTATCGAGTTGAAGTTGAACTTTTTAAATTCATTTTGATTCTTCTAATATGTTTATTGTCTTTCTTTTTTTATGTTTTTGGTAATGTAGTAGATCTTCATGTAATCACCTGCTTATTTAAATAAAGTATTAGATTTTTGTTTATGTTATTTGTGTAATATTTTATATACATGCAACACAAATTAATGAAAACATATTCAAAATATACTGGTTTAGATAAGAAAGTGTTATTTTAAAAAAAAGGCCATATATAAGTTGATAAATATTTGAGTTATTAAAATGTCGCTATTTTTTTATCATTTGTTTATCAATCATCTATTATTTTGGTTTAATTATCCTTTGTACGTTATTTTTTATCTTTTCTCTTGTGATTAATGGAAAGGTTACAAAAAATTATTAAAAAAGTAAAAATGTAAAAAATGCATTGTAGATAATAGTTGTTAAAAAGTAGTTAAACATGATATTTTATTTAGAACAAAAATAAAAAAAATATTTTGCTATAAGTCTAGAAGGTAAACACACTTTACAATGATTAATCTCTGTTGCAAAAAAAAGTTAATTGAAATTCTGTTGGAGTCAACAGACATTTAAGGCAAAACAGATGATAAACCGTCAGCAGATATTTAAACTACTGCACAATTATTTGAGGAGATGACAACTGTATATATGTCACACCCCGCCAAGGCGGAATCACGGGGATGCAACCATCGAAAGGTTTTCAAGCACAAGGTTCAAGCAACACACATTATTATTTTAATAGTATCACCATGAAAGATGGATAATGTCATGATTTACTTAAACCGACCTAATAACATTTATAAAATGGGATAGTATCTAGAACTCATGGAATTGAAAACGAAACATCATAGGATTTGACAAAACCCATCCAAAGTGGCACCATGTAGTGCATGCTCGAACCTCTCCCTCAAATCCGTGCGGCCCTCCATTAGTTACCTGAAAAACATGCATAAAGGATTTGTCAACAATAATGTTGGTAAGTTCACGGGTTTGAATGTAACAAGTAAAACCAATGTGTAATTCGTGTATGACCAATCATAGGCTAGCTAAGCGAATGATTACTGTGCAAACCATGAGTCCCATAACCAAACCTCTTGACTGTTGCGCATTGCGCATTGTACACGAAAGACAATGTATGTATAGTAGAATACTAACACTCTTTTGTATGTAACCGGTTATAGCGACTAACCAATAGTGGGGGTGTCAACCCAATAGATCTATTAAAGTGTTCCATGGATTTTGATAGCTAATGGTTACAGTAAACGTTGTACGAGGACTAATGAGCTCATGAACCAATATGTCTCATGTTCCACATGGCAGTCATGATAGAATGTACACACACTTGTAAATGACACTAGTATTGAAGCATGTTTATCCCCCGAAATGTAAAATAGTAAAATGGGGCCGTAAAACTCACCTGGTAGAGTCGTATGTGGTCTAGTGAAGCCGAAATATGTAGCAACTATCGCACGGTTAGAGATCGCCCTATGATTATTGAGGATATAATGAGTTGCATGTTCTTGTTCAACATACAGATGGGGCACCCATTATTGTGAACCATGTTCTTTAATGTGGATGGTGCGTTATGTATGGGAGTCTTATAGTAAATCATGAGGTAGACCCATATGGGCCCCATGTAGAGTCATGGGCCACATATTGTCTTGAATCTACTATCCATTGTTGTGTTATTGTAAAAACGAGTACTCTACCAAAGTTAGGCTTTTGTTGTGCTCATAATAGTGTTAACATGCATTTTAATTGAACTAACATGTGTTACCAAGTAGTGTTCGATTATAACTCTTATCTTGGCTTCGAAAATTGTTTATTTAAGAGACTAACATCGATGGTTTTTATCCTTTCAAGAGACCTCCGATCCATTGCAAGTGTATTAGTGATAAGGCTGAGTATAACACCTTGATTATAGCCCTTTGTTTTGAAGATTATCTAATCACCCTTTTTAGTTATGAAAACCAGTTTATAATAGGTGTTTTATGTGAGGTTTTGGTTTGAAATACTCCTTAGTTTTAATAAGGCCAATTCATATCAACTAGTAAAGTGTTCCTTGCAATGTGATCAATTTTATGCTTTATGCGAGTGATTAGTGTGTGCATTGTGTTAATGTTGTGATAGGAAAGCTTGACCATGTATCTATGTTTGGTCAATCAATGACACATCCTAGGCTTGGACATGAGCCGATTAAATCAAGCCTTAGGTGTACTAGCTTGGTTTCACAATAGGGCCGAAAGAAAACATGTGACATAGGTGGTTAAAACTTACCTCAAGACTTGGTGAAACAAGGGAGCCTTGTGATCTTTGGGATCCTCCTCTTGCTAGCCGAATGGGGTTTGAGAAAGGGTAGGGTAGGACCGATTTCTAGGAAGAGTGTTTGAGTTGTGATGGTGCAAGTTGGAGAGTTCAAGAAGCCTTCTTATTTAGGGTTCGATGGAGGTGAGGACAAAGCAAGATGGAGTAAGGTTCATCATCTTGGGGAGTGTGGTGATCTATGTTTTTAATCATCATTTTGTGCAAATTTAAGGTGTCATGCATTCCCTTTGAGTTTGGCCGATTTGTGCATAGGATGTCCTAGTTAGGAATGGTTGACTTAGCTTGTAGGTTGTCATTGTTTGTCTTGGTGTAACTTAACAACTAATCACCACCTTGTTTGCTTATCCATTTGCGGCCGACTACAAGACAAGGGGAATAGGACAAGTTGCTTGTGAAAATGATGGATCATTCTTGTTCTTTCAAGGTAGCCGATTGGTACCTCATTCCCAAGGTGAGTGTACTTGTAACTCTTGTGTGAAAGTGACATTAGGGAGTTAGCGGCCGATATAGGGAAAAAAGAGAGGATTTAGTATCTTGGGTAAGGATCAAGTGGTGAGAGTGTATGTTAATGATGTCATTGTGCCAATTTCATGCAAGTCTTGGACATTCCTATGATGGTGATAACTCATAGGCTTGTGTGGATGGTTGGCCGATTACAAGAAGGGGTAGGGTGACTCATGACTTACATTCTTGCATTGTTTCCATATTAGTGCAACAACTTGTGCTATCCATGCCTTTAGCCGATTCATATAGAGAGGAAAAAGGGGGTACTAGATCTTGTGTTGGGTGATGGAGCTTCTTTGGTTGGTTCCTAGTTTTGTATAACCAAGATTATAGGTGAAAGAGACACTTGGTGTTCTTGGGATCCTTCGGCCGATAGTAAACAAGAAGGAGAAGTTAAGAGTTGTAGGAAAGGGACTTGTCAAGTGTATGTGTGCATGTCTAGTCGATTGTAGGTATATATGGTTGTATACACATAGGGCTGTGTGTGTGTATGTATATCTAGGTGTGATTGTAGTTGTGTGAAAGCCATGATAAGTTTGTTTGGTCATTGGTTTCATAACTTGTCAAATATGTGTTAGAATTGGTGGCAAGATTATGAAGATTAGTTGATGTATGTACGTATAGGTAGCATATGCTTGTACCTATGTCTAGTTAGTTTGTTTGGTAAACTCAAGTTACCCTTGACATAGGAGTACCCATTTGAGACCACGTTGTCGGGTTTCTGGTTATGTCTCAAGATGCTACATGACGACATCAACATGTATTTTGTGAACCATAGGGTATTTTGGTTGTTAATATGTGTTAATAGGGAGTTATCATATGTTGGGGGGGGGGGGGGGTAACCTCATTGGACTAGTTGTTATCCAAATGTCGTAGGCATAGATAATTGTTCCTTGTTGAGTTTTCTGATTAACTCATGCTTCACTAGACTGGGGGGGGGGGGGGGTTAGTGTATGTAAATTGTGTAAATATGCACATATAATAATATTAGTAACTAAAAGCGTACGGATGTTGACCTGGTTTGTTGACTGTTGTCACAATATAGCATGTCATCAGATGCTCGTAAAATTTGTTCGAGAGAACACATATTTAGAAAATACATAAAAAATAAGTTAAAATAATGTTATGTAACAATTATTGATTTAAATGTACTTAAGCAAACTTATAAATGTAATTTAAAATAGTAAAAAGATGTCAAATAAATATTTCACTTAAGTAATTAAAATTATTATGAAAGGTATTTAACTAAAAATTAATTTAATATAGAATTTTATGTGCATTATTATAATACAAAATCTAAAATACAACCAATTATAGTGTATGATACATTGGTATTCTCGCCGAATATATAAGCCGTCTATTATCAGTGATATAGCTTTCTATCAATGTTGTGTACTAAAGTCTTTCAAAGGAATCGGTAATCTACATATCGATTATTTACAATTACTAATGTTAAGTTCATAAACATTAAATCAGGTAAGAAACATTTCTGAATCAAGTTATATTATGTGAATATTCACAAGTTAGTTAACAATAGTTTTTAGCATTTACTGTTCTTTTGTTATCAGTCTTAGTGTTTCATTTAGGTATTCTAATATTTAAGTAACATTTAAATCAGATGTGTTGGTTATTATGATTATATTTTTATGATTTGTCAAAAGGATTATAGTTGTCTTAGTAATTTGTTTTCCATTGATTCTATTAGGTTAAACAGTTGAAATGGGCTCATTCCATGCATGTGTTTTTGATCTAAAAGCTGAAAATCCGGTATTTATAATGTTATTGAAAGTTAAATATTTTTTTTAAAACCTCTAATAATTTTTTTTTTGTTTCTTACATTCTTGTAAATGGTGTTTCTTTATAGATGTTATCGAAAAATGTTGTTCATAGCTTTTATCCTCCTAAAGCTATGGATAATCACATAATAATAATTACTACAACAGATAGAAAGGAATGGAAAGTTGTTTTAAGGAGGGTTGCTTTTAATGATGTTGAGGTAAGTCTTTCATGCAGATGTTATATGGCCCTTCAAGCGGATTATTAGTACGTATTTTTCTACTATTGTTATATGCATATTTACAATTAAAAATAACAAATAATAGAAGTTTTTTTATTTGGTTTAGTTACAGAGAGTACCTGATGCTTTTTCTTCTGTGGATCTTCGTGATAAAGTTACTAAGGCTTTAGTAACTATTAAATTTGGTGATCTTTCATGGCGTTTAAAGATGGTTTTTTTTTGGAGAAACATTATTATTTATATGATGGGTGGATGAAAGTAGTTAAAGATCTTAAGTTGGATGTTTTCAATTTTGTGTTTTTGGATAAGAGAGACCTGTCCACATTTGAAATTAAGGTTTTTTTTTAAAACAATTGTACTACTGTTTTTTTGGCAAAATCTCCAACTTGAACAATCAGTTGAAGGTATTGAAATTTCTGATGATGATCAGCTTGATATGCAGGTTAAAAAACCATTTATATATTTTGTATATAATATAAGAATTTATATTCAATTAGTATTACATCATATCTAATGTTATGTACTAATTTATTTGCTTTAAATGGTTGCACATGTAGATGATTTGGATGGGAATATTACTTTTGAAGTTTATGAGTATGATGCTGTGATTGCTAAACGTTATGTAAGTTATATATTACTTTATGTTTTGTATTTTTCATTATCTTACTTAACTTAATTAAGTAATAATGTTTTCAACATACATTAACTTTTCAGCGACTTCATTCTACAATAGTTAGGTTAGCTAAGATTAGTTGGCCACATAAGATTTTGGTTCAAGTGAATGGCGGTGAAGCAAATGAGTGTATACTTTATGTGGAATAGTATAATAATTCAAAAGGGTATTACTTAAAATTTAATAATTTAATTTTAATTTAATTTTAATAATATAACTAACACTCTTATATTCTCACTTCATTGGTTTGTGGTTAGGGGATGGCTAAGCTTTATAAAATCCAAAGGTTTGAAAATGGGTGACTGGTGTAACTTCAAGTTTGATGAATCAGAAGGAATTTTGGTCATAACTAAACATTGATCGTTTGGTAGGCAGTGGAAATATTTTGATGTTGATATAATGTTTGCATATTGGTGGTGTTTGATTGTAGTTATTAGGTTAACTATATTAACTTCCTGACTGTTTATTTTGTAGTTCTGAATATGCTTATTTTAGGTTGTAAAAGCTAGATCAGTTTTGATGTAAATTTATATCAAGATTTTTGAAATTGTAAATGTGATGTCATTGTTAGTAACAACTGTGTAAGGCAACATCTATTTGAAGGAAACCGTTGAAGGAACATCTGTTTGAATCAACAACTGTTTGTAGTAACAACTGTTTTAGAAATATATCCTTAACTGACCCACTGCCTTTGAACAGACGTTACCAAACACAATTTTTCTTACAATAGATAATTCACTTCTTAATTTGGTGTTTAGTAAACAAATCATAGCAGTTGGCCTGTTTATATTTTTTATATTTTGGGGAGTAATTGTTTTAAAAAAAGATATACTCTTCCCGTGTTTTCACATGGGATTTCACCTAGATGTTCATGTATTTATATATTTTTTAGATGTTTGAAGTTTTGTTAGTTGTGACTGTATTGAAGTTAGCTAAATTTTTGTCTGCAAATGAAGTAGAGGGACTACTATTTAGGGGATCTTCTGTTTCTTTTTAATACCTGTTATCCCAACAGAGCTTTCATGTGCCTGTTGATTTCTCTCCGTGGTTGTAACCCCTTTCAGTATTAAAACATCCGATCAGTACTATCAACTTGTATCATGAAAGGAACGGATCTTACTAAACAGATTTTTCTTACAATAGATGATTGGCTTCTTGATTTGGTCTTTAGTAAATAGACCTTAAAATATAATATAGTCTTCCTGTGTTTTCACACGGGATTTTACCTAGTATTATAAGAAACAAAAATGCGTATGCCACATGGTACTAGGTGAGACCTTCACACCCTTTGAATTCCCTCCAAAAATCTCTCTATCTCTCGTGTGCATGGTAGATGCATTTCCCACCACAATTTTCAAACGTTAATAACTTTTATAAATGACATTTTTATTAGTCACAGAAATAACTCTAGGCGCCAGTTCCGCATACGTCGGAATTCTACAATCAAGAGCCTTCCATGTGAACTTGTTTGCCTTCAGTAGAGCCTAATTACACCACTTCATAACATAACCCAAAATGTGATTATATCTCGAAATGATAATCTCTTTTCTCCTGGTCTTCAGTTCGTATATGTTCCCTCCATTAGTGACCCAACCTAAACCATCAACTTTGGTACTAATTTGCCAGTTTTTTAGGGAACTCATAAGCGTAAAGAAATCACTCCAATCTTGCGCCAACTCCGATGAGAAATCCAAGCCCAATCCCACGTAATACATCCACTTGTCCTAGCACAATTCTCTTTCACCAATGCATTTTCTTTATAGCTATTATACTATGTATTATTGGAAACCAAAGACGAATATTAATTTTTTAACGATTGAAATGCATATATACCAGGTGTTTCTGATTTGATTAATAAAACTGTTTGGTGTTTGGGTGGTGTGTTGTTTGGTTCTTTTCAAGAGTTGCCCGGGTTCGAGTCTTGCTGTTTGGGTTTTTTATTCTTTTCTTTAGTGCGGTACAAGTGTCATTAGCATACCATGCGTGTCCTTTTATCTGTGTCTCTTCTCTTCTTTATCTCCTCTTTCTTTAATCATCTGGAATCCACCATCTATCTCTCCCTCTCTCTTCATGCCTTCCATATTCAACAAGTAGAGAGAGAGAGAGACAAACTGGCAGTGGTGTTTTCTTGGTTCGACGATGGTGTGCATTCTTGAATGTAAAACCCTACCTTTTTCGGATGATCTCTAATATGGTGTTTTTATAGTCAATGATTGTGAGGCAACCCCTAATTTTTTAGGGTGATTTGAGCCGTGGGACTGTGGCGGTGTAGGGTGGGAGCCCGCTGTTGCCATCGGCTATTTCATCCGGCGACCGTCTCTGACGTCGTTGATGGTTGGTGACCGATATGTGCTTAGAAGAAGGTAAAATAGTTGACTTTTTCTCAAACATTGACTTACATAAATTTTTATATGTGATATTTCCTTTGTTCTTGCAGAACTGTAAACTAATATGTTCATAATTAAATTTTTATATGTGTTAATTTTTTGTTACTTTAATCAAATTTGAAATGTAAAGTGTTTGTTAATTTAGTATGTGTGATTGTGTTTATCTATTGTTTAGTTTTGGATGGTTTTGGTTCAGTTATGTTTTTTAATGGTATTGGGGATTTTTGTGGTGTTTCTTTAGGTTGAAGGAATTGTAAAAAATTGACACTAGCACTGCAGCATGACATCCTGATATACATTTATAAATTCCAAATACGATCAATTATCCACACGATTTCACTTTTGAGTCAGATGAGTGCATGCCCAAAGTAGCCATATATTGGTCAGGGTCACATCAACTTTTAGACATTCAAGCTGGGTAAGTTTCTTAATTCAGCGAAGATGATAAACGAGTTAGTAAATTTGTGTGGAAGCATAACTTTCTTTCAAAGATTTGAAGGGGTTGGGTATGATGATCGAATTGATGTAAATGTGTTGAAAACATCTTTATAACTGAGAATTAAGCGGTAAATTTTGTACTCTTCTTTTCTTGAATCATTTGTTAGTATTATTACAACTTATATTATGCAAAAATATATTTTTTTGTTATGTAGAGGACGAAATGAGATTTTTTGAAAATTATTAACTGGGTACACATATGTGAAACACACGGATAACAATAGATAGCATGTTATGCAGATTTGGATTCTGTTTGCTACATCGAAGACAATTGAAACATCTTTCTTTGGAATTAAAGGAAGGTTGAAAATGGATTCCATACAAGGTGAATGCAAGCAAAAATAAAGAAGCTTTTGTTTTCTGTGATTTTCAATAATGCATTATATCAATGAGAAAATTTCAGAATATTGATGCTTGGTGTCTGGATTAAGGTTGTTGTGACCTTCTTTTGGAGACAGTTTGATATCCCATCTTAGGACTTTATGCGGTTATTTTGTTCGACCTTTTAAATTGGTTCGACTAAGGTTGACTTTAAAGATTATCAGCTACCTTCAACTATATGTGTGACAACCAGAAAATTTTTCTTTCTTTTCATCGCTTCATTTTGGTTTCGGGCAATTTTTGAGACGAAAATTCTTTCAACAGGGGGATGATGTGACACCCGGAAAATTCAGGTTAATACTTTTACAAACATACAAGCCTACCTTAGCGAAAACATTTACTTAGCATTATACTTAACTGGGCAAGTTAGGTCGTTTGGATGATTTTGGGAATCATCGGGAGTCATTACAATGATCCGAGAGGTCATTGGGAGTCGGTCCATAACTGCGTGTACAAGGGTCAGTGATTGGTAGAATCGTCGGGTTTAATGTGCACACGCAAGTCTCGAGTCCCGGGAATTGGTGAACGAACATGAATGTGTTAGTTATCACGCATTATGTTTTTAAAATCATTATGTGACTTGTCGGTATGTGAATACGTGCTTATATGTGTTAAAATAGTGTTTAACGCGCCGAAAACCCATAAACACCTGCAGGGGCCGATTAGGAATCCTAATCACCCCCAGCAGGGGAGAGTAGACAGATATAGGGGAGATTAGGCATGTTTAGAGGCAATTAGAAGCCCTAATCGCCTGTAAAAGGGGTGATTAGGAGCTCCTAATTGCCTCCTGCAGCTCCTACTCGCACGTAACCTCTTGAACGAATAGAAACACCTATAAATACCACCCTTGTGTTGTAAAACATCATTTGCGAAACCCTAACTTGTCCCAAAGCTTACCCACACCATAATCAACCTCTGGAACACGTTTTTGCCCTAGAATCCATCCTTTCAAGCTTTACACATCATTCTTTAGCGAAACCTAAGGTGTGTTATCCATCCTAAACCTCTATCATGCTATTATATTGATCCCTAAATGTCCAGACCTGGTTTTGTGATGTTTGTGTCTCTGAAAACCTTTGAAATCAGTTATTAAACAAGTCTAATATTTCATTGTGGGTTCTATGTGGTGTATTCATGTAAGATATGATTTTTATGGTTAAAACATGAGGGTTCTTATGTGTTTGATACATTTCAGATATAAATGAGTTGTTAGGATGTTTATCTATGAGTTTGAAGGTTGCTTGATGTGTTTTGATGATACTATGCGTTTTGACCCGTTTAAATGATTTAGAAGGATTTAGGGTGTTGTAGTATGTTTTGTTGATTGTATGATGTTAGGGTATGCTCTAGGATGATGTAGTGACAGTAGGATGTTGTTGTGCAACGTTGTTATGTGATGAAATCTGGATATTTGCCGTTTAGGGTAAGTTATGCATGCTTGATGTGATGTTTTCATAATATTATGCTATTTTAGGAAATGCTTGCCATTAGGGTGGCTAGAATGATGATAAATTGGGGGGGTTTTCAATTGGAATGGGTTGTTTAATGATTTGGGTTTGATGTTGGGCGTTTCCACATGTTTCGGATCTGAATTGGAGGGTTAAACGCGCAAAATATGGCTTGATGCTGCAGGGGGCGAGTAGGAGAGCCTACTCGCCTGTAGAAAGGGTGAGTAGCCCTAATCACATGCCATTAGGGGCGATTAGTCAGAACACCTGTTGACTTTCCTAATTGCCTGTTTGATTCCTAATCGTGTGTTTTGCTATTGTAAGTGTATTTTAAAATCCCGAAACATGGTTTGACACCTAGGAACATGTTTGGAACCTCGTGACATGTCTAATAACCTGATAACAAGTGTTCGGACTCGTTTATGCGTTATATGAATGATGGTGCATGAAGTATATATATTTTTTGAAGATGTTTGTTCACACAATTTCTAGTTTTAAAATAGTTTTTACCCTAAATTAAACAACACACACGAAAGGCAAGTGTACATATCGAAAAGTAATATAATTTAAATGGTAAGAACCGGATATCAATCCGTGGACGCGGTTTCTCAATACTAAACATTTTCTACTGTAAAGCCTTTTCAAAGAGTTGATTTTTGACAATTCTAAATTAAATTGCAAAATATTAAAAACTAAACTAACTAACACAAATGCAATCAATCAAGGAGGAATATCACTTTAATCTCGAATCCATTTAGTTAACAAATGACAATAATCATGGATACATGGAAAGATCACAAAACTCATAAATGACTAAAATCTTGCTAAAGAAATCTAGCCTTATGATTTGTTGGAAAGTTAGGATGAAAAACACAAACTAACCACCTAAAATCATACAAGTAAAAACAAGTGATACAATCATGTTAATGTTTGAAAATATAGATTAATTTCCCGTCAAGGATAACTAATCCAACAACCATTTGGAAAGATCATATGAAAAACACATAACCCACCTAAGCTTGATTAATCTAAGTAATATTCATGTATTTCTTCAATTCATGATTTTCATGTCAAGATTACATAAACTAGCAACTCGTGTCAACAAATCCTAGATAAACATAAGACCTAACATGACAAGATCATTACAAACACTGTCTTTCCAAAGATAAGCATAAGGATGCACATTCAAGAGTTTATCATGAATGATCAAGACTTCATTCACCATTCCTAGTTAAAAGACATGAACTAGCATAAACCTATACAAATCCATGAATGAAAGTTTAAATTATGAGTTTTCCAACATTACATAATTAAACAATCATAAGTCTTGAACATCAATTAGAACCTTCAAATACACAACACCATTCAAGAACAATCAAGAAATTACTATAACATTAACATAATCATTCCTAATAATCCATAATTTCATCAAATGTTAACTAAACTTCATCTAAATTAAAGTGATACAAAGAGTTTAGCTCATCATGAGCTCAAAAACAACATACAAGTTTGATATAGTTACAAGTTTCATGGTAAAATTAACAAGAATCAAACCAAGAATCCAAGCTTAGATGATGTAGATGATGTGTGATGATCTTCTTGATGTTAAAATCCCTCCTAGATGCTTGCAAGTGGGTTGAATTTTCTGATTTTTGGAGTTGGAAACCTTAGAGTATAACTATCTGCCTTCAAAATGAGCATACTGTTTTTTGTTTTATAGAGAAGAAAGGGAGTACAATTGTACTCATGGGTGAGCATGGTTGTGCTCGTGTGTTGACCAGATCTACACGCCCATTGGTCCTTCAATGCCCAAGAAACACTTTTCCTGGGACTAGAATAGGCTTTGATCTCGAGATAGATGAGCATGGTCATGCTTAGTTGTGGCCATGATCGTGATTGCAAAAAGGGAGATCTAGGTTTGGTTTGTTGAAGAAAAGCAAGCATGATCATGCTTATCCACAAGCATGATTGTGCTTAGGATTGAACATGGTTGTGCTTAGGTGTAGCATGGTTGTGCCTGTGCTTGCACCTTTAACATCAGAACAACTTTCAACCTTCATCTAGTTCCATTTTATCTTGATTTCTCTCAAATCTTCATAAATCACCACCAAAGCTAAGAATCAACAAATATCACTTGATTAGTGTTTAACCTCTTGAAATGTCCAAAGAACATGCACAAAATATGGGTAAATTTGTGTGATAAATATGTGTAACTTTTAAGCACATCAAACATCCCCACACTTAAACCTTGCTTGTCCTCAAGCAAGAAATTAACAAAAACTCCATATGTCAACAATCAACTAACAATATGAACATAAACTCATAACAAAGGTCTAAGATATACACAAGATGGCAAACATCAAAAGAAAGAAAACCATGAGGTAAAAACGAGAAAATTCTAAGAGCAATGATTTATCTATGAAATCCCCAACATGACAACTTTGCATCCTCACAATGTTCACTCACACTCGGCTAATTTATATGATCATACATAATGTGGAGTATGAATAAAACACTCGATGCCAAGACAATAACTATGCAATAATATAAAGTTGTAAAAGGATCAAATATTTACCAACATAGCTAGAAACATCACATAAATCATGAGGACTTTGTTCGGGTTGTAACTTGGCTAAGGTTAAGGTAGGGAAGTTTGGGAGAAAGTGGCTAAAGTGCTAAAAATCCGGAAACTAGGCTAGCTCGAAACAAAGAAACAACAATAATATACAACTACTACCATACTACAAATCGAGAGCTTTTAAGATTTTTGCTCTTTTTGCTCCAAAATTGCTCTAAATGGAACCTAATTATGCGGCTTTTTCTTTCTTTCTTTTTTTCAATGTTTTCTTTTCTTTCTTATTTTTTCTTTTTTTTCTCTTTTTTTTCTAACTATATATATAACCATGTAGCTCGGAGGGAACTAAGCACGTCTACTTAGACAAAAACTCCAACATGAGAATACATAAAAAAACGAAAAAGAAGTGAGACTAACACTAGCCAAACCGAATTTTTAGCAAAATGGTGAAAATACAAAAGAATAATTTGGCTAAAGTGGTTGTAAACAAATATGGGTGAAAATGAAAAACACGGGAAAAGGCTCAACAGGGCTCACTAAATGAATATGTCGGGTGTGGTATGTAAAGGAAGTGACAATGGCTAAAACAAAGAGGTTTTCCTAATGCCTCAATCATATTTCTACTACGAATCCACTCGAGGCCGAAAGATGTATACCTACCACAAGTTTTATATTGCAAAAGTTATCCGGCACGCTCAACTTTTGCCCGCAAAAACATGAGCAAAAATAATACTAAAGCTACTAAGGCTAAAAAATAACTCATGGAAACGGGCATAGGGGCATAAATGCAAAGTAGGACATGCGGGTCATCCTTTCGATTTACCATACTCAAAGAAAAAAAATTGTTTCTCTGACCGATCCGGCAGAACAACTCAAAAGATAAAGAAGTATCGTTAATTTCTTCATGCTCGTTCCAAGTTCGAAGTACCAATTGTACAAATAATAATCCACTTCGTTACATATAGTTTCTTTTTAATCAAGTGCCCCACGTAGTGCTCTCAAACCTTGTTTTGTCAAAAATTAAAGATGTTCCATGTATGTTATTATGTCTTTTTGATCGCCACAAAAATTATTTTAGGAGTATTTTGCAAAAAAAAAAAATAATCATTTATTTCTCTATTTTTAGGACAAGCAAAATCCAAACAAATTCCCTCCCCACACTTGAATCGTACATTGCCCTCAATGTACAATAAAAATATGCAATGAAATGGAGTGTGAAAAGAAACTGAAACTTCCCTATCGACGATCTTGACCAAAATGTATCCAACGCACGTGCAAAGTGTTATCCCACAGTGTGCTGCCAACCATCCAAGCAACTAGCAAGCTTACAACATCAAAATCAGATCAATATCATCTCAAAAAAATAATACTAAAAACAGAACATAGACTAGAGTAAATAAAAGAAAGCGTCTAATCGCAATAACCGAGTTTGTACAAACAAGTCTAGTACAACTCGACCAAAAATAATATCCCTCAACAACAGGGATGATCTACTGCTTCACTAATGAGCATCTAAATCCATTCCACCCAGGTCACCATCCTGGGTGTGCTGCTCGCGATCAACTGGTGTCTGTGGAGGCTGGGGTGGTGGCCACATGAAGGATGGCACTGGAATCTGCACATGAATACCTGCTGACTTAGCTGCAGCAGCCCAAGCAAGGTTGGTCTCGTACATCCAAGCTAATATGTGACGCTCAGAGAGGGGAATAATGACCTCATCCTGTTGTGGTGAAGGTGGTGGAATAACCGAGGCTGCCCCTACATGACTCTCCTGACCCACAACCTCCTCTACTACCTGAACCTGGGCCTCTTGACGCCTATCCGGGTCGTCTCCTGGCCTAAGAAGGTTCCAAATCTTCCCCCACCGATCAACTAATCGTTTCCCCATTGGGGTCTTTTTCACTAGACGCATATGATGCAGAGTCTTTATATTAATCCTTTGAGTCTCTGCCACAGGTGTGAGTTTCTTAAGCGCCTCATTAGTCAACAACTCATAAGATCGCGCTATCTTGGTCACTAAATGACCACCAAAAATAGCACTAGTAGCCTCCCTCCCAGAGCTAGTGAGAAAATAATCTGCAATCACATGTGCCAGATTGCAGGTACGTGGGTGCATCAAACAATACAAATAAAACAACTGCCGGATATTAATCACTCTCTCACTTTTGAACTGGCTAGCAATAGAGTATACCAGTCATCGATGCAAGATCCTAAGTAATGGGTCCCTAAATTTAGAAGCTTTTGTCTTGCCTGGAGTGTAGTTACTAACACCCTGGTCAGCCCAAAACTCTTTTTTCACCCTCTCTGTTGGAAAGTCGATGATCCCTGCAGTGAACAACTCAGAATCAATCTCCTCCGTTGTATACAAACCCAAAATCTCGCCAAGCCGAGCAACTGATATTTCCATCCAACGACCTCCCAACCTAAACCTAATCGCTCGAGAATCATGTAGATCCTGGTTCGGGTCTGGAAACTCATATGTCGAGAAAAATTCCATTACTAGCTCGACATAATGCACCTGATGGATACGAAAAAACTTGCGCCATGGACCATTAACTATATCATCCCATCTCTTTCTCTTACCCAGAATGGTCATGGTGCCAAAATCAAGGCGCCGCCCGGCTAAAATCAGATGCCGGCGGGGCCATAGCGCATCCAAACGTTTTTCATATTCTTCCTCATGCACCTCAAACTATAACCATTCATGATTATGATTCTCGGGCGGTTCAACAACCATAACCTGCCAAAAATATACCAAGTGTGAGGGCACGGCAATAATCTGGACATATAACGCTAACACATGCTTTTAAAACAATTATGGACCAAACAAGCTCATCTCATAAATTGGCCATTACCATGCCTCAATGGAAAACAAAACACCAAACAGTTTGCTGTTGACAGGAATAGGTATCACAAATACAATCATGCAAGAAACTGGTCATGACATGCCTCATTGAATATACAGTGAGCCCAAAATGACATAAACACAACCGTTCTTATTAAGGAGCACAACCATGCTTTTCGAGAATCATAGTGGAGCTCACACCAATGCACCACTTACACAAACTAAATATAAAAATTCACTATTGTAAACGAGAGTTCAAAATGCATTAGCAGATTAACAACTTAACCCATCACGATTTGATTTTTTTTTTTTGAATTTTTTTGTTTAGAGCTCATGGTGAAACTCCATGAAAGGATAGAGGCATGGTCACAATCAAGACACATAGACAAACCTTCTCTTGCTTTCACAAGATCCAAATTTAAATCAAGTTTCGCTCATATCTACATAAAAAGAAACAATCACCATAACTACTATTTTAACTTAAATAAACCCTAGACTAAATGATTTTGAACGATTAAACCGATTGGCACCCTCGAACTCAATGACTACACTATCATGCTTGAACTTTCAAAGTTCCGGGCGCAATCAACCACTGCCTTTATAAGAAAACTTCCACAACAGACTATTGTTACTCAAATTTAACATCTGATCTAATTATGATAAAATAAAACCTTAAGCATAATTAGTTCGAAGAATTATATATATATATATACACACGAATGAACCCCTAGCTTCGATGAGCACAACTAACTGAGATTGATGTAAACAAACCAAAAGAGAGATTTAGGGATCAGATTGACATAACTGGGGTGTAGAGAATTAGAAGGAGCTTGATTATGATGGAATCGCAAAGGAGGTGCTTAGGGGATTTGTGTGTATGCGTGGAATGAGTCAAAAAAAGTTTTGACATAGTCAAACCTTTTTTTTTTTTTTTACTGAAATTATAGTTTAGTTTTCTTTTGCTTTCTTTTTTGTTTTTTTAAAATTTTTTTTAACATGATCACGACAAAAGCTAGCACCTCAATTTTTTTATTATTCTTTTATTAAGTTTTTAAGGGCATGATCATGCTAAGCTACAAGCACAATCACGCTTGACCCATTAACACACACCTACAACAGCATAGTAACAGAACCCCATTTTCCTTTTGCTGCCATCAAGATGGCGATTCTTCGAATTATAACCTCCAAAATTCAGGGACATACATGATCCGCTCCTGCTCATTCTCCAAGCCTCAAGCTCAAAAACTCATCGTAACAAAAAAACAAAACTAAACTATAAAAAATTAAATGATAAAATCACATAAACATAAGAAAAGTACAAATAAAATATAAAACAACTACAACAAACAATCGGATGCGCCCCCAAGCATGCTACATTTTTTTTACGAGTCATTAGCTAGACTCATCACCCCGAATTCATTCGTTCTTGGGGTAGAGGATAACGACCTCCAATGCGGTGTCAACCGACCCTTCAATGTAAGTCTTTAGACGATGACCATTGACCTTAAAAATTCTACCATCTTCATGCCCAATCTCCACAGTTCCATATGGAAATACTTGTCTCCCCATGTATGGACCCGTCCACCGAGACTTCAACTTCCCGGGAAATAAACGCAACCTAGAATTGTAAAGCAACACACGACTTCCCACTTGGGATTCTTTGTGGTCCTTCAAGCGTTTGTCATGTAAAAACTTTGTGCGTTCTTTGTAAATAGTGGAATTAGCATAGACTTCATTTCGTAATTCCTCCAACTCATTAATTTGCATAAACCGGGTCTCACCCGCCTTAACCAAATCAAGATTCACTGCCTTCAATGCCCAGTATGCCTTATGCTCCAATTTCACCGAAAGACGACACATTTTCCCATAGACTAATTTAAATGGTGTGGTACATATGGGAGTTTTGTAGGCTGTCCAAAAAGCCCACAATGCATCATCCAACTTCTCTGACCAATCTTTACGGTTAGCTCCAACGGTTTTTCCAAGATCCTCTTAATTCCTCGGTTAGTGACCTCTACCTGTCCACTAGTCTGTCGATGGTATGGCGTTGAAAATCTATGGTTCACTCCATAGCGTGACAACGCCTTGTCCAATTGCGCATTACAAAAATGCGTTCCTCGGTCACTAATCAAGGCTTTGGGAGCACCAAAGCGGGAGAACAACTTCTTCAAGAACTTAATGACCATCCTAGCTTAATTAGTGGGTAAGGCTTGGGCCTCCACCCTCTTTAAAACATAATCAATGGTGACAAGGATGTATCTGTTTCCATGAGAAGTTGGGAAAGGTCCCATAAAATCAATCCCCTAAACATCAAAAATCTCACAAACCTGAATAGGTTTCTGGGGCATCTCATCTCGAGATGAAATATTGCTTTCCCTCTGACAAGCATCACACGCACACGCCAAATCATGAGCATCCCGGAAGATGGTGTGCCAGAAGAAACCGGCATCAAAAAGCTTCTTTGCGGTCAAAGTCGCTCCATGGTGTCCACCTGTCGGGCCCTCGTGGCAGTGTCTCAAAATATTGCGTGCCTCATCACCATACACGCACCTACGCACGATCTGATCGGCCCCGACTCGAAACAAATAAGGATCCTCCCTCAAGTAATACTTCACATCAGCGAAGAACTTTCACTTCTGTTGGTGGGACAGTCCTTTCAACACAATCCCACACGCGAGATAATTCGCGAAATCCGCAAACCACAGATGATTATCCTCGTTCGTCTGGATATGCATAAGGAATTCGTGGGGGGAAGTTGTCACACCATGCCAATGGCGGAAACACGTGGCGCAACGCTCGAAAGTATATCAACGACAAGATTAACACAAACTATATTTAATTAGAAAAGATCAATTTATTAAGATGTCGAAAAAGAAGTACCTTGTTTCAAACATTACATAAAACAACAAAAATAAGTTTCAATGTGGGGTGTTTCCGTTTATGTCCCAACCCGATGGTAACAATAGATGAAACCCCCAACCAGTGTCCGACATCCCAAATTCCGCCGTACTAGCGTCATATCTCTGCAGCACTTAGTTACCTGAAAGATATGTTTAAAAAGATGTTAATATATAAAATATTGGTGAGTTCATAGGTTTTAGTTTCATAATAACAAGACATTTTAATAACAACATGTGCAGAACAAACCAAAGCAATGACTTTTGTAGAGAGTAGCTAACTCCTACAAACTATGACGAGCAATCCCTTGAGCCCATAAACAAACCAAGACTAATAAATATGCCCCGTGAGCAGAAGTTGTTTCTCGGTAAATAACAACTTAGTTCAGAATACGTGCACCCCAGGCATACATAGTTGCATAATCGACGCTATCGATTAGGGGTGGGCCTTGTCAGGCACCAATAGCGCTATCCAAATATTCCTTCGGTTCTCGATTTCAACACACACACAACACACGAGTAAATGGTTACAGTAGCGAGGACTCACCTCGAGAGGTGTATAAACAACAAAACCCAAGTACTCATCATGCCACTTATCACATTTTAACTTTTGAAAACATTTTGTCATGTAAAACATTTGACATGTAAAAACATTTGACAAACATATCTTTCCCCAAACAAAAACAGTAAAAGGGGGCCGTGAAACTCACCTTGATTTCCTTGCTTTGCTAGAAAACAAAGCCCAAAGCTTTGACTGACTTTCTCGTGCCCTAATCACCAACAATGACACGTTAAAAGTCTATCAAATATAAGCGTAGCTTATTTTCCAGTTAAAAGATAGTTTATTTAACTATCTAGACTCGTGTGTACTAACCCGAGTCTTAAGTGTTTTAACTCAACGAACCGATCGTGACTCATCATAATTCATGTGTTCACATACGACATAGTACCAAAGTTGTGCACCTGTTACTATTCGTGTGTAAACCATGTTGGACTACTACTATGAAATGTATAACTCATCCTGAGCCGTAGCTCGTCTCGTAATCTAGATAAATAAATGTATTTGCCTTATATAATTACTTTTAGAAAAATACATTTTGAGTAAACATAATATAGTTACTAAATCAATTAATAACAATTGTTACATATTTTCCCAAATCCGAGTATATTACCGATTTCAAAACTTCGCTTCTTATAAAAGGTTTTCCAATTAAAAATGGAACGTTTAGGCATATTGAATCCGAACGACAAACATATTTTAGTTACCGAATAACCTTTAAAAACTCGTCATACTTGACGCTTGGTAACAAAAAGACTATATATTTGTTTGAAATATTGCCCGGAATAGACTATTATTGTTGCAAATAATCTTTGTCAAAAACTTCGCAATTTTGTATAAAACTAAATTTTTCAAACACTTGGAAAGTTATTTATAAGAACGCACAACAATATCACCTTTGTCACGCTTCAGATTTTATAAAATTTTTTGGCAGAGGTTCCTCTGTTTTTGTATAAACCAGACAACTAAAGTTGTCTACAAATTTCCCAAAAATCAATTCCAACATAAGACGACACTTCATTTATCTGCAATTTCAAACCAACGAGATTTATATGTTTCGACACTTTATATAAATTATACTATATAAGTATATAAAAATATATAAACATAGTCCAACAAATTAGCCCGATAATACAACACGAAGTCACGCTTTTAATATACAAGTTTATCGTTTGATTTTCGTATACGGTTCGTCGCGAATTAACATGTTTTATTCGTTATATTCATCCTTTGAGTCTCTGCCACAAGTGTGAGTTTCTTAAGCGCCTCATTAGTCAACAACTCATAAGATCGCGCTATCTTGGTCACTAAATGACCCGCAAAAATAGCACTAGTAACCTCCCTCCCTGAGCTAGTGAGAAAATACTCTGCAATCATGTGTGCCAGATTGCAGGTACGTGGGTGCACCACACAATACAAATAAAACAACTCCCAGAGATTAATCGATCTCTCACTTTTGAACCGGCTAGCAATAGAATATATTAGACATCGATGCAAGATCCTAAGTAATGGGTCCCTAAATTTAGAAGCTTTCGTCTTGCCTGGAGTGTAGTTACCAACACCCTGGTCAGCCCAAAACTCTTTTTTCACCCTCTCTGATGGAAAGTCGATGATCCCTGCAGTGAACAACTCAGAATCAATCTCCTCCGCTGTATACAAACCCAAAATCTCGCCAAGCCGAGCAACTGATATTTCCATCCAATGACCTCCCAACCTAAACCTAATCGCTCGAGAATCATGTAGATCCTGGTTCGGGTCTGGAAACTCATATGTCGAGAAAAATTCCATTACTAGCTCGACATATTGTACCTAATGGATACGAAACAACTTGCGCCATGGACCAGTAACTATATCATCCCATCTCTTTCTCTGACCCAGAATGGTCATGGTGGCGAAATCAAGGCGCTGCCCGACTAAAATCAGATGCTGGCGGGGCCATAGCGCATCCAAACGTTTCTCATATTCTTCCTCATGCACCTTAAACTGTAACCATTCATGATTATGATTCCCTGGCGGTTCAACAACCATAACCTGCCAAAAACATACCAAGTGTGAGGGCACGACAATAATCTGGATATATAACGCTAACACATGCTTTTAAAACAATCATGGACCAAACAAGCTCATCTCATAAATTGGCCATTACCATGCCTCAATGGAAAACAAAACACCAAACAGTTTGCTGTTGACAGGAATGGGTATCACAAATACAATCATGCAGAAACTGGTCATGACATGCCTCATTGAATATACAATGAGCCCAAAATGACATAAACACAACCGTTCTAATTAAGGAGCACAACCATGCTTTTCTAGAATCATAGTGGAGCTCAGACCAATGCACCATTTTAGACAAACTAAATATAAAAATTCACTATTGTAAACGAGAGTTCAAAATGCATTTGCAGATTAACAACCTAACCCATCACGATTTGATTTTTTTTTTTTTTGAATTTTTTTGTTTAGAGCTCATGGTGAAACTCCATGAAAGAACAGAGGCATGGTCACAATCAAGACACATCGACAAACCTTCTCTCGCTTTCACAAGATCCAAATTTTAATCAAGTTTCGCTCATATCTACAAAAACAGAGACAATCACCGTAACTACTATTTTAACTTAAATAAACCCTAGACTAAATGATTTTGAACGATTAAACCGATTGGGACCCTCGAACTGAATGACTACACTATCATGCTTGAACTTTCAAAGTTCCGGGCGCAATCAACCACTGCCTTTATAAGAAAACTTCCACAACAGACTATTGTTACTCAAATTTAACATCTAATCTAATTATGATAAAATAAAACCTTAAGCATAATTAGTTCTAAGAATTATATATATATATACACACGAATGAACCCCTAGCTTCGATGAGCAGAACTAACTGAGATCAATATAAACAAACCAAAAGAGAGATTTAGGGATACGATTGACATAACTGGGGTGTAGAGAATTAGAAGGAGCTTGATTATGATGGAATCGCAAAGGAGGTGCTTAGGGGATTTCTGTGTATGCGTGGAATGAGTCAAAAAAAGTTTTGACATAGTCAAACCTATTTTTTTTTACTGAAATTATAGTTTTGTTTTCTTTTGCTTTCTTTTTGGTTTTTTTATTATTTTTTTAACATGATCACGACAAAATCTAGCACCTCAATTTTTTTATTATTCTTTTATTAATTTTTTAAGGGCATGATCATGCTAAGCTACAAGCACAATCATGCTTGACCCATTAACACACAACTACAACAGCACAGAAACAGAACCCCATTTTCCTTTTGCTGCCATCAAGATGACGATTCTTCGAATTATAACCTCCAAAATTCAGGGACATACATGATTCGCTCCTGCTCATTCTACTAGCCTCAAGCTCAAAAACTCATCGCAACAAAAAAAAAACTAAACTAAAAAAAAAATTAAACGATAAAATCACATAAACATAAGAAAAGTACAAATAAAATATAAAACAACTACAACAAACAATCGGATGCGCCCCCAAGCATGCTACGTTTTTTTTACGAGTCCTTAGCTAGACTCATCACCCCGAATTCATTCGTTCTTGGGGTAGAGGATAACGACCTCCAATGCGGTGTCAACCGGCCCTTCAATGTAAGTCTTTAGACGAAGACCATTGACCTTGAAAATTCTATCATCTTCATGCCCAATCTCCATAGTTCCATATGGAAATATTTGTCTCACCGTGTATAGACCCGTCCACCGAGACTTCAACTTCCCGGGAAATAAACGCAACCTAGAATTGTAAAGCAACACACGACTTCCCACTTGGAATTCTTTGTGGTCCTTCAAGCGTTTGTCATGTAAAAAGTTTATGCGTTCTTCGTAAATAGTGGAATTAGCATAGGCTTCATTTCGTAATTCCCCCAACTCATTAATTTGCATAAACCGGGTCTCACCCGCCTTAACCAAATCAAGATTCACAGCCTTCAATGCCCAATATGCCTTATGCTCCAATTCCACCGGAAGATGACACGTTTTCCCATAGACTAATTTAAACGGTGTGGTTCCTATGGGAGTTTTGTAGGCTGTCCGAAAAGCCCACAATGCATCATCCAACTTTTGTGACCAATATTTACGGTTAGCTCCAACCGTTTTTTTTCCAAGATCCTCTTAATACCCCGGTTAGTGACCTCTACCTGTGCATTGGTCTGTTTATGGTATGGCGTTGAAAATCTATTGTTCACTCCATAGCGTGACAACTCCTTGACCAATTGTGCATTACAAAAATGTGTCCCTTGGTCACTAATCAAGGCTTTGGGAGCACCAAAGCGGGAAAACAACTTCTTCAAGAACTTAACAACCATCCTAGCATCATTAGTGGGTAAGGCTTGGGCCTCCACCCACTTTAAAACATAATCAATGGCGACAAGGATGTATCTGTTTCCATGAGAAGCTGGGAAAGGTCCCATAAAATCAATCCCCCAGACATCAAAAATCTCACAGACCTGAATAGGTTTCTAGGGCATCTCATCTCGAGATGAAATATTGCTTGCCCTTTGACAAGCATCACACGCACACACCATATCATGAGCATCCCAACAGATGGTGGGCCACAAGAAACCGGCATCAAAAACCTTCTTTGCGGTCAAAGTTGCTCCATGGTCCAAACTAAGCTTGATTCGAGCATCAAACATCTTGAAACCATATTTGAGCCGAATCCCAAACCTGACTTAAAACCCGAACCACAGCAGCCACCATCCGAACCCAACACAACCACCACAACTGTTATCTTCCACCACAGCCACATCCATCACCACCTCATCTTGTCGAACCCGGTGTGACACCCCGCATTTTCAGGTTAACTCTTTTACTGAACTCTAGTTAATTTCCATGATCATACGTGGTTAAACACTTAGCTAGGGTTAGTTGAACAGGTTTTTCAGGATGTTATGTAACAATAACATATGTTAGGTGACATTAACGTACGTTATAGTTAGGAAAATTGACACACACACACACACGAGTCCTGTATCCCGAACGTTGGTGATTTATTAGGCATGCATGATTATATGGACAAGTGAGTATTGATGAATGTGAAGTAACACATGTATGTGAATTGCATGTTTATGTGAACTGTTGTGTAATAGTTAACTTGTACGTAAACTCTACGATATATATATATATATATATATATATATATATATGACAGACATAATAATGAATTGATAAAACAGTAGTTTTATTAGAATTGTTATGATTAATATTGACGGGACTAGTCTCGGGAGTTAGATATTGTTAACAGGCTCACTTATCATATAAAAATCCCTAGAACCCAAAACCTTGGCCCATAACTCAACCCTTAGTGTATTATTTATAAAAAAAAACACAAACCCTACTTGGGGGATTTGCGCCGTGAACAAGCATCACACAACCATCACCTTCACTTTCAATCTTTCATCCAATTCCATCACTAATCCAAGTTATTTCGGGTGCAATCTTGAGGTTCTAAGGATTCTAGCATTTCAAGGTATATGTTTTATGTATTGTATGATAAATCATAATACTTGAAAAGTTTAAAAACCCTAAAAACTACCTATATAAAAATCACAAATCATGATTATTAAGATGTCTTGGATGTTTGTTATGAGTGTTGATGAGTATTGTTGATAGTAATCATATCTAGGGTATGTGGTACGTAAATACACGGGTTTAAACATGATAATATGGATTTGATTGTTTTAATATGAGTTTATAAAATGATTATGGATTATTGAGAATAATTAGGGTTCATGAGTATCATAAATGATCCGTTCACTTTCGAAACTAAACAAATGACTTTATTTACAATAAATAATTATTCCGAAAGTTCGATAACGATTAAAACCATGCATTTTGATGTTCGATTCACACGTCAGTTCCTCTCCGCGTTCTCCAAAATGTTGCGTTTTTAGTCGTTTTTGACGCCGATTTTACATCCGAGCACGTCAATAGCAATACGTGTCGTATTTAGTTAGAATAACCTTATGTTAGTCCAGTTTGATGAATTTTTACTGATGTCAGTTCGTTAACATTAATTACGCGAAGTCTTTCATTAAAGGCATCAAGGCTTCTACGAACTTTGAGAAGGACATCGTAGGACTCATAACGGCTCAATTAATCCCAGGTTAACCTTAGACCAGGTTAATTAGTCCAAAAGCACGATTAAGATTACGCTAATCATTGTACGGAATTTGCCGGTTGTCACAGAAGTTGTCATTTATTATATGCGTAAATGATCGGCTAATCAACAAAGATATATGATCAAAGAAGTTCAATTCAGGTGCGGAATCCCTGAATTGATCACAAAATGATAATAAAACTAGCAAAACTCACAAATCATCATAAACACATTCATTTCGTTCAATAACATAATCAATTACACTTGAAAAGCCTGTTTATAATGATATAACTTGATTACAGACTCAATAAAAACCCTAGGGAGTAACACACTCTAGGAGAGAAAACAAATGACCAAAAGTTCAACATTCAAAATTATGTTTGCCTTATATAGACCTGCACATTCGCTCAAATAGCTTGGTCGAATGTGCAGGTTCGACCGTTCATATAGGGCGAACCTGGACATACATATATACAATTCTTCATTCGACCTCCAAGAGTTACCTTCGACCAGTCAAAACTACCTTCGACCATATAAAAGCCACTTTTGACCATTCGACAATCAACAATACAACTTGTAATTCGCAATTCAATAGCACTAGTCGCACTTTTGTGTATCTACAAACTCCCCCTCGACTATTGCTTGAATTGCTTTCGCCTTCGCTCTTCATCCATGGTCTTGTTCATCAGTTTGATACGCAATAACGTCTTTTGTTCTTTCGTCATCACTGGTTCATGAGTTTGTTTCGGTTTCTTCTTTTCATCATTCTGAATCTTAACAAACTTCCCCAGCTTCTTATCAAAATCACAACCCGCGTTGACATCCCACGCAAAACATAGAAATACCACACGTTGATATTTGGATGCCTGTTCACTGTCTTTCTCTTCACAGTAAATCAGATTATAGTATAGCATGATGATATCCTCGTGCGTGCAATTTATTAACCACATCGGGTCAAAGATATGAATCTTCTTAAAATCCTTCTTACCATCCTTCAGAACAATAATAGCCTCTGCTGTCTTCTAGTCATAGTACCACCACATAAAATCCTTTGAAAAGTGTTGTGGAATCGACATCAAAGGAATATGCTTCAACACTTTTGGTGGTTTATACTTCAAAGTCACCTTGGGCAATCCCGTTATCTCATCTAACTCCTTTTTATGAACTATCCTCTTCGGATACTGTGGAGTAAACACATTCCACTTCGTTCTGCTCTCCCTCGCCATGCGATCTGCAAAGTAACCAACTAGATGGTTGTTTACTGAGGCACCTGACATTTCATGTCTGCAGATATCGCGAACAGCCCAATATGGTAGTGTCTTAATGTCGTGGAATCTGTTAAAGTACAGAATTCCTTTCTCCCATTTCACAGCGACACATTTCAGCTGTCTCAAATACTTCCAGCCGAGAGCTTTGCCTTTGAATAGTTCATTATGGAATTTGTAGAAACTATCTTGAACTTCAGTCTTTGGACGGTTAGCTTCTTTTTCTTTAAGTTTCCTCAACAATTCTTTCAAAGCATCAGATTGTTCAGTATTTGGCTTTTGACAATCTGGAAACATTTCTTCAACAAACTTTTTAATCTTTTCACGAGCAAGTCTCTCAGCCTGGCTTAACAATTCATCAGAAAATTCAGGAAATCCAGAATCTTTATTATTCTTTAAGTATTCTGGATATTCCTCACTAGTAATATCCTCCATCTCTACCTCTTCAAACACTGGGACATATCTATCATCAGAGTGATTACCTGCTTCTTTCTCAGGTATATTTGGTATCTGGTTTTCACTCATCAACTCCTTAAGAGATTTACCAACCTGTTTCGCCAGTCCTTCTAATATTTCCTTTGACACGGCTGCGGAAACTTCTCCGTCTTCCAGATCAGGATCATTATATTCAAGCTCAAAACGCATATCGTTTGACTCAAATATATCTGGAAACCTACCAGTCATCTCGATCGTCCAGACTCTGTCAGTCAACATCTGGCGATATAGTTTCTTATCCTCTTTAGATAAAGCTCTTAATTTCTCATTCCAGAAAATATTATCATCGTCAGTAGTGCCACCAAGAGCTTTCGAAATAGATTCTCCTGTGTTTTTATCTGATCCTCTCTTTTCACGCTTGTATTTGTCAGTATGATCATCATCATTATCACTATCAGTAGCAGCAGAGCTATTATCATCACCTGATTCATCACCTGAACCATCATCATCACCATCATCCTTCTTCTTAGGAGCATCACTGGCATCCTCTTCCAATTCATCATCTTCTTCTTCTTCATCAGATGGTTCAAAATCTACCTCTACTTCTTCAGGATCTTTATCCTCCTCTCCAGCTTTCAGTCGTGGAGCTTTTGAGTATAGATCTTTAATCAGATCATTCATGCTCTTGTTCGTTTCTTTCAGCTTTTTGTTCTCAAGCCTCAAGTTAATATACCTTCTCGTATTTCTCTGCTCATGTGATAACAACTTCTGATTCTCAGCTTTAAGTTGTTTAATCTTAGCTTGCAAACCTTCTTGATTTTCATGTGAAGAAATGATAACATCCAACATCTTTTTATCATTTTATCTTAACTGTTCAATCTCTGCTTGTTGCTGATTAATGATCTTCATCATATCTGCAAGCTTCTGGTTTACTACATTCATCACATCACTATCTACAGTAACCTTTGGTGTTGAAGCTTCAGCAACTGGAGTCTTTTGTTTCTTTAGATTTTGCAAGACTCTGTCTAAAGCAGCATTGAAATCATCAGTTAGCAATTTAGTTTGCTCAGCAGCAGATGATGTTTTCTGTTTCTTTGCCACTGGGGATGTCATGGGAGACTTAGAGCTAGATGCTGCAGGAACTTTCTTCACAGCAATTAGATTCTCAATGTCTTTAGCTCTTTTCTGCATCTGCTTTACAACTTTCTCAGCCTTTTCTTTCTTCTTGAATGTAGGCTTTTTCTGTTTCTCTCCCATCTTTGGCGATCCTCCAAAATCTTCAGATCCCAATCCCAACCCTTCATCAATATCATCTAACGCAATTGGACTATTCATCCTCTGCTCTTCTACAGACTTGTTTAGACTTTCAAACTCACCAGCCACAGTGGCCTTGGGCGTGGTGCTCTTAACAGTCTCATTATCTGAATCCCATCTATCTTCAACCTGAGTTTCTTCTGAATCTATTGATTCTTCATCCACCAAGTGGGTACCTTTCTTCGCAACACTTTTCTGTCTACGAGATTTCTTCTTTGGTGGTTTAACAGTATCACCCTCTTTTTCTTTTCCTTTCCCTTTATCACTCTTTGCACCAACGTTCACTACTTGCCTTTTCCTTTTTGCCTCAGGATCAACAGGGCATAAAGGATTGTCTTCATCAGATTCACTATCATCATGCCTGACTTTATCAATACCTGGATCTACATATCCTGGATTGATTAGATGACCAAACAGGTTCTTCAATGGTGGTCTCTCATTCATTGGTACGCCTTTGTAACCCTTCATTCTTACTAAGGTATTCAAATTCATGTGATCCTGAACGACTATCTGAGTAGGATCTCTTCTCAAATTCTTGTGCTTTTCATCAAATATCATCTGCAGGAATCTTGGATATAGCAGAAACTTCTTGTTCTTCAATCCTCTGAGTGGTTCCAGCATATGTTCAAGTATCATTCCGGATACATTGAAAGGCTTGTTCAAGATTAGGGCAACCATCAAAGAGCTAATACTCTTCCTCATTACGTCATAACCTCCACTCACAAATCCAAACACATGTAACATAACGTGAGCAAGATACTTGAACTGCGGACATAACTTTCCTTTGTGTAACGAACCATCAGTAATCGGTCCATTGTATTTCATTCTAAGGAAACATTTTCTCTGCTCAATCCAAGAAAGAACTCTTGGGTCTATCTTCTTATCCTGCAGCTTCAGTGCCTCTCTGATGTCATCTTCAGAAACAATCACTAACTCCCCCTGAATCGTACTTACGACAGCATATTCATTGTTCCAATATTCCATTCTGGCATTCTTCCAAAATTCTTGTTGATGATCTTTGTAAATAATGGCGGGAGTAGCAAGGGCAACTATCACACGGCTTCTCTTTAAAAAGTCTACAATACCGGTGAATTCGGTATGTTTCTTCAGATCTCCCATAAACGCACAGCAATTGTGTGCTGCTTCAAATGGTAATTCTTCAACTTGTTCTTTTCTAGCTGCCTTTTCTGAAGATCCTGCGGGAATGTCAGTACTCTGTGGTTCAGACATAGATAAACTACAAAACAAATAAAGAAAACACGTTAAAAACGAACAAAATAACCAAAACTTGAAATTTTTGATTTTGAAATTCTACATTCGACCATTCGAAGGTACGAATGTGAAAAATGAGGTTCGAATGTGAATCAAAGGTTCGAATGTGAAAATCAGTGTATAAAATTGTACGTTCGACCAATCAGTTCCACTTTCGACCGTTTGAACATCTACGTTCGACCAAAAAGCCACGTTCGACAGTTTAAAATTGGGCAAAAGAGATTGTTCATCTTCTCAAATTGCAGATTTTGATTCAAGTTGTTTTAACATGCCATTTTGATTTGAAAAGCATCTGATATGATCGATAAACATTTCCCAATCAACAATTTTGATTATTACTCAGTGTTTATGTGTTTTCACTTAAAATCTAGGGTTCGAAGTTATTAAACAATCAATTGACTAATTTGAGTTGTTTAAACCCTTGATTTTGGATTATTCTCCCCCTAAAACACTTAAACACTAAATCCTTATTATCAATTTTAACAATTATTGGTTAGAAATCACAGTTTGATTCCAGTTAGGGTTCGATCAAAGAATCAGTGATTGTGACTTTGTTTGTGGATGGATACCTGCAAATTATATATGAAAATGATCAGCAAGAAACGTAGAATACAATGATATGATTTTTAAATCACGAGCAACAAGATCACTTTATCTCAGAAATTTTAAAATTTTTTGAATATGGGGTCGAATGTGCAGATCATGCATATATAGGCTCCACATTCGACCGAATGACTAGGGCGAATGTGAAAATTTGTCCACCTTCGACCCTATTTAAAGGTTCGAATGTAGACAAATGGTTCGAATGTGAAAATAACACAAGAACACTCACATTCGACCGTTTGAAAGGTTCGAATGAGCAGGAAAATTTCCACCTTCGACCCAACGAAGGGGCAAATGAAAATTGGAATTTTTGAAGTTTTTACCAAATCTCAAAATCGAGTCCCGTTCAATATTTTTCTCAACTTTTAAGCATCCAACATTCATTATTTCTCCTTTTAAGATGACAAAACTCAAATGGTCCATCAAGCTTTAGAAATTCACCATCAACCACCATCAGTTATCAAAAATAAGATAGAAATGTAAAATCTTTTGGATTTTCTAAACTTTTTGTTAAAACACACCTAAAATCTTTTTGAGTTTTGTATTTTTTTTTTGACGAGAAATGTAAAATGCAAAAAGTTAAAGATAAAGCAGTAAATGTTTTGTGATTTCCGGTAAGAGGATCATATCAGTTATTGAGAAATCTGATCATACCGTTGATCTTTTGATTTATTATCATTAAAGACAATGTGTGATCTGGCAACTGCTGATATTGTGATCCACATAAGCTCACATGCAGACTGTTATGCAGAGCTTTAGACTGATACTATTATTTATAGTATAAACTCAATTGTATGTGGTTCCCACACACACGACATACTCCTGTATCAAGAAGTAAATGCACAAAGACTCATTGTAACGTGTGATTATGCTTTCATCATCTGTAATTTTACAAGGGATGAGGCACAGAGGTATACAGGTCAGCAACTCAATGCTACAAAGTAACTTGTGCACACTGCCAGGTTGAGGGCTGATATCAATCATGATTTGCATTAGTGATTGGATACGATGCATTAGATAATCTTTGATTATCTTCATACATTGAAAGTTCCTCAATTCGGCAACTTTTAGGATTTGGCTTTACAGCTCTTTTATAAAGACACCCTATCTGATCTAGGTCTGTAATGACTTACAACAGAAGATCAGAGTGGCTATCCCCACATAACTAATAACATAACGACCCGAAACCTCCGAATTTTGTACAAATACCCTATCAAACGAAATTACGGTACTAAGACCATATGCCCATAAGGAGTTCATCCACACAACAATTCGTTTGATATGTATGTATCAGGCACGCAGTAATAAGTCTACGAAGCCTATCAACACATCACACAGACTCAAACACACGCCTTATATTGCATTACACATCTTTAGCATGTGTCAGATCCCCACTGATGTACTATCATTTCCCCTTTTTCTCCTGGAAATCATTTTGGGTTTTCTAATTTTTATGGGTTTTTGAATTTTTCAATGTTTTTGGTTTTTCTGAAAATAAAATCTACCTAAAAATGTAAAACATATTTTTGAGTTTTGTATATTTCTGAAAAACAATAAAAACTAAACCTAAAAAGCGATAAACTGAGGTGGTGATTAGTCTTGTTTTTCTTTTATACCGTTAGCTTTTAAAAGATATTCAAATCTTGATTTATCAAAAGCTTTGGTAAAAAATCTGCACGTTGATAGTCAGTGTGGATTTTGACCATATCGATCAACTCTTTTGCCTAACAATCACGGATGAAATGATATTTGATCCGGATATGTTTAGCTTTAGAGTGATTTACTAAATCTTTTGTCAATGCAATTGCGGCCTCAATATCACAGTAAATAGGGGTTTTGAGAAATTGCAAACCGTAGTCCACCATATGTTGTATACAGAGAACTTGTGAGTAGCAGCTTGATGCTGAAACGTATTCTGCTTCACATGTGGATAAGGCGACTGCAATTTGTTTCTTGCATTGCCAGGTCACGAGCCTGCTCCCCATAAAATGGCATCCAGCCGTTGTGGATTTACTGTCTTTGTCACAGCCTCCCCAAAAAGCCTGCTTGGTCTTGGGTCTTTGAACACTGAGTTTCAAAGATTCTTTTTCACAAACATTTTGATTTGAATTGATCTTTCTCTAATCAATTAAGTATTTTTCAGTTTCAACTTTCTCATTCACATTTGAAGATGAAGCATCTTGAGAACCCTTTGGTGACCAATACTATTCTGAACGTTTCAAAATCCGGATTTGAGATTTTGGGGTCTCAACCGGTTTCTTTACTTCGTCCTTAAAGGAAACTTTCTTGGTTACCTTCTCTGATTTAACAGAGACAGGTCCAACTGTTGGTTTGACTGCAGGTTTTACTGATACCTTTTGCTTGTCAACAGTTGTGTTCACCACAAGTTTCTTAAAAGGTTTCTCCATGGCTATCCAGTTACGACGGTCATATGTCATCTGACGATTTTCCCTCTTTTGAAAATATCTGCTTTGGTTATAAAATGGTGCAAGTTGAGGAACAAATCGTCTTTGTGGATAACAATGATTATCGACTGGACTCTGTATGTTTGCTTCACTTTAATCTCGTGCCTTTTGTGCCTAACATACGGGCAGTGAGCAAGTAAATGCCCTCTCTCCCCGCATTTAAAACATGCACGGTATTCCTCAAAGTTGTTCTTGGCGTTTGACTTAGCATATGTAGTGATAGGATATTGATCATCCACACACCTTCTTCTAAGACTCTCAGGAGCTGGGTCCTTGGAGTAAGTCGGCTCAAGAAAACTATTAGCCTTATCCTTTGGCTTGATAAACTCTGTGACATGAACCTTTGGTTCTTTTGGAATATCCAAATAAATTCTCTCTAAAACCTCTGGAGGTACATCATTTGTTCGCTCATGCTTTGGGAACCAAATGGTACTCTCCTGCCAAATTTTTTCAATCTTGGAATAGTTGGCAAATTGGATTGGATATTCCTCGTCAGAAATTATCTTATCGGAACCTATCATCCGATAGAAAACTTTGACGGGTTTGTCACATGGTTCATTTTTCTCAACAGGCTTAACTGATTGATTCGCTCGATTAGCGTTAGCCATGGGATGCACAATCTGGGATGGTGACACAGGTTCATTTGTAATTATGTGATTTTCAACAGAAATATCACACACCTTCTAAGATTTGTCATCCTCGGAGTCGGAATCATCAGTTACAGCAATCACACCTTCATTATTTAGTCCCAAAATAGGTCGAACATCAGAGTTAGGATCTCCCACACTGGAGGTGTTAGACTCATCATCCGATGTCGAGTCAGATTTAACTGAGCTCTCTGGTGTTATTGCATGCAAAGTATGGTTTTCAAATAACACAGGAGATGGGACGACCTTGTAGTTTGCACTACTAGACTGTGAAGGCTCCTCAATTATATGGTCAACAACGTATGCAATGTGCTTATAGCTTTCAAGTTTCTTATTGACCTTTTCAGCAAAGCACTTGATGGTAGCCATTTCAAGTTTTGTATTTTCCAATTCATTGATATAGTTGTTAATGGCTAATTGTTTCAAAGATAAAGTCTTTTTAAGATCAGAAATGTCTTTCTTGTAACCATCAAGCACTTTATTGAATTCTCGTGCTTCTTTTTGATACGATTGACAGTTGATCTTAGCAATCTAAAGCTGAATCCTGATTTGCTTATTATCATCTGTAAATCTATCGCATGCACCACAATACCTCTCACTATTCATATCTACATTAGATTCAGAACTTACCTGCTTTGGAGGCTCAGTCATCGCCATCAGTGCAAAGTGTGCTTCCTTTCCAGCAAAGAATTTAGAATAGTCGATTCTGGTAAAAGCATCATCCACAATGCAAGATTTACGTGTCATCAGAAAGTCAGCTTCAGCAAGAAGTTGATCGATATCATCATCTAGTGAATTAACACTAGTTTCAGAATCAGAATCGCTCTCCATATCAGAATAGGCTGAATCACACTATTCAAGGATCTCAGTAACAGAGTCAAGGATCAATCCCGACTTCTTCTCCACATAACCATCATCACTTTCTTCACTCAACTCTTCAATCTTTACTTTAGACACAGACATCTTCTCAGTCACCAAAACATCTTCAACAGATACCGACTCATCCAAATCCATCTTTTGGGCAACACACACCACATTACCAGCCGTGATTTCCTCAACACCGAGTTGCATACCAGTCTAATCAAAAACCTCGTCTTTCTGGAATCACCAAAGCCTGGTTCTTGTTATCTGGTTGGTTTTGACTGTTTGGTGTAGAGATAGGAATTATAGTTCTGGTTGGATTGTAGGGTGTTGAATTTTGGTTTTGGTTTTGTGTAGTGTTTCGTCTAACAGTGTTAGGACAAAAAGGATTGGTGAAACCACTTTTGCAAACCTTAGTCTAATTCACTTTCTGTCAAAATACTCTAAGTATGGAACTGCTGAAGACAAAGAATCAAACTGCTGAAGAAGAGATTCAGAAGTGCTGAAGAAGAAGTCATCAGAAGTTCTGAAGTTCAAACCAGACACTTCTACTGAAGAACTACTGAAGACAAACTACTCATCAGTAGTTTGTCATTCATCAGTACTTGAAGAAGATCTTTTCCACCACCTTTGTATATCAGTAGTTTAATACTTTAGTATTTCTTTTGCTTTATGTACAAGTTCCAAGACTGCAACTTGTTGCAACTTGTTTCTGAACTTGCTTTTTGGCAAGGTTCATGTATGTGTAAAGTCTATAAATAGAAGGATTCATCCTTCTGTTTTAGACATTGATTTTAATACAAGAAATCCTTCAACTCTTATTATTGTTATTTCCATTTCGTGTTTACTGAGAATCTGTCAAAGTGTTTCATTCTCATTCAATACTTAGATTCTCAATAAACACTTCTCATTTATTAGTTCTTGATTCCAGGGGGAGTAATAACTCCTGTTGATAAGTGTAGCTATAAAACTTATAAACATTCCGCTGTGATATCACTCACCAAAGAACTTGCTAAACACTTAAGTGTCAACTAGCAAGTTCAACTAAAAGAGCAGCTTAACTGATCCAACAATTGGTATCAGAGCCCTGGTTTATCTGATCACATATCAATCTAACAACTTGTAACAACCCGACCCGGTGGGGTCTGGACGTTATGACAGTTTGGTAACAGACTTGCACAACGGAAGCAACGTTAACAAATATTTATTTGTTTATACAATTTCTAATCCAAAAATATAAATACACAATTTAAATAAATAGTCTAATATCCATGCAGGGACGAAACGCGGCGGTCGTCGAAGCAGTCGATATGATGTGATCCGCTAGTCGATCCAAATCTCAATCCATGCTTAGCTCTAGACGCTCTAAACCGTTACGCTAGCATCTTGAATCTTTTACCATAACAAACTTTAATCCGCACAAGCAAGCATATACCTCGTCTTCATGATCGTCCGAACGCAGTACCTGAACACATGCTTAAAAGAATTTGGGTCAGCAATTACGCTGGTTGTAACATCGCAAAATTTTCCCCGAAATTTTCTTTTGTAAACACCCTTATTATTATTACGTTTTAAAAATGTGACAACGTCTTTATTTTTCCTCATTCACAACTTATATATATATAAGTGTATAATAATAATAATAATAATAATAATAATAATAATTATAATTCAGTTTTTTTTAAAAAAAAAAATATATTTAGAACACAAATCAGATTTTGTGTTTTCCAGCCCACTCCTATCTCAATTCCTTCTTTCTTTTAGGGCCCAGGTATCCGGCCCAATGACCAGACCGGCCCACCTGATACCCGGCCCAAGGCTGAGGACCCCCTCCCTTGTTGCTGTTTAAAAATGAAAGGGATTTTTGTTCCACCCGTGATTCGAACCCGAGTCACCACGCATACACACACGTTTATTTCCCATCTGGTCCACACAACCTTTTTGATTCTTACCCAGCGTTAATTATATTTAACACCACATTCAACTTTCCTTTTTCCTTTCCCTGACCACTGTTAGCGCGCAGCAGCAGAATTTTTGAGTTTCCAATTTTTAACCAATCAATTAACGTAATTAACGTGGAATTTATCTCAATTTGACTTATATACATGATTATCGGCCTACCAAGACTCATTAACGCGTTGATTTTCATCCAATTAACACCATAATTATCTAGAACACGCGTTTGACATTAATTCGTGGTCAACCTTCCAATTAACCAAACCCATTGAACCTCAGTATAAATAGATGATCCTCGAGCCTTAACAACTCGCTCACTCATCTCTCTTAACCCCCAATTCTTCTGAAACATCTCTATTATTACGAGTTTGAACGCCGTTGACTTATATCTTTGACCCGGCAATTATCCACGAAACAAACACTGTGAGTTCTATATTTTTTGTGAGTTTTGTTAGTCGGCAATCAAACAACAAAAGCCCCAACATTAATCGGGCTTAGTTTGTCTGAATTGTTTGATTGTAGAATCTAGGGTTCATAATGATTTGGGGTTTCATGTTAGTTGTGTATTAATATTTTTTGAAAGCAAATCTGAACAAGAATCTGGTCTAGACCAGATGGTCACGCGTACTGTTATCCAAACGAGGGGCTGCGGGTTCGAGTCCCAGCAGCAGCCTTTTTGTTCTTATTTTTGGTTATTTTGTTCAAACTATATATGTATATATATATATATTTACATTTAATCTTATAAATTCATTTTTTAATTATTAAAACTCTTTTATTTATTCTACAAAAATTATCTTGTGTTAATCTGATATAATAGTTCAACTTACAATTTTTAGTTTTCAAAAAATTTATTTATTTAATATATATAATAAATAAATCAAGTTTATTCTATTTTATTTATAAAAATCTATAAAAATATCGAAACGATCTTATTAATTTCCACAAAAATTATTTTAAGTTTTTATAACATTAAACTTTACTGAAATTATTTTTAATTCAGTAAAATCAATTATTTTATATTTTTAATCAATTTTTGTTAGATTTAATCATAATTAAATCATAATAAATTCAATTTTCATTATTTTTGCACCAAAATTTTATACAAATTATTTCTGATCATTTGGAACAGAAATATAAAATTTAAACTTCTAATTCTTTGATTTTAATATTTTTAAATATTAAAGTTAAGTTTTGACAATTTGTAATAAATAGATTTAATAATCTATTTTAAAGAAAATAATTTTACAAAAATTATTTTTATACTTTAAACACATTCTTGTGGCCATCCTAGATTTAACATTTATAAAAAGATTTTTAGTTATTTATTTACTAAATTTCTCTCAATTGGCGAATATTTTTAATATTAATCAAACAAGCATTTATCCCCAATTCGAAGCCCTAGAACTTATACATTTGTAGACTTGATAGACTTAGACATATTTATTACCTCATTTTAGGGTGATACTTGATACATTTGGTCAACACATTTCTCAACAGATATAACATTTTACCAAGGTGAGTTTTACATAGCCCCTTTTCTATTTATCACCATTTTTGGGGTGAAACATGTTTATAACATCATCATTGCAATTCAATCATCAATGTGTCTATGTGTTTTCTATGTTGCATTATGTCTTGAGCATGATTAGAGTAAGCACCATTCTAGCATAATCATTAACATTGATCAGCCGGCGGTATACATTGATAGATCTATTGGACTGACAATCCCACCCGGATACGTGCCTCCTACAAAGGTTACGTGGGTGTTTGTTATCGTATAACATTATTGGACCATGAGCGTATGGTATGTATCATTTTATAACAGTCATCAGGGTTGATTATGCACTCGATTTATTTCTAGTATGTTCTCACATATGGACTAGATTGACATGACACATGAATTGCACAACATTTTCATTCAATCATCAAAAACCTATGTAACTCTCACCAACTTTTGTTGACCCAAAAACATTTTCAACTTAACATGTTTCAGGTTCTACTTGCTTGAAGATTTGTATTGATGCTTGAAGATATGTGTATAGTTTCAATCAATTTGATGTACAAATTCTAGAACATTTGTATGTAAGTTATTTAAATCATTTATGGAATCTATTATTCACCATGAGCTACTGAACAATCATCATTACGTGACATCCCGATGTTTCCGCCATCGGTTGGGGTGTTACAGATTGGTATCAGAGCCAGGTTATAGGGAATTAGGTTATTAGAAAAATAATCTAGTCTATAACCATAGGATTTAACAAGTACTTGCTTCTTTTACTTGCTATTCTCTATCTTCCTCCTACTTTCTATCCCTACTATCATCCCTACAAGAAAGTTACTCTCCATCACTGGATTTACTCCTAGACTAATAGGACAAATTCCTCAGGTTTAACCTGAACCCCCTTGAGATCTCGTCGAAGTTCTAGATTTTAATAACGAACACGTGCAATCTGGAAGGGTGAACGCCTGTATTCTGAGTCTTCTGTCTAGGCTGGCATTGCGCATATATCCCAATCAGACGAGGGACCCGGATGCCTACCTGGGAATTCTCGGGATGAGTGTTCACTTATAGGCTAAAGCATGTCTTCATATGTTATTAGAATTTAAATCTTTGATAAGTCAACGTTTTCGTTTATTCGTTTTAATTAATGAATAAATGATTACATTCCTTATATCACTTCATTCATTTCATGCCATATTGAACCTTCATTGTGTCCCTTACGGATCTTGTCTCCACGTCGTAGCACTCGCAATAACAGTGGTGAAAACCAAGAGGAAAGTAACAACAACCACAACACCAACCACAACAACAACAAAAAAAAAAAACAACAAAGGTGTTGATGCCCGACTGACTGCAATTATCCACAACCCTGCTCAGGTTACTAATCCTAATCAACCTGGTAAATACAACTATGGTCAATGCTATGAATGTGGAAACCCAAATCACTACCGTAACCGATGCCCTAAACTAAACCGAGACCAAGACCCTCCAACTACTTAACAGCAAACTCTACTATCTGAATGATGTCTATTTTTCTCTTTAATTCCATGTATGGACATTTTATTTTCAATAAATTCAAATATTATCATAACATCTGTGTGCATGCTTGCTTTAATATGAACTAATTGCTATAATTATGATCATACGTGCTTACTTGTACAACAATTAGTTGACTACCAAACAACCTACTTAACGATTGGTAGAGGTCATCATGTCCTTCCAACAGTCAGGAGAGGCCCTACCACCTGCTCAACGACTGGTGGAGACTATCAGACCTGCTCAACAGTCGGAAAGTCATAAAAGGACGCAAAACCCTAATGTAAGGTAAATTGGTTATTACGGTCCGGAACGTAATCGTGAATTTACAGGTACATTAAGGTAATGTGAAATTTTATCAAGAGTGTCGGTAGTCGACCAATTGCTAACCTAGTGTTTCTCTTAACTTCGGGACGAAGTTCCTAAAAGTAGGGGAGACTGTAACATCGCAAAATTTTCCCCGAAATTTTCTTTTGTAAACACCCTTATTATTATTACGTTTTAAAAATGTGACAACGTCTTTATTTTTCCTCATTCACAACTTATATATATAAGTGTATAATAATAATAATAATAATAATAATAATTATAATTCAGTTTTTTTTTAAAAAAAAAAATATATTTAGAACACAAATCAGATTTTGTGTTTTCCAGCCCACTCCTATCTCAATTCCTTCTTTCTTTTAGGGCCCAGGTATCCGGCCCAATGACCAGACCGGCCCACCTGATACCCGGCCCAAGGCTGAAGACCCCCTCCCTTGTTGCTGTTTAAAAATGAAAGGGATTTTTGTTCCACCCGTGATTCGAACCCGAGTCACCACGCATACACACACGTTTATTTCCCATCTGGTCCACACAACCTTTTTGATTCTTACCCAGCGTTAATTATATTTAACACCACATTCAACTTTCCTTTTTCCTTTCCCTGACCACTGTTAGCGCGCAGCAGCAGAATTTTTGAGTTTCCAATTTTTAACCAATCAATTAACGTAATTAACGTGGAATTTATCTCAATTTGACTTATATACATGATTATCGGCCTACCAAGACTCATTAACGCGTTGATTTTCATCCAATTAACACCATAATTATCTAGAACACGCGTTTGACATTAATTCGTGGTCAACCTTCCAATTAACCAAACCCATTGAACCTCAGTATAAATAGATGATCCTCGAGCCTTAACAACTCGCTCACTCATCTCTCTTAACCCCCAATTCTTCTGAAACATCTCTATTATTACGAGTTTGAACGCCGTTGACTTATATCTTTGACCCGGCAATTATCCACGAAACAAACACTGTGAGTTCTATATTTTTTGTGAGTTTTGTTAGTCGGCAATCAAACAACAAAAGCCCCAACATTAATCGGGCTTAGTTTGTCTGAATTGTTTGATTGTAGAATCTAGGGTTCATAATGATTTGGGGTTTCATGTTAGTTGTGTATTAATATTTTTTGAAAGCAAATCTGAACAAGAATCTGGTCTAGACCAGATGGTCACGCGTACTGTTATCCAAACGAGGGGCTGCGGGTTCGAGTCCCAGCAGCAGCCTTTTTGTTCTTATTTTTGGTTATTTTGTTCAAACTATATATGTATATATATATATATTTACATTTAATCTTATAAATTCATTTTTTAATTATTAAAACTCTTTTATTTATTCTACAAAAATTATCTTGTGTTAATCTGATATAATAGTTCAACTTACAATTTTTAGTTTTCAAAAAATTTATTTATTTAATATATATAATAAATAAATCAAGTTTATTCTATTTTATTTATAAAAATCTATAAAAATATCGAAACGATCTTATTAATTTCCACAAAAATTATTTTAAGTTTTTATAACATTAAACTTTACTGAAATTATTTTTAATTCAGTAAAATCAATTATTTTATATTTTTAATCAATTTTTGTTAGATTTAATCATAATTAAATCATAATAAATTCAATTTTCATTATTTTTGCACCAAAATTTTATACAAATTATTTCTGATCATTTGGAACAGAAATATAAAATTTAAACTTCTAATTCTTTGATTTTAATATTTTTAAATATTAAAGTTAAGTTTTGACAATTTGTAATAAATAGATTTAATAATCTATTTTAAAGAAAATAATTTTACAAAAATTATTTTTATACTTTAAACACATTCTTGTGGCCATCCTAGATTTAACATTTATAAAAAGATTTTTAGTTATTTATTTACTAAATTTCTCTCAATTGGCGAATATTTTTAATATTAATCAAACAAGCATTTATCCCCAATTCGAAGCCCTAGAACTTATACATTTGTAGACTTGATAGACTTAGACATATTTATTACCTCATTTTAGGGTGATACTTGATACATTTGGTCAACACATTTCTCAACAGATATAACATTTTACCAAGGTGAGTTTTACATAGCCCCTTTTCTATTTATCACCATTTTTGGGGTGAAACATGTTTATAACATCATCATTGCAATTCAATCATCAATGTGTCTATGTGTTTTCTATGTTGCATTATGTCTTGAGCATGATTAGAGTAAGCACCATTCTAGCATAATCATTAACATTGATCAGCCGGCGGTATACATTGATAGATCTATTGGACTGACAATCCCACCCGGATACGTGCCTCCTACAAAGGTTACGTGGGTGTTTGTTATCGTATAACATTATTGGACCATGAGCGTATGGTATGTATCATTTTATAACAGTCATCAGGGTTGATTATGCACTCGATTTATTTCTAGTATGTTCTCACATATGGACTAGATTGACATGACACATGAATTGCACAACATTTTCATTCAATCATCAAAAACCTATGTAACTCTCACCAACTTTTGTTGACCCAAAAACATTTTCAACTTAACATGTTTCAGGTTCTACTTGCTTGAAGATTTGTATTGATGCTTGAAGATATGTGTATAGTTTCAATCAATTTGATGTACAAATTCTAGAACATTTGTATGTAAGTTATTTAAATCATTTATGGAATCTATTATTCACCATGAGCTACTGAACAATCATCATTACGTGACATCCCGATGTTTCCGCCATCGGTTGGGGTGTTACACTGGTGAGTCCGTGTAAGTAGTTAAGTGGATCCAAAACAGTTTAACAGTTCAAAAACCAGTTTACACAGTTAACACACGTGATGTACAAGCGACCCCTCAACCCTAACACTAGATCTATCTACTGCCATTATAGATCTACAAGGCATAATATATGCCGCAACGGTCCGCAGGCCTCAGTGGAGGGTTTCCCGGGCCCAACGTCCCGAGTCCACTGTGCGTGGGGGTTTCCCCAAGTAGTACTACCCATATATTAAGCGGCTCACCTATGAGTTAATGAGTGTCAGTATTATCCGGCAGCTAGTATCTTGTCACATCACAAAAGTTTAGACACACAAGCATATGTTCACCCCAAAAACAGTAAAACAGAAAAAGGGGAAGTACACGAACTCACCTTTGCAGCGTTTCACACGATCACATCTCACTGTCACATGTCATTCCAAGTCAATGTCCAATTATCATTCATCGGCAAGATCCTATTCAAGTATATCAATATTAGCGCGTGTAACCAATACCGTGGTTACACGTGTGGGCACACTTAGGTTCTTTAACCGATCTTTTATTTGTCGAGTTTATTATATAATCATATGCTCTACTTGGTTCCTTATGTCCAATTATGGTATAACTAGTCGAGTCTATAGTCCAATGTCTTAGTCGCCAATTCCATGATTAATGTTACAAAATTGTCCTTAATTACCAAGTGATCAAATACATTAATTTACTTTGTCGATTCATATACTATATATAAGTTCATTTATCGCCTTAGTTAGTTTATCAAGTCGTGTCCCAATATTTGTGAAAATCCCAATGTCGCATAATAACCAAGTTACACTAATGTCCGCATTATTCATCTTATGTCCAACATCCTATGTCTTGATGTCTCAATTGTCATTGTATATCTCACTTAACGTCTCAATAGTCTTCTATAACATCTTATGTTCTGATGTCCGAGGCATGTCATCTGGCTATCTATATCTCTACATCGAATTCCTCAAGGTTATCTAGTAATAAATATTTATACATATACTTTGTTAATTAATTTCATATAACCGGGTTGGGTCCGATGCGTTAGTCAAGTCCCACACGTGTTGCGCACGATAACTATTTATAACCATAATCTAACTATCTCTTGTAGATGATATACCTCCTAGCACGCCTCTGGTTGACTATGTTGACTGGTCAGTTGACCAGCTTGACCCGAGCCGTTGACTGTGTTGACTTTCGTTGACTGGGTCAACAATCTAGCTCCACAGTTCCTGTCGACTACCCAAGATCATCATCGTTTTATATTAATCATCATCTTAATAGGCTTGAGAACAAATCAGGATGGCTGTGAACACTAACCTTTTGATTGTTCCTAAGTTCAACTGCATTTCTAACCTCAATCGCCGCTAATCATCCATCTTAGCACAATCAAACCTTGACCATCATCTGAGAGAGGGCTGTGCCGCCGTGGTTCGACCACCGGTCACCGAACACCACCACGACAATACTTCAATCAGCAGCCAAGACCACCATATTCACCGTCGGTCCTCCTCCCTTCCTCGTCATCTGTACAGGAGGGTCGGTCGAGACCCTTTGCTTCAACCCTTACACCTCTCTCTCCCCCTCCCTCTCTCTCTCTCTCTGCTCTGAAATTCTCTGCGTCACTCTCCCTCTCGCGTCTCTTTCTCTCTGCTCGGTTCTCTCACTAGAATCTTTAGGGTGGGTGAGGGGTGTGTACCGTTGTGAGCAACCAGAATTCCGATCGGAGCTCCACCCCTGTTCTTCTTCTCCTCTCAGCTTCTTTCTCTCTAAAACAATTAGAGGGTGTTTGTTTTAGTGTGTATGTGTGGGGTTTCATCCAAAAGGAAGAGATGGTACATTGAGGTTTTTATATTGGATATTGGCTTATGGTTTTTAAGAAAACCATCGGTCATCTTGATGGTATTTAGAAGGTGTTGTCAACATATGGGGAGGACAAGTGTCCTCCCCAATGACTCACCAAGAAGCCATCGGGTGCGTTCGTTAACAGCTGTTAGTCCGGTTACGTAACGAGCACTCGCGTAAGATATTTATTTATAATAGTTTGGTTTTCAGTTTCGTACCAAAACATATGGTGTATTATTCACCTTTGATTGTTTAATATTTATATATCAATAATATAGAGCGAAAAATTATGGGTCCTATAACCGGGGTGTTACACAACTTGAGAATCAGACACAGGCTCTTGTTGATATTCAATAAAGGATTATAAGCTCACTTTTATCAACATCCATCACTTTAAGAGATATTTGACAAATCAATACTCTTTAAAATGGATCCTCATAATACTGGTTCTGCCACTAAACCTGCCATGCTTGTAAGAAATGAATATAACATATGGCAAAAGAGAATGGCACATACCTTGTCACAAACCAACACAGGTTGTTGGAGATCTGTGATATATGGTCCTCATAAACCAGTAAACATAAATCTTGAAACTAAGGAAGAGATTCCAAAAGAACCAAAAGACTATACTGATGATGATTTCCTAAAACTTGAGCTTGATGCAAAAGCTTTTTCTATGTTGGCAATGGCACTCCCAAATGAAATCTATTATGGTCTATTACATTGTGATAGTGCCAAAGAGCTTTGGGACTGCCTAAAAGAACAGTTTGGAGGAACTGAAGAGGTGATTGCCAACACCAGAGAAATCTTGGCTCAACAATATGAAACTTTTGCTTACATTAATGGGGAAACTTTAACTCAGCAATTTGAAAGATTTTTCCTCATTAATATCTGAGCTAAAACTAAATGGTCAGACCTATACAACTGTATATATGCTTCATAGATTTTTAAGGTCTTTACCTGATAAATGGGAAACATACTCAATAGTCTTAAGATCTTCACCAGATTTTAGCTCCCTCACTCTTACAAAACTTCATGGGAGATTACTTACTTTTGAGAGAGAAATTGATCAAAAGAAAAAGTTACAAAATTCTGGTAAAACTGCTGATGACTATCTACCTGGTAGTACAGCTTTATTGGGACAAGACTTACCAACTTGTTCAAATAGTTTTGGATCTTTTGACCACATTGACATAACTGCTGGGATCTCATCTGAAAGATCATTCCCAGGTTATGACAATAATGACTTTGGTCAAACTGCTGATAACATGTGTTTTATCATGGATGACTTAAATAGTTTCAGCAGTGATGACCTTGAAGAAATGGATATTTTGCACCAACTGGCCATGATAAGTTTAAAAACAAATAAATTTTACAAAAGGTCAGGAAGGAAGTTTCCAGGACTTAACAGTTCTACAAAAATTGGTTTTGACAAATCTAAACTTAGATGTCATAAGTGTCAAAAGTTGGGACACTTTGCTAGAGAATGTAGAAGCTCTGGCTTTAACCAATCTCAGTCTGGAAACAATTTTAACCCCAATTATAACAGGAATAATGGAACACAAGGGAGTGCACATTTTGTACAGGCACAAGCTCCACAACACCAATATGTGCCACAAGTACAATATGTACAGATGCCTGCTCAACAGATGCAGAGCCAACAATCAATCCCTCCCTTTCCAGCTGCTCAACAACCTCCACAACAACAACAACCCTCTCAACAAAGTTTATTTACCTCAGGGTATGTTGACTGGAGCAGTCTTCCTTTTGACACCATAGAGTGCAATCCTGATGCAGACAACAAAATGTTTGACATCAACTGGGGAGAGCCTGACAATGGCAGAAAGAACTTTGCCTTAATGGCATTTGAGGGATGCTCCTCAAAATCTGCCTTGTCACAGGTATCAAAGAATCTTTGACAAAATTATGTTCAAATTCATGCAAAGAATATTTTGCTCTCATAAGAGAGACAAATGTGCACTTACAAGGAAAAGCTAATGATTCTAAGAGAAAACTCACTCAGATAAAATGTGATTTAGAAAGAAAACTTTCTGCAAAAACAAAAGAAGTTTCTAAATTGACTAACTCTGCTATTGAAACCCAAGCACAAATCAAAATAATGATTAATGACCTAGGAAATGTCAGACAAGAGCTTGCTGACACCAAGGTCACATGTGAAAAATGGGTGGAATCTTGTAAGGGGTACCAACTATTGCTAAACAAACAAAGTGCTTCAAATGTTAGGTTTGGCATAGGGTACAATCACACTGAAACACCAACAGATTTCTCTCCCAAAACTACTGAAGATGGGAGAAAAATTGTTTCAGGTGAAACTTCTGAAGAGGAAGAATGCACATCTTTCCATGAAAACTTTCTAAAATCACACAAAGAAAGTTCTTCATAAGTATTGATTAAATCTGACTTTAAGTCATCAGCAGTTTCAACTACATCAGGAGTTGAGAACCTGAAAACTACTGATGACCTAAAACCAATCAAAACTGTCAGACATTTGTCTTTGAAAGAAAAGACAAAAGAATGTGAAATTTGTGGTCTGTTCAACCACAAAACAGAATTTTGCAGATATAGAAAGGGTATTCAGTTTAATAAGAAAAATCAACAACTGGTTGTGGGGGAACAAATCAAAAATGATTATGTAAAAACCTTTTCTCCCAAGAAACAACAACCAGCAAAAACCCTTTCTCAGAAAAAGACAAAATCTCAACAAAAGTCTTTTTCTCAAAATTCTCCTTCAGTAGTTAGACCTAAATCATCAGCAGTTTCACAAACTGCTGAGATTAAAGATCTTATGAACATGGTACAACTACTGATGACCAAAGTTGATGGTGGTCCTCAAAAGGATACCACCATTGTACTTAATGCAAAATCCATTGCCAAAAAGACATGGATTTCTAAACTTGGTCAAGAACAAACTGTAAATGTTCTCAAGAGCAAACCCAAAGCCAAACTGGCTTGGGTTCCTAAATCTAACTAATTTGCTATATTGTGCATAGAGTTTCCAGAGGCTTGAATAGCATTTGGTATGTAGACAGTGGAGGCTCAATGCACATGACAGGATGCAGATAACTGATAAACAATTTTATCAGTCAAAGAGATGGATCTGTGTCCTTTGGGAACAATGCTAAGAGATATGTGCTAGGACATGGCAATGTCTCCTCTGGCAAAATACAGTTTGACAAGGTCAATCTGGTTGATAACCTTGAGTACAACTTGCTTAGTGTGTCACAAATGTGTGATAAAGGATATTCTTCCTGTTTCACAAAGACAGCATGCAAGATCATATCACCAGAAGGCCAGAAGTTGATAGAGAAGCTCATTGAAGATCATACTTTGTTAATTGCCAAAAGATGTGGCAATGTCTATGCAGTGGACATTGAAAAAGACAAAGTATTGAACAACACTGCCTGTTTCTTCTCAAGGGCATCAACTTCAGAAACTGATCTCTGGCACAAGAGACTTGGCCATGTGAACTTTAAAACCATAAATAAAGTCAAAAAAATGGGCTTGGTCAGAGGTCTACCCTTAAAAGTATACCAGTAAGAACACTGTGTATCCTGTTTAAAGGGTAAACAGCATAAGTCCTCCTATAAGTCTATTGAAGAATAAAAAACAACTGCATGTCTTCAACTACTCCATATGGACTTATTTGGGCCTGTAAAGATCATGAGCCTTGGTAAAAAGAAGCACTGCTTAGTCATCATTGATGACTACTCAAGATTTACATGGGTATTCTTCTTATTTTCCAAGGATGAGGCTGCTGAAATCATCAAGTTCTTCATTCTACAAGTAGAGAAGCAATACTCTCTACCTGTCAAAACCATTAGAAGTGATAATGGGACAGAGTTCAGGAACAAAACTCTGAATGACTTCTGTTTGTCTAAAGGGATTATTAGACAATTCAGTGTTGCCAGAACTACTGAACAAAATGGTGTGGTAGAAAGGAAGAACAGAACTTTAATAGAAGGAGCAAGAACAATGTTAGCTGATTCTGGCCTACCTTTATACTTCTGGGCAGAAGCAGTTAACACATCATGTTATGTTCAAAATAGAGTTCTTGTTGTCAAGAGACATTCAAAGACTGCCTATGAAGTTCTTCATGGCATGGAGCCCCTTATCTCCTTTTTCAGGGCTTTTGGATGTCAATGTTTCATCTTGAACATCAAGGAATCTATTTCAAAGTTTGCTGCCAAAGTTGACTCAGGTTACTTTCTTGGTTATTCATCAACTAGAAAAGCCTACAAGGTTTTTAACTCAAAAACCAGGATAGTAGAAGAAACACTGAATGTCAAGTTCAATGAGTCAAAACACACTCTCATTCCAGCACATCCTGCTGAACTCTTTGACCTTGACAACTTTCATTTTGAACCTGAAAAGACTGTCACTTCATCCAAACCTACTTATTATGGTGATCAAAGGTTTGATGATGAGGATCCAGCACCATGGACTCCTCAAGCAGTCATTAAGTCAACTTCAAAACCATCAGAAGTTTCACAAACTTCTGATTCAACAAATACTGAAGGCCAAACTCAAACATCTGCTTCAGCACCTGCAACTACTGAAGACACTGAAACTGCTGAACCAGATATAATAGACCTCAGTAGTTTGTTTGAAGAACATGAGCCACCAACACCTGTCAGTGGTTTACAACAACTGATCGAACACAAAGATCATCCACTTGATCAAATCATGGGTGATATTGCATCAGGTGTTCTTACAAGAAACTAGCTTTCCAACTTTTGTCTATTCTCAGCATTTATTTCACAGTTGGAACCAAAGAAGTACCAGGAAGCTCTCAAAGACAACAATTGGGTGCAGGCAATGCAAGATGAATTGCTTCAATTCAACAAGCAACAGGTTTGGGAAATCTGTCCCTTACCACCAAACAAGCAACCAATTGGCACAAGATGGGTTTTCAGGAACAAACAAGATGAAGCTGGTATTATAATAAAGAACAAGGCAAGACTGGTAGTACAAGGTTACTCTCAAGAAGAAGGCATTGACTATGATGAAACCTTTGCTCCAGTTGCAAGGCTTGAAGCCATCAGGTTATTTCTGGCCTATGCCATTTCCAACAAAATAAAAGTTTATCAAATGGATGTCAAGAGTGCATTTTTGTATGGAAAGATAAAAGAGGAAGTGTATGTTTGTCAGCCACCTGGGTTTGAGGATCCTTCTCATCCTGAGTGGGTGTACAAACTAGACAAAGCTCTTTATGGGCTCAAACAGGCTCCTAGAGCCTGGTATGATACACTTTCAACCTTTTTACTCAAAAATAACTTCACAAGAGGTGCCATTGATAAAACACTTTTCATAAAACATGTTGGAAATCATGTCTTACTTGTTCATGTTCCACTCCCATGAAACCTTTGCTCCAGTTGCAAGGCTTGAAGCCATTAGGTTATTTCTGGCCTATGCCATTTCCAACAAAATAAAAGTTTATCAAATGGATGTCAAGAGTGCATTTTTGTATGGAAAGATAAAAGAGGAAGTGTATGTTTGTCAGCCACCTGGGTTTGAGGATCCTTCTCATCCTGAGTGGGTGTACAAACTAGACAAAGCTCTTTATGGGCTCAAACAGGCTCCTAGAGCCTGGTATGATACACTTTCAACCTTTTTACTCAAAAATAACTTCACAAGAGGTGCCATTGATAAAACACTTTTCATAAAACATGTTGGAAATCATGTCTTACTTGTTCATGTTCCACTCCCATGAAACCTTTGCTCCAGTTGCAATGCTTGAAGCCATCAGGTTATTTCTGGCCTATGCCATTTCCAACAAAATAAAAGTTTATCAAATGGATGTCAAGAGTGCATTTTTGTATGGAAAGATAAAAGAGGAAGTGTATGTTTGTCAGCCACCTGGGTTTGAGGATCCTTCTCATCCTGAGTGGGTGTACAAACTAGACAAAGCTCTTTATGGGCTCAAACAGGCTCCTAGAGCCTGGTATGATACACTTTCAACCTTTTTACTCAAAAATAACTTCACAAGAGGTGCCATTGATAAAACACTTTTCATAAAACATGTTGGAAATCATGTCTTACTTGTTCATGTTCCACTCCCATGACACCAACCACACAAGTTGGAAATCATGTCTTACTTGTTCATGTTCCACCCCCATGACACCAACCACACAAGTTGAAGAATTATTAAACAAATTTTATACATCAATCAAAATATGTTAAAGAATTATTAAACAAATTTTCTTTACAAGACTGTAAATCATGTTCCACTCCCATGACACCAACCACACAAGTTGAACCAGATGATCAAGGAAAACAGGTTGATCAAACCATGTATAGATGTATGATAGGTTCCCTTTTATATCTAACTGCTTCTAGACCAGATATTATGTTTTCAACATGTGTCTGTGCTAGATATCAATCAACTCCTAGGGAATCACACCTTATTGTAGTCAAAAGAATTTTCAGATATCTGAAAGGAACTCCCACACTTGGAATTTGGTATCCTGCTTCAAGCAATACCAAGTTATCAGCTTTTTCAGATAGTGACTATGCAGGGTGTAAAATGTCAAGAAAATCAACATCTGGTGGTTGTCAATTCTTGGGAAACTGTCTAGTGTCCTGGCAATCAAAGAAGCAAACATCTGTTGCAACTTCAACTGCTGAAGCTGAATACATTGCAGCTGCAAGTTGTACATCACAGATACAATGGCTCCAATATCAACTTCTTGATTATGGAATCAAAGAGACCAAGACACCATTGCTTGTAGACAGCAAATCTGCCATTAGCATCATTCAAAATCCTGTTCAGTTTTCAAAAACTAAACACATTGAAATCAGGTATCATTTCATAAGAGATTGCTATGAAAAAGGCAAGATTGAAGTGAAACATGTAGCAACAGCTAATCAAATAGCTGACATTTTCACTAAAACCCTTGACACATCAACATTTCAGAAGTTAGTATCCATGCTAGGGATGCTAAATTTGTAAGTTTTTCTATTTATTTTTCTGCACATTTTTTGTTTTTCACTTACATCTGTTTTCAAACACTTAAAAAACTTCTGAAAAGAGAGAAACTACTGATGAACAAAACATCAGTATGGGGATAATTTCTGAAAAGTGATTAACTTCTGATAAAATAACCTTCAGAAGTTATGAATAAAAGTATTTATAAAGTATTTCTCATCAGCTGTTAAAACTACTGAAGAGAAAATGGGAACTACTGATGAAGATAATCCTTCATCAGCAGTTTAGTCAAAAAGGGCAAATCTGACTTTTCCCATCATCAGAAGTTTGACCTAGTTGGTTTAAAACTTCTGATAAAGAGATTTTTAACCTAGGCGGTTTAAAAACTTCTAATAAAGAAGATCCAAGCGGTTAAAAACTTCTGATAAATATCTTTTTTCAACACTTATCCTTTCAAACACAAAAATTCCTTCATTCTCTCTCAAGAAAGCTTTCAAACCCCTGAACCTACAACACAAAATCACTGTTCGATTCATCAACACACACAAACCACATGGCTTTAGTTCTCAAACAGGGACACAATCTCAGAGCCTACTTAGAAAAACAAGAAGGCTGGTCCCAATACGATGAGATCATTGATCTCGTCGTCAAATCCCAATATTTCACCGCTCTCACCATAGACCCAACAATTCATCCTGAAACTCTAAATGAGTTCTGGGCTAATGCTGAGACAGTGATGGTGGATGATGAAGTTATCTCCCTCAACTCAACAATTAAAGGGAGACAAATGGCCATAACACAGGCCATACTCTCAAACAGACTGGGGTTGAATGATGTGAATGCCCCTGAAAAGTTTGACAACTCTGCTATCCACCTAACCATGACTGAGTGTGGTTATCAAGGTACTCTCTCACAAGTTACAATCTTTAAAAAGTATTTTGAACCAAAATATAAACTTTTGTTTCATTATATTATTATGTGCTTGAGTCCTAAAACTGGGTCTTATGACCAGATGCCCTCAACCTTTCAACCAATCTTTCATTCTATTGTGAATGAAACAAATTTCAGGGCATCAAAACTTTTCTTTAATGAGTTGGTGTTACATCACAATAACACTAAGAAAAAGTTTTTGTTATATCCAAGGTTCATTATGCAGTGCATAATATCTGAACTGGGTAATGAGGTGCTTGTGGGTAAAATTGAAATTTTGAAACCCTTAACCTCACAAGCATACTCAAGGCACAACAAACAGGCTGCCTGGCCAGAAGATGACCAAGGGGAACAAGCACCAGTCCCCATGGAACCCTCATCTTCCAAACCTACTCCACTAAAGGCCAAGAAACCCAAGATAACAAAACTAAAACCCACCAAACCCAAAAGAAAAGCTGTTCAGGAGGTTGAGATGCCTGAACAAACTACTGTGCAATCTGCACTTCTTAAAGATGTGACTGAAACATCTTCTCAGTCTCATCCATCTCAAACCCCACCAAGAGCACCAATAACTATCCTTTTCAAAAGAAAAAGACTTAAGAAAAATATTCCAATTCACTCTTCTTTTGAAACTGCTGAACCTATTGCCCAAACTACTGAACCAACACCCCAAATTTCTGAACCAGACATCGAAATAGCCAAAATTCTCTCCGGGCTAAAAGAGAAAGTCCCATCTACACATGTCAGTCCCCATCAACCACATCAAACAGGGGACATAGACTCAGACAGTGACATGGATGTGGACACTCATAGCCCTAACCAAAGAGATGAGGATGAACCAGGGTCTCTAAGCCCAAACTTAGAAACCTTTGGTACTTTTGAGGCTGCTACTACTCATTTACCACCCAGTGGTGGACCTGAGGACAGAAGTAAAATAGCTAAGACCTCAACTGTGGCAACTACTGATGAAGGCTTAATGCCTGAGGTAGGAAATCCTCTGAACCAAGAACAAAAGGTACACGAGACAACTGAGTTGGGCTCAGCTCATGATGTAACTGATACAGTCCTCATTGAGGATGTAATCAGGGATTCAGATGATTCCATTGATTTGGATGATGTTTCAAAACACAAAACTACTGAATTGACGGCTATAAGTGAAGGTCCTGCACCTGGTGTCTCTAAGCTCAAGAAGCTAGTCACACCATCTCAGGTTAAAGCCCACTCAATCCATGATTCCCCTAGAGTGGCATCTCCTGTACAACAAGGAGATCAACCAAAAACACACCCCTCACTACAAATGCCTACCCAATTCCCTGGGCAACCAAGCATAGACCTGAACCAACTATGCAGCCCAGATGGTCCCTTGTATCACATGATGAACACCCTAATCAAAAATCACATCCAAACATACACAGCTGACTTGGAGCTGTCCATGAAGAACCAATTTGGAGTGATACAGACGAAGATGAATGATCTGTCCAACAAGATTGATCACAACAGCAAACAGATTGCTCATCTTCAAGGTCATTTCTCCCAAGCTTCAACTTCCAAAGGTGATAAAGCCAAAAAGGGGGAGAAAATCAAGGTACCTATGGATACACTTGAAGCCAGAAGAAAGGCAAGAGTGGCTATCCTAGCTAGAGATCAACAAGATCAAGCCAGAAAAGAGAAACTGGCACAACAGTTTGGTGTCTCTATTCAAGAAATAGAAGATGCTGAAAAGGCTGATGAATCCCAAGGGCATAATGAAGAAACCTCTGATGGCCAAAGTTCTGATGAAGAATCAGAAAGTACTGAAGACAATCCTTCAGTAGTTGACAAACCTTCAGAAGTTGTCAACCCATCAGAAGTTAACACTTCCAAGACTCAAACTGCTGACCCTTCCAGATCAACTGCTCCTATTCAACCAACATCTGCTCCTATCAGGCCTACTACAACAGTTACAACAATGACTGTGCTAAACCCTTCTCCAATCTCTCAATCAGCTGATTTACTTGAGAAGAGTTTAGTTGCAGCCCAAAAGAAGGCCAGAGAAGATCTGATTTGGAAAAATCTGGAAGAAAGGGATGACTTAGATCTAAGCCATGAAGAAAAACTTCAGGCTTATGAAGCTAAACTACAAAGGCAGGCTAGCCTAGATGAGATTGTTGAACAAGACAAAAGACATCAACTGATGTCTTACATTATGAAGAACAACAAAGTCAAAGCCCATACATTGAAGAGACTCTCTGTGGAAGAGCTGACAAGAAGAGCTCAACTTATTGCAGATAAACTTGCAACAAGTAAAGACACAAAGGCCAAGAGAGCTCAGATGATAGAAGAACTGGTAGCCAATGGTTATGGTTCAAAAGCCTCAGTGTCTAAGTGGAAAGAAGAAAGATTGGTGGACACATACAGAAAATACAAGGCTGCAAGGGCTGCTAATCCAGAGAAGTTTCAAACTGCTGAAGCTTCAACTTCAGTAGTTAGAACTTCTGGTGTTCAAAGAAGACTAGCTACCCAAAGAAAGAAGTCAGAGGAAAAAGTGAAGACTGATTTCAGAATGGTACTACTAGAAGGTAGTACAGTAGTACATTCTGATTTTGACATAGAAGAGAAGCCTCTGCTCACACAATTCAGGGATCCTTCCACCTTTGCATATCAAATCCAGAAGACCATCACAGACAAACTGCACACCAAGGTAGTAACTGAACATCATTTGCCAACATTTCAGATACCTAATGTGATGGAACAACAGCAGGGAAGTGAATCCCACCTGAGAGTCACTGAAGTTCAAAACATTCAACACTCAGGAGAAACCCAGGGTACCACCATGGTTCCCTACACTGCAGACTTTGACAAGTCTAAAGTACCAGTCATCAGATGGTCCTTTACTGATAAGAACTCAGTACTTGTGACAAGAAGAGATCAAACAAGCAGGGAATATAGGTCGATGAATGAACTGAAGAAACTGTCAACCAAAGACCTGCTTACAATCCAACACTTGGAACCAAGAAAAGGGTCTCTTACTGATGATCAACTAAACCAGCTCAAGAATTCCATGTTCAAAGGAATATGGAAAATTGTGAAGGACAGAAATGAACAATAAGGAATTAGTAAGGTTTTGGCTTCATCAATCCAGGGGGAGATTGTTAGGACAAAAAGGATTGGTGAAACCACTTTTGCAAACCTTAGTCTAATTCACTTTCTGTCAAAATACTCTAAGTATGGAACTGCTGAAGACAAAGAATCAAACTGCTGAAGAAGAGATTCAGAAGTGCTGAAGAAGAAGTCATCAGAAGTTCTGAAGTTCAAACCAGACACTTTTACTGAAGAACTACTGAAGACAAACTACTCATCAGTAGTTTGTCATTCATCAGTACTTGAAGAAGATCTTTTCCACCGCCTTTGTATATCAGTAGTTTAATACTTTAGTATTTCTTTTGCTTTATGTACAAGTTCCAAGACTGCAACTTGTTGCAACTTGTTTCTGAACTTGCTTTTTGGCAAGGTTCATGTATGTGTAAAGTCTATAAATAGAAGGATTCATCCTTCTGTTTTAGACATTGATTTTAATACAAGAAATCCTTCAATTCTTATTATTGTTATTTCCATTTCGTGTTTACTGAGAATCTGTCAAAGTGTTTCATTCTCATTCAATACTTAGATTCTCAATAAACACTTCTCATTTATTAGTTCTTGATTCCAGGGGGAGTAATAACTCCTATTGATAAGTGTAGCTATAAAACTTATAAACATTCTGCTGTGCTATCACTCACCAAAGAACTTGCTAAACACTTAAGTGTCAACTAGCAAGTTCAACTAAAAGAGCAGCTTAACTGATCCAACAAACAGTGTTGTTTGGTGAGTTGTTTTGGCGGTTTTGGTAGGTGTTTTGTTGTTGAAAATTAGAGTTGTTTTGACTTTGGTATGATACCTAATTTTGACGGTTCTGATAGTTGTTGTTGAAAGGATTCCTGTTTCCCTGCTGTGCTGGCTGTGTGCATTCTCTCTTGAAGTGACCTTTCCTACCGCGGTTAAAACATGTCACTTTGGCTTTGTTGAAGCCATATGCGGTGTTTGTAGAAGTAGAAGGATCGGTTCTGCCCGTCTTCTCAATGAAATCAGTCGCTCGCCTCATAACACTAGCAAACGCCCACTGGATGTCAATGAGCTCCATCTCTTCTTTGTCAATTTGCGCATAATCCTCACTGGTTAGATTGTTGTTACCAATTTGACTAGCAACTAAACCGTTATGAGAAGCGACCATAGCAGAAACCAATGCTACATGTTGTTGTGCAACTTCAACAGTAACATTGTTCAAGTTCGAAGTCTCCAACACAATTGGGCTCTGATTAGGTTGATTTGGGTTGATTTGGGTTTGATTCATTTGAGAAATATAGGATTGTTGTTGAGATGGGTTTATACTTGCAGAATAACAAGCAGCTTGTTGCATTGGTGAGAATAGTGGAATATAAGTAGTAGGGTATGATGGTGGGGTATATGATGAAGTTTGAGCAAGATAGTTTATGGGGGCTTTGGGTGGTTCAACAATACTTGATACGCACGCAATGTGTGGAGCAACATTAGAACTAGAACTTGAACTAGCTAGAGATGAAGATGTACTACCATGGTATAGTTCTGGATTCTGAGGAACTTGAGCTCTTTTCGCCTTCCTCTTTTCTTCCATCTCTTTGTTTTCTAGCTTCTGGATAAACTCATTGATGGTCCAGTATTGGTACGCATCTTTCTCCTTGAGTACCTCGATGTGTTGATTCTAGTATGGTGGCAACGCATCAGCAAACTTGTCCACCAGCTCAGACATCGGTATATTGATCTCATAGCTTGAATGTTCGGTCAATAAGTGACAATGCCTCGGAATCAACTCCTTCAGCGTCTCATTTCCCATATAGCTGAAGTTCTCAAACTCTTTTCGCAACTCCTCCATTCTAAGCTTCCTCGTCTTCTCATTCCCGTCATGACGATTCCTTAACATGTCCCACAATTGTTTAGAAGTGGTGCACGATCCAAACTAATGTAAGAGATCAGTGTTAATGGCCTGAGACAGTTGGGAAAACGCCTTCTTTTCCATCGCAAATTTCTTCTTCTCGTCTTCAGCAAGACTCTCTAACGGAATTGGTTCATCCGTGTTCTCCAAAACCGGAGCAACATGCCCCTTAGCAATCATTTGCCAAGCTTTCGTTCCTTCTAATCCCATTCCCTCTAGATGAATCTTAAACTTGGTCTTCCATGTGTTGTAGTCTACCATTTCCATCAACTTTGGTGGATGGCTCCCACTACCCGAAGATAAGTCATGAATAAGTGTAGAAATCGCATTGGTAGTCGGAGAGTGTACCGCCGCTGCTGCAACTCCCCAGTAATCAGCCATAGGTTGTGGTTGTGGTTGTGCAACTTGTTGGGGAATAAAACTAGTCATCGCCATATAGTTAATCGGTTGGGATGGTTGACTAGTCTTCTGAGCAGCTACCGACCAAGGATCCATAGTTGTCTGCTGTTGTGGTGTTGTATTAGGTCGTGGTGTTGTTGAAAAGTTCCACATAATTTTCTGAAAATGATAAAACACGAAACGATTAGAAAAATTTAATAACAGTTTCTACGTTCGACCCATTTGAAATGTCGTGTGGTCGAATGTAAAACTTAATCCAGATTCGACCGTTTAACAAGGTTCGAATGTAGAAAATAACAAACTCATTTCACTTTCGACCAACTTAATCCACGTTCGACCACCCGATCGGTCGAATGTAACACTTATGGTCAAATGAACATTAACACACTAAAACTTTCTAGATTCGACCAAATATCACTCCACGTTCGACCAAATAATCCTTGGTTTGACCTAAAAATCCCACTCTCGACCAAATCTCCCTAGGTTCGACCCTTTCATTTTGAAAAATGGTTATACTTTGAAAATCAGTTATTTTGATCCAAAATTTCAAATTTTGATGAAATTTGATGATCTTATGCAGGTTTTGCTTCGGATTGGATTTGGAACAAGTTTAACAAAGAGAATTTTGAATTTTATCCATAAAAACAAGTTCAAATCAATCAATTATCACCAAATTTAGTTGTTCAATGAAAAACAGAAAGTTTGGATCAAAATTGGGTCCAAATCAGCTGTAATATTATCAATTTGTGGTTGTTTGATCCTTATGGCTCTGATACCACTTTGTATGCGTAAAGGATCGGCTAATCAACAAAGATATATGATCAATCAAGTTCAATTCAGGTGCGGTAACCCTGAATTGATCACAAAATGATAATAAAACTAGCAAAACTCACAAATCATCATAAACACATTCATTTCGTTGAATAACATAATCAATTACACTTGAAAAGCCTGTTTATAATGATATAACTTGATTACAGACTCAATAAAAACCCTAGGGAGTAACACACTCTAGGAGGGAAAACAAATGACCAAAAGTTCAACATTCAAAATTAAGTTTGCCTTATATAGACGTGCACATTCGCCCAAATAGCTTGGTCGAATGTGCAGGTTTGACCGTTCATATAGGGTGAACCTGGACATACATATATACAATTCTTCATTCGACCTCCCAGAGTCACCTTCGACCTTCTGCTTCTACCTTCGACCAGTCAAAACTACCTTTGACCATATAAAAGCCACTTTTGACCATTCGAAAATCAGCAATACAACTTGTAATTCGCAATTCAATAGCACTAGTCGCACTTTCGTGTATCTACATTTATATTGACCCCACTGAATCCGGTGAAGCTGAGCACTCAAGACGGGAAAGGTGATCCGCTGCTAGATTCCCGGCCCCTTTCTTATCATGGATCTCGATATCAAACTTTTGCAGCAAAAGAATCCATCGTATCAATCTGGGCTTGGCATCCTGTTTACTAAATAGATACCGAAGGGCTGCATGATTTGTGTACACAATGGTCTTGGAAAGGACAAGATAAGACCGAAACTTATCGAAGGCAAAGACCACAGCAAGGACCTCTTTCTTAGTAGTGGTGTAGTGCTCTTGTGCATCATTCAGAGTCTTGCTTGCATAGTAAATCGGGTGAAAGTGCTTATCTTTCCTTTTACCCAAGACTGCCCCCACTGCGATGTCACTCGCATCGCACATAAGCTCAAATGGTAGTGTCCAATCGGGAGCTACCATGATCGGGGCATTCACCAACTTCTCCTACAACAACTCGAATGCCTTAAGGCATTCACTGGAGAAAACAAACTGGGCATCCTTCTCGAGGAGCTGAGTCATGGGACGGGTGATTTTGGAAAAGTCCTTTATGAATCGCCGGTAGAAACTTGTATGACCAAGAAAAATCCTAATAAGTTCACGGATGTGGGAGGCGGGAGTTTAGAGATGGTTTCAACTTTGGCTTGGTCAACCTCGAGTCCTGTCTGTGAAATCTTGTGCCCAAGAACAATGCCCTCCTTCACCATGAAGTGACATTTCTCCCAATTCAACACAAGGTTGGCTTCTTCACACCTAGCCAACATCCTCTTCAGATTCCCAAGACAATGATCAAATGAACTCCCAAAAACAGAAAAGTCATCCATGAATACCTCCATGGAGTCCTCGATCATGTCATGAAAAATGTCCATCATACACCGCTGAAATGTGGCCGGAGCATTACACAGTCCAAAGGGCATCTGCCGATAGGCAAATGTGCCATAGGGACATGTGAATATCGTCTTCTCCTGATCCTCAGGAGCAATGGGAATCTGAAAGTAACCCGAAAAACCATCAAGGAAGCAGTAAAACATCCTTCCTGACAACCTCTCTAACATCTGATCAATGAAAGGAAGTGGAAAATGATCCTTCCTCGTGGCATCATTGAGTTTCCGGTAATCAATGCAAACTCTCCATCCAGTGACAGTACGAGTGGGAATCAACTCATTCTTTTCATTCACCACTACTGTCATACCTCCTTTCTTCGGGATTACCTGCACAGGGCTAACCCATGGTGAATCAGAGATCGGGTAAATCAAGCGGGCATCAAGTAGCTTAATAACCTCTTTCTTCACGACATCCTGCATATTTAGGTTCAAATGCCTCTGATGCTGAACCACAGGTTTAAAGTCCTCCTCCATCAAGATCTTATGGGTACAAAAGGATGGATTTATCCCTTTTATATCCATGATCTTCCACGCAATTGCTCTCTTGTGTTGTTTCAGAACCTCAAGTAACTTGCCTTTCTCGTCTCCAGATAAGGAAGATGAAATGATAACTGGTAGACTGGACTCACCCTCCAAGAAAGCATACTCCAAATGGGATGGGAGCTCCTTCAGCTCAACGGGTGGTGGGTCCTCAACAGAAGGGTGTGCCTTAGGCTCGACATCGCGATCAACAACCTCAAAGACCTCCAGGCATGGGGGAGGCTCATGACCTAACAGACAGGCCATCTCCTCAGCTGGCTTGCTCACGAAAATCAAACCAAACACCTCCCTACTAAGTAACTGTGTGTCCCGTGTCTCCTCTTCAAATGTGTCCAGAAGATGATCACTCACGCATGAATCAATGGTGTCAATGAAGTAAAATGCATCATCCTGACTCTGTGGGTGCTGCATGGACCTCCCAATATCAAAGGTCACCTCCTCATCATCGACCCTAAGTGTAAGTCTACCGGTGCAGACATCAATCAGGGTCCTAGCAGTGGCTAGGAACGGCCGACCAAGGATAAGTGGTACATTTTTATCCTCGTCCATGTCTAGAATCACAAAGTCAACTGGAAACACAATCTTGTCAATCTTGACAAGCATATTCTCTACAATACCTTGTGGGTATTTCACAGATCTATCACCAAGCTGAATGCTCATACGTGTCGGCTTAGGCTCGCCTAGGTCTAGTTTAGCAAAAACCGCATAAGGCATGAGGTTAATGCTAGCACCAAGGTCAGCCAAAGAATTGCTGACAGATAAACTACCAATAAAGCATGGGATAGTGAAACTCCCGGGATCATTCATCTTCTTAGGTAGTTTATTTTGGAGAATGGCAGAACACTCCTCATTCAAAGTCACATGCGAAAGCTCCTCAAGTTTCTTTTTGTTGGTGAGGATGTATTTTAGAAACTTTGCATACTTAGGCATCTGTGCAAGTGCCTCAATGAATGGTAAATTTATATGGAGTTGCTTAAAAAGTTCAAGAAATTTACCATAGTATTCCTCCATTTTCTGCTTCTTCAATCTCCCTGGGTATGGAATGAGAGGAACATACTCTCTCACTGGCTCCCTAGATCATGCTGTACTTGCTGGGCCTCACCTCAGATGCACCTCATTTGGAGTCTCAGTGTCCACCTCCTAAACAATCGGCTTAGATGTGGAAGCCGGAGGGGTAGTCTCAGTGGTCTTGCCACTCCTCAAAGTGATAGCCTTCACGTGAGCATTCGGGTTCATTTTAGTATTGCTCGGGAGGCTACCCTGTTATCTCTCAAATAGAAGCTTCACGATCTGCCCTACCTGGTTCTCGATGGTCTGCATCGAGGCTTTCTGACTCCTCAACTCACTCTCGTGTCTCGCGAGCTGATCATCATAATCCTTGAACCGCTTTGCACTGTCCCGGCTCTGAGCGTTTTGGTTCTCTAAGATCAGTCCAAGCATATCGTTCATGCTGGGCTTCGCTTCAGATGTTGACTGCTGAGGTTGAGGAGGGTAAAACTAACCATGAGGCTGATGTGGTCGAGGAGCAAATCCGGATGGCTGTTGGCTAGAGGTGCCCGCTTTCCAATTGAAATTCGCGTGATTCTTCCACCCCGGATTGTAGGTATTGTTGTAGGGATTGTTTTGGGGGCGAACCTGGTTTCCCATGAAGTCAACCTGCTCGTGAATCATCTCTCCCTACTGACAATCACTACTCGACTGCGCTCCTCCACCCGTCTCACAACCAGATTGAGTCTGAATCTGGTTTGCCATCAACATATCAAACTTCGTGGACAAAGCGTCCATCCGTGCAGCAATGGCAGTAAAATTGTCTACATGGTGGAATACATGCCTCGTAGAGTTTCCTCTCAGGGGCTGGTGTGTGTGATTCTTCTTGGCAACTCTCTCTATGATCTAAAACGCTTCCCGGACGTTCTTCGTGCCAATGTCACCACCCCAAAAGTATCCACCAACTGCCGTCCTGTACTATCCAGGCCATGATAGAAGATCTGACACTGCTGCCACTTAGGCAACCCATGATGTGGAACCTTTCTCATAAGGCTTTTGAATCGGTCCCACGCCTCATAGAAAAGCTCATCATCCTCCTGTCGAAAATTGAGAATCCGGGTTCTCAATCTAACAGTTTTCTCAGGAGGGAATTTTTTTTGAAGAAACTTCTCAGCGAGTTGGTTCCATGTAGTGATGGAACCAGCTGGAAGTGAAAGAAGCCACTCCTTGGCTTGATCACGTAAGGAAAACGGAAAAAGCCTAAGGCGAATGGCATCATCGGTCGCGCCATGGATCCTGAAAGTGGCGCAAACCTTCAGAAAACCAGCAATGTGAGCACTAGGATCCTCATGATCCTTGCCATAGTACTGCACCGCATGCCGCAACATGGTAATGGTATTGGATTTAATTTCAAAGTTATTATTATCAATCTTCGGCTGGGTAATGCTCATCTCCAGACCACCAAGCGTCGGGGTACCGATATCGTTCAGCGGCCTCGTCTCGAAGTCCTGGTCCGCCATGTCTACGTGCACCTCGTGGAACTCCTCATCTCCCTCAATAGCTGCGGCTACTACACGGGCTCGTTCCCGCAATCGTCTATGAAAATATCGTTCAGGTTCAAAAGAAGGCTCGACAATTGCAGACGCGGGGGTTGAGGACATGCACTACCTGCAAAACAAGAAAAATATACAATGCAACTATACCAATAAAAAAAAGCACAAAAAAATAAAAATAAATAAATAAATAAAACTAAACTAAACTAAACTAAACTACACAAACAACTAGACACTAAAAAAATAAGTTTTTTTTTACAAACAAAATATTAACAAGTGGCTAAGTCAGTAACTCGAATCGTTCTTGAAATATGCCGCATCCCCAGAAACGGCGTCAAAAACTTGATGGTGCGTGAAGTATATATATTTTTTTGAAGATATTTGTTCACACAATTTCTAGTTTTAAAATAGTTTCTACCCTAAATTAAACTACACACACGAAAGGCAAGTGTACCTATCGAAAAGTAATATAATTTAAATGGTAAGAACCGGATATCAATCCGTGGACGTGGTTTCTCAATACTAAACTTTTTCTACTGTAAAGCCTTTTCAAAGAGTTGATTTTTGACGTTTCTAAATTAAATTGCAAAATATTAAAAACTAAACTAACTAACACAAATGCAATCAATCAAGGAGGAATATCACTTTAATCTCGAATCCATTTAGTTAACAAATGACAATAATAATGGATACGTGGAAAGATCACAAAACTCACAAATGACTAAAATCTTGCTAAAGAAATCTAGCCTTATGATTTGTTGGAAAGTTAGGATGAAAAACACAAACTAACCACCTAAAATCATACAAGTAAAAACAAGTGATACAATCATGTTAATGTTTGAAAATATAGATTAATTTCCCGTCAAGGATATGTAATCCAACAATGATTTGGAAAGATCATATGAAAAACACATAACCCACCTAAGGTTGATTAATCTAAGTAATATTCATGTATTTCTTCAATTAATGATTTTCATGTCAAGATTACATAAACTAGCAACTCGTGTCAACAAATCCTAGATGAACATAAGACCTAACATGACAAGATCATTACAAACACTTTGTCTTTCCAAACATAAGCATAAGGATGCACATTCAAGAGTTTATCATGAATAATCAAGACTTCATTCACCATTCCTAGTTAAAAGACATGAACTAGCTTAAACCTATACAAATCCATGAATGAAAGTTTAAATTATGAGTTTTCCAACATTACATAATTAAACAATCATAAGTATTGAACAACAATTAGAACCTTCAAATACACAATACCATTGAAGAATAATCAAGAAATTGCTATAACATTAACATAATCATTCCCAATAATCCATAATTTCATCAAATGTTAACTAAGCTTCATCTAAATTAAAGTGATACAAAGAGTTTAGCTCATCATGAGCTCAAAAACAACATACAAGCTTGATATAGTTAAAAGTTTCATGGTAAAATTAACAAGAATCAAACCAAGAATCCAAGCTTAGATGATGTAGATGATGTGTGATGATCTTCTTGATGTTAAAATCCCTCCTAGATGCTTGCAAGTGGGTTAAATTTTCTGATTTTTGGAGTTGGAAACCTTAGGGTATAACTCTCTGCCTTTAAAATGAGCACACTATTTTTTGTTTTATAGAGAAGAAAGGGAGCACAATTGTGCTCATGGGTGAGCATGGTTGTGCTCGTGTGTTGACCAGATCGACACGCCCATTGGTCCTTCAATGCCTAAGAAACACTTTTCCTGGGACTAGAATAGGCTTTGATCTCGAGATAGATGAGCATTGTCATGCTTAATTGTGGCCATGATCGTGATTGCAAAAATGGAGATCTAGGTTTGGATTGTCTGAAGAAAAGCAAGCATGATCATGCTTATCCACAAGCATGATTGTGCTTCGGATTGAACATGGTTGTGCTTAGGTGTAGCATGGTTGTGCTTGTGCTTGTGCTTGCACCTTTAACATCAGAACAACAACTTTCAACCTTCATCTAGTTCCATTTTATCTTGATTTCTCTCAAATCTTCATAAATCCCCACCAAACCTAAGAATCAACAAATATCATTTGATTAGTGTTTAACCTCTTGAAATTTCCAATGAACATGCACAAAATATGGGTAAATTTGTGTGATAAATATGTGTAACTTTTAAGCACATCAATGAACTGTATGCTAGATTTGGTGAACTTTTGCGCATGTTAAGTGTATAATTGCATATGATTGCATGATATCTTGTATTTGGCTAACATGTGGGATGTCGGGTCACCAATGGGATGTCGGGTATTGTTTGGTGTGGTCTTTAATGTTCAAACATATTTTCAACATACACAGTTATGGCCTGGACAATTGGGGACTAATTAACATGCGGGTTATTAGTCTAACATCTTATACACTCTTCATGATAGGTCACCGGTAGTTGGGACTATCTATCTGAGTTGATTTACTTATTTTAAGAAGAAAGCAACCTAAGGTGAGTTTCACGGCCCCTCTTTTAGTGTTTATGTTTTCAGGGGTGAAACATGTTATGTACTTGCTTTCATGCTGATCATGTTATGCTAGTGTTACTTTGTGTTCTTACTGTATGATAGTTCAGTTATACCGATGGGCGGTAGTTCATTAGCCATGGTTCGGTAGTTCGGTTGGCTGGGCTCGGCCGTTCAGTTCACCGTGGATCGGTAGTTCAGTTATGCTTGGGTTGGTAATTCGGTTACACACGGGTGTTCCACACCTGGTATCGTATTAGCGGTTTCATATGTCGGGTTTGGCATACTTATAGGATAACAATAACATGATGGAACATTCAAACTGTTGGAAACGTTTTACTTAAAAACCTGTGAACTCACCAGCATTTTGTGCTGACGTTTTTAGCATGTTTTCTTAGGTCGCTAAGGTAGCAGTTGTTGATAGGCGCACGGTGTCGCACAACGTTTAGGGTTTCATTTGCATGGTTTTCAAACGTTGTCGAACTTATGTTGTCTATGTCTTTGAAGTTGTATGGATGTTTAATGCTTCCTCTGACGTTTGTTACATTTTGAAAACTTAATGAATGGTCTACGTTTCTTTTACATTTAGTGGTCGTTTATTGTGACCGTTGACTTGGTGTGTCACGCGCCTCGCGGTAAAACCCCGCAAATGGAATTTGAGGGTGTGACAAATTGGCATCAGAGCCAATGGTTATAGTGAACTAGGACTACATGTAGAGTCTAGTCTATAGCCGAGTTTCACACACTAGATGGTCACATACTTACGAGTCTTATTACATGTTACACTTACTAGTTTTGGGGGTGTCGGTAACATCGATGTCATCTATGTGTTACATCATCCATTCTGATTCTTGTTTGATTCTATCTTCTACTCTTACCTTATTTTCGTCTCCGGGTTTTGGAAATGAAGAGGTTGACTTGTGGACACGGAAGTGGTGTACATTGGAGTGGCTTCGGCACATCCTTGAGATCTGTCCAGGATTCGGACATCTCCCTTCTATACTCCAATGGACACACTTGCCTACACGCACTATCTTACACTTGTACTTGTAGTGGTACATCCTTAAGTGTTTTTGTTTGGTGACTTCAACTTCATATTTGGAGTACGTTTGGAGGACCATGTAGAACAGTTTATCATTTCAGGTGCACACGAAATAATAAACCGGGATGCATGAAAATCCTGGTGGACATTGTTTTTGGACTGATGGTCTGGACTGAAATTGGGTCTGAAATCTTGGGTTGCTAATGGATTATATTAGTGACTAGACGGTCACATGTTTATGAGTCGTTTATTCTTTCTTTGGGTTATCTATTCTCTACCTTACCTTCTTCTTCGGGATTTGGAGACGAAGGGACCAACTTGTTGATTCATTGCACGGTGGTATTGAACATTGAGGCGTACCTTCGAGATTGTCCAGTGTTCGAACATCTTCCTTTTATGCTCCCATGGGCCCACTTGCTTACACACACTATCTTGCACTTGTACTTGGTTTAGTACATTTCGGGATGATTATTCATTTGTGGATTCTTATACGCTTGGTATCCTGATCGGATGATTCGTGGTTAATACGGATTGGTCGGATCAGGATGATTCCTTATCATTGTCGCTAGTGGTTTTTACTAGTGACGAAGCCGAACATCTTGTTCTTTTGTATTCCAAAGGATGTCTGCTGCTCATGGTGGTGGTCGTGCTGGGGGACGCCGTGGTGGCGGTGGTGGTCATGCTGGGGGTCGTGGCGGTGGGAACGTCACTATGACCCGTGAAGAACTGAACAATCTGATCCAGCAACAGGTGTCTGTTTCCCTTGCTGCCTTTTAGGCTGCTCAGCAAGGCTTTGGTGGTAATTTGATTTCTGTTACTCCTGTTTTTATCTTGCGTGGGTTGCTACCTTTTAGGCTGCTCAGCAAGGCTTTGGTGGTAATTTGATTTCTGTTACTCCTGTTTTTATCTTGCGTAGGGTATTCATTTTGTTTCATTTGGTGTGTTGGTACAGGTAATGTTGTTAACCCACTTCCTCCTATTTGCACCTATAAGATGTTTATGAATTGCAAGCCGCGCAATTTCTTTGGTTCTGAGGGAGCAGTGGGATTGCTCCAGTGGTTGGAGAAGGTCGAGTCTTTGTTTGCTTTGTGTGGGTGTCCTGTTGTGGATCGTGTGAAGTATGCTTCTGATACTTTTGAGGGACCAGCCTTGACGTGGTGGAACTCTATTGTTCAGGTTATGGACTTGGTGGAAGCTTATGGTATGCTTTGGTCTGATTTGTGTCTCGGTTGAAGACGGAGCACTGTCCTAGGGACGAGATTAAGAGGTTGGAACATGAGTTGTGGAATCATCAGATGGTGGGATCGGACATTGAGGGGTACACTGCTAGATATCAAGAGTTGAATCTTATTTGTTTGGATGCTTCTACTCCTAAGTTTAAGAGGATCGAGTTCTTGGTTGCTGGGCTTGTGCCTGAGATTCGCGGGTTGGTGACTGCAAATGATTCTGCTTCCTTGCAGGGGATGATCAGGTTGGCTCACAAGCTAGCTCATCAGAAAGTTCAGGATGGTGTTTTGCCTCCCAAGGGTGTTACTGTGGAGACTCTGGGGAATAATCAGATGAAATTTGAGGCTGAGGATTCGTCATCTGAGTAGAAGCAAGTAGGGTATGCTGGGAAGCTCCCGAAGTGTAACTAGTGTGGATTTTATCATCACGGTCATTGTGATGGGTTTTGTTGTAACAGATGCAAGTTGGTGGGGGCACGTTGCTAAGGATTGTAGGGTCAACCTTCAGCCGGGGCAGGTTCGAGCTGATACTCGGGGAAATAAAAAATGTTACAATTGTAGCGGGACAGAACACTTCAGACGGAACTGCCCACAGTTGGTTCAGGGTGCAAACGCAGGTGGTGGAGGCAACGGTGGTGGGGGAAACGCCCGACAGGATCATGCTGCTGATATCGGTACGTTTTCTTTTCTTGAGTGTCATGTTTTGGGTTTTTGGTTTTGATTCTTGTGTCGTTGGGTTTGCGTGTTTATTGCGTTTTGTCTATGGGATAGACCTGGTGCCTACACCTGGAGTGGTTAAGGTACTTAGGTTATCGTGTGTCACGATTGGCGGTTTTCTTTCGAACTTGTTATGACCATTTTGAGTTCTTGGTCACTTCTTTATCGCACTAGCGTATCATTGGGGATTCATGGGTTCGATGAACTGCGTCTGCTAACCTGTCACACCCCGACTATTCCCCAAATCGGTTGTGACGTTTGGTAACTTCGCCACGCAGCGGAAAGATGCATCTAAGACCTTTTGTTTCCTGAACGCCAATTCTAACCCTCTAGGATCCCCGATCCCAAGACGTCGCCCACTCCAACCGTGCCATTACCAAAGTTTAAACCTGAAAGACATGCTTAAAAAGTCAACATAAAGCTGGTGAGTTCATAAGTTTGCGAAACCGGAGGTTAAGTTTAACCCGAAATCATTTCAACCCGAGATCTATGTAGTCCAAATCCAGGAACTAGTTGCGTAACCACAAACCAGGGAATAAAGTTATGTAATTCCAAACCAGGAGTAAAGTTATGTTGTTCCATACGAGGAATAAAGTTTTACAAAAACATTTCCATAAGTTTTGAAAGATCCATCATGTTACTACTATGTTAATGACCGAGACAATATGCACCCGCCCGGCCTCCAACCGTCGAGTGGGGTCTGTCAGTCCCAATAGATCTATCCACTTTTCCCCCGCTATGCAATCCAGCATATTCATGGTTTCCCTGGGACTTCACGAATCGTATAGTACAAATGAATTTAACACTAGTATAACATGATATTTTATGAAACAAGTATAAAGCATGTGTCTCCCCCGAAATGTAAAGACTTTAAGTGGGGCCGTGAAACTCACGCAACCCATTTCATTTCCCATGTACGGTTTTTCAAAGTGTTTGAAATGTTAAACTTTTCCCAAAACTTGATCACTTTAATTTCATCAGATTTTCATAAAAGAAGCATGTCTCCCCCCCCCCCCGAAAACATTTATAAAAACGATAAAAAGTGGGGTCATGAACTCACCTTAATTTCCATGCTAGGCTAGCAAACAAAGCCTGAAACCTCGACCGACTTCCTCGTGCCCTAATTACCAACAAAGGCCACCTTAACAGTCTATCACACATAAGCCTAGCTTATTAACCGCTTACAAGATAGTCTACTCGACTGTCTTGACTCGTGTGTACCAACACAAGTCTAAATACGTTTCAACATGATGAACCGACAATGACTTATCTTAATTCACATATTACATAAAACATAGCATCCAAGTTGCAAACTTGTTACTATTTGTATATAAACCATGTTGGACTAGTACCCCGAAACGTATAATTATCCTGAATCGCTGCTCGTCTCGCAAATCATGCAAATGTATTTGCTTTGCGTAATTATATATTACAAAATACCCTTTGAGGAAATACAAATTTAGGTATTAAACCGATCAATAACATTTGTTACTTTTTCCCAAATAATGTTTGCAAATCATCTTTATCGTTACGAATAAAGGGACCTTGAAAGCAATTCGATTTGTTTGTCCAAAACACTTAGGGGAATCTATTTATAGAAATAGTAGTTCGTTACGCTTTGATTGTATAAAAATTTGGGCAGAGTTTTTTCTACTTTTGTACGAACCAGACAACACCCGTTGTCTACAATTTTCCCCAAAATCAACTTTTAAACACAATTCGTCAAGTCCTTTTATCCACAATTCCGATTCACGAGACTATACGTTTCGTCACCTATGTATACTTATTTATATATATATATAGCAATATATATATATATATATATAACATATTGTCCGACAATATAGTCCAATGTTATTTAGTCCGGTGTTCAATATCATAAGTCACGTTAAGTTAACCATTTACCAAATCGTTCGATATATAATATAGTTACCGTTTATTGTTATTATTATTATTATTATTATTATTATTATTATTATTATTATTATTATTATTATTATTATTATTATTATTATTATTATTATTCGGTCCGTTTGCGAGTTAAAACTATTCTATCCATATCAATATATTTATAAATATATAATATTCATAAATATATAATATTCATAAATATATAATATTTACAAATATACAATATTTATAAATATATAACATCTACAAATAATAACGAATATGAACTCAAGTATACCGAATCGTACGCGCGTGTCTCGATCTACGTGGTAGCCGGTACCGATCCGTTTGACCAGATCTGAGCCGAACATCAAAACCAAAACCTAAATTCACTGGTTTGACCAAATCTGACTGAGTTGAAACTAAACCCGAACAATTGACTCGACCACCAGTCGAGGACCCGAGACCCGAACCGAATGTGACCTGAACCGAGACCAGCTGAAAATAACCACCGCCATTATCAAACCTGACCATTGTTGGTCACCATGACCACCACGATTTGACCACCCGATCGGCCGCCACAAACCCGAACCCGACGGCATCACCGAAACCATTATCCGAGCCAGAGCCACTCTCTTGACCACAAGGAACCGGACCACCACGACCCACCTTAAACCACTAATCGAACCCATAAATCTTGAGCACCAACCGGATCTGGAACACCAAAGCCACCATCTTCGGCCTTCGTAAACCACCACGAAATCCCAATCAAAACCCACCTAACTACTGACACACAGCCACAAACAGGACCAAACGAACCACCATAAACCACCCACCATTGTTATCCTCCACTACCGCCTACTCCCGCAACAGTCTGACCACCACAACCTCTGATTGTTACTTGCAACTCCAAGCCCCAAACCCGTTGTCTGCGTTCGGAACCAACAGCCACCGCCACCACCATGGGAGGTGGTGGTCGGCCGGCTTCTGCCGGAAGGAGAAGAGAGGGAGACGAGAGAGATTGAGAGAGATAGGGAGGGTTAGAGAGTGAGGTGAATGTTAGAGAGAGATAGAGTGTGATGAGAGGTTTAGGGTTTTTTCTTTGTTGGCTGCTAAAAAGATGAAGAAGGAGGTAGAATATGACGTTTTTATAGGTAGGGTTAGGTTAGGTGGGGTATACCTCGTATTCGAACCCGTTTAAACGTTGTATGCCTCGGTTTCTATTCAGGCTCGGTTATTGGTTATAAAAATTAGTCGGTTTTGTTCGTAATTATAAAGTATAGTAAACCGAGCAAAAATATAAACATTTTCGTTATCCGATGCGTGCTTTCAATTCTCGCGTTTAAATCACGTTAAAATATTCGATCACAGTTTCCTTTGCTAAAACGTTTGGTTAACTTCCGAAACTTAATAATTAACAATATTTAAAGTGAATAATTATTTCACATAATAAAAATCACATCAGTATTGATCGAAAGTTTCCCGTTGTCACATTCTCCCCATGTTACAGAAATTTTGTCCTCAAAATTTGGGGTAGGATATCTTCGAAGAACCAATGGGAGTAAACCAAAAAAGTCAACGGACATGTCGGTACAAATGGCACGAAATAAAGTTCCAGAATCAACCGAATGCAAAGTATAGACAATAATTCGTCAATAATACTATTGGAGCACCTTAAACGAAGAAACTAGTGCCCCAACTTTTACATTACACACCGCAAGGCGTGTTTGGATTTAAGACAATAATAAACAAACTGATGAAAATGAGGCATGCTAAATAAAATCATCCACTAAAATTAGTCGAATGAATATTCACCACAAGGTGCTGTATCAAATTCAAACAATTCGATTCAACCAAAGTGTCGACTTTAAAGAAACTCATCGACGAAGTATCAAAAGATTCAATGCCCACAATGGCCTAACACATCAAGACTAGAATGCAAGCATTACGAGCAACGTAATGATAAACAAATCATTAATGAAACCTTTGTTCGATGTGAAACACTACAATGAACCTTCAAAAATTTTAAGAATCCAACCATCCAAAAGTTGACACGTGTACATAATTACTTGTCTAGTTCTGTGGAATGATAAGGAATCAACAAAAATTGATTCCTTTACAATAGAATGTCGAAGGCCACAACTCGAAAGAAGAGAGATATGTAAATCATACCCAAGGATATAACTAGGTTTTAAAACAGGAACCTTAGAAGCTCAAGGAACAAGATCATCAAGATCTTAAACTGGTTAAAGAAAAATAAAGGCACAGATGACACGAACAGGGGAGAATTAGCAATCACGTCCGCAACAACAAAAGAATGAATAACCCTTATCCATTATTTATATATATACTCAATATATAATAATATAGATACCCTCACGATATAATTTCTTAGAACTATCAAGTGCATGTAAATTTACAATAATGTAACGTCTACGTTATCGAAAATTTACCTCACAAGATCATCCTATTAACCTCCATCATGAGTATATCACAAGTACCAATTAAATCCACATAATAGCACGTATGTATTACATAATATAATGTTTGTTGTGTGCACCACCTTTCCCAGTGCTCTTCCCGTCCGCATTCCAGCTTCTCAGCATCATCGGCAAAACGAGGTGCCTCATCAAGACGTTTCTGACCCAAGTCGACCCTGACGACATAGCATGCTCCGAACCAAGGATGCGAGACCGCAAATGATGCAACAATCCCTTTGCCAACTCGTCCAACTAACGCGACACGTGTGAGCATTCTAGATACGTCCATGCTTAAGTCGACAACCATTGGCGATACGTACTATATATACTTTAAGTAAATGCACATAGTATATAAACAAGTAAATTGTTTCTCATACCAAGAAACAATGACTCGGCTAACTCTACATGAATAACCACTTTGATATCTAAAGCGATGACTTTCCAGTCACCAGTGAGGTATGCCTAACCACCACGTGTTATTATCCTTTCTATATACCATTATAGAAAAATACTGACTATTCACATAAGAAAAGTATATGTTTCTTATGACGAAGAAATGTACGTTGAGCTAGTGTAACACACCACTAGTCATGTCACTGCTTTGGCAACAGTTGGAATTTCAGTTCCTAGGCGTTCATGCTAAATATTGTCTTAGAAGGTTTGGTCCCTATCTCAAAACAAACTCATGTGAAAGCCTAGATATCTACATAGAAACCAAATTCGCTAAAACCTATGGCTCTGATACCAAACTGTCACACCCCGACTTTTCCCCAAATCGGTTGTGACGTTTGGTAACTTCGCCACGCAGCAGAAAGATGCATCTAAGACCTTTTGTTTCCTGAACGCCAATTCTAACCCTCTAGGATCCTCGATCCCAAGACGTCGCCCACTCCAACCGTGTCGTTAACAAAGTTTAAACCTAAAAGACATGCTTAAAAAGTCAACATAAAGCTGGTGAGTTCATACGTTTGCGAAACTAAAAGTTAAGTTTAACCCGAAACATTTCAACCCGAGATCTATGTAGTCCAAATCCAGGAACTAGTTGCGTAACCCCAAACCAGGGAATAAAGTTATGTTATTCCAAACCAGGAGTAAAGTTATGTTGTTCCATACCAGGAATAAAGTTTTACAAAAACATTTCCATAAGTTTTGAAAGATTCATCATGTTACTACTATGTTAAGATGATAGCGTTAGCTAGACGCATGAATGATACTACTACGATCTGGAAACCATTACAGACAAGATGAAACAAGAACTGCCCGAAATATGCACTACCGTCCCATGGCAGCGTTGAATGACCGAGACAATATGCACCCGTCCGGCCTCCAACTGTCGAGTGGGGTCTGTCATTCCCAATAGATCTATCCACATTTCCCCCGCTATGCAATCCAGCATATTCATGGTTTCCCTGGGACTTCACGAATAATATAGTACAAATGAATTTAACACTAGTATAACATGATATTTTATGAAACAAGTATAAAGCATGTGTCTCCCTCGAAATGTAAAGACTTTAAGTGGGGCCGTGAAACTCACGCAACCCATTTCATTTCCCATATACGATTTTTCAAAGTGTTTGAAATGTTAAACTTTTCCCAAAACTTGATCACTTTAATTTCATCAGATTTTCATAAAAGAAGCATGTCTTCCCCCCGAAAACATTTATAAAAACGATAAAAAGTGGGGTCATGAACTCACCTTAATTTCCATGCTAGGCTAGCAAACAAATCCTGAAACCTCGACCAACTTCCACGTGCCCTAATTACCAACAAAGGACACCTTAACAGTCTATCACACATAATCCTAGCTTATTAACCGCTTACAAGATAGTCTACTCGACTGTCTAGGCTCGTGTGTACCAACACGAGGCTAAATACGTTTCAACTCGATGAACCGACAATGACTTATCTTAATTCACATATTACATACAACATAGCATCCAAGTTGCACACTTGTTACTATTTGTGTATAAACCATGTTGGACTAGTACTGTAGATGCATTTTGTGCGACTAATGCTTTGGATTACTATTAACATTTATTTTTGTGTTCTGATGAATGGTCGAAGGAAAGATAAATGGGCTAATGAGAGATTATAAAGGTGCGAAGGAGAGCAAAAGGTGCGAAGGAGAGATAGGAGGTCGAAGGTAGAATAGATGTTAATGTATAGCTTGGTTCGACCATGATGAATGGGCGAACCTGCACATTCGACCAAGAAATATGGGCGAATGTGCAGGCCTATAAATAGGTTAAGCTCATTTTGAATGTAAGTTTTTGGTCATTTTTGTTTCCCTCCTGTTTGAGTCTCTCCCTAGGGTTTTGTGTAAACTTAATTCACATCATATATTGATTGTAAAGCTTATTTTAACGTGTAATTGAGTGTTTTTATGAATGAATGAAGCTTTTAAAGATGATTTCTGTGTTTTGTTGATATTATTATCATTTTGTGATTGATTCAGGGATTCCGCACCTGAATCAAACTTGTTTGATCACTATCTTTGTAGATTTGACGATCCTACGCGCATACAAAGTGGTATCAGAGCCATTATAGATCAAACAACCACAAATTGATAATTTTATAGCTGATTTGGACCCTATTTTGATCAAAAACTTTCTGTTTTCATTGATAAAACTGAATTGATGATAATTTGATTGATTAGAGCTTGTTTTCATGGATAAAATGCATTATTCTCTTTGATAAACTTGTTCCAAATCAAATCCGAAGCAAAACCTGATTAGAATCATCAAATTCTTTCAACTTTTGAAAAATTTGATCAAAATTAACTGATTTTCAAAGAATAACCGTTTTTGAAAGTGCACGGTCGAACCTAGGGAGAATGGGAGAACGTGTGTGTTAATTTGGTCGAATCAAAGGATTTTTGGTTGAAGGTGGTGTTTTAACTTGTCGAATCTAGAGTTTGTTAGTGTATTGGTGTACATTCGACCATATTTGTCTCATTCGACCATTCGGACGGTCGAAGGTGAAATTCAAACGGTCGAAAGAGAGTTTAAACGGTCGAAAGTGATTTGTGTTTGTCATATCTCTCATTCGTATCATTTCAAACGGTCGAAGGAGAACAGTTTTTCTCATTCGACCACTCGACACATACGAAGGAGGAATCTGTTTTAAACTTTTCTAATCTTTTCGTGTTTAATCATTTTCAGATCAAGATGTGGAACTTTCCTACTACACCACGACCTAACACGACACCACAACAGTAGACAACCATGGATCCTTGGTCGGTTGCTGCCCAAAAGTCTAGTCAACCATCACAACCTATCAACTACATGGCAATGACTAGTACTATTCCTCAACATGTTGCGCAACCACAACCGCAACCGATTGGTGACTATTGGGGAGTAGCAGCAGCAGCGGTTCACTCACAGACGACTAATGCCATATCAACTCGTATTCAAGACTTGTCCTCGGGGAGTGGAAACCGTCCACCTAAGCTTATGGAAATGGTCAATTACAACACGTGGAAGACCAAATTCAAGATCCATTTAGAGGGTATGGGTTTAGAGGGAACTGAGGCGTGGCAGATGATTGTAAAAGGCTATGTTGCTCCGATCTTGGAGAACACGGGAGAGCCTATTCCATTGGAAAATCTTGCAGACGATGAAAAGAAAAAGTTTGCTATTGAGAAGAAGGCATTTTCTCAATTGTCTCAAGCTATCAACACTGATTTGCTTCATCAGTTTGGTTCTTGTACAACTTCTAAACAGTTGTGGGATATGCTAAGGAACAGGCATGATGGAAATGAGAAGACTAGGAAGCTAAGGATGGAAGAGCTTTGGAAAGAGTTTGAGAATTTTAGTTACATGGGTAATGAGACGTTGAAAGAGTTGGTCCCAAGGTATTGCCATTTACTCATAGAGCTTTCAAGCTATGAGATTAGCATACCTATGTCCAAATTGGTGGACAAGTTTGCCGATGCATTGCCACCGTATTGGAACCAACATATCGAGGTGTTAAAAGAGAAGGATGCGTATCAGTATTGGATGATAAATGAATTCATTCAGAAACTGGAAAACAAGGAGATGGAGGAAAAGAGGAAAGCAAAAAGGGCTCAAATTCCTCAGAATCCGGAATTGTATCTTGGTGGTACATCTACTTCTCATTCTACTTCCAGTTCTACTTCTAATGTTTCTCCACACATCGCATGCGTATCTAACATTGTTGAACCACCCAAACAACCAATCAATTACCTTTCTTAAACATCTTCATATACCTCACCATCATATCCTACAACTACTACTTACATTCCACCATTTTCACCCATGCAACAAGCAGCATGTTACTCTGCTAGACAACCTCAACAACAACAACCATACAATCCTCAAATGAACCAGATGCAACTTAATCAAAGTCAAACTAACCAAAGCCCGATTGTGTTGGAGACATCAAATCTAAACAATGTTACTGTTGAGATTGCCCAACAACATGTAGCATTATTTTCAGCAATGGTAGCATCGTACAATGGCTTGGTTGCTAGTCAAATTGGGAACAACAACTTGACCAATGAGGACTACGCACAGATTGACAAGGAAGAAATGGAATTAATGGATATTCACTGGGCCTTTGCCAGTATCATGAGAAGAGCCACTGATTTTATTCAAAAGACCGGGAAAACTGATCTTTCTACTTCTCCTAACACCACTTATGGCTTCAACAAAGCCAAAGTCACTTGTTTCAACTGTGGTGAGAAAGGTCATTTCAAAAGAGAGTGCACACAGCCAGCACAACAAGGTAATAGAAATCCATTCAACTCTAACTACCAAAGCTGACAAACCCAAAATCAAAATCAAGTGTCATACCAAAGTCCCAACATTTCAAGTTTTCAACCTCACAACAACCATCAAAACCGTCAAAATAACCAACAAAATAACAATGCTAGACAATCCACACCACAAAACCAAACACAACAGAATTTAAACCGAACAATCATTCCCATTTCTACACCAAACACACAAACCCAAACCGAGAACCCAAATCAAGCTTTGGTGATACAGAAGGATGAGGGTTTTGATTGGACCGGTATGCAGTTAGGAGTTGAAGAAATTACTACTGGTAATGTGGCTTGTGTGGCACAGCAAATGAATTTGGATGAACCGGTGGAGGTTGAAGAAGAGATTGTGACTGAGAAGATGAGTGAGTTGAAGATTGAAGAGTTGAATGACGAGATGAATGTTGATGTTGAAGAGAAGAAGTCTGGAATGATTCTTGATTCAGTTGCTGATATTCCAGAGCAGTTTGATTCTACTTATTTTGATGAGGAGAGTGAGTCTGATTCTGAATCTAGTGTTAACTCACTGGATGATGACATTGACCAGTTGCTTGCTGAAGCTGACTTCTTGATGACCAGAAAATCATGCATAGTGGATGATGCTTGCACCAGAATTGATTATTCCAAGTTTTTCGCTGGGAAGGAAGCACACTTTGCACTGATGGCTATGACAGAACCTCCTAAACAGGTAAGTACTGAATCTACTGTTAATTCAAATTCAAATTGTGTTAAACATTGCAAAACTTGTGATAGATTGACAGAAGAAAATAAGCAACTCAAGGTTCAACTTGAGAGTGTAAAAATCAACTGTCAATCATATCAGAAAGAATCAAAAGAGTTCAACAGAGTACTTGATGGCTATAAGAAAGACGTTTCAGAATTGAAAAAGACTTTGTCTTTAAAACAAATGGCCATAAAGAACTATATCAATGATTTAGAAAACACCAAACTTGAAATCGCCACCATCAAGTGCTTTGCAGAGAAAGTAAACAAAAAGCTTGAGAGTTATAAGCATATTGCTTATGTTGTTGACCACATAATAGAAGAGCCTTCACAGCCTAGTAGTGCAAACTACAAAGCTGTCCCAGCTCCGGTGTTGTTTGAAAACCATAATTTGCACTCAATAGCACCGGAGAGCTCAGTTAAATCTGACTCTACATCGGATAAAGAGTCAAACACATCTAGTGTGGGAGACCCGTATTCTGATGTTAGACCTGTTCTGGGAAATAATGAGGGTGTTGTTGCTGCTGATTATTCTGATGAAGAGGATGAACAGTCTGAGAAGGTTGTTGAAAAAGTGAGTGATATTCCTGATGAAAATCACATCATCACTACTGAACCTGTTTCACCATCTCAGATTATCCATCCCATGGCTAACGCTCATAGAAAGAATCAATCAGTGAAGCCTGTTGAAAAGAAAGTTGAAAAGAAAATTGATAAGAAAATTGAAAAGAAAATTGAAAAGTCAGATGAAAAAGAAAATGAATCGTGTGATAAACCTGTTAAAGTGTTCTATCGGATGCAAGGCTCCGATAAGATTATTTCTGATGAAGAATATCCGATTCAATTTGCAAATTATTCAAAAATTGAAAAGATCTGGTAGGAAAGTACCATTTGGTTCCCGAAACATGAGCGAACAAATGATATACCTCCAGCAATCTTAAAGAAAATTCATTCAGATATTCCTAAAGAGCCAAAGGTCAATGTCACACAATTTGTTAAACCAAAAGATAAGTCAAATAGTTTTCTTGAGCCGACTTACTCAAAGGACCCCGCTCCTGAGAGTTTAAGAAGAAGGTGTATGGATGATCAATATCCTATCGCTAGTTATTCTAAGTCGAATGTCAGGGAAAATTATGAAGAGTACCGTGCGTGTTTTAAGTGCGGGGAGAGGGGGCATTTACTTGCCGACTGCCCGTATGTACGACATAAGAGGCACGAGGTGGAGATGAAGCAAAAGTATGAATGTCCGGTCGACAATCATTGTTATCCACAGAGACGGTTTGTCCCTCAACCAGCACCTTTTTATAACCAAAGCAATTATTTCAAAAGAAGGGAAAATCGTCCAATGACATATGATAGACGCAACCGGATAGCCACTGAGAAACCGTTAAAGAAACCAATGGTGAACGCAACTGTTGACAACAAAAAGGTTCCTGTTAAACCTAATGTCAAACCAACAGTTGGACCTGTCTCTGTTGAATCAGAGAAGGTAACCAAGAAGGTATCATTCAAAGATGAAGTAAAGAAACCGGCTGAGACCCCAAAATCTCAGATCCGGATCTTGAAAAGATCTGAACAATCTTGGTCACCAAAGGGATCTGAAGGTGCTTCATCTTCACAACAAAATGTGAAATCTGAGAATGAGAAAGATTTGTGTGAAAAGAAAAAGGGTTGATAAAAATCAAGATGTTTGTGAAAAATCTGAGAAATCTGAAACTTTGAAACAAACTGTTCAAAGACCCAAGACCAAACAGGCTTGAGTCCCCCGAAAAATCTAACTTCTTTACTTGATATGTGCAGGGAGCTTCAGCTGGCCCTATGAGCAGTCTTTGGATTGTTGAAAGTGGAGCTTCTGGTCACATGACAGGGGATCTTTCGCTACTATTTGATATTAGAAACATTAATGGAGGTTATGTAGGGTTTGCAGGAAACATGGGAGGTTATATTACCATGGAGGGTAGTGTGAGCAATGGAATTGTAAGTTTTGAGAGAATTTTTTATGTGAAGCAGATAGATTACAATCTGCTCAGTGTTAGTCAGATATGTGACAAACAATTTTCTGTGTTCTTTGACGACAAATCTTGCTACATACTCAAGCCGGGTTTTGAATTACCGAAAGAGTGGGTGATGTTAAAGGCGCCGAGAGTGAACAACTTGTACATTCTCAATATGTCGAAAGCCATGACCACCCAAGGCCAAGTCACGTGTATCCTCTCCAAGGCTATAGAAAAAGAATATATTATGTGGCACAGGATAATGGGGCACATTCACCTAAGAAAGATGAATCAATTGGTGAAGAATGAACTTGTCACAGGCGTGAACGTCAAACATTTTCACTTAAATGACAAGTGTGTGAGTTGTAAAAAGGGTAAGAAGCACAAACAATCCCATAGGCCAAAGAAAGTTAATTCCGTTGAACTGCCACATGAACATTTGAACATGGATCTGTTCGGACCGGTCAAGCGTAAGAGTCATGCTGGGGAGTTATACTGTCATGTGGTGACTGATGATTTTTCAAGATTCTCATGGGTTATGTGCTTACACCGAAAGAGCGACACGTTTGATAATTTGAAAGTTCTGTTCACTCGTCTGGAAAATATCTATGGTCTCAAGATCAAGAGGATTAGGAGTGATAATGGGACGGAGTTTAAAAATGCACAGATGGATGATCTTTGTGAAAAAAAAGGAATTCATCATGAATACAGTGCTCCGTATACCCCACAACAGAACGGTGTCGCGGAACGTAAAAACAGGACTCTAATTGAAACGGCGAGGACAATGCTTGCGGACTCAAATCTTCCAGTAATGTTCTGGAACGATGCAATTTACACAGCTTGTTATACTCTTAATCGTGTTTTAACGGTGATGAAGTTTGGCAAAACTTCTTATGAGCTGTTGAATCGTCGAAAGCCGAATTTAGAGTATCTAGAACCGTTTGGAGCTCCTTGTAATATGCTTATTAATCCATCTGAGAAGTTCGCACCGAAGGCTGAGGAAGTGTAACAGCCCACTTCCGTACCGTGATATTGTCCGGACATGTCCCGATTTTGCATTACTCGTAGGCAATTCCCAAGCCAAAACGCGTCACGATAGGGAAGGTATCCCACCTCTTATAAAGAAGTGTTGGTTCTCCTTCCCAACCGATGTGGGATCGTTACAATCCACCCCCCTTAAGGAGCCCAGCGTCATCGCTGGCACAACGGCCCGGCCCTGGCTCTGATACTATTTGTAACAGCACAATTCCGTACCGTGATATTGTCCGGGCATGTTCCGATTTTGCATTACTCGTAGGCAATTCCCACGCCAAAACGCGTCACGATAGGGAAGGTATCCCACCTCTTATAAAGAAGTGTTGGTTCTCCTTCCCAACAGATGTGGGATTGTTACAATCCAATTTGTAACAGCCCACTTCCGTACCGCGATATTGTCCGGGCATGTCCCGATTTTGCATTACTCGTAGGCAATTCCCACGCCAAAACGCGTCATGATAGGGAAGGTATCCCACCTCTTATAAAGAAGTGTTGGTTCTCCTTCCCAACCAATGTGGGATCGTTACAATCCACCCCCCTTAAGGAGCCCAGCGTCCTCGCTGGCACAACGGCCCGGCCCTGGCTCTGATACCATTTGTAACAGCCCACTTCCGTACCGCGATATTGTCCGGGCATGTCCCGATTTTGCATTACTCGTAGGCAATTCCCACGCCAAAACGCGTCACGATAGGGAAGGTATCCCACCTCTTATAAAGAAGTGTTGCTTCTCCTTCCCAACCGATGTGAGATCGTTACAGGAAGGATACTTTGTTGGATATGCAACCCCGCTCAAACGGGTATTCAACAAAAGGACTCGTCAGGTCGAGGAGTGGGCTAACGTTGAAGTGCAACGGTATACTCAGAATTTACAGGGAAGCGGTCCAGACTGGATGTTTGATTACAAAGATTTCTTTGAATCATTCAACCTAGATAGCTTGGTTGAAGAGGCTGTATTGCGTTTATATTACGAGGTCAAAAACGCAGTGACATCACCGTTGGTGCGTCCGATCACCGTGAATCCCCGAACAGCTTCTAATGATACCAATGTTCCTGTCGTTGAAGAAGAGGTATTCCAAGAAGCTTCCACAACGTTGAATTCATCAGAATCAGAAGATGACGACGATGATGTTACAAGTGAAGCTATCTTAGATCATGCTACAGAGACACCACCAGTGAACCCAACTACAAATGGCGCTTCAACATCGAATGTGGGTAATGATCTGGTTTCTGCAGAGAACTTAACTACTCAGATGGGAGTCCAAGTACCAGATTATCCGGAATCTCGGATACATTGAATTCACCCCATCGAGCAGGTTATTGGTGATCCTGGTAGCAGTGTGATGACGAGAGGTCAATTAAAGAATGCTAACTCACCAGAAAACCTTGGCAATCTTGCTTTATATGCCAAAATACAAAAATCAGGTTTTCAGATTGACTGGTCTTTTGCTTGTTATGTTTCGCAGGTGGACCCGCGAACTTACAAGGATGCTCTTTTGGACGACGCTTGGGTGGAAGCAATGCAAGAGGAGTTGTTGCAGTTTTAGAAACTTGGTGTTTGGACACTGACAGATTTGCCCCCAGGAAGAAAGAAGATTGGAACGAAGTGGGTTTTCAAATGCAAAAAGGATGATAGAGGAGTGATCGTAAGGAACAAAGCTCGTTTGGTTGTACAAGGATTTCATCAAGTGGAGGGAATCGATTACAACGAAATCTATGCACCAGTTGCACGCTTAGAGGCAATTCGAATGTTTCTGGCGTTTGCATCATACAATAAATTTAAGGTGTATCAAATGGATGTCAAGAGCGCGTTTCTCTACGGTGTGGTCAAGGAGGAAGTACACGTAGGTCAACCACCAGGCTTTGAAGATCCTATTCATCGGGATAAGGTCTACGTTTTGAACAAAGCTCTCTACGGGTTGCACCAAGCTCCAAGGCAATGGTATGAGGAGCTGAGCACGTATCTTCTTTCAAAAGGATTCAAGCGAGGTTTGGTAGATTGCACACTGTTCTCTAAACGAACAGGCGATGACTTGCTTCTAGTCCAGATTTATGTTGATGATATTATATTTGGGTCTACTAACGAAAGTCTGTGCAGAGAATTTGAGCGTGTTATGCAGGAAAAGTTTGAGATGAGCGCAATGGCAGAGTTGCAGTTTTTCCTAGGCTTGCAGGTGGAACAAAGACCAACGAGGATCTTTATTCACCAGACGAAATACGTTTCTGAAGTCTTGAGCCGATTCCAGATGGATGATTCGAAGCCGATGGACACCCCAATACAACCTAATCACGGGATTGGAGTTGACGCTAAGGGGGAGCTAACTGATCCATTTACATACAGAGCAATCATCGGATCTCTGATGTATCTCACCGCCTCTAGACCTGATATAATGTTTGCCACATGTCTCTGTGCACGTTATCAATCAAAGCCGAAACAGAGTCATCTTGCAGCTGTCAAACGTATCCTTAGATATCTGAAGGGTTGTCCGTCGAGAGGACTATGGTATCCTAATGATGATAATTTTGACCTAATCGCTTTTAGTGATGCAGATTGGGGCGGCTGTGATAAAGACAGCAAATCCACAACGGCTAGATGCCAGTTTATGGGGAGCAGGCTCGTGACCTGGCAGTGCAAGAAACAGACCGCAGTTACATTATCCACATGTGAAGCAGAATACGTTTCAGCATCGAGCTGCTGCTCACAAGTTCTTTGGATCCAACAACAGTTGGTGGACTACGGTTTGCAATTTCTTAAAACCCCTATTTACTGTGATAATGAAGCCGCAATCGCATTAACAAAAGACTTAGTAAATCACTCAAAGGCTAAACATATCCGGATTAAATACCATTTTATCCGTGATTGTTATGCTAAAGAGTTGATCGATATGGTCAAAATCCACACTGATTACCAACGCGCAGACCTTTTTACCAAAGCTTTTGATAAATCGAGATTTGAATATCTTTTGAAAGCTAACGGTATTAAAGAAAAACAAGACTGATCACCACCTCAGTTTATCATTTTTTAGTTAGTTTTACTGTTTTCAGAAAAATTTGAAAATCCAAAAACATTGAAAAATTTTCAAAATCCATAAAAATTAGAAAATTTCTTTGCTGACTGCTATATCTTCTTGCCTTAGATTAATGCCGTCAGAATTATGTGAACAAACGATATCTGGGCAGTCACATATTTGAAATGCTCCAGCTTATCCTTGGGAACAGTAAATTCAAAAATTTATAAAAATCAGAAAAACCAAAAATGATTTCCTGGAGAAAAAGGGGAAATGATAGTACATCAGTGGGGATTTGACACATTCTAAAGAAATGTAATGCAATATAGGGCGTGTGTTTGAGTCTGAGTGATGTGCTGATAGGCTTCGTAGACCTATTACTGCGTGCCTGATACATACATATCAAACGAACTGTTGTGTGGATGAACTCCTCATGGGCATATGGACTTAGTACCGTAATTTCGTTTGATAGGGTATTTGTACAAAACTAGGAGGTTTTGGGTCGTTATGTTATTAGTTGTCTGGGGATAGCCTCTCTGATCTTCTGCTGTAAGTCATTACGCACCTAGATCAGATAGGGTGTCTTTATAAAAGAGCTTTATGCCAAATCCAAAAGTTACCGAATTGAGGAGCTTTCCATGTTTTATGATAATCAAAGATTATCTATTACATCGTATTAATCACTGATGCAAATCATGATTGATATCAGTCCTCAACCTGGTAGAGTGCACATGTTACTTTGCTGCATTAATTTGTTGACCTGTATACCTCTGTGTCTCATACCTTGTAAATTACAGATGACGAAAGCATAATCACGCTTTACAATGAGTCTTTGTGCATTTACTTCTTGATACGGGAGTATGTCGTGTGCGTGGGAACCATAGACAATTACTTTTATACTATACATAATAATATCAGTTTAAAGCACTGCACAAAAGTCTGCATGTGAGTTTATGTGGATCACAATATCAGCAGTTGCCAGATCACACATTGTCTTTAATGATAATAATCAAAAAGATCAACGGTGTGATCAGATTTCTCAATAACTGATATGATCCCTTTACCGGAAATCCCAAAACATTTACTGCTTTATCTTTACATTTCTGTATTTTATTTTCTCGTCAAAAATTGCAAAACTCAAAAAGATTTTAGGTGTGTTTTAACATAAACTTTAGAAAATCCAAAAAGATTTTACATTTCTATCTTATTTTTGATAGTTGATGGTGGTTGATGACGATTTTCTAAAACTTGATGGACCATTTGAGCTTTGTAATCTTGAAATGAGAAAATATGATTGTCGGATGCTTAAAATTTGGAAAATATTTTGAACGGGACTCGATTTTGAGATTTGGTAAAATTTTCAAAAATTTTTGTTCACTTTCGCCCCTTCGTTGGGTCGAAGGAGGAATTTTTTGTTCATTCGTACGTTTAATTTTGGGCGAATGTGAGAGTTCTTAAGACATTTTCTCTTTCGAACCCTTATGTCTCATTCGCACCTTTAATTAGGGGCGAAGGAGACAAAAGCTTCACGTTCGACCACTATGAACGGGCGAATGAGCATCCTATAAATACCCTTATCTGCTCATTCGACCCATTCGAAAATTTTTCAAAAATTCTGATCTTAAGTCCACTTATTGCTCGTTGATTTTAGATTGTATCATTGTCTTCGTCTATTGTCACTGATCATTTTCCACCAATTTTTACAGGTTATCATCATGATTTGAATGCTTAATCTTTGCATTTTCAGTCCAAGCCCTAACTGTTATCAAACAGGGATTTAACAACGATAATTGGACATATTTTTGTTAAGGATTCATTGATTGAGTGTTATAGGGGGAGAATATTCAAAAACCTAGGGTGTTAGAACATCAGAATGATCAATTGATTACTAAACTGCTTCGAACCATAGTTTTTATAAGAAAACACTAAATAAATGGTTGTTTGTTAAAATTGATGATTAGGAAAGCTTTATCAGAGGTTTTAGGTGTTAGATAAATCAAAATGACAAGTTAAAACAGTCTGGATTTCAAAATTGAAATTTGAAATGAAGAACTGACATCTTCGCCTTTTACGAATGGTCGAACGTGCAAAAACGGGCGAAGGAGAAGGTTTGTTTGGGCGAATGAAGTCAAACGGGCGAATGAAACATTTTTCAAAAAATTTTCACATTCGAACCCTTGAAACTTCACATTCGCACCCAAGTTTTCTCATTCGAACCTTTAAATGGGCAAATGTAGAATTCAAAATTCAAATTTTCAAATTTTTGTTTATTTTTGTTTGTTTTTAACGCGTTTACTTGATTTGTTTTGCAGTTTTAACCATGTCTGAACAGGAAGATACGAGTGTTCCTGCTGGATCATCCTCACAGGCTGCCGAGACAGCAAAGACTGATATACTACCGTTCGAGAATGCGCACAATTGCTGTGCATATCTTGGAGACGTGAAGAAGCATACGGAGTTTACTGGGATTATTGAGTTTTTGAAGAGGAGCCGGGTGATCGATGCAATTGCTACACCTGCTATTATTTACAGAGATTTGTTACAGGAGTTCTGGACTAATGCGAAAATGGACTTCTGGGAGGGTGAATCTTCTCTGGTCAGCAAGATTCAAGGAGTGCTGATTATTGTGTCAGAGAATGATATTCGGGAAGCGTTGAAACTTGAAGACGTAAAGACGGATCCCAGGGAACTTAGTTGGACTGAACAAAGGAAGTGCTTTCTCAGAATGAAGTATAACGGACCGATTACTGATGGTTCGTTACACAAAGGAAAGCTCTGTCCTCAGTTCAAGTACTTAGCACACGTGATGATACATGTCTTCGGGTCAGCGGCTGGTGGTTATGATCTGATGAGGAAAAGCATAAGCTCGTTGATGGTAGCACTTATATTGAACAAACCGTTCAATGTATCATGAATGCTTATGGAACACTTGTTGGAACCAGTGAGAGGTACAAGGACTAGGAAGTTTTTGTTATATCCTAGATTCCTTCAAATGATTTTTGATTTGAAGTATAAGAATTTGAAGAGAGATCCGAAGCAGATTATTGTTCAGGAACATATGAACATTAATACTCTTGCCAGAATGAAGGCTTATAAGGGGTTGTCTGTAAATGAAAGACCTCTAGTGAGACGTTTATTTGGTCACTTAGTCAAGATTGATTATGTGGATCCTGGTCAAGATAAGGTGAGGCATGCTGACAGTGCATCTGACGAAGACAATCCGTTACATCCTGTTGATCCTAAGGCTAAACGAAAGCGTCAGGTAGTTAATGTGGGAGCAAAGAGTGGTAAAGGTAAAGAGAAAGAGATTAGAATTGAAGTTCAGACTGAAGCTGAACCAGCAAAGAAGAAAAGTGCGTCAAGAAGGCACAAAAGTATGGCAAAGAAAGGGTTACATCTTGTGGATGAAGCATCAGTTGATTCTGAGGAGACGCAAGAAGATGAGCGATGGGATTCTGATGAAGAGACGGTAAAGAGCTCCACGCCCAAGGCCACTGTGGCTGGTGAGTCTGCTAGTCTAAATAGGTCTTTGGAAGAACAGAGAAACAAGAGTCCTATTCATTTAGATGAAGCTGATGAAGATTTAGGCTTGGGATCAGGAGATTTTCCTGGATCGCCAATGCAGGGGGAGAAACAGAAGAAGCCCCAATTTAAGAAGAAGGAGAAAGTGTTAAAGCCCATGGAGAAGGGAGCTAGAGAGATTGAATCATTGATTGCTGGAAAAAAACTTCCACCAGCATCTAGCTCGAAATCACCGGTTACAAGTCCAGTTGCGAAAAAACAGAAAACATCATCAGGAACTGAGAAAGAGACTGATCTACCTGTTGATAAATTCAATGATGCACTGGCAAGAGTGTTAAAGAAGATTAAGAAAGGAAAGCTGCCTGCTGATGCTGAAGCTTCTACTCCAAAGGTCACAGTTGATAGCGATGTGATGAACGCTGTGAACCGGAAGCTAGCTGATATGATGAAGATAATTAATCAGCAGCAAGCAGAGATTGAGAAACTGAAGAACAACGATCAGAAGATGCTAGACGTTGTTGAGACATCACATGACAATCATGAAGCACTTGAAGCTAAAATCAAACGACTTCGCAAAGAAAACAAGAAGTTGTTGAAACACGAACAAAGAAACACCAGACGATACATAGCTTTGAAAGAAGACAACAAGAAGCTAAAAGAGAGTAACAAGCACATGGACAATCTGATAAAAGACTTGTACTCTCGAGCTCCTCAACTGAAAGAAGGTGAAGAGGACAAAGAACAAGATGAGGAGTAGGTTGATTTTGAACCATCTGACAATGAGGAGGAGGAAGATGAGGATCTTGATGAAGATGCTGGGAATGCTCCTCAAAAGAAGAAGAAGAAGGATGATGGAGATGATGATGGTTTGAATGGTGAATCTGGTGATGGAGACAGCTCTGCATTTGATGATGATGATGATGATGATGACGATACAGATAAATATAAATATGAGAAACAGGGATCTGGAAAAGGAGGTGAATCCAGTTCTAAAGCTCCTGGAGAATCGGTTGATGATGATACGATCTTTTGGAATGAAAAGCTGAAGTCATTGTCTGAAGATGATAAATTGATGTATCGCCAGATGCTCACTGATCGAGTCTGGACGATTGACATGACCAGTAGATTCTCTAAGATCTTTGAATCTAGTGACAGGATGCTTGAATTGGATTATAATGATCCAGATTTAGAAGATGGTGAAGTTTCTGCGGCAATGTCAAAGGAGATTTTAGAAGGTTTGGCAAAGCAAGTTGGGAAAACGTTGGAAGAACTATTGGCTGATAACCAGATTCCTAATCTACCTGAAAAGGAAGCTGGAAATCATTCTGATGATCATGACGTACCTGCGTTTGAGGAGATTGAAATTGAAGATATAACCAGTGAAGAGTATCCAGAATATTTCAAGAAAGATAAAGATTCTGGATTTGCTGCTTTCACTGAAGAGTTACTAAAAGTAGCCGAGAAACTTGCTAGAGAAAAGAGTGATAAGTTTGTAGAAGAAGTGTTTAAGGGGCATGATAAACCAAATATCGAACAATCTGATAGCTTGAAAGAGTTACTGAGGCAATTGAAAGAGAAAGAAGCCAATCGTCCGAAAGCAGAAATCCAGGGAAGCTTTTATAAACTCCACAATGAAATGTTTAAAGGAAGAGCGTTGGGTTGGAAGTTTATAAAGCAGTTGAAGTGTGTTGCTGTTAAGTGGGAGTAGGGGATATTGTATTTTGACAGATTTCATGATCTGAAGACTCTCCCGTATTGGGCTATTCGTGATATTTGCCGACATAGGTTGACTGGATCCTCGAACGATCACATTGCTTATTTTGCTGATCGAATGGCGAGGGAAAGCAGGACGAAGTGGAATTTGTTTGCACCTCAGTATCCGAAGCGGATTGTTCACAAGAAAGACATTGATACTATTACCGATTTGCCCAAGGTGACTCTGAAGTACAAACCACCGAAAGTGTTGAAACATATACCGTTATTGCAGATTCCACAACACTTTGCGAAAGATTTTATCTGGTGGTATTATGATTGGAAGATTGCAGAGGCTGTGATTGTATTGAAGGATGGTGAAAAGAATTTCAAGAAAATACACATATTTGATCCTATGTGGTTCGTGAATTGTTCACATGAGGATATAATTATGTTGTATTACAATCCAATATTCAGTGATGTGAAGGATGCTGAACAAGCAAGTAAATACCAGCGTGTGGTATTTCGGTGCTTTGCTTATGATATAAACGCTGGATGTGATTTTGATAAGAAGCTTGGGAAGTTCGTGAAGATTCAAGATGCTCCTGATGTCAAAAAGAAAAAGTCGAGACAAGTGTTTGAACCGGTGATGACTAAAGAAAAAAAGACGTTATTGCACATAAAGCTTATGAACAAAAGGATGGACCAAGAGCGTAAACAATCCAAGCAATAGTCGAGGGGGAGTTTGTAGATGCATTTTGTGCGACTAATGCTTTGGATTACTATTAACATTGTTTTTGTGTTCTGATGAATGGTCGAAGGAAAGATAAATGGGCGAATGAGAGATTATAAAGGTGCAAAGGAGAGCAAAAGGTGCGAAGGAGAGATAGGAGGTCGAAGGTAGAATAGATGTTAATGTATAGCTTGGTTCGACCATGATGAATGGGCGAACCTGCACATTCGACCAAGCAATATGGGCGAATGTGCAGGCCTATAAATAGGTTAAGCTCATTTTGAATGTAAGTTTTTGGTCATTTTTGTTTCCCTCCTGTTTGAGTCTCTCCCTAGGGTTTTGTGTAAACTTAATTCACGTCATATGTTGATTGTAAAGCTTATTTTAACGTGTAATTGAGTGTTTTTATGAATGAATGAAGCTTTTAAAGATGATTTCTGTGTTTTGTTGATATTATTATCATTTTGTGATTGATTCAGGGATTCCGCACCTGAATCAAACTTGTTTGATCACTATCTTTGTAGATTTGACGATCCTACGCGCATACAAGTACCCCGAAACGTATAATTATCCTGAATCGCAGCTCATCTCGCAAATCATGCAAATGTATTTGTTTTGCGTAATTATATTTTAGAAAATACCCTTTGAGGAAATACAAATTTAGGTATTAAACCGATCAATAACATTTGTTACTTTTTCCTAAATATTGTTTGAAAATCATCTTTATCGTTACGAATAAACGGACCTTGAAAGCAATTCGATTTGTTTGTCCAAAACACTTAGGGATATTTATAGAAATAGTAATTACGCTTTGATTTTATAAAAATGTGGGCAGAGTTTCCGCTGCTTTTGTACGAACCAGACAACACCCGTTGTCTACAATTTTCCCCAAAATCAACTTTCAAACACAATTCGTCAAGTCCTTTTATCCACAATTCCGATTACTTATATATATATATATATATATATATAACATATTGTCCGACAATATATTCCAATGTTATTTAGTCCGGTGTTCAATATCATAAGTCATGTTAAGTTAACCATTTACCAAATCGTTCGATATATAATATAGTTACCGTTTATTATTATTATTATTATTATTATTATTATTATTATTATTATTATTATTATTATTATTCGGTCCATTTGCGAGTTAAAACTATTCTATCCATATCAATATATTTATAAATATATAACATCTACAAATAACAACGAATATGAACTCAAGTATACCGAATCGTACGCGCGCGTCTCGATCTACGTGGTAGCCGGTACCGAGCCGTTAGACCAAATCTGAGCCGAACATCAAAACCAAAACCCGAGTTCACTGGTTCGATCAAATCTGACTGAGTTGAAACTAAACACGAACAATTGACTCGACCACCATTCAAGGACCTGAGACCCGAACCGAATGTGACCTGGACCGAGTCCAGACCCGAGACCAGCTAAAAATAACCACCGCCATTATCAAACCTAACCATTGTTGGTTACCATGACCACCACGATGTGACCACCCGATCAGCAGCCACAAACCCGAACCCGACGGCATCACCGGAACCATTATCCGAGCCAGAGCCACTCTCTTGACCACAAGGAACCGGACCACCACGACCCACCTTAAACCACTGATCGAACCCATAAATCTTGAGCACCAACCGGATCTGGAACACCAAAGCCACCATCTTCGGCCTTCGTAAACCACAACGAAATCCCGATCAAAACCCACCTAACTACTGACACACAGCCACAAACAGGACCAAACGAACCACCATAAACCACCCACCATTGTTATCCTCCACTACCGGTTACTCCCGCAACAGTCTGACCACCACAACCTCTGATTGTTACCTGCAACTCCAAGCCCCAAACCCGTTGTCTGCGTTCGGAACCAACAGCCACCGCCGCCACCATGGGAGGTGGTGGTCAGCCGGCTTTTGCTGGAAGGAGAAGAGACGGAGACGAGAGAGATTGAAAGAGATAGGGAGGGTTAGAGAGTGAGGTGAATGTTAGAGAGAGATAGAGTGTGATGAGAGTTTTAGGGTTTTTTCTTTGTTGGCTGCTAAAAAGATGAAGAAGGAGGTAGAATATGATGTTTATATAGGTAGGGTTAGGTTAGGTGGAGTATACCTCGTATTCGAACCCGTTTAAACGTTGTACGCCTCGGTTTCTATTTAGGCTCGGTTATTGGTTATAAAAATTAGTCGGTTTTGTTCGTAATTATAAAGTATAGTAAAGCGAGCAAAAATATAAACATTTTCGTTATCCGATGCGTGCTTTCAGTTCTCGCGTTTAAATCACGTTAAAATATTTGATCACAGTTTCCTTTGTTAAAACGTTCAGTTAACTTCCGAAACTTAACAATTAACAATATTTAAAGTGAATAATTATTTCACATAATAAAAATCACATCAGTATTGATCGAAAGTTGCCGGTTGTCACATAACCTTATCCTATTCTTGCTTCTCGGTACAAGAGGTGTCATTGTTTATTCTGGTGTTCCTATTCGGGGTCTTGGTTGTGTGTAGGCACTACGTGAGGAGGTTATTGTTTGCATTATTCGTCAGCTTATAGTCTGCATAGAGGACTACAACGTCTATGTCATGGAACCGGGGGTAGTTCGGTGTTGTTCTGAAGTCTGAAGACATTTCTTGTACGGTACCTGGTGCGTCGTTTAACCGATCACAAGGAGTCTTCAGCTTATTTTCGACCAGGTTGGGTTGCTCGTGTGTCAGTCTGTAGTGATTATCTCGTATTCATCTTGAGGAAGTGGTTCATCGGCTTGGAGTACTTTTTTTATCACCTCTGTTTGTGATTCTCGTTTCATTCCGTGTTTTTGGGAAGCGTTGCTTTGGGCATTGGGTGCTCAGTTGAATGCGTGCTTGAATCATCTTTTGTATTGTTTGGATTCATTACGGTTCACGTTGTGGACCGGGGTTCTTGTGGGATCGAGGGGACTAGATGGAATCTAGGGAACCTCATTCGTTACTCAAGTGCGTACTTAGGTCGACACTTGTTACTGTTGAAGCGGAGTGAATCTCAGGACGAGATTCCTTTCAACAGGGGGATGATGTGACAACCGGAAAATTTTTCTTTCTTTTCATCACTTCATTTCGGTTTCGGGCAATTTTCGGGACGAAAATTCTTTCAACAGGGGGATGATGTTACACCCGGCAAATTCAGGTTAATACTTTTACAAACATACAAGTCTACCTTAGCGAAAACATTTACTTAGCATTATACTTAACTGGGTCAGTTAGGTCGTTTGGATGATTTTGGGAATCATCGGGAGTCATTACAATGATCTGAGAGGTCATTGGGAGTCGGCCCATAACTGCGTGTACAAGGGTCGGTGATTGGTAGAATCACCGGGTTTAATGCACACACTCAAGTCTCGAGTCTCGAGAATTGGTGAACGAAGGTGAACATGTTAGTTATCATGCATTATGTGTTTAAAATCATTATGTGACTTGTCGGTATGTTAATAGGTGCTTATATGTGTTAAAATAGTGTTTAACGCGCCGAAAACCCATAAACACCTGCAGGGGGCGATTAGGAATCCTAATCACCCCCAGCAAGGGCGAGTAGACAGATATAGGGGAGATTAGGCATGTTTAGAGGCGATTAGAAGCCCTAATCGCCTGTAACAGGGGCGATTAGAAGCTCCTAATTGCCTCCTGCAGCTCCTACTCGCCTGTAACCTCTTAAACGACTAGAAACACCTATAAATACACCCTTGTGTTGTAAAACATCATTTGTGAAATCCTAACTCGCCCCAAAGCTATCCCACACCATAATCAACCTCTGGAACACGTTTTTGTCCTAGAATCCATCCTTTCAAGCTTTACACATCATTCTTTAGCAAAACCTAAGGTGTGTTATCCATCCTAAACCTCTATCATGTTATTATATTAATCCCTAAAGGTCCATAGCTGGTTTTGTGATGTTTGTGTATTTGAAAACCTTTGAAATCAGTTATTAAACAAGTCTAATCTTTCATTGTGTGTTCTATGTGGTGTATTCATGCAAGATATGATTTTTATGGTTAAAACATGAGGATTCTTATGTGTTTGATACATTTCTGATATAAATGAGTTGTTAGGATGTTTATCTATTGGTTTGAAGGTTGTTTGATGTATTTTGATGATACTATGCGTTTTGACCCGTTTGAATGATTTAGAAGGATTTAGGGTGTTGTAGTATGTTTTGTTGATTGTATGATATTAGGGTTTGCTCTAGGATGATGTAGTGACATTAGGATGTTGTTGTGCAATGTTGTTATGTGATGAAATCTAGATATTTGCCGTTTAGGGTAAGTTGTGCATGCTTGATGTGATGTTTTCATAATATTATGCTATTTTGGGAAATGCTTGCAATTAGGGTGGTTAGAATGATGATAAACTGGGGGTTTTCACTTAGAATGAGCTGTTTAATGATTTGGGTTTGATGTTGGGTGTTTCCACATGTTTCGGATCTGAATTGGAGGGTTAAACGCGCGAAATATGGCTTGATGCTGCAGGGGGCGAGTAGGAGAGCCTACTCGCCTGTAGAAGGGGTGAGTAGCCCTACTCACATGCCATTAGGGGCGATTAGTATAACATTCGCAAAATTTTTATTGTTATTATTAATTATTTTCCAATGAAGCAATTCTACCCAAAGTTGAAATACCAACATTTGTACCTAGAACGTTAGATTGATAAACAAACTGATTTATTTTTTTGTTGGATCGCAAACAAATGCATAAAATCGTATAAGCGATCAACTCTAAGATCGCTTACCAAACATTTATCTAATTAATATTATCATAATAATTATTATTTGATAATAACAATAATCATCCGTTGATTTACTTATCTAAAATAATATATCTATATTATCATTCAATTAAAACAAGAAAAATTATATCCCAATTCAATGATTGAGAAGTATATGACCCAAATGAGTCATTCCATTGTCGAGCAATTTACGATTTAAATTGAGTTCAAAACATTTATGTCCTTTTAACTATCTGACTCACCCAATCAAGACCTCGTCTAAAATGCATTTAATTCTTTCCTTTCCGATAGCAAATTTGTACCCAAAATCCTTGGTTTCCATAATCTGAAACCACATGCCAACACTATATTTGCATGATTCCGGACCCAGCAACCTCCGCTTCGATAAAAACAACACAAACAATGGTCCTCATGTCTCCTACAGCTACCAAAACGGGTCTTTGAACCTCGACAAGGTTGCAACCATACATAATATTGTTCACTGGTACGACACACCATCCTTGCTCCGTCGACGCCATGCTCGGTTTTCAGCTCACTGGCGAAACAACCACACAACCATACCAACTGAAAACCCCCACTCTCGTACCATCGAGCAACCGCTACACATTGCTGCTGCGTTGCGCATTGTCGTCGCTTCAAGTTTTCTGGCCAAATCGACGACATCGAATCGAGCTTCAATCCAGGCAACAACCGTATCCAATCTGCTTGTTCTTCTCAACTCGAATAAAAGCTCCATGTTTTTTTTATCGAACTACTGTAAGCATTTAACTTGAATTTATGCTATGAAATTTGGGGTTGGTTATATGGTTAAATGGAAGAGATGAACTTATGAGTATGTCCATATCTAGAAAATAGAACTTGGCCAACCAACAATTAATTTTAGTCATGTGATCAACGCAAACCTTTATTGCCCAAATGCTTTATGTACAGATTTTTCTTCAAATTAAAAACTAGCTTTAGTTTAAACCTTTCATAAACAAAAAAAATACAATACATACATTAATATCGTAATTGATCATGAAAGTTTTTAGATAAAATGACAACACTTATTTCTTGAAACAATACATCATGAATGAAAGTTGAATGTATATTTATAAAAGTGTTGGTAATAATATTATACATTGCACGAACTCTGCAAATAAAAATAAATTTTATAGACCCTAAATCATTGTTCTAATTTATTAAAGTACAAGCATAATTCATTGATATTTTGCAAGAACATATAGCCACGTTTATGCAACTTTTTATGCTTGAAACTTTATGCTTTTATACTTGAGCAATTCTTCCAAGGCCGGTCCTGAAAATTTAGGTGCTCGGTCCGAACTACAAAAATTGTGCCCCTTAGCCTTAGGCCTTAACGAAATAAATAATATAAACTATTTTTTAAGCTACAATTAAAGTAATATCAAATTGATGGATCAAATTTTATTTTCCCACTTAGGTTGTAGTCTAACGATAAATGGAACAAGCCCACTTGGGGGAGGTTGGGAGTTCAAATCCCACAAAAGGTGAAAATATAAATGGGTGAAAGTTTGGCAATTTAAAAAAATTGTTTCATAACAAAAATAAAAGTTAAAAAGGAAGTCAAAACCAACAGGTAAAAAGCAAAAATAATTGTGAGCCCTCTTTATTTTATCTTTTTCATCCTCTCTAGTCCAACACTTATTAATAAATCTGCAATTTTTTTTCTCGGACCATTTCATTTTCTTCTTTAATTCTTAACATCTCTCAACATTTATTTATTTTCTGTTTTACATAAACTATCATTCACTTTGATTAATACTTGATTAACAATTTTGGGGCTCAAACATATAAAAATCCATCGAATTAAGAACATCACTGTTAAGAAAACTTGGATTGCCGGAGGGTCAATGTGCCCCTGAGAAATTGGGCCCGGGCCGGGAGTCCTCCCCGCACCCCTTAAAGGCCGCCCCTGAATTCTTCATACGTGTCTAGCTGTAAATCTTTGAGGCCACATGTCTTAGACAAAAGTTGTTAGACTTAAACATAAACTTACAAAATCATTAACCTTGATCAAGCCGGCGATATACAATGATAGATCTATTGGATTGACAACCCCACCTAGATTCGTTGACCATTTCTATGGGGAGCGCGGGTGATTGTTATCGTTCCAAACTTTATATTAAGGAGAACCGTGGATGCGGGATGGACCTAAACTTTGTCGGATGATTGATTATGTGCATACTATCATTTGTGTTTTTGTTTCCACATGTAGACTTTGATAGACACTAGACATATGAATTGCTAAACTTTTGAAACTTACAAACTTATTGCTAGACTAGGTCTATGTATTCTCACCAACTTTTAGTTGACCCCTCATCTTTTCCAAATTCAACAATTTTAGGGAACAATGATGCTTGAAGTCTTTACTATCTCAAGAGAAGATTATATGAAAATTTTAATTTACGTCTTAACATTGCATGTAATAATTTCACATTATGACATTTGGATGTATTTAGTTTTGGATATTATTTTATGGAATAAATGATTATTTAAACTTATTAATTGCCATGAGCTACTGAACAATCGTCACTACGTGACACCTAGATGTTTTCGTCATCGGTTGGGGTGTTACAATTTGCCCTTTACTCACGTGTAAAACAGGCGATTACAAGTTCTAATTGCCTGGTTGACTTTTCTAATTGCCTGTTGACTTTCCTAATTGCCTTTTTTATTCCTAATCATGTGTTTTGCTGTTGTAAGTGTATTTTGACATCCCAAAACATGGTTTGACACCTAGGAACATGTTAGGAACCTCGTGAAATGTCTGATAACCTGATAACAAGTGTTCGGACTCGTTTATGAGTTATATGAACTATATGCTAGATTTGGTGAACTTTTGCGCATGTTAAGTGTATAATTGCATATGATTGCATGATATCTTGTATTTGGCTAACACGTGGGATGTCGGGTCACCAATGGGATGTCGGGTCTTGTCTGGTGTGGTCAGTTTAACGTTCAAACATATTTTCAACATACACAGTTATGGTCTGGACAATTGGGGACTAATTAACCTGCGGGTTATTAGTCTAACATTTTATACACTCTTCATGATAGGTCACGTAGTTGGGACTTTCTATCTGAGTTGATTTACTTATTTTAAGAAGAAACAACCTAAGGTGAGTTTCACGGCCCCTCTTTCAGTGTTTATGTTTTTTGGTAGAGAAACATGCTACGTACTTGCTTTCATACTGATCATGTTATGCTAGTGTTACTTTGTGTTCTTACTGTACGATAGTTCAGTTATACCGCTGGGCGGTAGTTCAGTTAGCCGTGGTTCGGTAGTTTGGTTGGCTGGGCTCGGCCGTTCAGTTCACCATGGATCGGTAGTTCAGTTATGCTTGGATTGGCAGTTTGGTTACACACGGGTGTTCCACACCTAGTATCGTATAAAGGGTTTCATATGTCGGGTTTAACATATTTATAGCATAGCAGTAACATGATGGAACATTCAAACTATTGGAAACGTTTTACTTAAAAACCAGTGAACTCACCAGCATTTTGTGCTGACGTTTTAGCATGTTTTCTCAAGTCGCTAAGGTAGCAGCTGTTGATAGGCGCACGGTGTCGCACGGCGTCTAGGGTTTCATTTGCATGGTTTTCAAACGTTGTCGAACTTATGTTGTCTATGTCTTTAAAGTTGTATGGATGTTTAATGCTTCATGATGGGATTGGGTACCGAATACACCATTCCGCATACCCAAACCCAGCACAACATCACCGCGCGGATAAAAGCCTATGCGCAGGAAGTGGTCAAAACACATTAATGACCGGTCAATGGACAAGTCTCGGTCAAGGCGGATATCATGCATGGTCAACAGCCATGCACAAATCACGTAGACTCAATATTAAAGGCGGTACAATGTTCCATCATTCCCATTAATTTAGCTTTCCTTATTTCACCATACTAACACAACTAAGGGTGATGGAGACAACCTAACCACGGTTAGGACTTGGGTAATGGTGGCATACGGACTCTCCTATAAAAGGGATCACATCCCCAATAGGAGAGGACACTTTCTACTGACCTGGAGAGCTATCACACTTGATAGTATCCCCATTCACCCCGTTTTTGTGATAAACAACTACCTTGTGTAGTCGTCTCCACACCCACACATTCACTCTTGTTTGAAGGTTCCTCCAATCCATAGCTGTTAGTGAAGGATCAACCCTGTAGTAACTCATAATCTTATCATCCTTAACCGGTGGTGAGACTATTTGTTTCTTCATTGGCGCTATCCCTTACGGTTCTAACCAATCTTTGAAACTAGCAACATGGCTTTCTCAAAGGATTCAAACAATAACAATGCTGAAGTAGATGCCACAATCAACGATGAAATCCAGGACGTTACACCAAACACCATCACGAAGAATGTGACCCAGAAGCAACCGGTTTCGACAATCTAGTTCCACCCAAACAAGGGAGGATCTGCTGGAGGTAAAAAGAAACAAGATAACCTATCTCCGGTTGACCCGGACGAATGGTTGGCTCAACAAAATTCAAAGACGATTGCTGAATACCAGAAGATGGTAATGAATCAAGCTAAACTCAACATCCAAAAAGCGTTAAGTTTCGATACAAGTGAGGAAGATTCAGAATCTCCTCGTAAAAACAACAATGGTCGTCATACTAACGGACCTCGTCAGGTGGTACGTGGTGGAGGCCGTGGTAGAAATACTCACGGCCAGGACCCCGTCAACCTGAATGATGAACCAGATGGCTACGAATCAGAAAATGAGGTGCATCATGATTCTAATAAAAAACAGAATTCCAAATCTGTTGCCAGCAGTCTGGCACCCAAAGATGATGACCTCTATAAGCCATACAGGCCGAAGACTTTTGCCGAAAGATCAAAATTCTGTGCGCGTAGTGCACTAGCACCGATGGCCCAAGAGTGCAAGCTACCAAGCACCATCGGGAAATACGACGGTTTGCGCGATCCAGACGATCACCTGCATGCTTTTGATTGCGCAGGCAGCTCCAAGCTGTGGCCGATGCAAGCCTGGTGCCATCTGTTCGTACAAACATTAACAGGGGCAGCCAGAGTCTGGTATGAAAGCCTGCCTGTAGGAAGTCTGGTGGACTTCAATGATTTAATAAGAAAATTCAAGAACCACTTCTCACATCTGCGCAAACACAAGAAGGACAAGGCACACATTCTCTTGTGTACGCGCCACGAGAATGAATCTCTAGAAGATTACATCGTCAGATATAACAAGGAAGCCCTTCAGCTAGGATGCGGAAAAGAACTTACCCGCGCAACATTCATACATGGGGTAAGAAATGACGATCTGATGAAGTGCCTAACAGGAAAAGATGGCGTGCCACAAGCTTGGGATGAAGTGATCGAAGCTGCTAAAGTATATGCATCTTCCGAACGATCTTTCCATCGAAACAAAAACATGCACCAAAGTAGCAGTCACCATCCATCAACAAATAACAGAGGGAAAGGCAAACAGTCTGTTTGGTCAAGAATCTCAGGCACAGCGGAGGAAGGAAAATACTCCTCCGCGCAAGACGCACGAAACATGCTTAGCTCAAGAGGGTCCCGTGATCACAAAGGACACTCAAAGAAGAATTATGAGTGGACACCACTGTCCAAAACGCCATCTGAGGTGCTAAAAACTGAATAAATTCAATTCCCGAAACCACAAGAACTCCGAGGTGATAGGCGGAACGTGGACAGATCAAAGTACTACGAGTATCAAGAAGACTACGGACATATGACAGACAACTATTATAGTCTGAAGATGGAAATAGAAAACGCCATAAAATCAGGGCAGTTAACGCACCTTGTGAAGAACATGCGAAGAAAGCAGAGGGACAACATAGAAGCAGGCGAACCCTCTCATAAAAAGATACGCAATCTAAATGCGCATCACGTGTATAACACATCGCGCAATACATGCAACATGATCCATAGAAATGCAAGCCACAAGCGCACCTTTATGGAAGCAAGAGATGATTCATGGAAAGAAGAACAAGTGATTATCCCAAGAGTAAAGGGCGGGGCTTCGTCCACGGCTCCATTGATCATCACAGGTGTTGTTGGCCATTATCGAACAAGATATATGTTCTTGGACAATGGCAGCAGCACCGATATTATGTACCAGCAATGTTTCGACCAGCTGGACGATGACGACAAAAGAAGAATCACACCAGCAACAGAGCCAATTTCAGGCTTTATCCATGAAACAATCTACCCACTGGGTACGCTCACTTTCCTAGTAACACTCTCAGACGGAAAGCACTCGCGCACCGACACGTGCGACTTTATAGTTCTTCCCGTTAATTCTTCACATGATATCCTACTGGGGCGAGAAGGATTGGCAAAGTTCAACTGCAACGCATCCACGCCACATCAGATGGCAGGTTTCCCTACGCGAACAGGAGTCGCATTCATTCGAGGAAATAAAACATGTCATACAACAGAAGCACCGAGACCTTCAAAGCAAACAAAACCAACTGTCAGAACCGAACCGGAAAAATGGGTCATTAACCCTACATTCCCGGAACAGACAGTTATCATCGGCCATGAAATCTCTGACCCCATCTGCACTCACTTAAAGCAGCTGCTAACAAAGAACATGGACATCTTCGCTTTTAAACCATCAGACATGGTTGGGGTCCCATGACACATCGCAGAGCACAAGCTCAACATCCACTAAAATGCCGAGCCAATTGCCCAAAAAAGCGCAGCATGGGGCCAGAGAAAACAAAGGCGATGAATGAACAAGTGACGGAACTCTTGAAGGCCGGTATCCTCCGCAAAAGCAAATACCAAACTTGGGTGGCAAACCCAGTCATGGTAGGAAAGTCCAATGGCACCTGGCGCATGTGTGTCGATTACAAGGACCTAAACAAGGCTTGCCCAAAAGATTATTACCCACCACCCGAAATTGACCTGAAAGTCAATTCCTTGGCACCCTACAGGTTTAAATGCTTCTTGGATGCTTATAAGGGCTATCATCAAATTCAGATGGCCAAAGAAGACAAAGACAAGACAGCATTCCGCACAGACATGGGCACCTTCTGCTACACCAAGATGTCGTTTGGGCTAAAAAAACACAGGGGCAACATATCAACGTTTAATGGATGCCGCGTTTGTAAAACAAATCGGTGTAAATTTGGAGGTGTACGTTGATGACCTGGTGATAAAAAGCAGAGAAGAGGACCAGATTGTAACACCCCAACCGATGGCGGAAACATCGGGATGTCACGTATTGATGATTGTTCAGTAGCTCATGGTGAATAATAAGTTTCATAAATGATTTAAATAGCTTACATACAAATGTTCTAGAATTTGTACTTCAAATTGAATAAAACTATACACATATCTTCAAGCATCAATACAAATCTTCAAGCAAATAGAACCTGAAACATGTTAAGTTGAAAATGTTTTGGGTCAACAAAAGTTGGTGAGAATTACATAGGTTTTTGATGATTGAGTAAAATGTTGTGCAATTCATGTGTCATGTCAATCTAGTCCATATGTGAGAACATACTAGAAATAAATCGAGTGCATAATCAACCCTGATGACTGTTATAAAATGATACATACCATACGCTCATGGTCCAATATGTTATACGATAACAAACACCCACGTAACCTTTGTAGGAGGCACGTATCCGGGTGGGATTGTCAGTCCAATAGATCTATCAATGTATACCGCCGGCTGATCAATGTTAATGATTATGCTAGAATGGTGCTTACTCTAATCATGCTCAAGACATAATGCAACATAGAAAACACATAGACACATTGATGATTGAATTGCATAAATGATGTTGTAACATGTTTCACCCCAAAAATGGTGATAAATAGAAAAGGGGCTATGTAAAACTCACCTTGGTAAAATGTTATATCTGTTGAGAAATGTGTTGACCAAATGTATCAAGTATCACCCTAAAACGAGGTAATAAATATGTCTAAGTCTATCAAGTCTACAAATGTATAAGTTCTAGGGCTTCGAATTGGGGATGATTGCTCGTTTGATTAATATTAAAAATATTCACCAATTGAGAGAAATTTAGTAAATAAATAACTAAAAATCTTTTTATAAATGTTAAATCTAGGATGGTCACAAAAATGTGTTTAAAGTATAAAAATAATTTTTACAAAATTATTTTCCTTAAAATAGATTTTTAAAATCTATTTATTACAAATTGTCAAAAGTTAACTTTAATATTTAAAAAAATATTAAAATTAAAGAATTATAAGTTTAAAATTCATATTTCTGTTCTAAATGATCAGAAATAATTTGTATAAAATTTTGGTGCAAAAATATTAAAAATTGGATTTATTATGATTTAATTATGATTAAAACTAACAAAAATTGATTAAAAATACTAAATAAATGATTTTTCAGAAATAAAAATCATTTCTAAAAAGCTTAATGTTATAAAAACTTAGGATAATTTTTGTGGAAATTAATAAGATCGTTTTGATATTTTTATAGATTTTTATAAATAAAATAGAATAAAATTGATTTAATTATTGTAAATATTAAATCAATTAATTTTAGAAAACTAAAAATTGGAGAAAGTTCTTTTACATCAGACTTGATAAATGTAATTTTTTTTAGAATTTATAAAGAAGTTTTGATATTTAAAAATGAATTTACAAGATTACAATGTATAATATATGTTTTATTTAGTTTGATAAAAACATGAAAAAGAGTGGGAAAATAAGCGCCCCAGGCAAGGATCGAACCCGGGTGCTCTCTGTTACGGGCAACAGTCACAACCACTTGGCCTAGGCCTGTGGTTGTGATTTATTTCAGTTTGGTTAAATTAAATGGTTTAACTGTTCTTGGTGTTCTTCCTCAATTATAACTAATTCGAGCCCTAGTTTTTCAATTGCTCAATCCACACAACATTAACCCAATTAACCATAGGGTTAATGTTGTGCATCGACCGAATAATGAAACCCACAAGAAAGATTGAACTTACAAATACGTTTTGACACAGAATCGATCGGTCAAAGCCAAAGTAAAACACGATCAAAATTTCTTCGATTGACGATTATTAACAGAAATGGGAGGTTGTGAGAGAATTGTTGGCGAGTAGTGATGGTTCAAGGATGATCAATTTATAGTACTATGGCTCGTATGTTTAAAATGGAAATCGTTGAATTTGAATTGAATAGGTACGCGTGAATTGATAATGATTGACTAAATTGTTGTTGTTTGACGTGTAATGAATGCGAAATAATTAATATAATGGGTCAACGACCATAATCGGCTCAATCTTTCCAAAAATCCCAGCGAATTAGTTGGATAAAAAATCAAATCTGTTGCTGATTGCTGCTCGCGAGGGATGAAAGGGAAAGAGGAAAGCAGCGAAAAAGGGTTAAATACTTATAGAGTTGGGTTTGAATCAGATAAAAGGTTGTAGCTCAGTTGGTGGGGCGCGTGTGTGTGTCTCTGAAAGGTCCCCGGTTCGAAACCCGGCAGGAACCTTGTTTTTTTTCTTTTTTTTTTTTTTTAACAGATCAGAGGGAGGGGGACTGTTGGGCTTGGGCCGGGTATTTGCTTGGGCTGGGCGGATCTGGGCTGGCATAATGGGGCTTCAGACAATGAAATGAAACAAGGAGTTGGGTAATAATAACAATTCATCAATTGAATTCCTCAACTAGATTACTTTTATCAATTATTATTATTATTATTATTATTATTATTATTATTATTATAAAACTATATATATATATATATATATAAGTTGTGAATTAGGAGAATAAAAACTTAGGTAAAAAAAATGAGGGGTTTTTATATTTAAAATTCGGGGAAAATTTTGCGATGTTACAGTCTCCCCTACTTTTGAAAACTTCGTCCCGAAGTTTATTGAAAACACAGGGTTGAAGGGGATTGGATAAAAATTAGGACAAGTGTGACTTGAAGAATTTTATGTTAGGGCATGACAATGAATAGAGTGACTTGTCTCGAATAGCGTGGATAGGAGGCGCGTTACGTGTGAGTTGATTTACTAAATGAACTACTAGGTATTTGGTTAACTACCGGAAATCTTAATAGAATTCCACACCACCTTAACGTACCTGTAAATTCACGATTACGTTCCGGACCGTAATCCCCAATTTACCTTACATTAGGGTTTTGCGTCCTTCTACGACTCTACCGATTGTTGAGCAGGTCTGATAGTCTCCACCAGTCGTTGAGCAGGTGGTAGGGCCTCTCCCCGACTGTTGGGAAGACATGATGACCTCTATCAATCGTTAAGTAGGTTGTTTGGTAGTCAACTATTTGTTGTACAAGTAAGCACGTATGATCATAGATATAGCAATCAGTTTACATTCAAACAAGCATGCACACAGATGTTATGATAATACTAGAATTTATTACTTGAATTCAAATAGCGTCAATGCATAGAATAAAAGCAACCAATAGTCAAATGGTGAGACTTGCGGTTAGGTAGCTGGAGGGTCTTGATCTCGGTTTAGTTTAGGGCATCGGTTACGGTAGTGATTTGGGTTATGAATGTTCAATAAGATATGGGTTGAATGAAGGACAATGAGGTAATATAAGGGATGTAATCATTTATTCATTAATTAAAACGAATAAACGAAAACGTTGACGTATCAAAGATTCCAGATTCCAACAACATAGTGAAGACATGCTTTAGCCTATAAGTGAACACTCATCCCGAGAATTCCCAGGTAGGCATCCGGGTCCCTCGTCTGATTGGGATATATGCGCAATGCCAGCCTAGACAGAAGACTCAGAATACAGGCGTTCACCCTTCCAGATTGCACGTGTTCGTTATTAAAATCTAGAACTTCGACGAGATCTCAAGGTGGTTCAGGTTAAACCTGAGGATTTTGTCTTATTAGTCTAAGAGTGAATCCAGTGATGGAGAGCAACCTTCTTGTAAGGATGAAAGTAGGGATAAGAAGTAGGAGGGAGATAGAGAATAGCAAGTAAAAGAAGCAAGTACTGGTTAAATCCTATGGTTATAGACTAGATTATTTTTCTAATAACCTAATTCCCTATAACCATGGCTCTGATACCAATCTGTAACACCCCAACCGATGGCGGAAACATCGGGATGTCACGTATTGATGATTGTTCAGTAGCTCATGGTGAATAATAAGTTTCATAAATGATTTAAATAGCTTACATACAAATGTTCTAGAATTTGTACTTCAAATTGAATAAAACTATACACATATCTTCAAGCATCAATACAAATCTTCAAGCAAATAGAACCTGAAACATGTTAAGTTGAAAATGTTTTGGGTCAACAAAAGTTGGTGAGAATTACATAGGTTTTTGATGATTGAGTAAAATGTTGTGCAATTCATGTGTCATGTCAATCTAGTCCATATGTGAGAACATACTAGAATTAAATCGAGTGCATAATCAACCCTGATGACTGTTATAAAATGATACATACCATACGCTCATGGTCCAATATGTTATACGATAACAAACACCCACGTAACCTTTGTAGGAGGCACGTATCCGGGTGGGATTGTCAATCCAATAGATCTATCAATGTATACCGCCGGCTGATCAATGTTAATGATTATGCTAGAATGGTGCTTACTCTAATCATGCTCAAGACATAATGCAACATAGAAAACACATAGACACATTGATGATTGAATTGCATAAATGATGTTGTAACATGTTTCACCCCAAAAATGGTGATAAATAGAAAAGGGGCTATGTAAAACTCACCTTGGTAAAATGTTATATCTGTTGAGAAATGTGTTGACCAAATGTATCAAGTATCACCCTAAAACGAGGTAATAAATATGTCTAAGTCTATCAAGTCTACAAATGTATAAGTTCTAGGGCTTCGAATTGGGGATGATTGCTCGTTTGATTAATATTAAAAATATTCACCAATTGAGAGAAATTTAGTAAATAAATAACTAAAAATCTTTTTATAAATGTTAAATCTAGGATGGTCACAAAAATGTGTTTAAAGTATAAAAATAATTTTTACAAAATTATTTTCCTTAAAATAGATTTTTAAAATCTATTTATTACAAATTGTCAAAAGTTAACTTTAATATTTAAAAAAATATTAAAATTAAAGAATTATAAGTTTAAAATTCATATTTCTGTTCCAAATGATCAGAAATAATTTGTATAAAATTTTGGTGCAAAAATATTAAAAATTGGATTTATTATGATTTAATTATGATTAAAACTAACAAAAATTGATTAAAAATACTAAATAAATGATTTTTCAGAAATAAAAATCATTTATAAAAAGCTTAATGTTATAAAAACATAGGATAATTTTTGTGGAAATTAATAAGATCGTTTTGATATTTTTATAGATTTTTATAAATAAAATAGAATAAAATTGATTTAATTATTGTAAATATTAAATCAATTAATTTTAGAAAACTAAAAATTGGAGAATGTTCTTTTACATCAGACTTGATAAATGTAATTTTTTTTAGAATTTATAAAGAAGTTTTGATATTTAAAAATGAATTTACAAGATTACAATGTATAATATATGTTTTATTTAGTTTGATAAAAACATGAAAAAGAGTGGGAAAATAAGCGCCCCAGGCAAGGATCGAACCCGGGTGCTCTCTGTTACGGGCAACAGTCACAACCACTTGGCCTAGGCCTGTGGTTGTGATTTATTTCAGTTTGGTTAAATTAAATGGTTTAACTGTTCTTGGTGTTCTTCCCCAATTATAACTAATTCGAGCCCTAGTTTTTCAATTGCTCAATCCACACAACATTAACCCAATTAACCATAGGGTTAATGTTGTGCATCGACCGAATAATGAAACCCACAAGAAAGATTGAACTTACAAATACGTTTTGACACAGAATCGATCGGTCAAAGCCAAAGTAAAACACGATCAAAATTTCTTCGATTGACGATTATTAACAGAAATGGGAGGTTGTGAGAGAATTGTTGGCGAGTAGTGATGGTTCAAGGATGATCAATTTATAGTACTATGGCTCGTATGTTTAAAATGGAAATCGTTGAATTTGAATTGAATAGGTACGCGTGAATTGATAATGATTGACTAAATTGTTGTTGTTTGACGTGTAATGAATGCGAAATAATTAATATAATGGGTCAACGACCATAATCGGCTCAATCTTTCCAAAAATCCCAGCGAATTAGTTGGATAAAAAATCAAATCTGTTGCTGATTGCTGCTCGCGAGGGATGAAAGGGAAAGAGGAAAGCAGCGAAAAAGGGTTAAATACTTATAGAGTTGGGTTTGAATCAGATAAAAGGTTGTAGCTCAGTTGGTGGGGCGCGTGTGTGTGTCTCTGAAAGGTCCCCGGTTCGAAACCCGGCAGGAACCTTGTTTTTTTTCTTTTTTTTTTTAACAGATCAGAGGGAGGGGGACTGTTGGGCTTGGGCCAGGTATTTGCTTGGGCTGGGCGGATCTGGGCTGGCATAATGGGACTTCAGACAATGAAATGAAACAAGGAGTTGGGTAATAATAACAATTCATCAATTGAATTCCTCAACTAGATTACTTTTATCAATTATTATTATTATTATTATAAAACTATATATATATATATATATAAGTTGTGAATTAGGAGAATAAAAACGTAGGTAAAAAAAATGAGGGGTTTTTATATTTAAAATTCGGGGAAAATTTTGCGATGTTACACAGATGTTACTTGACATTCAGAAAACCTTTGATCAATTGCGCAGTGTGCAGATGAAACTCAACCCGGGAAAATGTTCCTTTGGGATGGAAGAGGGAAAGTTCCTCGGAGTCGTTGTAACAAAAGGCGGTTCCATCCCAACCTGGATAAAGTTCAAGCAATCGAGTGAATGCCGTCCCCATCTTCAGTCAAAGAAGTTCAAACTCTGATGGGACGACTTGTAGCTTTGAACAGATTTCTGTCAAACTACGTGTCTAAATCTTTCCCCTTTGTAGACACGCTCAAAAATTGCCTGGAGAAATCAAACTTCAACTGGACGGAAGAGGCGGAAGCTGCGTTTCAAGACATGAAGAAGTGTTTGAGCAACCTGCCAACACTCACCGCTCCGCTACCAAAAGAACCACTCACCCTATACCTGTCCGTCACCGATAAGGCAGTAGGTGCAGTGCTAATGGTCGATCGAAAAGGGGTACAAACCCCAATATATTATGTCAGCCGTATGCTGCTTGACGCGGAAACCCGCTACTCAACAATGGAAAAACTGGTTCTCGCGTTAGTTCATGCTTCGAGAAGACTGCGCGGATATTTTCAAGGGCATCCAATCAATGTCCTCACAAATTTCCGCATCAACGACATCTTGCGCAAACTGGAACTCTCTGGACGTCTGGCCAAATGGGCAATAGAACTGGGTTAACATTCAATCTCATACAAAGCAAGACCTTCCTTCAAAGGACAAGTCCTTGCAGATTTCATAGCAGAAGTCCCAGCAGACAAAGTTGAATAATGCGCTAAAGAGACATCATCAAAATCAACTCCGCCCGATGAGACTCAAATATGGAAGCTACTCACTAACGGCGCTTGCAATGATGAAAGGGCCGGCGCAGGCCTACGCCTGATAACCCCGGAAAGGAAAGAATACACCTATGCAATTCGGCTCGACTTCCAAACAACCAACAACGAGGCAGAATATGAAGCATTAATCGCAGGCCTACGCATTGCCAAAAAGATGGGCGCTCAATACATCGAAGCCCATGTTGATTCAATGTTAGTCGCCAATCACATCGACAGCTCATATGAAGCCAGAGAGCCGTCCATGATTTTATACTTGCAGCATACCAAGGAATTGATGAATAGTTTCCTCCACTGCAAAGTAACTCACGTGCGCAGAAGCCAGAACAACCCAGTCGGAGAAACCGTCTGTTTCGTCATATGGAGAAGGACGTACGAGTCGAGGTACTGGCCAAACCGTCTGTTTCGTCAAAACAAGTAAACGTGATTCAGACAGGGAAAGAATCTTGGATCACCCCGATAATGGCCTTCCTGACTAAAGGCATCCTCCCGTCGAACAAACAGAAGCAAGGAAGCTACAACACAAAGCCTTGCACTATGAGGTCAATGATGGTATCTTATACCAGCAGTCTTATCTTGGACCATTACTCAGATGTGTAGATTCCGCAGACGCCACATATTTAATAAAAGATATTCACGAAGGCACATGCGGATTACACGCAGGGCCTCGAATGGTCATGGCCAAACTTATGAACGCTGGATACTTTTGGCCCGGAATGCACTTCGACGCAGTAAGAGAGCTGCGCAAATGTGATGCATGCCAGCGGCATGCGCCTGGCACACTTAGACGAAAGAACAACTTGATACCAGTTACCACAGCATGGCCATTCCAAAAATGGGCCATTGACCTCGTGGGACCTTTCCCTACGGCGCCAGGCAACGTCAAATACTTAGTGGTCGCCATTGATTACTTCACTAAATGGGTGGAAGCGAAGACATTAGCCACAATTGATGGGCGCAACATCAAGAAATTTATATGGGAATTTATCATTTGCAGATTTGGTCTACCACTTTAAATTGTAAGCGACAATGGAACGCAGTTTGCGGACCAACACTTACAAGAATGGCTCTCTTCAATGAAAATCAAACAGGTATTTACTTCCGTAGCGCATCCTCAAGGCAATGGCCAGGTAGAGCGCGCAAACACAAGTATCGTCGAAGGCATTAAAACATGCCTGGGAACGAGACGCAGCGGGTGGGTAGATGAATTACCCCATGTCCTTTGGGCTCACCGCACACTTTCCAAAACAAGCACGGGGGAAACACCGTTCAGCCTAACATATGGGACTGAAGCGGTAATCCCAACAGAGGTCACGAATCCGTCCCCAAGAGTTTTGCTCGCGCAAACAACCGACAATGATAAAGAGTTGAGAATGAATCTAGACTTCCTAGATGAACGCCGAGATTTGGCCTGTGTCCGAGAAGCCTCATACAAGAGACAGTTAGAAAAATACTACAATGTGTGAGTCAAAGAACAAGCTTTCCGCGTTGGTTGTTTTCCGCAATAATGAAGCTTCAAATGCGGAAAAACCAGGGAAGCTTTCTCTAACTTGGGAAGGACCTTACAAAGTCCAAGAGGTATTGGGAAAAGGAGCATATGCTCTAGAACGCCTAGATGGTTCGCCAATACCACGTACTTGGAATGCAGCACAACTACGTATATGCTACATGTAATGTGCTCTTTCATGATTTTGTAATAAGGACTTTATGTCGAACATCATTTATATTACAAAAAGCATTTATCATACAAGCCATTGATCAACAGTACAATCTACACACCTAATACGGAGATTATTGTTACATATACAAAAAAGGGGGTCAACACAAAAACAAATTCCACCCCATAAACATGATGATTCAACAGCAATTTCAAAAGACTTTACTTATACACACAAGGGCTTCAACATACTGGAAAGACACCTTAACCCCTAACCTTTCTGGTTTTAGCCTTATTTACATCCCCTAGCTCTGACAACTTCTTCATCTTCAACGGCTTCCCATCAGAAGTACCTTGATCATCCAAGTTATCAGGTCGCATGTCTTCTTGGGACAACAGATGTTCACAATATTCTGCTAGACGATCAAGAGCGTCAGTTGAGAACCGATCACGACTAGGATGCTGAGATAGTTTCACCATCCCCTGCATTGCTAATCTCTCCATGACACCAAGGTTGTTGTTGGAGGAGTTAGTCGCCATTTTTCTAGAGAGAATGGTGTAAGTTTTTAAAACAGGAGAATAATGGAAAAGTTGAAAGCTACACTTACTATATATAGAAGAGACAGGTTATGGCCATTAATTACCATTAATGGTAACCACTCAATTACCCTAGGGAAGTGTGACAGTCGCCCTGACAATCGCCGGCACAACTGTCACATCAATCATGAGGTAGTCTGACAGGTCCTGGTGTCAGGAGGTAAAGATGACATCATCAAATGATTAGCATACACCCAAAGGACACGTTGCATTATGTTCTACAATAATAAATTGTTCATCAGAAACATTACATGCAAAGACAAGGAAACAAATAAATTGTTCAACCAAGGTTCAAATACTGAGATATATCCTCAGCATTAGCACTGTCTACACGCTTGTCACTGGCCGCGGATGATGTCCCGGCCCCACCATCAGTAGCCACTACTTTGGCCTTCTCCTCTCTTTGCGCCTTTTCAGCAAGTTCCGCACCAAGGCGATCGGATTTGATAAAATAGTTGCGCAATTCACCTGCGCGGTCATCAGTCTTCACACAAGCCTCCAACAGGTCGAATACTTCAAATTTCAGATGCTCATAATCGTCATAGGCCTTCAGCAAATCATCATCGTATGACTCGTTCTCGTACGGACCAGCCTCCTTCTTCTTGCCATCTGCATGATGGCAAAAGCCTTCGCAGAAACCAAGTTTCAACCCCTGCTTCATGGAGGAGCTGGAAATGCGGGCAATTACCTCTGTCAGCGCAGGATCATTCCAGACACGCTTAAATATCTGCATAACAGAAAATATCACATCAAAAGTTGAACAAGTCAGTAACTAGTTATGTAAAAGGGGGATTTCTAGCTTACTCCAGCGACACCATCGCTCATCAACCAAGCTATCCTCTAATTAGCAGCAACAGCCATGTCAGTGGCTTGTCCAAACAAAGCTTTCACTTTGTCCAACTCCATCTTTGCCTGTGTACAAGAAGACTCCGCCAAAGCTTTTTCTTCCTGGTACTTGGAATTCTCTAATACTAAATCTTTTATCTTGGCCTCCGCATCAGACAACGAGGTGGTCGCCTTGAGAAGCTCATCATGCTGAGCATTGTACTTCTAGATAGTATCGGCAAGTTCCGCCTCCTTCTCTCCATAAGATTTCTGGCTTTGCTCCATCTCTTTCTTCAAACGAGCATTCTCAAGCTTCAAATTATCAATAGTGGATTGCAACAGCTCAGTTTCCTGATTTGTCCTCTTACAAGCAGCGGACCAGGCCTGGAAGGCTTCAGCTTTATCTTTCTTTACCTTCTCCATCTCTTCAACAGCATCATGGGCCACTTTCTTGTGATGCTCAATTTCTGACCGGATCTCATAACGAGCGCGTTGAAATTCTTCTTCGCGCCCCAGCAAACTGGCTTCTGAATCCTTCAGATTTTGATAATCCCACTGGAACTCATTTTCACGCCTAATGAGAGATCCAAGGCCGCTCATACCCAATGAGAGATTCATCGCCATGTCAATAAACAAAGAACGTCGATCAACACTATCTTAATAATCGCGCTCGGCAGGAGGAACAGATAGCATGACAAACTCCTGCGCATCAAGCGCATTTGTAAATCAAGTTGTGTCAAGAATGTCCCAACGCGGCTGTTATGGCCTCGGCGAATCAGATTGACGTGACGAATGCATTCTTCGTCGGTGACCGAACCGACCGGAATTATCACCAACACCTGCAGAAGCATCAGTATAAACCACAATAGAGTCCACTACTGTGCGCATAAAGCTGGAAGGGTTCTCGCCAACAACTTCATCTCCCTTCCATTTCTCCAGCGCACCCTCAAATCCCTACGATGAACTTGGCTCGTGCACTTGCTTTAGTGATGAATCAGGGCAATCAATATTCAAATTTGGAGTTTCAGAGTCATCCACCTTCTTTCCAGCATCCTTCTCCGCATCAATCACCAAGTCATCTAGGGTGGGCTCAACCTGTGGTGTCACATTCTCCTCTACAACCACCTCAGTTGTATCCGTTGTCATATCCGCAGTCACACCAACATTTTCAACATGCTGATCAGACGGAGACACCTTCTCCAACACTATAGTGGACTGCTTCATGCGAGATTCCACAAAAGGATGTTGTCCTACATAAAATGCTATTCACAATATTACAGCATATTTATTACTAAATACGCAAAAAAGGGAAACAAAAATATAAATACCAGACAAGTGCCTCAACGTCTTCATTGGAAGATTCTCACGTACTGGCGGAGGCTTCACAGGAATCTCGAGCTTGTCACTCGTTGGCCATGAAAATGGCTTGAAAACATCAATCGGAACCGCCGTAATAGGCTCTGGACGAGGCATACTGCCCGCGGCTCCCGAAGAATGAGGAATCTGAACTTGTTTCCGATTCAACTCAGTAACCCTCTGCTGGTATAAGTCTTCGGTAACATTCTCCGACTGGCGGATAGGAGATGAGTGTCTAGCGCGTTTATGCTCTAATTCCGAGTCCGACTCGGTTAACTCTTCATCTACCTCCTCAACGATAATGGGAACAATCGGCGGTTTGGTCTTCTTACTTGCAATGGCACGCTTCCTAGATGTACCCGTGCCTGGCACAGAAATCACATCTGTATGCATTAAACTATGCGTGAGGAGTAATTACAGGAGTTATAAGGACTAACCAACAGATTTCTTGCGCTCCGAAGTAACTTCCTCAACATCAATTACGGTCTTTCTGCGGAGTTGTATCTATGCACCTACCATGAAGAATGCGCTAAATCAGTACGCAGAATGCGTAACTACTGCGCTTCCTTCACGCACAAAAGAAACTTATCAATAATAAAAGAAATGGACGGGATTCATAACCTGTTCTGACATATTGCTTCGGAGGATCAACAAGATTTGGAAACAGAAAATTCCCACTAACTCTCTCAGATAACCGCTGCGCACCTACGACAGTTGGAGTATACAGCACCTTTGCCTCACCACGCTTGGCAAATAATTCAAATAGAGTAACACTTGGACACAATCTAAACATTTGAACACTAATACAAGAAAGGATATACACAACAAACCAGGAATGATCTCATTACCTTTTGGAGGATTCGGATCATGGCCCTCAGGACAGATAAGACTAATCCCCAGCAAGTTCAACACACTTTATGGACATTCGTCCATCATCAACGGAGTAGCATGATCACAGAGTGACTTATACCAATCTTGCTCTTTGAATCCCGCCATTGGAGGGAATTCAGCAATCTTTTCCTTTAAGCCTACCATCATCCATTGAAAGGGAGCAGGAATAACACCGTGATTGATATAGAAAAACTTATCCTTCCACTCGTACATGGACTTCACTTTCTCCGATACAAGTTGCTTCACCTTCCGGCGAATGCCTAAGCTATACCAACCGCTACCACCACGAGTTGCTTCAAGAATATAAAATACATTTAGCCTCTCAAACGTAGCTTCAATCTCCAAAGCTCTGCAAGTGACCTCAAAATGAAGCAGACGGCACCACCCATAAGGGGTCAATTGTGTAGGGTGAATGCCATATTTCAATAAAGCATCCACCACAAATTTGGTAGCTGGTAGACGGAAACAGCATTTAGTAAAAGCTGCTGCATACAACGCTATCTTCCCAGGAGGTGCTTTTAAAGCAGTCTTCCCTTCGGCTGGAAGCTCTGGCTCCCATTCAGGCAAAATGCCATATTGATCAAGGAAAGTCAAATATGAGGGTTTGTCCCACTTAATAGTGGTAGCCTCTATACTTTTTTATGATTCTTTTCCTATATCTTTGACAGAATCTGACGTCTTACTAGATTCTTGAACATCTTGTGACTCTTGAGACATGGTTAAAGAAATAATGATGTTGGGGAAGCAGAGACGTTGAAGAAGGATTCAAATTTTGAAATAGTTGGAAATGGGAAAAGCCAAAATTAAAATTCAATATATAGGCTTTGCAATTAATACGGCTGGCGTCATGCTCAGAGGGATAGACAGGCTTTTCGGAGATGAGTCTAATAGGAAAGCGACACGTGTACACCTGAAGACAAACAGACGTCACACGCGCCCCACGCGTCCACTCGCCTGACAACCGCCATTCAACGTGCCTGCACACGTCTCAAACTACAACCAGTCACGTCAGGCCCACTCGTCATATGGGCCACAAGTTTCGCAGATCATGGAGAACTGCAACGTGTCCATATCAAACTCCTGACGTGTCCCACAGCAGCGGAATTTTGACGTAAAATCCTACCACCCGTTCTCCGCATAAAACTCTCCGCAACCAAAAAAAACATTCAACCACATATGCGCAAGTTACCATGAAGGACAAGCTCCCATCAACAACACACATCTTATAACTCCAGCATCCCTCCCATCTTATCATAACTTCTTAGATAAGAGGCATACTGGACTGGGGGGACTTGATGGGATTGGGTACCGAATACACCATTCAGCATACCCAAACCCGGCACAACATCACCGCGCGGATAAAAGCCTATGCGCAGGAAGTGGTCAAAACACATTAATGACCGGTCAATGGTCAAGTCTCGGTCAAGGCGGATATCATGCATGGTCAACAACCATGCACAAATCACGTAGACTCAATATTAAAGGCGGTACAATGTTCCATCATTCCCATTAATTTAGCTTTCCTTATTTCACCATACTAACACAACTAAGGGTGATGGAGACAACCTAACCACGGTTAGGACTTGGGTAATGGTGGCATACGGACTCTCCTATAAAAGGGATCACATCCCCAATAGGAGAGGACACTTTCTACTGACCTGGAGAGCTATCACACTTGATAGTATCCCCATTCACCCCGTTTTTGTGATAAACAACTACCTTGTGTAGTCGTCTCCACACCCACACATTCACTCTTGTTTGCAGGTTCCTCCAATCCATAGCTGTTAGTGAAGGATCAACCCTGTAGTAACTCATAATCTTATCATCCTTAACCGGTGGTGAGACTATTTGTTTCTTCACTTCCGCTGACGTTAGTTACATTTTGAAAACTTAATGAATGGTCTATGTTTCTTTTACATTTAGTGGTCGTTTATTGTGACTGTTGACTTGGATCCTGGTGTGTCACGCGCCTCGCGGTAAAACCTCGCAAGTCGAATTTGAGGGTGTGACAATATGATATGCTTGCATCATGTTAGTATAAGTCGTTTGATTCCTAGTAGAACTTTTTTGATAAATTGTTGGTTGCTGTAAGGAATGGTACAATCTATATGGCTGAAGTGTTAAATTTGAGTTCGGTTGAAGATTACAAATAAGTATATAAATACGATATGTTGTCCGGGTCTGTTTTTAACACATTTCTAACACATGCTTTATGTGAAAATGTGGGGTTACAAATTGGGTTATGTAGGATTACTCATTAAGTTTATATGACTTACTGGTGCTATATGCTTTCAGGCTATATGGACGTTGGAATTCAAATGTGATCAGGTATGTTGAAGCCGGATCAAGCTTATCTTTTGTTTTCTTTTAGAATGTTGGTACATAATTCTGACAGCTTGCTAAGTTGATAAAACTTTTGTATGCTACCAAGTTTGTAAGGAGTGATCTGGTAAGTAAATCTTTAATTTCTAATGACAAAAATCTTTAATTTGTGGGCGTTAAGAGATGTTAAAATTTATATCTAATGTATTTTATTGTAGAAAACTTACGTATACAGATTAATGTTGATATTAATTGTTTTGTAATTATACATGTAATAACATTAAACTTTTTAGAATTATACCAAGATTTCGTTTGTAATGTTGAATTGTCTTAATCCGTCACAACGCGCAAAAGAAATATTTCGGAATAGTTTAGTTTATTTTCTTCAATGTTGGCCAGATTGCATGCGCGCCTGGAAGCGCGAGCTTAGGTAATTCATCTTCATCATTTAATTATAAGAGAGAAGCTTTATATAATTTGTGAAATTCGCCATAATGGTGGTGATTTTCAAGCAATTAGTTAGCTAATACTTAATGTTGTTGTTGTTGATAAAGACAGTTTGACTGTGAAAAGTCATTATTGTCTCTAAATAATAAATACCAAATGTAGGTTTTAGACCCTATGTACAGGAAGCGTTAAATGGCGTGAGTTTTATAAATAGCACCCCCACACTGTTAGACTATAGGGAGTGGAGGGGCGGGAAAAAGGGGGGGTGAAGCGTCATGTGGCTGGAATTTGTGAAAAAAGGGCTGTAATCAGTTAATCCTTCACAGGTTAGTTAGTTTATAGTTTGTTAGTTGGAGTTGTTTAGTTTTTACGTGGGTTTCAAACAGATTCATTTTTCTTACAGAGTCTTACTATGAGAATGAAATGGTACCACCCGTACCCACTCAGGAGTTGATGTATTAGCCTGAAAAACCAAGTCTTTGATTGAATATAAATTATCTTTTTGCATAATGTTATCAAGCAACTCTTGATCATGAACCTCAACAATACAGTAGCATTTTTCTTGTATAACTTTGTAATTTCTTTGCATATTGATATGGGTTTGGAAAATCTTGATGTAATTGTGTGATTCAAGATAACGAGCTATAGACAATCTGTCACAAGCAAGTCATCATCTTGAATTTCAACATCACAATTACAAGCATCTTATAGCAGTATTTCTAGGCATTTTGATATGGATTTGCAAGATCTTGAGATGTAAGTGCTGAATAAGGATTTTCAGATGTAATATAAATTATTATTTTTACTCAATCTTAACAAGCAAGTCTTGAATCATCTTGACCCTTAACATCACAAGTGCATTGATGGTTATGCAGAAGCATCCTATTAGTGAATTAGTTAGAAGCAAATTTCCGGTCCAACTTTGTTGTTTCGGTTTTAAAGCCTCTCAGGACCGACCCGATACCCGAATTGGAGGATATACAAGGACCGATCACAGAACCTAAACTACAGGTACGGTTCGGTTCAGGTATCAATTCGGTTCGGTTCTCAGTTTTATTTCGGTTCGGCCCTATTATGCTCACCCATACTGCCATGCCCTCTAGGGGTGGTGTTCCCGCCTCCACATCAGCTTCCCGCCCACCCTCCCGCCCCCACTCCCTCCTGTCTGACCGGGGGGGGGGGGGGGGCGCTATTGGGCAAAAATGGTGGGGGCGTTTTAAAAATAACGTTGTGCACTATATCTTGTTACCAATCAATTGTTGTCACGTGTTAAATATGAATTGTTTCAAGTTTTTTTTTTTTTTTTTTAAATAGTGCCCCTTTTTATTCCCCCACTACACTCATTTTTCACTTCAAGCCCCATGCTGACTCACCTGCCACGTGAACCAATCAAAATCAGGGGCGTTATATTTAACCCCCTCCACTACACATGGTCTTAGATGAAGGTGATGTTCCGTATGCTTTTTCAAAAGGTTTATCGTTCTTCAGTTCCGGTGATTGTACACTGGGAATTTGATCTCAAGGTATGCAACTCTTTTTCTCAATGTATATCTTTCTTAAAAAAAATTGTAACATTAGTCGTATCGTCCTTTGATGGGTATTTCAAAGTTATTATATTTACTTAAGAGTGGGCGATTTTGGGTTAATTTGTAATTTGTAATTTAACATGATTTCGTTAATACATCATTTTTTTCTCAATGTATATCTTTCTATAAACGAAAATTAATTTATAAATTTGAGCTGTCAATATATTATCCTCATATTTGTTATATATGCCCCACTTAGACCGTAAAACAACTAAAGTAATTAATATGATCTTTGAGCATAAATTTCTCAGGTTACCAACATCATTTCAATTGTTATTTGTATATTGCATGTTCAATATGAGTGGAAACAATCGGTCCTACTTAATAACACATAATGCAATAAAATCATGGTTGGAGATACTATACTATGCTTCTAAGTCATTGTAATATATATGGCAAGTTCTAAACGATTGGTTATTGGAGGCTATTTTTTTCTGTTTTTAAGGGTGCATTTGCAGGAGAAAACAGATATAGCAGGATATTATAATGCTAAAGTTATAAATATTCTAGGGAAGTTGCATGATTGTAGGGGTTGCAAATGCAGAATATATAACACATAATTTGGAAGTCTTGGAAGTTTTCTCTATGGCATGGACGAGTTAGGTAATGGGTCGAAACAAGTTTGGATAATAATAAGCTTTTTCGTGCACCTTAGAAAGAAATCATTAAAGATTTAGGTTATTCACAAATTTGAAACAAAAAAAAATTGTCACTCATGAGAAAAGGTAACTATAAGAATTGGTATTTATTCCTTGAATCATAATGATAAATTACAAGATAATATATAGCCTATAGACTAAAACTAGATCTCCACTATTTTTGGGAGGATACAAATTACAATTAAATTACAATTAATATATAATCATTTACATAATTACATATACTCTATTACACCCCCGCTGATGCTGCAATCTGGTGACGAGACGGGACATGAAGCACTCGAACGTTACCCTTCTGAACCTGTTCGCGAACGAAATGGATGTCGAGCTCGATATGCTTGGTGCGCTGATGCTGCACTGGGTTGCCAGAGAGATAAATGGCACTGATGTTATCACAGTAAACTATCGAAGCCCATGTGATCGGATGCTGTAGTTCCAGAAGAAGATTGCGAAGCCAGCATAGTTCTGCAACAACATTAGCCACGCCACGGTATTCAGCTTCAGCACTAGACCTGGAAATGGTTAATTGACGCTTCGAAGACCACGAGATTAAATTATCCCCAAGATAAACACAGTAACCTGATGTAGATCGTCGAGTGTCCGGACATCCTGCCCAATCCGCATCGGTATATGCAACAAGAGAGAAGGACTGAGCCGGTGTGAGGTGAAGACCAAAGTCAGCTGTGCCTTAAATATAGCGAATAATGCGTTTGAGCGCATTCCAGTGTGAGACTCGTGGCGCATGCATGTACATGCAGATCTGCTGAACAGCATAAGAGATGTCCGGTCTGGTAAAGGTCAAGTACTGAAGGGCACCTGCCAGACTGCGATAAGATGAAGGGTCATCATATAAGGGACCTGAATCTGCCGAGAGCTTGGATTGAGTATCCATAGGGGTGGCCGCAGGTTTGCATGCATCCATTGCAGCCTTATGAATTATGTCACGTGCATAAGACTGCTGTGACAAGAACATCGTGTCACCTGAGCGAGTAACCTGTATCCCCAAGAAGTAAGAAAGAGGACGTAGATCCTTCATGGCGAATTCACCTGCAAGAGTATTAAGAAGATTCTGACGAAGACTATCATTAGATGTGGTGAGAATGATGTCGTCAACATAAATAAGAAGGTAGGCAATATCACTGCCATGTTTGTAGACAAACAGGGAGTTGTCTGACTTGCTTTGACGAAAGCCCTGAGAAGTAACAAAGTCCGTAAACCGCTGGTACCAGGCCCGAGGTGCCTGTTTGAGACCATAGAGAGACTTTTTAAGAAGACACACATGATCTGGAAAGTCCCGATGACAAAAACCAACAGGTTGATGCATATACACGGTTTCTGCTAAGTTACCATGTAGAAAAGCGTTGGTGACATCAAGCTGGTGAATACTCCACGATTTTGCCAAAGCCAAAGAAAGAACAGTGTGAATAGTAGCCGGTTTTACAACCGGGCTAAAAGTTTCTCCACAATCTATACCCTGTTCCTGTTTTCGCCCATCACACACCAAACGAGCCTTGTAACGCTCGAGACTGCCATCCGACCTGTACTTATGTTTAAATAGCCACATGCAACGAATAATGTTCATATCAGGGGTGCGAGGTACAAGTTCCCAGGTCTTATTTTTAATAAGGGCACTAAATTCGTTAGACATGGCATTGTACCACTCTGGAGTGGCTAAGGCAACCTGAGGGTTCTTGGGAATGAGTGCAATGGTGGTGGCATGTAGGTTGAAGAGGTGTTTTGGTTTGGTGATTCCACTCATAGAGCGAGTGTGTATGGTGCGCATAGGTGGGGGAGGTGGTGGAGGGGGTGGGTTTGTTGAGCCTGTGGCAGGAGTCGGTGGAGAGGTGGTCTGGTCATGAGGAGCGGCCGAAGTAGATGGGCCTGGGGTGTGTTGGGAAGTAACGGGTATTGGGCCGGTGAAGGTGGGGTGAGGAGAAGAGGTGGAGGGGTGTGGCCCGTTAGTGGGAGGTGAAGGTGGGCTGGGTGTCGTAGTGTTAGACGAGCCAGCAGGAGGTGGGATTGGGGCCGAAGAGGAAGACGGCCCAGTAGGTGATGGGGTGATTGGGGCCGAAGTGTGAGATGGCCCAACAGAAGGATTAGGTGCTGGTGGATTTTGTGTAAGGTGATCCCAAACGAGTGGGTTGATGGTGGGGTTAAGGAACTCGTAGGAGGGAGGAGTGGTGGGTGATTGGATGGCATATGGGAAAATGGTTTCCTCAAAGTGAACGTGACGAGAGATTATCATTTGATGTGTGGTGAGGTCAAGACATTTGTATCCTCGATGGTTAGGAGGGTAACCAAGGAACACACAAGGTTGGGAGCGGTAGTTGAGTTTGTGTATGGTGGTGGAGGGGGTGAGTGGGTAACAGAGACATCCAAATACGCGGAGGTGATCGTATTCGGGAGTAACTTGGTATAGGTGAGAGGTGGGGGAACGGAATTGGCGTGTTTTGCTGGGTAAAATATTGAGTAGGTAAGTGGCGGTTTCAAGGGCATGGTGCCAGAACGCGGGTGGTAGGGCGGCGTGGGCAAGGAGGGTGCGGATCATGTTGTTTATAGTGCGGATTTTGCGTTCGGCTTTTCCGTTTTGTGAGGACGTGTATGGACACGAAAAACGGAATTGCATACCATTTTGATGACAAAACGTGTAAAAGTTATTATTTGCATATTCTTTTCCATTGTCACAGTGTAGTTGTTTAATGGTACGCTCAAATTGTGTGCGCACAAGTTGATGAAGTTGGGTGAAGGTGGAGAAAACTTGGGATTTGTTTGCAAGTGGGAAGGTCCAAAGAAAATTGGTGAAGTCGTCTAGAAATAAAATGTAATATTTGTGACCACCTGTGCTAAGAATAGGTGAGGTCCAAAGATCACTATGTAGTATATCAAACGGCAATTGAGTAAAATTAATAGAATCATTAAAAGGTAAGCGAATGCTTTTCCCAAAAACACAAGATTGACATAAAGTGTTATTAGTACGTTTGCTATAATCAATAAAGGACGACAACTTTAAAGATTGTAACAAATTATTGCCAGGGTGACCAAGCCTTTGATGCCAGCGATCTTAAGAGATGGTGGTGAGAGCCGTAGGTTGGTTGGATTGAAGCGGAAATGGTTGCGTGAGTGGGTAGAGATCGCCTGTGCTATTGCATCGTAGGATAGGAGCCCGAGTTTTGAGATCCTTCACAAGAAAACCAAAAGGGTCAAACTCAATAGAAACCAAATTATCAGTTGTAAGGCGACGAACTGAAATTAGGTTTTTAATAATATGAGGGGCAAAAAGGACGTTGTTTAGTTTTAAAGGTGGGAAAGGTGGGGGTAGGGTCTGATTGCCTATAGCCAAAACAGGGATTGACATGCCATTACCAACGATTATATTTTTATTAGTGCACGAATTAAACTTAGACGGGGAATATATACCTTGCTGATTTGCCGAGTGAGATGAGGCTCCCGAATCCATTACCCCGTGATCCGGCGGATTCAACGACATGGCGTAAAGTGCCTACTCAATGTCTGTTGGGGTATAACCTGTAACATGGGCCTGGTTGGGTCTGGAGCCCAATATTCCTGCACTATTATTAGTGGGCCGAGAGGGGTAGGGGCATGGTGGTTGGGCCTGTTGTGACTTCCCTTGCTGGTTTGGGCCTTGAAGCAGTCTAGCCCATTGTGAAGCTGTCCAATTAGCAGGAAACACTATGTAGGGATGTGTAGTCTGAGAAGAAGAAAAAGAGGTACCTCTATTCTGACCACCGGAGCTCCGGCGACGCCCCTGACCCCGCCGTCCCTGACCACGAGAACGAACAGAAGCAGAGGTCTGAGAACCCTGGTTGGTGGTGTTATCGGCAACAGTAGCAGCAAGGGCGATTGACGCCGACTGAGAACTCCGAGCAAGTTGGGCCTTTTTGGTTGTCTCCTCCATGGTTAAGCGAGAACGGACCTCGCTGAAAGGGGGGAGTGGATCCTTGTTCCGGAGCACAGTGGAGATACCATCGTATTGCTCGGTTAAACCTGTTAAGACTTTAATGACAAGGATGTGGTCTTCGACAGGTGCGTCAACGCTGGCTAACTGGTCAGCGATGTGTTTGGCATGTTGGCAGTAGTCTGACATGCTCTGAAAATTGGCCAGATTGAGGTTGGCGAATTGTTGTCCAAGAAAAATTGCACGAGTCGTCTTGTTGTCGTTGAACTCGTTTTGCAGAAGGGTCCAGGCTTCATAGGCAGACTGACCTGGAACAAGGATGATGTGGAGAAGCGGCTGAGAGATGGTGGCGTATATCCACTGAAGAACAATAGCGTCGAGACGCGACCACAAGGCCTCGGCTTTCTTCGAAGCAGCCGTTTGTTCAGCATCAGAGGAGGATGCGGCGACGATTGTGGGACGAGGCAAGAGGTGCTCGTGAACCTCGTAGGCACGGCAGTGTACCTGGAAAAGGGTGGACCAGGTAGCATAGTGAGACGAGTCTTTCTCCAAGATGATCAGAATGTGAGTTTTTATGGTGGTGACCGCTAGGGCCGGGTGAAGGGTAGGGGAAGCCATGAGAGGAGAAGAATGAAAGAGGAATAGGGAAGGTGATAGGGCCGCCGGACAGGAAAGAAGCTGCCGGAGAAGAAGAAGGCAGCACTAGGGTTAGGATCGACTGGGTATTTATACCATATAAGAATTGGTATTCATTCCTTGAATCATAATGATAAATTACATGATAATATACAGCCTATAGACTAGAACTAGATCTCCACTATTTTTGGGAGGATACCAATTACAATTAAATTACAATTAATATATAATCATTTACATAATTACATATACTCTATTAGTAACCTTCTGTCTTTTCCTAATTTTTGTTCCAATGAAATCATGTAACTTTTACATTATTATGTGTGTTGTATTCATTTGTTGTTGGACTTCATAGGCCAACAATTTGATGAAGCAAAAAATGAGGGAGCCGATATAGTTGGTGGAGAGGATTAGATAGAACAATTAAACGAGGATTGAAGGAATTGATGAACTTACTATAACTCCTGATATGATGTCTAAGGTTTTATATATAGATTTTATCCTATAAGATAATTAAGACATGATATAAGTTATTCAAGGATTATAATCAACTCTCATTTTAATTTACTAAACATGTTTTTAAATTATGGGGTTGGGGGTCAGGTTGCAAGTTTAGGTTGATTAGGGTACACTTTATTTGAAGCAACATTTTAGGTGTAATGCCCAATACTTAAATACAGACTAATCCAAAGTAAAGTTGATGCTGCCAAATGTAGTTTGATTGGGTTCTCATATTTTGATAAACTATGTGAATTAAGGTTAATCTGTAAGAGTTATGTTGTACAAGTATTATGCTTCTCTAGCTCTTGATCATGCACACAGGGAACATCATTTACCGAATATGCCAGAAGTTTTGCTTAAACCCCGTTGCGAAGCCCAAGTAGTAATACTAGTTTTTAATTGATAATTATTATTCAACTTGCCTTCCATTGCTTACAATAATACAGAATATATATAGGCATTTAAAACAAAGTCTCCTACAAATCAGGAGTGATAGACTCTAGCTATTGATTACAAAAGTTGCATTTGACTTGACTATTATTAATTCGTTTCCTTATATTCATAAGCTATTACACCCCCGCAGTCGAAGCGAAGGGTGGCCGAAGACTGAGACTGGAGCGAAAGTCGTCAAAGAGAACTCTGGGAAGGCCTTTGGTGAAAATGTCGGCAACTTGATGACGAGACGGAACATGTAAAACCCGAACGTTTCCTCTCTGAACCTGCTCACGAACAAAGTGAATATCGAGCTCAATGTGCTTCGTGCGTTGATGTTGGACAGGATTCCTGGACAGGTAAATGGCGCTGACGTTATCACAGGGAATTATCCGACTTGCTTTGGCGAAATCCATGTAATGTGATGAAATCCGTAAACCTTTAGTACCATGCACGGGGTGCCTGTTTGAGGCCGTAGAGAGACAGTTTGAGGCGACAAACATGATTAGGAAAATCCTTATTACGAAATCCGAAAGGCTGATGCATATAGACAGTTTCTTCTAAATTCCCATGTAGAAAGGCATTAGTGACGTCAAGCTAATGAATCGACCAAGACTGAGCCAAGGCAAGAGACAAAACAGTACAGATAGTAGCCGGTTTTACAACTGGACTAAACGTCTCACCACAATCAATGCCTACCTGTTGACTTCGACCATCACAAACAAGTCTAGCTTTATACCATTCCAACGAGCCGTCCGACCTGAATTTATGTTTAAAAAGCCACATGCTACGTATAATATTCATATCAGGGTGACGTTGTACCAACTCCCAAGTCTTATTTTTAATAAGTGCACTAAACTCGTGGTGCATGGCATTGTACCACTCTGGTATGGATAAGGCAACCTGTAGGTTTTTGGGTAAGGGTGAGATGGTGGAGGTGGTGAGGTTGAAAAGTTGTTTAGGTTTAGTGATGCCGCTCATGGAGCGTGTGCGGATGGTCCGAGGATTATTAGGTGCGTGAATGGGTGGAGGGTCTGGTTGGGCAGTGGGCTGAGGGTCCGGTTGGGGATTTGGATGGTGAGTGCTGGACGGGCCTGGTGAGGTTGATTGGGCCGGGATGGGGCTGGTGAGTGGGGCAGGCCCAGACGCAGGAGGAATGGGATGGGTAAGGTTGACATTTGGGCTGATGGTAGGTGTTGGGGATGGGTTATTTGGAGTGGGTGATGTTGGTGGTACTGGGCCGTGAGGTGAGTAAGGTGTTTGGTCAGATTGTGGTTGGGCTGGACTCGGTGAGTGGGACACATGATTCCACAGAAGTGGATTTAGAGGAGTGGAAAGGAAGTCATAATTTTGAGGGGTTGTGGTGTGTCGGATTTGGTAAGGGAAGATAGACTCCTCAAAGTAGACTTGTCTAGAAATAAAAATTCGATGTATGGTAAGATCTAGACATTTATATCCACGATGATTAAAGGGGTATCTAAGAAAAACACATGGTTGAGACCGGTTGGCCAGTTTGTGTATGGTGGTGGATGGGGTGATAGGGTAGCATAGGCAACCGAAAACACGAAGGTGTTTGTATTCAAATATGCTATGGTAGAGGAGATAGGTGGGGGAGAGGAAATCGTGTTGTTAGTTAGGTAGAATGTTGAGAAGGTATGTGGCGGTCTCAAGTGCATGGTGCCACAAGTTAAGGGTAGAGAGGCTTGGGCAAGACTTGTGGTAGATTGTTCAAAGACTTCATGACACTAGAATTTGTGACAATATAATTTAAAGATAAAATTTCATTCATAGCATAAACATTGTCTAAAAGATAACAGAATGCAAATTGTTTCATAAAATGGAAAGTACAACATCAAAATATAGAATTTAAACTAGCGTGTGTTTCTAGTCCAATCCTAAGTAGATTTCTTGAATAAACCTTCATTAAACATTTCCTGCAACATGTATAAAATATCCGTCAACACATAAAGCATTGGTGAGCATACTAGTTTTAATTTACAAACATAGTTTTTTAGAATGGTTTACTCAAATCTCATACTATAGCATTGCACATACCTATCATACAAAAGACATAACACAAACCCGCGAGTACCACAGCGTATACCTAGCATATTCATGCTAGGCCGTTTAAATCTTAACAACGACCCATAAAGGGGGCAGTGTGCTAGTCCTATAGCGCTATACATGTTAAGTGGGCTAATAATAGTTAATGATTTATGTCTAAGTATCTAAGAATCATAAGCATGGCCAGTAGCATATAAGTATGTTTAATGGATTGAGCATATGTGTTTATGAAAGCATTAGTGTGTTTTGCATATGATACATGTTTACACCCCAAAAGTGATAAAGAGTAAAAAGGGGACAAGTATGAACTCACCTTTGGGTGCGTTTAGTAAGGTTCCAAAGACGAGTCTTGGGATATTAGTTCCTTAGCCTTGGTTAACTATAATTAGAGAATAAAGGGTCTTAGGTTCGAGTTTAGATTATAGATTCACGAGAGTCATGCAAGCCTTTTAGGCAAACCAAGCACAAATTGCCTTTAGGGCAATCCGGATGGTCAAGAGATTAAGTTAGACCAAGCACAAAACGATCATAGATGATTCGGATGGTATAAAGTTAGGAATGTGAATCCATTTGGTAGGTTCATGTCATAACCACTTCGCTTATGGAATAAACGTGGGTTTTGGACACGGAAATTCCCCTTTCTAGTGTGGATAAATCCGTAGCACAAGAAGGGTCAAGAGAGTTGGTAAGGTAGGGTGTAACCACAAACCTTCCAAAGATTAATAATAAGATAGTAAGATAGAAGCTTGAAAGTATAAGTTTATATTATTACTTAGTATAGCTAAGATGTTTAAGTAAAGTTTGGGGACTGATTTGGACGAGTCTTGACTCTCCTTTGTCACCCAATACCATAGCACAAATCTTCCTATCATTAGATTGTTAGTAGACTTGGTTGGTTTCTTCACAACAAACATTTCTTAGGACATAAAAACAATTTAGAAAACAAACCCATTTGGGACCTCTTTTAGGTGCTCTACCCTTATCACACTTTTGTGGATAAACATGGGGAAGATCCTAGAGGTTTCTCCAAGGAGTTTTGGTTAGAAAAGAAGGAGAAAAACAGAAAATAAAGTGGATGTTTAGGCTCAAGAACTTACTGTTGTGAATCAGGAAGTTCTTTGAGAAAACCTTGAATGTTTGAGAGTATTTGGGAGAGATGAGAGATGAACAAAGGATTAAGGAGTGGGGAGGAGGTGTATTTATAGGTGAGGTGGGTTAGTTGGGTGTTTAATGCAGTAATTAGGGTGGTTGGGAGGTGTTTAGGTGAGATAAATGGGTGTAATTACGAGTTGGTTCAGTTGCTGCCAGAAAGGTCTCGTCGCGCTACGTGACGGGAAATCGAAATCTGGTCCCGCGAAGTGACTAGGTGTTCAGGCCCAAAAAAATGTTTTTTTGTTGGGCTTGGCCCAACAGACTTGGTTTTGGACGTTTTTTTGGGTTAAAACTTAAGGTTTAAGCCCATTTTGACATTTTTTTGGGTTGGGCTTGATTTCGAACTTGTATGGGTTCGTTTATGCTTCGGTTTAGCATTAAAATTTCGTTTTTAAGTGTAAAGTATAAAGTTTGCGTTATGTAGAGTTTATAGAATATTTGAAATAGATTAAGATTAAATGCAATTGACAAAATACTTTTCCATTGATCATAAGCTCGGGATTACAAGGGTACAAAATGGAAAGATACAAGACTACAAGGACTAGAACAGAAAATACGAAAACTACAAATGTTACAGTCTCCCCTACTTTAGGAAATTTCGTCTCGAAATTTATTCAAATGGCTTGACTGAAAAGATGTGGGTACTTCTTCTTCATTTGTTCTTCATGTTCCCAAGTGAATTCGGGTCCATTCTTCGATTCCTAACGAACTTTAAGTAGCGGAATACGTTTTCGTTTGAGTTGTTTGACTTCACGATCCGTTATTTCCACTGGTTTTTCGACAATATGCATAGTCTCATCAATTCGTACATCATCAAGAGGAATGTGTAAGTTCCCTTCGGCTAAGCACTTCGTCAAATTTGAAACATGAAAGGTAGGATGGACATTGTTGAGTTCTTGGGGTAACTCAAGCTTGTAAGCCACTTTCCCAATTCGCTCAATGATTTTGAATGGTCCAACATACCGTGGAGCTAACTTTCCTTTCTTTCCAAATCGGACTACTCCTTTCCAAGGAGACACCTTAAGGAGTACTTTATCACCAACATTGAATTCAAGAGGTTTTTGCCGCTTGTTATCATAGCATTTCTGACGGCTTCGAGCAGCTAAGAGATTATCACGAATCTGAATGATTTTGTTAGTCGTTTCCTGGATGATTTCGGGACCAGTGATTTGTGCTTCACCAATCTCGTGCCAACATATAGGAGAATGACACCTTTGGCCATAGAAAGCTTCGAATGGAGCCATTTGGATGCTGGTATGGTAACTGTTATTGTAAGAGAACTCGACCAATGGTAGATGAGCATCCCAATTTCCACCAAAGTCGATTACACAGAATCGAAGCATGTCCTTAAGAGTCTGGATCGTACGTTCAGCTTGACCATCAGATTGAGGATGAAAAGTTGTACTAAGATTAAGCTGAGTGCCCATGGCAGCCTGAAATGTTTTCCAAAGACTGGAGGTGAATCGACCATCACGGTCTGAGATGATGTCAAGAGGAATACCATGACGGCAAATGATTTCCTTGGTGTAGATATGGGCTAGCTTCTCAACTTTGTAATCTTCACGAATGGGAAGGAAGTGAGCTGACTTGGTTAAACGATCAATGATTACCCAAATACTATCATGACCAGATGATGTTCGAGAGAGCTTGGTAATAAAATCCATAGCAATACTTTCCCATTTCCACATGGGGACTTCGGGCTGTTCAAGCAAACTCGGCGGTCGTTGGTGCTCGGCTTTTACTTTGGAGCAAGTGAGACATTTGGACACAAAGAGAGCAATGTCCTTTTTCATACCGGGCCACCAATAATTGCGACGGAGATCTTGATACATTTTATCCGCACCGGGATGAATAGAGTATCGGGATTTATGCGCTTCATTCATTATAAGAGTACGAAGGTCATTACGACTGGGAACCCAAATACGATCAAGATAATAAAGAATCCCATCTGCCTTAGATTCCAAGTGTAATTCGGCACCACAAGACATTTCTTCATATAGAGTATTTTCATTGACCGATGTATGCTGAGCGTCTTGGATACGATTGAAGAGGTCATTTTGGAATTTGGAGCTACGAACACGGTCGATTTCTCGGATGTTGTATAGAACTGCATGACTTTTTCAACTAAGAGCATCGGCTACTACATTCGCTTTACCAGGATGATAGCGAATTTCGCAGTCGTAGTCGTTTAACAATTCGACCCATCGTCGTTGTCGCATGTTAAGATCCTCTTGATTGAAAATGTGTAAGGCAAAAACCACGGCACCAAGTCCGAGATCGTGAGTGGTGTAGTTCTTCTCGTGGATTTTGAGTTGCCTTGATGCATAGGCGATGAATTTGCCTTGTTGCATAAGAACGCAACCAAGACCTTGATTTGATGCATCACAATAAACCACGAAATCATCATTCCCCTCGGGAAGGGCTAGAATAGGAGCATCACAAAGCATGTCCTTGAGGGTTTGAAAGGCTTCTTCTTGTTTAGGACCCCAATCGAAAGGTTAGGATTTTTGAGTCAAAGCAGTGAGAGGTGTAGCAATTTTGGAAAAGTTAGAGATGAACCGACGACCTAGAAAAGAACGAACTTCGGTAGGAGATTTTGGTGCAATCCAATTTTTAACGGCTTCAATTTTGGCAGGATCAACATGAATACCCCTATCGTTCACAATATGCCCAAGGAATTGAACTTCTTTTAACCAAAATTCACATTTAGAGAACTTGGCATAAAGTCGTTCGGCACGTAAGAGTTCTAGAATCAAACGGAGATGTCGTTTATGGTCGTCTTCGGATTTGGAATAGATTAAAATGTCATTAATGAAGACAATCACAAAATGATCCAAATAAGGTTTACACACTCGATTCATTAGGTCCATGAATACTGCGGGTGCATTGGTTAAACCGAAAGGCATCACCATGAACTCGTAGTGACCATATCTTGTGCGAAAGGCGGCTTTTGGAATATCTTCTTCGTGGATTTGAAGTTGATGGTATCCCAAACGAAGATCGATTTTTGAGAAACAAGTAGCTCCTTGGAGCTGGTCAAAGAGATCATCAATGCGTGGAAGAGGATATCGGTTCTTGACAGTAAGCTTGTTAAGCTCACGATAATCGATGCACGTACGGAAAGATCCGTCTTTATTTTTGACAAATAAAAAAGGAGCACCCCATGGAGAAGTACTCGGGCGTATGAAGCCTTTTTTGAGCAGTTCTTGGAGTTGACTAGCAAGTTCTTGCATCTCGGAAGGTGCAAGACGATATGGAGCTTTTGCAGCAGGTGTAGCACCAGGTATGAGGTCAATGCGAAATTCAACAGAACGAACAGGAGGACGACAGGGTAGATCTTCGGGAAAGACCTCGGGAAAGTCACAAACGACAGGTATGTCTTTTATGCCTTTTTCCTTGTCTTTGGTTGTTACCACATGAGCCAAGAATGCAACATATTCCTTACGGAGATACTTTCGAGCTTTGGTACATGACACGAGCTTGAGTCCTTTGGAGGCTTTTTCACCATAGATTTGTAAAGTGTCACCGCTAGGAAGCGGTATGCGGATGAATTTTTCGAAACAAACAACTTCGGCACGATGTTTTGCAAGCCAATCCATGCCTACTATGATGTCAAAACTTCCCAATTGCATAGGATTTAGATCTATGGAGAAATTATGGTCATTAAGATTCAAGTTGCAGTTTTTGATGATGAAATCAATAGAGATGGGTTCACCATTTGCGACTTCAACGGTGAAAGGTTCCGATAATTTAGATCATGCACAAGCAAGTAAAGGTTCAAATTCTAGAGACACAAAACTCTTATCCGCACCAGTATCAAAGAGTATAGAAGCATAAGATCCATTAACAAGGAACGTACCGTTCACAACATCATTTTCAGTTTGAGCTTGGGCCGCATTGAGGTTGAAAGCGCGACCCCTTGGTGGATGATTTTGAGCCATACCTTGAACTTGAGCTGGGTTGTTTCGGGTACATTGAGGAGCAAAATGGCTAGGATCACCACACTTGAAACATGCACGCCCATTGCCGATGGCTAGAGGAGGTTGGTTAGCAGCTCGGGGTTGGTTGACAACTTGAGGTTGGTTGTTTTGGGTTCTAGGGCCGGTTTTGCAAGTTTGGAAAAGGTGCCCATAGCGGTTACAATTGGTACAGAAACGGCAAGTAGAGGTTAGTGGGTGATGAAAATGGCACGTGTTACATTTTGGGAAAGAGCCGGTGTAAGGTTTCTTGGCAGGCACTTGGTTGAGAGGAGTTGGAGCTTGAGCTTCGGTGGATGGAATGGTAAGGACATAGTTTCGGTTTCGGGACTTGCGTTTGCGGTTATTGCTATGGGTTGATGGGGTTTCGGCTTCCTTTGGTTTGTCGGTGGGAATGGTGGTGGTTTGATTGAGGGTATTGGTGATGTTTGCGATAGTTAAGGTTCCATCTTTCACTTGGTTATCTGAGATTTTGGAAGCTAAACGAATGGCTTTTTCTAGGGTGGCGGGTTCGGCTCCTTCAACGATATCACGAACACTCGTTGGGAGGCCTTTGAGATACTTAGCTATGATTCTCTTAGTGGTGTTGAATTGGTGAGGTACAAGGACAAGGAGTTGCTTGAAACGATTGGTATAGGTTGGGTTATCACTGCTGTTTTGCTTGAGTTTCCAAAACTCATCTTCGAGTCGCTCAATCTCTTGCGCGGGGCAGAACTCCTCAATCATGAGTTGCTTGAGTTCCTCCCACCGCAGAGCTAAAGCGGCTTCGTTTCCACGGGTGGCTCTCTCGCTTTTACACCACTCGAGTGCCCTTGATTTGAAGACACTAGTGGTGTGACGAGTGCGGAGATCCTCGGGGCATTTGCTATTGATGAAAACTAGCTCGATGTGGTCGAACCATTCGAGCATAGCGGTAGCACCATCGTTTCCCGTGAAAAAATGGGTCGATGCAGGTTAAATTGCTTAAAGGTGAAGGAGGTAGTTTTGGAGGATTTGGCTTTTGAGTCAACAGAACCATGTGGGCTTGCGGAGGCTTGGATTTTGCTAACCACTTCGGGTATGACCTTGGCCATTTGCTTGGCCATGAAAGAGAGCATTTTCTTGTTGGTGCTTTGTTTTGAGCTTCTTCGGTTGGACATGGAAGACATCTAAGGGATAAACAAAAAGGGATTATGAGCTTTGATCAATGGTTTATTTGTATAAAGATTGCATTTTCTCTTTGTTTTTAGGAATGAATTAAGCATACAAAGCACATAGTGTCAAATAGTTCAAGTAGCATGTAGTTTCACATTGTTTATAAAGCATAACACATAAGTATAAGCAAATATAGTGCATTTAAACAATATAAAGGAGCTTTGATTAATGTTGGTTTGAGATTATTAGTATTGTTTGGAGATTGCTATAGTACTTGAGATGCGAGTCTTGAGAGCCTTTGCGGGTAGTAAAAAAAATAAATAAATAAATCGAATATATGTAGTGAAAACATAGCATGAAAACAACATTGAAAATAATATTAACATAAAATGACGGGCTTGTTTTAAGCAAGCCATTGGAGTGTTCCGGGATGGAACTAAGACTAACCAAAGTGGTTCGAATTTACCTTTGAGTTTGAAAACATGCTTTGGCCTAATAGGTGGAATACTCTCGCTAAAACTTTCGGTTAACGGTATTCACGCTTCCAGTTACTACATGTTTCTTGTCATTAGTAAATTTGAGACTTTGGCGAGATTTAAAAAAATATCAAGGATTGAAAATAGTCGCTAAGTTGCGGATTTCACTCCTATCTTAGCGAGGTCGTTTCTTTGAGTGTGGTTTGTACACTTTGTCCAACGTGGTAAGAAAATTAAATCTAACCTTCGATTGGTAAGTGTCCACTAGAACGAGAATTGTGAAATTTCCACCAAGGTGAGGATATCACTCCTATCTTGGTGTAGTTTCAAAAACACAAAGAATTTACACGGATTGAAAGTTATCACCAAAGTGAGGTTTTCACGCCTGTTTCGGTGATTTCCTTTCGTTTGTGTTATACGAGCGTCTTCGAGTGTAGAGTAATCCACAAATGGGAAGGTAAATTTTAAGGACCAAGAGAATGGATTAGAAGCAAGATAGAGAGAACAAGTATTTTAAGTATGATAAAAGGAATGGTCAAACAGGTACTTAACTATAGTCTAGGTCAAACATGGCAATTCTTCCTAATTCCCTATAGTCATGGCTCTGATACCAATCTGTCACACCCCAACCGATGGCGGAATACATCGGGGCGAGACTTGTGGTAGATTGTTCAAAGACTTCATGACACTAGAATTCGTGACAATATAATTTAAAGATAAAATTTCATTCATAGCATAAACATTGTCTAAAAGATAACAGAATGCAAATTGTTTCATAAAATGGAAAGTACAACATCAAAATATAGAATTTAAACTAGCGTGTGTTTCTAGTCCAATCCTAAGTAGATTTCTTGAATAAACCTGCATTAAACATTTCCTGCAACATGTATAAAATATCCGTCAACATATAAAGCATTGGTGAGCATACTAGTTTTAGTTTACAAACATAGTATTTAAGAATGGTTTACTCAAATCTCATACTATAGCATTGCACATACTTATCATACAAAAGACATAACTCAAACCCGCGAGTACCACAGCATATACCTAGCATATTCATGCTAGGCCGTTTAAATCTTAACAATGACCCATAAAGGGGGCGGTGTGCTAGTCCTATAACGCTATACATGCTAAGTGGGCTAATAATAGTTAATGATTTATGTCTAAGTATCAAAGAATCATAAGCATGGCAAGTAGCATATAAGTATGCTTAATAGATTGAACATGTGTGTTTATGAAAGCATTAGTGTGTTTTGCATATGATACATGTTTACACCCCAAAAGTGATAAAGAGTAAAAAGGGGACAAGTATGAACTCACCTTTGGGTGCGTTTAGTAAGGTTCCAAAGACGAGTCTTGGGATATTAGTTCCTTAACCTTGGTTAACTAGAATTAGAGAATAAAGGGTCTTAGGTTCGAGTTTAGATTATAGAGAGTCATGCAAGCCTTTTAGGCAAACCAAGCACAAATTGCCTTTAGGGCAATCCGGATGGTCATGAGATTAAGTTAGACCAAGCACAAATCCATCATAGATGATTCGGATGGTATAAAGTTAGGAATGTGAATCCATTTATGAGGTTCATGTCATAACTACTTCGCTTATGGAATAAACGTGGGTTTTGGACACGGGATTTCCCCTTTCTAGTGTGGATAAATCCGTAGCACAAGAAGGGTCAAGAGAGTTGGTAAGGTAGGGTGTAACCACAAACCTTCCAAAGATTAATAATAAGATAGTAAGATAGAAGCTTGAAAGTATAAGTTTATATTATTACTTAGTATAGCTAAGATGTTTAAGTAAAGTTTGGGGACTGATTTGGATGAGTCTTGCCTCTCCTTTGCCACCCAATACCATAGCACAAATCTTCCTATCATTAGATTGTTAGTAGACTTGGTTGGTTTCTTCACAACAAACATTTCTTAGGACATAAAAACAATCCAGAAAACAAACCCATTTGGGACCTATTTTAGGTGCTCTACCCTTATCACACTTCTGTGGATAAACATGGGGAAGATCCTAGAGCTTTCTCCAAGGAGTTTTGGTTAGAAAAGAAGGAGAAAAACAGAAAATAAAGTGGATGTTTAGGCTCAAGAACTTACTGTTGTGAATCAGGAAGTTCTTTGAGAAAACCTTGAATGTTTGAGAGTTTTTGGGAGAGATGAGAGATGAACAAAGGATTAAGGAGTGGGGAGGAGGTGTATTTATAGGTGAGGTGGGTTGGTTAGGTGTTTAATGCAGTAATTAGGGTGGTTGGGAGGTGTTTAGGTGAGATAAATGGGTGCAATTACGAGTTGGTTCAGTTGCTGCCAGAAAGGTCTCGTCGCACTACGTGACGGGAAATCAGAATCTGGTTACGCGACATGACTAGGTGTTCAGACCCAAAAAAATGTTTTTTTGGTTGGGCTTGGCTCAACAGACTTGGTATTGGACGTTTTTTTGGGTTAAAACTTAAGGTTTAAGCCCATTTTGACATGTTTTTGCGTTTGGGCTTGATTTCCAACTTGTATGAGTTCGTTTATGCTTCGGTTTAGCATTAGAATTTCGTTTTTAAGTGTAAAGTATAAAGTTTGCGTTATGTAGAGTTTATAGAATATTTGAAATAGATTAAGATTAAATGCAATTGACAAAATAGTTTTCCATTGATCATAAGCTCGGGATTACAAGGGTACAAAATGGAAAGATACAAGAATACAAGGACTAGAACAGAAAATACGAAAAGTACAAATGTTACATATTGTTTGATTTTGCGTTCAAATTGGGTGTGAATTAGGTTGTAGAAGGCGGTGAAAATGGCAAAAACTTCTAATTTATTACTTATGGGAAAGGTCCACAAGAAATCGGTAAAATCATCAAGAAACAGTAAATAGTAACAGTGACCGCCCGTGCTAAGCATGGGGGAGGTCCATAAGTCGCTGTGAATTATGTCAAATGGCAAACAAGTAGAATTAATAGAAGCCAAAAACAGTAATTTAGTACTTTTACCAAACACACACGACTGACAAAGTTTGTCATTTATTCTACCATAATTAATGAAAGACGATTGTTTTAAAGAATGCAAAAAGTTGTTGTCGGGGTGTCCTAGGCGTTGGTGCCAACGATCTTGAGACACAGCAACAAGAGCAGTGGGGTTGTTAAAGTTGGTGGAGAATTGTGCGTGAGGGGGTAGAGATCGCCTGAGCTGTTACATCTGAGGATAGGTGCCTTGGTTTTGAGATCCTTCACAAGAAAACCAAAAAGGTCCAATTCAATTGAAACCAAGTTATCAATTGTAAGGCGTCTCACAGATATAAGATTTTTAATTATTTTGGGGGCAAAGAGGACATTGTTTAGTTTTAATGGTGGGAAGGGTGGGGGTAGGACTTGGTTACCTTGAGCCAATACCGGGATGGACATTCCATTACCAACAATAATGTTTTTGTTAGTGCATTTATTAAAGTTAGACAGAGAGTAAATACCTTGCTCGTTGGCTGAGTGGGCTGAGGCACCCGTGTCCATAACACCGTGATCAGGTTGATTTAATGCCATGGTGTTCAAGGCTTGCTCGAAATCTGTTGGCGTATATCCCGCGGTAAAAGCTTGGTCAGGCCTTGGGCCGATAAGTCCTTGTCCAGAGGTGTTAGTAGTGGGCCTAGAAGGATATGGACATGGTGGAACATTATTGGGCCTTGTGTTTTGTTGCTGCCCATTTTGCTGCTGGCTATTTAGAAGTTAAGCCCACTGAGATACAACCCAAGAAGCCAGAAAAACAATGTAGGGGTTGTTGTGAGCCTGCTGAAAATTTCCGGACTGTCCCGTGCGACCCCTGCCCCGGCCTCTAGTTCGTCCACGAGACCGATCTTCAGATGGAGCCGAAGACAAAGCAACCGAAAGGGCTGTGGCTGAGGTCTGGGCAGCCGAAGAAACATGCCGCTTCTTTTTCTGTTCTTCCATAATAAGACGGGACAGGACTTCCGCAAAATCAGGAAGTGAATCTTTGTTGCCGAGTACGGTTGAAATCCCGTCAAACTGTTCCGTGAGACCTGCCAAAACCTGAAGAACAAGGCGATCATTATCAACAGGCGAGCCTACCCCGGTGAGTTGATCCGAGAGCAGTTTCGCGTGTTGACAATAAGCCGCCATAGAAGGAAAATTAGCAAGATTAAGATTAATAAATTCCTGGGTCAAGAAGATAGACCGAGTATGTTTGTTATCATTGAAATGGTTCCGGAGAGAGGTCCACGCCTCGTAGGTGTTCTGAGCAGGATTCATAATGATGTGAACAAGAGGTTGAGAGATCGTTCCGTATATCCACTGAAGAACTATGGCGTCCAGGCGGGACCATAAGGCTTCAGCGGCTGTGGGAACAGGTTGTTTGTCGGGGTCCGAAGAGGAAGAAGTTGCAGCAGCCATGGGTCGGGGTTGGAGATGATCAAAGACTTCATACGCACGACAGTGGATCTGAAAAAGTTCAACCCACGTGGTGTAGTGAGAGGATTCATCTTCGAGAATTATCGGAATGAAGTTTTTGATATTCGATACCGTCATTGCCGGATGTAATTTAGGATCCATTGAGAGAGGGTAGGAGAGTAGAATAATGAGACAGAACGACAGAAACGATTTTAAGAGGGCTGAAGGGAGGTGACTTGATAACAGTGGGTTATCAAGGAATGAGGAAAGGTGTTATGAGGTGGGGTAGGAGACAGATGCAACAGAAGGGTGCAGAAGAAAGAAACAGGTTGGGCGGAAGGGAGGTGGTTGACCAGCGATTGGTGAGAGGATCGATTAAGGTATTGATACCATGATAATTATTATTCAACTTGCTTTCCATTGCTTACAATAATACAGAATATATATAGGCATTTACAACAAAGTCTCCTACAAATCTGGAGTGATAGACTCTAGCTATTGATTACAAAAGTTGACATTTAACTTGACTATTATTAATTCGTTTCCTTATATTCATAAGCTATTATTAATAAAGATGGGTAAGTTATACACAACGGATTTTTCCCTCCACTTATCAAACCAAAATCTAGTCTTGCAACCACGCCCCATATGACTGGCCAATATTTGTTCAATAGGCATGTTAAGGTTTTGGAAATCCTTACCTATTGAAGCAATATTCTTCCACACCCTTTGTGGTTTTTTTTTAACCGAAACAAAGGTGGTGTTTGTTTTCTTGTGAGAAGAGCTTCTAACCACTTATGTCTGCGCCGCGCAGACGCAGGCAGACATTTGAGGCGGGCAGCTCGTTTGTTTTTTAGAAGACATAACCCATAAAAACCTCTGCCCATCCTTTTCCTCTTGCAGACCTAAACACATGTCTTCCCACCTCTTCCAACTTTTCTTCCTTCTCCTTTCTCATTTCTTCTTCTCTGTTCATCTTCCCCGTCTTCTTCATTATCATTCTTCTACTTCTCCTCCTCTCCCCTCCCCTACCCTCCTCCTCTGACGCTGGTACTTCCTCTTCTCCGTCAACCGACGCATCCACCCATAACCTGTTACCCTTTCCTTCCACCTCTTTGATAACCTACCCAACGAGTCAATCAACAAATAATTAACACCCATAAAAGAACAAATCTTTATAAATAAAAGATTCAAGAACATTATAATTACCAAATTTAAACAAAAGCCTATAAAAGATTCAAGAAAATAATCAAAGAGGCAAAACCCAGATGAATTAAGAACAAATACAATGGGTTGTTTATGGGATAATATTACTACCTTAGATTGTTTATGTAACAAATGCAGAAGTGGTTTGATATTGGATATGTAAGAGATTGAAAGGGAATTATATAAAGCAATTGGGATAATCGTTCAAGAAAAGGCACAAAGTGACGAAAAGTGATGTGAATTTTTATATATAAATTTTTTTTATATATAAATAAAAGTGACGAAAAGCAATTGGGATGAATGAATTTTATGGTTATGGTGGGTTGTGGTAGGTTATGGTTATGGTGGGTTGTGGTTGTTATGGTTATCATGGGTTATGGTTTTAGGTTACGCTGCAGACGTTAACAAACAAACAGTCTTCTTCTTGCAGACTGCAGACCTTTAATCCACCTCTTCTCCTGCAGATGTCTGCAGACGTGGTCTGCAGACAGCAGACCTTATACCTCTTCAAAAACAAACAGCACCTAAATCTTTTTCCACCTCTTCCCAAATACCTTTGCCACTTTAACCAATAACTGATCTTCTTGGGTTCTTGGGTTCTCAACATCCACCGCCATTTGTAAAGAAGGGGCTAAATTAGCTTTCTTCAACCCCTTATGCTCAATCCATCAAGGTTTTTTTTAATCCAAAATCATCTTCTCCCACTCCACCCATTAAATTTTATTCTTCATAGCTGGGCCACCCCATAAAATATTCCTTCCTAACATATTTAAAGCGTTAACCGGAGCCTTATACAATGAGAAATAATAAGTTGGCCAGTTTTCAAGAACCGATTCTACCAAAATCTATTCCAATACCTAAGATTTCATACTCAGAAGTTGGAAGCTCAAGAAGTTGGAAGCTCAAGTATGTTCAGAGAGATTTCTAAGGCAACTAGCCAACTGAAAATAGATTTTACTTTTTAAAATGTTTGTTTGAAGTGTTGTAAATATAAATTATAAAATTTTGATGAGATTTTAAATTTCCAAGATGTAATTCTATTAATCCCATTTTTTTAGTTATGTTTTGTTAATTGTAACATTATTATTAATATTTTATTATGTTAATTTTTTTAAGAACTTGATTATTACAACATGTAAAAATTAACAAAATTATCAAATACTTAAAATACACATTAATAGATGAAGATAAATGGTCAACATGGGGCTAGCCTATTTAGCACGGATAAATAGAGAGAAAATCCAAGGTTCAAATCTGTTGTTTGTTTTTTTTTTTTTTTTTGCAGGAAGAGGTCTGCAGTCTGCGGACCACATCTGCAGACATCTGCAGGAGAAGAGGTGGACCAAAGGTCTACAGTCTGCAAGAAGAAGATTGTTTATTTGTTAACGTCTGCAGGCTGCTGAAATAAACTGAAATTTAAATAAACTGGTTTTTTTACAGCAGTCTGGTGGTAGACGGTGGTGGTGGACCATGATGGTGGTGGTGGGCCATGGTGGTAGTGGTGGTGGTGGGTGGTGGACCTTGGTGGTGGTGGACCTTGGTGGTGGTGGTGGACCGTGGTGGGTGGTGGTGGACAGTGGTGGTGGACCGTGGTGGTGGTGAACGGTGGTGGTGGATGGTGGTGGACCATGGTGGTAGGTGGTGTGGACGGTGGTGGTGGTGGTGGTGGTGGACCGTGGTGGGTGGTGGACCGTGGTGGTGGGGGACGGTGGTGGTGGTGGACGGTGGTGGATGGTGGTGGTGGACTGTGGTGGTGGTAGGTGGTGGGTGGTGGTGGACCGTGGTCGTGGTGGACGGTGGTAGGTGGCGGTGAACCGTGGTGGTGGTGGACGGTGGTGGTGGTGGTGGACCGTGGATGGTGGTGGTGATGGTGGACCGTGGTGGTGGTAGACGGTGGTGGTGGTGGTGGGTGGTGGTGGTGGACGGTGGTGGTGGTGGTGGTGGTGGTGGGTCAGGAGAAGACCTTTGAAGACCTTAGAAGATTTTGGAACAAGTCTGCACCAAGAAGTGGTCAGGAAGACCTTTTTGAGTGAAAAGTCTTCCAAAAAACAAACAATTTGCTGACACCAAACGTCTGCGCGTGTCTGCGTGACGCAGACAAAAGAGGTCAGAAGTACTTCTGAGCAAAAAAACAAACAACACCTTAGCAAAAACAACAATTTAGAATAATTGATGTAAATATAATACGAGTAACATTTGTCATTAAGAATACCTAAACCCATATATCGTGGTTAATCTTTTCGATATCTCTACAAGCTATCTCTACTACATTATAAAGAGTGAGCAATGGGCAAACATGTCCAACTTGGTAAAGTTAAGATGGGATGTGAAAAGTCATGTGCTTCAACCCTCAAATGTCATATAAATCTTCCCCAAATTACCCTTTAATGCATTAAGATACTTGTACCATGTAGTAAAAATAAATAAAGGTTTATTTTCTAGATAATTAAGTTTCTATATTTGCTCGCAAAAATCCGTTCAAATTGTTATATATAATATCATGTGATGTGTATGACCACAAGCTTCAAATACTTATATTCAACAAATATTAATTTTACATTTTCTTTCTTTCTTTAAAATTGCATATGCTTATATAAATATACAGTGTCGTTCATCATGTGAATTGCTGAAACAAATTACTTTATCTTTATCTTTGCATAGAGTTAATGGTGGTACGAAGTGACGCACACACAACACCAAGTAGTACGGTACGTTTTGATTTTCTATTGATAAGGTTTTTTTATTTTAATTATTTAATAAGAACGACAAGGTGCGACCAAGGACGCTGAAAAGAGTAATCATGTTGTAACGAATCTGGCAAAACGTCGACAAAATCCGAAAGTGGATTGTATCTGCGAGTTCATCTTCCAGGTTAAACTTGATTTGTTTATTAAAATAAATGTCTTGTTGATACTTCTTTACTTCTCTGTTTACTTGTTTATACTGATATCGAAGGGTTGTGTATTGGTTTATCTACTCTGTTTTGGTTTCTATGCTCATATTTGGTTTTAAGTTCATGCTTGGCAATACGTATCCATATGGTGGTTTGGTCTAAATTTGTGAAAAATTAAATAGAAAGATCTAGGAATAAAAATTATCTATGCTCATATTTGGTTTTGAGAACAGTGCTTATGACTAAATTTTGATGGTCAAAGAAGTTCATTTTCATATATAGTGAAATCATTTTTTATACTTGGTGTCCTGTGTACACATCATCTCTTAGATATTGGAAGTTAAGGACATATGGTTGGACAATTTACATAGTGTGGCATGAAAAGTTATAAAAACGTATATGTTGGATATAAAAAAATATAGTTTCTTTTCAAAGTTTAAACAATGAAGAAAAATTGATTAATTTCATATACATCGTTTCGCATTCAAAGAAAATTACGTTTTTACACTTTTCCTACAGCTTGGTGGGCTAACACGGCTACGCTTGTGCATTGTTAAAAAAAAATATATTTATCTTAACCGTCCCACAGCAACGTGCAGGTTTCCCACTAGTTTAGTCTTAAATGATTAATTTAACGTTACACCACAAATCTCTTTCACGTTTTAAATTTAACATTTTCTAAATCACCTCACATATCTTCCTATACTAATAAAAGAAAACACATGAGGGACACGTAGCACTCCCTCATGAATTCTCCAATCTTATTATTTAATACAATAAATTTAAATAAATAAAATTATATTAATTGATTTTTGAAAACAAAATATAGATATACCAAATTGAATTTAAGTAATTTTATTAATAATTAATAATCATAGTTGTAGCAGATTTCATTAAAACCTGATTAAATGATTGGGTTGGCAATCAAAGTATAGACGACGTCCATAATCCTCTCTCGTGTCCAAAACCTTATTGGGTTGGCAATCAACGAAAATCTTTTTTAAGAACGTCGAACGCTCTTTCAATATCTTTTCTCGCCGACTCTTGTTTCTTTGTAAAGTACTTGCGTTTGTCTTCAAGTTGAAACGGGTAAGCTTGAACAAGTGTCGCCCATTCATTGTAAATACTATCGACCAAGTAGTAGCCATACTTGAAATTTACATTATTAGTGTAAAACGATTTGGGCGGCTCAGCCTCGTCGACAAGGTCATCGAATATAGGTGATTGGTCGATAACATTTAGATCGTTATTTGACCCAGCAACTCCAAAAAAAGCATGTCAAAACCAAAGATCATGCGAGGCCACCGCTTCAAGTATAATACTCGGTCTAGAATGATCACCTCGGTGAAGCTGACCTCGCCAAGCCGTAGGACACTTAGCCCAACCAACATGCGTACAATCGAGACTACCAAGCATTTAGGGAAACCCATGTTTTTCACCATGAACCTCGTATATGTGTTGGATATCATACATTGTTGGTTTACGCAAATATCTTCGTGAATAAATAGATATGATCCCTACGGAAATATATATATATATATATATATATATAGGTAGAGGATCCGGTAGGAAAATTGTTTTGTGTAGGAAGTGTAGGAAGTATTTTCAACCATTAGATCAAATCTGATTAAATCTTTAGATGAAGGGCTATAGACGTCTTGTCCATTTTTTTATTTATTACAAATTCACTAAATTAGCAACTAACATCTAGATATTTATGAAGATTAATCATCCTAAATTAACTAATTATTCACTATTTTTCATAAGAATCATAAGATATTCATATCAAATAAATTGATCAATACCCAAAAACTTGTTTGATTCTTCAAACATATAACCCTTCTCTATCACTTTTTCGATTATTCAAGTCATGGCAGAAGGTTAACATCAGGAGTGTTTTATAATAATGTTAGGAGTGTTTTATAATGAAAGAGAAACTAGTATGCATTAATAAGGAGTGTTTTATAATATCATCGGGAGTGTTTTATAATAACATCAATAGTGTTTTGTATTGAAACTAAACATAGTAGAAGTGTGTTTTAACAGATACGAATCATGTTTAGTAAAAAAACACTATTATTCGGTTAAATAAGCAAAAAAAAAACTATTACTTTAAACCCACTATTATAGAAGATGAAGAATAACCGGTATAAAAAAAGTTTTGTGGTTCTATTTGTTTTTTTCTTTTTGGAAGATGAACAAGTTTGAATGTATGAGAGAGATTATAATAACTAATAATATTTAAGATTAAAATTAAGATGAGAGAGAGAGGGCATGATTTAAGGGTGAAAGTCAAATGGTTTTTATATCAAAATACAAGAAATGACATTACTAGCCTCATTTAAAACACATATTGGACCATCCTACCCTTAATTATTAAAATACAATTAGTAGAATCTTAACAAACCCAAACTTTTAATCTCAACCATCTATTTCTAGATCCAATGGTTGAAAACACTTCCTACACTTCCTACACAAATCAATTTTCTTACAGGAACCTTACCCTATATATATATATATATATATATATATATATATATATATATATTAAACGACATTTGATAATAAATGTGTAAACAATATGTGTAAGGTAAACTATATATAGATATGATATACAGGCAAATGATATATTGGAAACCCTTGTTATAGTGAAAACTCTGGAAACTCTAACTTCCCGAGCTTTTTTTTATATGAAAATTTTAGGGTATGTAATATACATGATTTTAAGCATTTTGAGCCAAAAAAAATCAAAAAAGCGCCGAGCACTTTTTTTTTAAAAAAAAAAAATAAATAAGTTTTCGGGTAACACATTGTTAACACATGTTAATTTCGCTTAACATGTGTTACCCGAAAACTTATTTAAAAAAAAAAAAGTGCTCGGCGCTTTTTTGATTTTTTGGCTCAAAATGCTTAAAATCATGTATATTACATGCCCTAAAATTTCCAAGCCCTAAAAAGCTCAAGAAATCAGAGTTTCCAGAGTTTTCACTATAACAAGGGTTTTCTCTGGATCCTTACCCTATAGATGTATACCTTGACAAAAAAATGAAGAGAGTCGCATACCTTGACAAAAAAAAATGAAGAGAGTCGCACGCAACTGTGACGACCGGGAAATTTTGGGGGAAATTTTTTTTCTTTTTATCGCTTCGTTCTCTTTTACTTCGGGAAATTTTTGGGACGAAAATTCTTTCAACTGGAGGATGATGTGACACCCGGCATATTCAGGTTAATACGTTTCATACTTTACATACATACGTTTCATACCTTGTATACATACGAGTCTACTTCAACGAAAACATTGAAAACAACTACTTAATATCATACTTGACCGGGTCGGTTGAGTCGTGTCGATGATTCGGGAATCATCGGGAGTCGTCACAATGGTCCGAGGGACCATTGGGTGTCGGTCCATAACCATGTGTACGAGGAACGGTGATTCGTGGAATCGTCGGGTTTAACGCACACACGCAAGTCTCGAGTCCCGGGAATTCGTGAACGGACGTAAACGTGTTAGTTATCGTGCATTACATACTTATAATCATTATGCAACTTGTCGGTATGTGAAAACGTGTTTATATATGTTAAAATAGGGTTTAACGTGCCAAAAACCCGGATATACCTGCTATAGGCGATTAGGCCACATGAGGAAGCCTATTTGTCAGTTTATGGGACGAGTAGGGGGATTTAGGGGCGAATAGGATGCTATTCGCTAGTCCCTACTAGCGATTAGCAGTCCTACTCGCCTGTATAATCTTGTACTCGCCTGAACTGCAGGTGACGACTAAAAACTCCTATAAATACCACCCTTATGTTTCAAAACAACATTTGTGAAACCCTTATACACCCCAAAGCCACCCCACACCTTATCCAACCTCTGCAACACGTTTTTGGGCAAGAAACCACATTTCCAAGCCTCACACCTCATAATCTCACCATTTCAAGGTGTGTTCTTCATCCCAAACCTTTAATATGATATTGTTTTGATCCCTAAAGGTCCAAACCTGATTTATAAACATTTGTGTCTTTGAAAACTCATTAAAATCAGTTTCAAAACAAACCCAAACCTCTATACTTGTTATATGTGATGTATACATGCAAGATAGGATTTTTATTGCTTAAACATGATTGTTCTTGTGTTATTATTGTGTTTCTGACCTAAATGAGTTAATATGATGATAACCTAGGAGTTTGAAGGTTCATAGATGTGTAATATTAATATTAGGCATTTTGACCCGTTTGAGTGATTATGGTGGATTGATGATGATATGTTGTGTTTTGTTGATTGTTTGAGGTTAGGGTTTACTCTAGGATGATGCTAGAACAGTAGGATAATGTCGGATAACGTCGTTATGTGATGAAATCTGAATATTTGCTAATTAAGGTATGTTTTACATGTTGATGTGATGCTTACATTCAAGTTATGCTATTTTGGGAAACCGCATGCATTCGGGACGGCTAGGGTGATGATAAATTAGGGGTTTTTGCTTGAAATAGATGGGTTAATGTTTTGGGTTGGGTATTGGGTGTTTACACATGTTTCAGATCTGATTTGGAGGGTTAAACGCGCAAAAAGGACGGAACAGTGCAGTACTAGCGAATAGGAGCCCTATTCGCCACTTTACTAGCGAATAGGAGCCCTATTCCCCACTTTACTAGCGAATAGAAACTCTAATCGCCACTTTACTAGCGAGTACAGCTCTATTCCCCATTTTTACTAGTGATTACAATTCTATTCCCCATTTTTACTAGTGATTACAATTCTATTCACTAGTTTGACTCTCCTAATCACCAGTTGACTTTTCCTAATCACATGTTTGATTCCTAATCGCGTGTAATGCTGCCATATGTATATTTTAACATCCCGAAACATGAATTGACACCTAGGAACATGTTAGGAACCCCGTAACATGTCTAATGACTTAGTAACACGTGTTAGGACTTGTTTATGCGTTAATTGGGCGTTATGCTAGATAGGGTGAATGTTTGCGCGTGCTAAGTGTTTAATTGCATAAGTTGCATGATATCTTGTATGTGGCTAACACGTGGGATGTAGGGTCACCAATGGGATGTCGGGTCTTGTCTGGTGTGGTCGGTTAAACGTTTAAACATCATTTCATATGTACACGGTTATGGTCTGGACTGTTAGGGACTAATCAACCTACGGGTTGTTAGTCTAACACCTTATACGCTCGTCATGATAGGTCACCGGTATTTGGTGCCGTCTATTGAGCAGGTTTACTTGTCTTAGTGTGGGAAGCAGCATCAGGTGTGTCACACCCTCAAATTCCACGTGCGGGGTTTTACCGCGAGGCGCGTGACACACCAGGATCCAAGTCAACGGTCACAATAAACGACAACTATATGAGTCGAAAGCAACGTAAATTACCCATTAAGTTTTCAAAATCTATCCATCACAGCGGAAGCATAAAACGTTATTACGATCCAAAAGTAAAACTAAGAAAACGTTTGTTAATACTCAACATCATGCAAGTGAATCCTAGACGCCGTGAGACTCCGTGCGCCTATCGACTGCCGCTACCTCAACGACCTGAGACAAACATGCTAAAAACGTCAGCAAATAATGCCGGTGAGTTCACAGGTTTTATGTTAAACGTTTAAGTAATGAAAGCCATCATGTTATCACTATGTCAGAAATGATAGCGTTAGCTAGACGCATGAGTAATACTACTACGACCGGAAACCATTACAGACAACGATATATGATTTTTGCCCGAAACGATTATGCACTACCTCTAGTAGCGTTATGACCGAGACAATATGCACCCGCCCGGCTCCCAGCCGACGGGTGGGGTCTGTCAGTCCCAATAGATCTATCCACATTTCCCCCGTTATGCCATCCAGCATATTCATGGTTTCCCCGGGACTTTACGTATCGTATAATATGTAAATGAATTAACACTAGTACAACATGATAATTTATGAAATATGTATAAAGCATGTATCTCCCCCGAAATGTAAAAACGTAAAGTGGGGCCGTGAAACTCACCTTAGTTTCCATGCTAAGCTAGCAAACAAAGCCTGAACCCTCGACTGACTTCCTCGTGCCCTAATTACCAACAAAAGACACCTTAACAGTCTATCACACATAAGCCTAGCTTATTGACTGCTCAGAAGATAGTCTATCCGACTGTCTAGACTCGTGTGTACCAACACGAGTCTCAATACGTTTCAACTCGACGAACCGATCGTGACTTATCTTAATTCTTGTATTACATAGCACCCAAGTTACAAACTTGTTACTATTTATGTATAAACCATGTTGGACTAGTACCCCGAAACGTATAATTACCCTGAATCGTAGCACGTCTCGTAAATCATATATGTATATTCATTTTGTGTAATTATATTTTAGAGGATACTCTTTAAGGAAAATACAACTTTAGTTATTAAAATCAATTAATAACATTTGTTACTTCTTCCCAAATATTGTTTAAAAATCATCTTTATTGCCACAAATAGTTAGACTTGAAAATACTTTGATTCTGTATATAATGCACTTGTTCAAAAGACTTACGAGAATGTATTTATAGAATAATAGCAGTTCGCTACGCTTTGGTTTTATAAAAATTTGGGCAGAGTTTCCTCTGTTTTTGTACAAACCAGACAACAACCGTTGTCTACAATTTTTCCCAAAATTAACTTTCAAACATAATTCATCAAATCCTTTTATCCACGATTCCGATTTACGAGACTCTATACGTTTCCACACTTATCTATACTTATATATATATAGCAATATATATATATAGTCCGACAATATAGTACAATGTTATTTAGTCCGATGTCCGATATCATAAGTTATGTTAAGTTAACCATTTACCAAATCGTCCGATATAATATAGTTACCGTTTGTTATTTGGATCGTTCGCGAGTTAAAACTAATTCGTCCATGTCAATATATTTATAAAATTATAACATTCATAAATATATATAAATATTTACAAATATATAATGTTTATAAATATATGATAAAATAAAATGACAATAAATACAAACATAAGTTATACCGAATCACGCGCGCGTAACCCAAAATCTGATCCGCGAGACGGTTGAACAGATCTGACCGATCCGACCTTAACCACAACTGAAACCCGAACTGAACCCGATCCAAACCAAATAACGACCAGATCTAACAAACTCCAACACCGCGAGCCAAAAGCCACATCAAACCACCTGTTGCACCCCGAACCATAACCGGCACGCACCCGACTAGAACCCAAACCGAACCCATCTTGAACTGAGACCCGAACCAGAGTAAACCCGGAGCCAAACATGAACACGTACTGGATTTGTTTCCAAACACGGCCCGGACATGACCACACCAGACCGGACATGGCCACGCAGACCTGACCAGACCAGACCATTTCTGACCCGGAATCTAAACCGAACACGAACCTGACTTGACCCGAGCCCAAGACCACGGCTACACCATATCCGGACGCCACACAAACCAACAACCAAACAATCAGTATAACCTGCCGAGACCCACTAAACCCGGACCCAAAATAAGACCAGCCATCTTCGAACCCGAGACCCACCGTCGAACCACCACGAGACCACCCTTGACAACCACAACCGGACCACACCTAACCACCGAAGTCTGACCCCATCGCGAACCAACACGCGTCGCCTTGAACCTCCAAGAAATGACCACCGAGGTCTGACCCCATCGCGAACCAACACGCGTCGCCGCCTCCTCTGTTTCAGGCCACCACGAACCACCGCCTCCACCTCGATCCATTCCATCCCTGGTTGTTTTATACCGGCGCCGCCACCACCATGGTGGCCGGCCTTCTATAGAGAGCGAGGAGGGAGGGATTAGGAAGGTGAGAGGGTAGAGAGAGAGGACGAGCGGGAGAGAGAGAGGTGCGAGTAGAGAGAGGTTGCAGAGATTGGTGTGGGGGGGGGGGGTGCTTGGCTGCAGAAAAATGAAGAGGAAGGAGAAGATATGTGCTTTTATAGTTAGGGTTTTGGGGTAGGTGAGTTATACCGCGTGTCGAACCCGTTTTAAACATAAACGCCTCGGTTTTTATTCCAGGCCCAAAAATAAATTATAAAAAGTAGTCGGTTTTGTTCGGAATACAAAACCGAGCATAAATATAAATGTCTTCGATGTCCGACGCGTGTTTTCAGAACACGCGTTTAAATCGCGTTAATTTAACCGGTCGCAGTTTCGATCGTAAAAACAGTCAGTAAACTTCCGAAACTTAATAATTAGAAATATTTAAAATAAATATTTAATTTTTAATAATAAAATCACGTCAGTGTAGATCGGAAGTTGCCGGGTGTCACATTCTCCCCATGTTACAGAAATTTTGTCCTCAAAATTTGAGGTAGGATATCATCCAAGAACTAACGGTAATACAATAAAACAGTCAACGAACTTGCCGGTACAAATGGCACGAAATAAAGTTTCAGAACCAACTGGATGCAAAGTGTAAACAATAACTTTATCAACAAATACTATTGGCGCACCTCAAACGAGATAACTAGTGCACCAACTTTTTCATTACACGCCGCAGGGTGTGTTTGGATTTAAGGTAATAACAAACAAGTTGATGAAAGTGAGACATGTCAATAAAAATCATTCGTTATTCCAAGTCGATCGAATATTCACCGCAAGGTGCTGTATTAAATTCCAACAATTCGATTCAACTGAAATGTCGACTTTAAAGAAACTCATCGACGAAGTATCAAAGGATTCATTGCCCACAACGGCCTAACATAGCAAGACTATAAGACGAACATTACGAGCAACGTAATGAGAGAACAAATCATTAATGAAACAATTGTTTGATGCGAAGCCCTACAATGGACCTTCACAGGTTTAAAGAATTCAAACATATGACAATTGACACGTGTACAAAAATACGTGTCTAATTTGGTGAAAAGAATAAGGAATCAACAAAAATTAAATTCCTTTATGATTGAATGTTGAAGGCCACAAATACAAAAGAAGAGAGATGTAGATCGTACTCAAAAAGATAATAACTAGGTTCTACAACATGAACCTTAGTAGTTCAAGAAACGAGATCATCAAGAACTTAAACTGGTTTAAGAAAAGCAAGGTCACAAATGACACGAACATGGGAGAATCGACAATCACGTCCGTAACAACAAAATAAATGAAAAACCCTTATCCATAAGAACCCCGGTCCACCACGTGAACCGTAATGAATCCAGACAATACAAGATATGGCTCAAATACGCATGCAACTGAGCACTCAATGCCCAAGGCAACGCTCCCCAAAAACACGAAAAGATACAAGGATCACAACTAAGGGTAATACGAACAAGTACCCCAAGCCGAGGAACTGATTCCTCAAGGTGAATACGAGATAATTGCTATAGACTGTCACATAATCAACCCAGCCTGACCGGGGATATGCTGAAGACCCTTGTGATCGGTATGAACGAAGCACCAGGTACCGTCCAAGCAGTGTCTCCAGATTACCTCCTTACATAGAATTGACACACCCCAGACCCAAACTAGATGTAACACGACACACGATAACCAAGGACTTACCCTCCCAAGGCGTAGGCACAAAAGGCAGTAACCGATAAAGCTTAACAGATAGGAAGCTCGTAACAGTACGAGAACCAAAATAAAAGCGAAGCATAGCGACAAATAAGAAGACATATAGACAACAGTATTAGGATCCCCCTGGTTCGCCCGCAGTGTAACCCTCTAGGAATCACAAGAAGTTGATCTAGGTCCAACTCGGGTCCATCCGTCCAAACACAAAGTCCACTAGGATTTTCATGCATTCCAGTTTATGATTTCGTGTGCACCCGACATGATAAACTGCTCTACATGATCCTCCAAATGCACTTCAAGCTTGAAGTTCAAGTCACCGGATACTAGACCCAAAATTTAACGGATGATGTGGTAAAAGAGATGAGGACACCAACACCCCGACATATGTTACCCGTATGCTAAGACTCAAACATATGTGACCGTCTAGTGTGTGTGAGACTCGGCTATAGACTAGACTCTACATGCAGTCCTAGTTCACTATAACCATTGGCTCTGATACCAATCTGTCACACCCTCAAATTCCACGTGCGGGGTTTTACCGCGAGGCGCGTGACACACCAGGATCCAAGTCAACGGTCACAATAAACGACAACTATATGAGTCGAAAGCAACGTAAATTACCCATTAAGTTTTCAAAATCTATCCATCACAGCGGAAGCATAAAACGTTATTACGATCCAAAAGTAAAACTAAGAAAACGTTTGTTAATACTCAACATCATGCAAGTGAATCCTAGACGCCGTGAGACTCCGTGCGCCTATCGACTGCCGCTACCTCAACGACCTGAGACAAACATGCTAAAAACGTCAGCAAATAATGCCGGTGAGTTCACAGGTTTTATGTTAAACGTTTAAGTAATGAAAGCCATCATGTTATCACTATGTCAGAAATGATAGCGTTAGCTAGACGCATGAGTAATACTACTACGACCGGAAACCATTACAGACAACGATATATGATTTTTGCCCGAAACGATTATGCACTACCTCTAGTAGCGTTATGACCGAGACAATATGCACCCGCCCGGCTCCCAGCCGACGGGTGGGGTCTGTCAGTCCCAATAGATCTATCCACATTTCCCCCGTTATGCCATCCAGCATATTCATGGTTTCCCCGGGACTTTACGTATCGTATAATATGTAAATGAATTAACACTAGTACAACATGATAATTTATGAAATATGTATAAAGCATGTGTCTCCCCCGAAATGTAAAAACGTAAAGTGGGGCCGTGAAACTCACCTTAGTTTCCATGCTAAGCTAGCAAACAAAGCCTGAACCCTCGACTGACTTCCTCGTGCCCTAATTACCAACAAAAGACACCTTAACAGTCTATCACACATAAGCCTAGCTTATTGACTGCTCAGAAGATAGTCTATCCGACTGTCTAGACTCGTGTGTACCAACACGAGTCTCAATACGTTTCAACTCGACGAACCGATCGTGACTTATCTTAATTCTTGTATTACATAGCACCCAAGTTACAAACTTGTTACTATTTATGTATAAACCATGTTGGACTAGTACCCCGAAACGTATAATTACCCTGAATCGTAGCACGTCTCGTAAATCATATATGTATATTCATTTTGTGTAATTATATTTTAGAGGATACTCTTTAAGGAAAATACAACTTTAGTTATTAAAATCAATTAATAACATTTGTTACTTCTTCCCAAATATTGTTTAAAAATCATCTTTATTGCCACAAATAGTTAGACTTGAAAATACTTTGATTCTGTATATAATGCACTTGTTCAAAAGACTTACGAGAATGTATTTATAGAATAATAGCAGTTCGCTACGCTTTGGTTTTATAAAAATTTGGGCAGAGTTTCCTCTGTTTTTGTACAAACCAGACAACAACCGTTGTCTACAATTTTTCCCAAAATTAACTTTCAAACATAATTCATCAAATCCTTTTATCCACGATTCCGATTTACGAGACTCTATACGTTTCCACACTTATCTATACTTATATATATATAGCAATATATATATATAGTCCGACAATATAGTACAATGTTATTTAGTCCGATGTCCGATATCATAAGTTATGTTAAGTTAACCATTTACCAAATCGTCCGATATAATATAGTTACCGTTTGTTATTTGGATCGTTCGCGAGTTAAAACTAATTCGTCCATGTCAATTTATTTATAAAATTATAACATTCATAAATATATATAAATATTTACAAATATATAATGTTTATAAATATATGATAAAATAAAATGACAATAAATACAAACATAAGTTATACCGAATCACGCGCGCGTAACCCAAAATCTGATCCGCGAGACGGTTGAACAGATCTGACCGATCCGACCTTAACCACAACTGAAACCCGAACTGAACCCGATCCAAACCAAATAACGACCAGATCTAACAAACTCCAACACCGCGAGCCAAAAGCCACATCAAACCACCTGTTGCACCCCGAACCATAACCGGCACGCACCCGACTAGAACCCAAACCGAACCCATCTTGAACTGAGACCCGAACCAGAGTAAACCCGGAGCCAAACATGAACACGTACTGGATTTGTTTCCAAACACGGCCCGGACATGACCACACCAGACCGGACATGGCCACGCAGACCTGACCAGACCAGACCATTTCTGACCCGGAATCTAAACCGAACACGAACCTGACTTGACCCGAGCCCAAGACCACGGCTACACCATATCCGGACGCCACACAAACCAACAACCAAACAATCAGTATAACCTGCCGAGACCCACTAAACCCGGACCCAAAATAAGACCAGCCATCTTCGAACCCGAGACCCATCGTCGAACCACCACGAGACCACCCTTGACAACCACAACCGGACCACACCTAACCACCGAAGTCTGACCCCATCGCGAACCAACACGCGTCGCCTTGAACCTCCAAGAAATGACCACCGAGGTCTGACCCCATCGCGAACCAACACGCGTCGCCGCCTCCTCTGTTTCAGGCCACCACGAACCACCGCCTCCACCTCGATCCATTCCATCCCTGGTTGTTTTATACCGGCGCCGCCACCACCATGGTGGCCGGCCTTCTATAGAGAGCGAGGAGGGAGGGATTAGGAAGGTGAGAGGGTAGAGAGAGAGGACGAGCGGGAGAGAGAGAGGTGCGAGTAGAGAGAGGTTGCAGAGATTGGTGTGGGGGGGGGGGGGTGCTTGGCTGCAGAAAAATGAAGAGGAAGGAGAAGATATGTGCTTTTATAGTTAGGGTTTTGGGGTAGGTGAGTTATACCGCGTGTCGAACCCGTTTTAAACATAAACGCCTCGGTTTTTATTCCAGGCCCAAAAATAAATTATAAAAAGTAGTCGGTTTTGTTCGGAATACAAAACCGAGCATAAATATAAATGTCTTCGATGTCCGACGCGTGTTTTCAGAACACGCGTTTAAATCGCGTTAATTTAACCGGTCGCAGTTTCGATCGTAAAAACAGTCAGTAAACTTCCGAAACTTAATAATTAGAAATATTTAAAATAAATATTTAATTTTTAATAATAAAATCACGTCAGTGTAGATCGGAAGTTGCCGGGTGTCACAAGGTGAGTTTCACGGCCCCACTTTACGTTTTACATTTCGAGGGAGACACATGCTTATACTTATTTCATAAATTATCATGTTATACTAGTGTTAATTCATTTACATACTATACGATACGTAAAGTCCTGAGGAAACCATGAATGTGCGGGGCACAACGGGGGAAATGTGGATAGATCTATTGGGACTGACAGACCCCACCCGTCGGCTGGGAGCCGGGCGGGTGCATATTGTCTCGGTCATAACGCTACCGGGGGTAGTGCATAATCGTTTCGGGCAAAAATCATATATCGTTGTCTGTAATGGTTTCCGGTCGTAGTAGTATTACTCATGCGTCTAGCTAACGCTATCATTTCTAACATAGTGATAACATGATGGCTTTTATTACTTAAACGTTTAACATAAAACCTGTGAACTCACCGGCATTATTTGCTGACGTTTTAGCATGTTTGTCTCAGGTCGTTGAGGTAGCAGCTTGTCATAGGCGCACGGAGTCCCACAGCGTCTAGGATTCATATGCATTTTACTTAGCTTTTTCAGACTTACGTACTTTTGCATTTTGGGTTGTATTAAAGTTTAACGCTTCCGCAGCGATGGATTATTTATGAAAACTTGTTGGTTTGTTTGTGTCCTTTTACGTATCATATAGTGTCGTTTATTGTGACCGTTGACTTAGATCCTGGTGTGTCACGCGCCTCGCGGTAAAACCCCGCATGTGAAATTTGAGGGTGTGACAGCAACTTTTTCGGACTTGGCAATATACTCATCCATTGCATCCGACGAAAGCCCGTAGGCTAGCTGCCGAAGAGTGGTCGTACATTTTTGTACGGAGGTGAACCCTAATCGGCCCCTAGCGTCTTCTCTTTGTTAAAAAAAAAAGGATAACGCTCCGACAAATCATTTGATAGGCGCATGAATAATTGTTTGCTCATTCGAAAGTGTTTTCTAAACTGTTCTTCGGTATAGACGGGATCCGGGTTGAAGTAGTGTCGTATCAAAGTTTCGTTTGCTCCCTATCTATCACGATCAAGCGCCGGTTGTTTGGTTAGCGCGGGATTTCTTCCTCTTCGAGATCGAGCCATCAAGTATTCAATCGTTATCCTTCGCATTTCCATAAACAAATCGTCTTCTTCGGACGAGTCGGACGGAGAAAAATCGGTCCATGCCAAAACCATTTGTAGAGAGTGAATTGGAAAAAAAAAATTGATTGTAAAATTGTGAGAATTGAAATTGTGAAATTTTGATCAAAACTTGCCAAAAATAAGGTTAGCCAACGGTCGGTTGGCCAACGGTCGTCTTTGACCAGCTAACGGCTAGTTTTGAACAGCTACCACACGCGAGTGTGGTAGCTTGGCGTCACTTGCGATAGCTCTCAAACAAGGGTGTTGTGGCTTGAGCTAGCCACGTAGATTGGTTTGTGGCTCGCGGCTAATCGCTCACAGGCCACAACACATAGTCTTAGAGAATGTTAGACGTAATTGTCTAGATAGGGCTTTTAAAAGAATGAGATCTCATTGCATTTTTTTAAGTGCGAACTTTCAATGTGTACAAACTTCAAAAGAATTTTGTTAGATCACCATTGTTTTTGCTACATTTGTTTACCTAAATAGTTTTACATATATCAAAGAAAGGTCTTGTGAAATTGTGTTGATTAACCTTGTTTTTTAGTCCGTTATTATTCAAAATATCAAATTATGGTGTGTTGATGTGAAACAACTATACATGAATTGTATAATTAGTTAGTTTCGCCACAAACAAGTAATCATCAATTTAGGGTTCTTTCAACAACAAAAACAACAGACGACGACAAGCTTAGGGTATTAGATACTAGCTGATTATCTCGGGAAAGTCCCGGGGTTGAAAAATCTAAAACCTAATCGACTAAACAATCACTTATAGAGATGAATAATCTCTCACATTCAATAATTGCATGTTTATAGCATTCTAACCACTCCCATATTCCCTCACCTATCTATCTATATAATAAATGAAAACACTAGGGTTGAATCCTAGATTTTTAGAGGGTCTTCAAGGATCCAAATCCTAAATGGGGCTCCATGAAAAAGTATTATATAAACCTTTTTTTTTGTTTTGTCAACATCCATTTGTATGTTACAACATCTTCCTCCTTCCTACCCTAATAATTCCTTTCTCATTCTTCATTCCTCTCTCATTCTTCTTTTTGCAAGGTATGTTGTTCATCAATCTTACATCAATCTCGAAATGTTTTTGATAATTTTTCTGCATTTTGATTAGTTTGATACATAATGCTTGCAATCATCTTACATAAAAGATAAACATAATCGGTTTCTATCATTATTTTTCTACAAAGATAAATCACAATCGTATAGCTATCAACCTTCTACAAAATATTTAACTACAAAACACGTTTTCTTATTAAAATAACTATCTAATTTGTTTTCGATTATGTTTCTGATTTGTATGATATCCATACATAGCGGTTTACTAACATATTAAAGCAAACAGAAATACAATCGTTTTATTTCGGATTTATTTGTAATGATCAGAATCTTTTTTTTATTAACACCATTTGATAATCTGTTTAGGATCAAGTCTCTGCTTTGGATGAAATCGACACACAAGTAATTCTGATCAGGTTTAATCATTGATGATATGATTGTGGTTTTAATAACAGGTTGCAATTGAAATCAGTTTCGAGTATGTGTGAATATAAAAAAAGATTATAAAAAAAACAAAATACAGGATTTCATACAAAAAAAAAAATTGAAATCAGTTTCAAGTATTAGTGACTTTATGGATACTTTAACAAAAGTTTGTTTTGCAGACGAAGAACATGATTTCATTAGGACAAATAACTTCATTATGGCTTATCACAAGGGTGACAAATTCTTCAAGGTTATTCATGACCCTTCCGCACGAGTTTTGGTATAACGTTTCTTATTTTTTTTTAAGGAAAAAAAGCTTATTCGTTATTATAATGTTGTTTTTTACGTGTTTGTCCAGACATTGCCGAAATCCATGAACAGGTTTTTGTTATCTAAAAACTTACGAAACAACAACATTAAAGGTTTGACATACCACAGGCTTTTTGTTACCAAGATTGACACACAAGAAGTTATTGATTTGTCACAAATGAATTAATCCGTGTTCAATGTATTTTGTCGTTCATTCCATTAAACACATTTTCAATACACTCGTCAGTTTAATGTTACTTCTTTATTTATTGTGATTTCCTTTTATACTTATTTTAAATAAATTTTACTGCTTATTAAATAGAATTTGACCTTTGACTATGCTATAAATGTTCAAACTTCGTATTAATTGGAATTTAAATGTGTAATTATGCACGTTGACTAAGATTTAATTATGGTCAACATGTCTAAATGAGTACGAAAATGTGTGAGTCAATAATCATTAAAATCATTACTATATTCCATTATTATATACAATAACATTTAGATTTTTACCGAATATTTAGTATGTTGTAATTGTAAGAATGTGTATACGTTAATCAGTGGTGGCAAGACGCGATTATTTAGAATACATAATGTATATGAATTTACTCACAGCATTCATAAGGAATTGATACATGTTAAGGCGAAATTTATGGTTTCCTTCTACAATAACAAATTGACTTTGAATACGAATTTACTGGTCCAATTTTCAAGCATGTTAAGGCGAAATTGATTGTCTCCTTCTACTCCATTGTTGAATGTATAAGGAAAGTAATATGTTTACTGATCTTGACTTTGAATACGAATTTACAAAATTGTAAATATACATTAAGATAAATAGCTATATTCACTCACATTATTCATAAGGTATTTATACATGTTCAGACGAATTTTTTGGTATCCTGAATCAATAACATATTCACTTTAAATATGAATTTACTCATAAAAATCATAATGTTATTGTCAAGATCTTTGCTGCTATACACTATAGTTATCATGTATGTCAAGCATTCAAACAATAACACACTAACCTTTTGCAGTTTCGAATCTGTAGCATAATGATATATGTAAAGCATATAATAACATATAAAGAACATTTAGTTAAATAACATTGAATAGATCAAAAAAAAATCACAACTAGGTATAATGCTTGACATGCGGCATTTATGGTTTCAATGCTTGACTTTGACTAAATTCAATCAATACATAATGTTATAACAATAATAACAATGCTAATTCGGATGCTAATTACCCTCCACTCTTTTATCCATTTCTTATTATTGAATTGATTGAATACCTATATAATGCTTGACATAACATATAAAGAACATTTAGTTAAATAACATTGAATAGATCAAAACAAATCACAACTAACTATAATGCTTGACATGCGGCACTTATGGTTTGAATGCTTGACTTTGACTAAATTCAATCAATACATAAAGTTATAACAATAATAACAATCCTAATTCGGATGCTAATTACCCTCCACTCTTTCATCCATTTGTTATTATTGAATTGATTGAATTCCTATATGAATACCTATATAATGCTTGACATACGCCAGTTAATCAAGAAATGCTTGACGTTGACTAAATTCAATCAATACATAATGTTATAACAATAATAACAATGCTAATTCGAATGCTAATTAACCGGCCACTATTTCATCCATTTCTTATTATTGAATTGATTGAATAACTATATAAACAAGTCAAACCAATTCACATACGATTGTAATAAGACACGTTGAATGCACTTTGAGTAATCGCAAGGATATATTATTAGGTTAATTTCTGTTTCTCATCTTTAAATACATAAACATTATTTATTTTGATTTTGATTTGTTGTGTTATTGAAGTCATCTATTGGTTTTTACATCATTTTTTTCCAGTTAACAAGATCAATGGCTGCTGTAGATGCAAATGAGTTTACAATGGTTAACCAAATTCATGTAAACTGAAACGGTGTGGCGTTAAAGCTAAAGATTATTCGGGTTTGGCGTCTACCCGATCGTCGCAATCCTAATGATGTTACTCAATTGAAATGATCCTATGTGATGAAAATGTAAAACTCAACAACACGTTTTTTTTTATATCCTATTATTTTTAAATTTCATAACTTTTTTTTTAGTTGTGATGTTTTTAATTTTAATGTATATGAATTTTCTTATTTTCGTACGTTAAAATACATCAATTACGTAGATACATATTTATAGTGTTTTCTTATTTTTTTTATAATGAACAAGGTGACAGGATTCAAGCGAATGTATTTAAGCGGTTGTTTTTTAGATTTGAGAGGTTTCTGACTGAAAATTCTTCTCTTATTATAAGAAATCCAGGAGTTGGGGTCAATTCCTCTAAATACAAGTATGCTCCAAACCCAAACAAACTCTGCTTGAATATGAATACTCAAGTTTCCGAATATGATGGTTTCCAAGGTCCAAATTTTGGTTTCTCTTTTGTGCCCTTTCAAAGAATTCTGGATAGGGAGGTTGATGAATATGTTACAATAGGTATATTTCGTTCTAATAGTCTTTTTTCATCACAACCAAACCATAATAATAGTTTTATAAGTTATGTTTCATTAATGTTTATTTTATACTTGATCTTAGATGTTATAGGACATGTTAACAAGTTCTTCAGCAATGATGATAAAGATAAAAAGGTTGTCGCTGATAAAAAGAGGTTAACAATGGAAATTCAAGATATCGAGTATGTATTCTTTATTTATTTATTTTTTTGTTTGCATTTTATATACAAAAAAAATTACGTAGCTTTATAAATTGTTTATTTATTTTTTACTAAAATAATTTGTACTTTTTTGAAGGGGCTTGCGCATCTATTTAACGTTGTGGGATAGTTATGCCATGGAGATGTCTAAATATGTTGCAACTCATCAAACAGAGAAAGAATTTATAATAATAATGCAGTTTGGCCGTTTGAAGTTTTATAATGGTTGTATAATGTTAATAAATATATATAGTTATATTTATATTTATAGCTACATTATATTTTGCATTATAAATTAAGTTCTAACTTCTAAATTTTCTTATAATTAAATATTTCAAATTTTTTTCCTAATGTTTTTTTTTACATAGGAAAACCGTATGTTTCTAACTCTTTTGGAGATCGAGTTAGTCGACTGTTCATCAATGGAGATATTGAAGATATAAACCTGTACAAAAAAGGGTATGTACTATTACGTTTTTCAATACGAATTACAAAACCTTTATAAAAAGTATTAATAAATATGTAATGTGTAAATCAAATTATTTTTATCAGGTTGGGTAAGAAAATCGCTGATAATCCTTCCTCTTCTCATCGACCATATAGAACTTCTATGTTCTGTTCTGATGAAGATGAATTTGTCCATAACACTCCTTTTAGTAACATTGGCGACATTTGTGAGATTCAAGAGGTAAGTATAATGTTGATACTTAAATATGATATTTATAATTAAATATAAAAAATTGTAATGAGGTTAAAATTTTAATTTTTATTTAATATTAATATCCATTGTATACCATATACTATCTTATTTCAGTAACAAATTATAATATTCATACAGGAGCAGGCTCTGGTATTATTGGGTACTATTAAAGATTTGTTTACCGAAATTGGCTGGTACTACATGGGATGCCCCAAATGCACCAGAAAATGTAGTATTGATTATATAATCAAACAGGTTGGTGAAGGAAGTTCAGATTTTGAGGAAGAAAAGGTTTACGAGTGTTTGAATGTTAGTTGTAGTGCCAAACAAGTTGAGCCTACACCAAGGTCGGATATATTTGTAACATCAATTTTAATATACACAAATATAGTTTGATTTCAACCCAACTTAGTTACAAATTTTTGTTTTTTTTTTTTTAATTTTTTTTCTAGGTTTAAAATTCAGGTTCGTGTGCAAGACGTTAATGGTGTTGTATCTCTTACGTTGTTTCATCGTGACGTTGCACAACTTATTAGTAAAAGTGCTTCTGAATTGCTTGATTTGAATACGGTATTCCATATTTTTAACTAAATTTTAAATACAAAATTATTTTTAATAATTCCTTAATTATAGTTTTGTAATATTTATGTATTTGGTTATTCCTTTTAAATAGGTTGGTGATACAGTTGAATATCCTGAAGAGATTAAGACTTTGTTAGACAGAGAGTTTGCTTTTAAGTGTACGTAGGACAGGTACATATTCAAATTCTATTTCATATAACTTAGCAAATTTTATTTACGTAAGACTTTATTACATTTCTAATTTTTTGCATATTTTTTTTTAAAAACAGCCTGCTGAATCAGAATCACTTCACACGTCTCTCCTGGCAATGCCGTCTAATGTTATTTCTGTTTCCAAGGTACCATTTTCACAAACACTTAATTTCATATTAATACATTTTACTCATTTTTTCTTTCATACACAATCACTGATGAATTTGCAACATATGTTTGTAACTATTTTTTCTTTAGGAATCAGACACAAGCAATAATGATACGCCAATTTCCATTGCTGATAACTTTGTTTATAAGAAAGTTTATGCTGAAGGAGAACAATGTTCTATCAGTTCCAAGTATCAAATGGTTAAGCGTAAACTGATGACGCGATTTCTGATGATGAAAGCACACCAATTCCTTCAACTAAGATTGGAAGTGGTGGTAGTATGGAGTAACTTAAAATTCCGTTGAGCCTCCCGTCTTCCTAAACCCAAAATGAAGAGGATTTGTTTGCTATGCTTATGGTCAACCAGTTTCATTGCTTTATGTTTTGTTTTTTTTTTTAATAATTTTGAACAATTTCTACTTTGTTATTTTCTCTTTATACCATGATATGGTTTACTGTTTTTATTAAGTTTTATAACGATGATAATATTTAATAAATGCGTTTGCTTGATTGATAAGTATGTTTTCATCCATTTGATATTATGTTTAGTATATATAGATACAACTAGATTGGTGGATGTAGTCATCAAACATAATAGTGAGTTTTAATTTTGTATGATTAGTATCTAATTATAACAAAAAAATTGTAACATAAATGTTGTATATCATTTTAATTTTGTTACCGAAATATGTTGTTATAATACAAGCAACCATGGATCGGCCCACTAACTTACCAACACCAGTCCATATAAATTACATAGCATACATATTAGATTACTTATTGGGTTGAATGTTTTTATTAGACAAAGGCCCGATTATTTAATCTTACAATCTGATTCAGCCCAACATCAATTGTTTCATATATACATACCCGATACCCCACATTGTTTCACTTTTTCAGATTTCTAGGCTCTTCCAAAAAGCTACTTTACCAAAATGTAAGTAACCGTTCATCTTCTTCACTATTATGAAATTTCGATACTATCAAACACTTTCAGACATCATGTTAATAATCGTGTATCTGTTAGGAATCGATGTATTTGTTATTATCACTATGATTTTTTGATGATGCATGTGCTATTAATTCTCTCATTAACAGTATTAATCGTGTATCTTGATATGTAATGTCACTTATATGTATTGAGTAACAATCATTGTTTGATCTTTAATGTTAAGTAGATAAACAATCAGTGTTAAATATAGATGAATATCATTAACAAATCTGGAGAATTAGTAGTGTGATAATTTATTATTAATCATGTTTGATTGTTTTGATCAATGTTTTATTTTCAAATTATTGTTCTTGCATGTATGTAAATAATTGTTTGTATTACTATGTTAATTTCGAAATATGTATAATATGGTTATTAATTTTTTTTTTAGTAACCTACTAATCAGTTGATGAATTATATAAATATACATATCGAAACTGATTTATAGTATTGTTTTCGTTTGCCATGAACATATACCGCGTCTACTCCGGTGGGTACCAATCTACTGATTAGTTGCTCGATAAATCATTCCGGATATGTTATCAGTTTTTTTCAGTAGCATGTCAGTTTGTTGGTTAATGTTTGATGATTTTTCGAAAATAATCCATATTCAATCATATGATGTTAGCTCTGTCTTTTGTATTTTGTTGTTTAGTCTTATTCGATTTTCTACAAATTGCCATAATAGACATGCGTTTTTATTTAGATTTGTTTGTTTTCAATACATGTGTAGTTGTATACATACTTATGCTTTTAACCTTATTTCTCACCTTCAAATGAATGCAGCCTTTTGCCATCCTGCCGCTTAAGTAGCAAAAAATGGTAAAACACTTAGATTTTTCTTTACTTTTATATCTATTTTTTGTAAACATACAATTTACGCTTAACTTTATAATTGTTTAGGCTAACCAACAGCCTGTTGAAGTGATTGAACTTTCAAGTGACTCGTCTGACTTTAGCGATTGGGATGAAAGCGATTCAGATAGTGGGATGCACAATTTGGGTTTATGTAATTGGGAAGCTGCTCCTGAGCGTGATTCCATTGTTACAAAAGTCACAAACAAATTTGTGAGTATTTGTTTAGTCATTACTAAATTTTAATCTCTAAGTATTTTTGTTAACAATTGTGATCTTTTAATTAACTTATTACACGCAAATCTTTATGTATTTTGTCGCAGCGCTTTCCAGTCGCTTTTGCAAGGCACCATCACTTCGAAAAGAAAGCCACCGTTTTTGTCCAGTTTGAAAATGGACCGTGTATGATTAGAAGAGTGCTGGTTGAAGGAAGCGGGAGTAAGGTAAGGTATTCGTTGAACAAATGGAAGTCAAGAATGAAAAGGCTTGGGTTAAGGAATGGTCGTCGTTATAAGCTTACGTTTTACAAGGGCATTTTGGTTTTCTCCATGCCTTAGCTAAAGGCATTGTAGGTTCAATGTTTTTGGTTTCGTCATTTGTTGTTGAAAATGACGATATCGTAGTAGAAATGAAATATAACATGACGTTTATGTACGGTTAGTGGTCCCGAATTTTGGTTGTTTATTACTGTGGGTACCCGTTTTGTACTAGCAACTTACTTATTATGAATGATCTTCATGTTTAGGTGTTAACTTTTATCCGAATATTAATGAATGAATCGGTTTGTAGTATGTATGCCGTTTTAATTTTGCATCAAGTTATGTATTCATATAAACAATAGATGCTGCTATAAGTTTTGACCTCTTTCAAATTTGTATACACTTATTAGAAACAATCCATTTAATATACCAATACAACCGCTCCGTGGTTCTGCGTTTTGGTACACCGATCATTCTGGTGTTATAACCCTTTACTAAAATTCGTAGTAAATAATTTAATTAGACAAATAACATAAAAATACAAGTTTATATTTGGTAACTATTAATATTTGGCATAAACTAATTTTAGAATTGACTATACAAAAAATTCGTTTGACTTTGATAACTAAAATTGTGTACAACTATACATAAATAAATTTCCAGTATATTTGGTAAATTGAAAAGGAGATTATATGTTTTAAAAATTTACGGTAATTTATGTTCATAAACAATTGAACATATATATTGTTATTAATAAACTTTACAAAAATATTTCTATTCATCTCTATATAATAGTTATGCAACCATGAATATGTAATTCATTTAAAAGCCTTTTCACTTTTGAAAACCAGGTTTCAAAACTGTGTTTGGTTATCTAATTTATTTACGTTTTGTGTTTATGTATACTAATTTTTTTTTTCATTTTTTTAGTTGTCATGGATAATAGAACCGTTCAAATGGTAGCCAACGGTACAGTCTTGCATGAAATCGTTTACTGTTATCTATGCGATCTAAACTGTATTGACCATGCTCAATACATTCAAAATTGCAATGGCAAAAAACATCGGGCAAAGGTATTACATTTACGTCATTCGTATAATATATTGCGCATTCCTTTTGTCAAGATATTTTAATATACGTAGTTTTTTTTTTTTTTTTTTTGACATTCAAGAATGGTATGTATTAATGGCTATTTTTGTAGATTGGGCATGCGTATGGTCAAGATTTGTTCTACTGTGGAGTTTGCAACATCTAATGTACCAGCATGGATAACTTGAATGACCATCTTGCAGGAAAGAAACACATTAAGGCGATAAAGGCCCAAGGTTTTTTTAATGTTATGGAATAAGATATTCTTATGTCTCGTAATGTCGCATCTTTTAATTTTAGTATCTTAATTGTTTTCAATAACAATTACTAATTACCGTTTTTCAGTTTATGCATCTATGTTTCTATATTCCCTAATGTTATAGATATTGTTATTTACTATGTTAATTTTGAAGCATTCATATTTTATTCCGTCGTTTACATACTTAGATGTCCGATATTTGACACTATGTAAAATATATCTACATCTTATGATTTGTTGATAACCAAGACATGGTTTTATACCAAAAGTTTAATAGATATGCCAATTAAAAGTAACCAGTTTATATAAAACTTCGACTCAATTAGAATAAATTCCATAATTTGAGTTTGTATTGAAGAAAAAACGTGTAATACATATGACTACTTTTCGCTTTTGTTTCTTCAATCCGATGTAACCTCATTAAAATACGATTCTTTGTGTACCTCAGACACAGCTTCAGGTACATACATCGATAACTTTTCTCTATGTAATGAATGATATTGTTAATACCAATCTATTATTGTTTCAATTATACATTGTTAGTTAATAACTGAATAGTTGTATTCTAAATTATCATATGTAACTGCACTTAGTGCATAAACTTGCTGAAGTTTATGTATGTTCATATCCCGGCACTTTTTTCTCGCCAATCTTTATTACCTATACAGTTTTCATAAATAATTTGTCATAATTGTGTATACGTTAAACTAAATCTGTAAACTGTTAATTTATAAATGAAGAAATAGATACCGAGTAGAGTGCCTTGCAAAACACTCGTGACAACCATACATCGTGTGAAAGGTTGCAGGACAGATTCTGCATAAACAACAGATATAGCAGATTTATCAAACTGTTCAATTATGTGACGATTATTATAAACAATTTTTTTGCGAAATATATTTGAATAAGCTTGCAATACAAACAGACGTTATGTATATACAACTTCAATAATAAAGTATTATTTTAAACTTTTTTTTGTGCTTTGAACAGTGCGTTGCCATTTGTCAATAAAACAAGTTATGTACTAATTACAATTACATTAAAAATAAAAATATGATAAAAAGTCATTTACAAAAACACAATGTATTCATACTTTTTGTTATTTTTTGTTAAAGTTTATACTTTGGTTGAGTACTGATCATAATAGGTAATCGGTTTTCATTACTAACGTTACTTATAGGTTACAAAAAATATCCACTTTGACATGAAAACCATAGTTATATATTAGTTTTAATTTTAATACCCATTTCATATCAACGCAACATTGAAACATGACGTTTATATAAGAAAAAAAATATCAGGCTAACCGTTATTCTTAACACTTTACGTTGTAGCCACTAAACTTGAATAATACAACTCTTAGTTTAATAAAAAAAATTTATTTACTATGGTTTGCACCGTGGGTCCCCACGGGTCTCAAACCTAGTAACCTAATAAACTAAACAATCACTAAACTAAGTTGCAACAGTTGCAACAGTTGAAACACTTATCACATTTCTCTAATCCTTCGCATTTAATCACTACATGTTTATGGCATTCTAATCACTCCTATAACCTTAAACCTAACCTAACATTAAACCTAATCAACTAAACAATCACTTAAGTTGCAATAATATCTAAAACCTAATAGACTAAACAATCACTTAATTAAATAAGTTGCAACAGTCAAAAACTTATCATATGATTCATCTCTCTAATCTCTCACATTCAATAATTGTATGTTTATAGCATCTAACCACTCCCATATTCCCTCACCTACAACCTAATAAACTAAGGGATTTTATTAGGTACGTTTACTAACTTTGTTTGTTTATTATATCATTATACAGATCTAGATGACTAAATGCATAACCCTGTATCCCAGATTAAAACCTTATTCAGTGATCAATAACATTAAAACGATTGCATATAGGAGGATACTAAATAAAAAAGGAAGATTATATTAATATTAATAACCTCGCCAGTGGAAGCAAAACAGTTTTTTTTTTTTTTTTTTGAAAGTTAAACTTCATTAAAAACACAATCGGGGAACCTCTCCTAGTCGGAGAGACCCACAAAGATTAAATCACATCAATACAACAAGAATTCCAACGTTATCAATCTACCGTACCCCCTTTAAAACGACTCCTATACCACAAATAACCCAAGGATTTGACATCGAGTACTATCTTCGTGACCTTGACCTCCGAGTTGTTGAATTGTTTGTCATTCATGGATTTCCAAAGACACCAACAAGTTAAAATCACTAACCCATAAATCACTTGCTTCCTGTGCGACCCATTCACCTGCTTAGCCAATTCAATAAAATCACCAAAAGAGAAGAGAAAACTCTTGGGAATATTACACCATGAACAGACGGCATCCCACACTCCACTCGCAATAGAACAAGCCGTGAACAAGTGTTCCGTGCTCTCTTCAGAAGCAAAACAGTTACGAAGGTAATCTTCATCCATCCAATTATGAAGGTCACCAACCCATATCACTTTATTCTATCCCACCGTCACTGGACCATGCGGCTGACAGCGGTGGTTGTACGCCACGTAATACATCGCTGCCACAATAACATTCTCCACCTTCACCTCCTGATAAGTTATGAGTAGGGGTGCAAACGAGCCAAGCCGCTCGCGAGCTACTCGAACTCGGCTCGGTAAAAAGCTCAAAACGAGCCGAGCCTTATCGAGCTCGAGCCGAGCTTGAGCCTAAAACAAAGCTCGTTTATTTATCGAGCCCGAGCTCGAGCCTGACGTATGAAACTCGTTAGGCTCGTCGAGCCTTATCGAGCCTATGTATTATATTAGTTTTTTTTTTAATATTTAATCATATTTACCCCTCGTTTAAAGTTGTTAAGTTAACAAGCCCGAGCTCGAGCTTCACTTATCGAGCTCACGAGCCTAAACGAATTATTATTTATATTATTTTTATTTAATAAATTAACTAATAGATAACAAACGAGCCGAGCTCGAGCTTGATAAATTACTAACGAGCCAAGCTCGAGCTTTGAAATCAAAGCTCGAATCGAGCCGAGCTCGAGCCCAAGCTCTTATAAGTTAATCGAGCTCGAGCTCGAGCCTGGTCGAGCTCGGGCTCGGCTCGACTCGTTTGCACCCCTAGTTATGAGAGATTGAGGGAGAGAGGTGGGGAGAAGATGAGAGATGTTTTTTTAGGGTTTTGGAATAAAGAGAAAGAAGGTAGAGTTTATTTATGATTTACTAGATTATACCCCGGGACCGGGAGTGTCCCGGGTTAAGAAATTTAATATGATATATCAATTTTACATATGAAATAGACTGATGTATAACTTTAATATTAATATCTAACCTAAAACAAATTAACAATGTACAACTCCAATGCTAACACCTAACCTAAAAGAATGTAAATTTTAATGCAACTCTAATATTAACACATGTCCTAAAGACTAAACAAATGTACAACTCTAACATACTAATATTGATACCTAACTTAAAACAACTTATAACTCTATTAACCTATTCGGCTCGGGTTGAAAAAAAAATTCATATTTACTGATTTAAACATAATTAGTGACTTGTCTATACATGATTAATGATTTACCTGAACACTTTGTGTTTTTTTTCCTGTATGAACAAAACCCCACAAAAAAATTTCTCCGTTTTTTATATAGCACTATGGTACTCGTTGGAAAGATAATAAAACGCTCGTTAATTTGGTGTAATTTTTTTCTTTAAAAAATCTCGTATATTAAAGATATTAACGTTTAAAAATTATGGGATGAAACATGAGGATGAAAAATCCAATTTTGTTTTTAAATTATTTTTTTTCTAAAATATCTCAATGCCACATGGGATGACACATGGCATACTCAATTAAGAGAATGACTCTTTGAATGCCATGTCATTAAAATTGATTTGGTTTATTATATGTATAGATTATTAATTATATATACATTAGTTTTAAAACTTTCATGAATAGTACTAACGGAGTTACTATTCAACTCCGTTAAGTTACTATTTAACTCAGTTAAGTTGTTATTTAGCTTAATGGAGTTACTATTCAACTCCGTTAAGTTACTATTTAACTCAGGTAAGTTGCTATTTAGCCTAAGAGAGTTACTATTCAACTCCGTAAGGTTGCTATTCAACTTCGTCAAGTTATTATTTACTCTGCTTTTTAAAATTTTTTTTTTGCCTATATCCGTTTTTATTCTCCGTTAAGTTACTATTTAACTCTATTTTTTTTATTTTCTGCACTTAACTCTGTTAGACTACTACTCAATTCCGTCATGTTACTACTCAACTCAACTCCGTCAACTACTATCCAATTCCGTAAAGTTACTGTTCAAAGCCGTCAAGTTACTATTCAACTCCACTCAACACCGTTAGGTTACTACTCAACTCCGTTAGGCTACTGTTCAACTCCGTTAGCTTAACGGAGTTACTATTCAACTACGTTAAGTATTTAACTCCGTCAAGTTACTATTTACTCTGTTTATTTTTTGTTTTGTTTTTTTCGCAACTCCTTTTTTTCCTCTGTTAAGTTACTATTTAGCTTTTTTTTTAATTTTCTTTACTCAACTCCGTTAGGCTACTACTCAATTCCGTCATGGTACAACTCAACTCAACTCAGCTCCGTCAACTACTATCTAAGTCCGTCAATTTACTATTCAAGGCCGCCAAGTTACTATTCAACTCCACTCAACGCTGTTAGGTTACTACTCAACTCCGTTAGGCTACTATTCAACTCCGTTAGCTTAACGGCGTTACTATTGAACTCCGTCAAGTTACTATTAACTATGTTCTTTTAATTTATTTTTTCCCGCAACTCCTTTTTTTTCTCCGTTAAATTACTATTTAACTATGTCTTTTTTAATTTTCTTTACTCAACTCCGTTAGGGTACTACTCAATTCTGTCATGTAACTACTCAACTCCATCAACTACTATCCAACTTTGTCAAGTAACTATTCAAGGCCGGCAAGTACTATTCAACTTCGTTAATTATTGGTTTGCCACATCAGATCCGAAAGCCAATATTCTTGCAACTTATACACCAGTAACAAACACTGGAAAATTAAAAGCAAGGCTGTTGTAATACTAAAAGAAATTGCGTCGTCATTCCACTGTTGTGCGTTACATAAACAGAACTAGATATCGGTTTAACCTAGGCGCAACGCGCCACCTCGATTACCACTAGTTTGATTAAAAAAACTTGTATCACATTATGCCATGTGAAATCTAGGTATCGATTGAAATAAGTGGTGTAAATATCCTTTGGATTTAATGTAATTGGTTTCCCCCTTGGGTCCTTGATTGAGGACGCTTGTGGTGGGTTTTTTGTTTGAATGAAGTTTATCTTTCAAAAAATAAAAAACATTATGCCGCGTGACACATTCAAAGAAGGGTTGATGCCATCATTGAATGCCACGTAAGCATAGATCAATTCTTTTTAATATATTTATAGATAAATAACATTTTTTTCATTTTTTGTATAGCACTATAGTGCTCGTTGTAAGGATAATAAAGCGATCGTTAATTTGGCGTAAAATAAAATTTTCAAAAAAAAATGTCATACATAAAAGTTACTAACGTCCAAAAATTGTGAGTGAAAAATAAGGTAAAAATAAAGATAAAAATATTAATTAACATATTTGAAATTTAAAAATAATAATTAATAGTTCATTAACATTTAAAAAATGTGAGAGAAAAATAAGGAACAGATATTAATTAACATATTTGAAATTTTAAGATAATATAGATATAGATTTTATTTAAAATAACAAAATAAATAAATTTAAAAGAGAGCTTCACATGATGCCACATACCACATTTAGAAGGGGATTGAGGCCACTATTGAATGTCACATCATCTAAATTCAATTTTTTTATATATAGGTTATAGATTATAGATAGATTATAGATTAGAGGTAGTGTGATAATTGATTTTAGAACAACGACGTTAGTCATTTTTTACACAAAAGCTTGGTGCACTCACTAATTTTCCAACGTGCTTTTGTATACGGGAAAGAAAACGAAGCTTGACGTGAGAATTTTGGTGTCTTTCCCTTGTTGCATTCTTTAATTGACTTTTATTTATATATTTCTTTCTTTACACTTCTTTCATTTTCCTTCTACAGCTCGTTGATTTTATATATTGTTAACTAGATTTTTGCCCACGTGTACACGCGGTTCACCAATGTACATCTATTCAGGAAATTATAACGTATAAGAAAAATACAGTGAAAATATTGTATTAAAGTATAAAACAACGAATACAAATTTTATTCAAATATCACTAAATATTTGTTTATACACCACATTTCTGGTTTTAGTTTTCACATTCCCATTATCATCAAGTATAAGTAACTTCACTCATGCCCTGCTTTTAACTCTTGACAAAGCGACATAAAGTTGGCCATGTGAGAATACAGGTTCTCTTAAATACAATCCAACCTTAGATAAAGACTGGCCCTGGCTTTTATTGATGGTCATTGCGAAACATACGCTTATTGGAAATTGACGCCTTTGAAACTTTATATGAATCTTGATATCAGATGGTATCATATTTATTCTAGGAATAAGAGTTTTGATACCAATGTTTCAACCTGATATGATTTCGGCCTCGATAACTCGCTTTGCAAGTTTCGTGATTCGTAATCTCGTACCGTTACACAAACCATTTTGTTGATCTATGTTTCTTAACAACATAACGGGAACACCGACCTTTAGTGTTAATCGATGATTATGCAACCCAGAAATTTTTAAACCATTAAGGACATCAGGAGAATATAAGTCTTCCTGCGAACGATTATTAGCGTTCTCAATCTGACATATACTATCAGAGCTCAGATACTCGACTTCATCCCCAGGCAACAATGCAAGCAACCTTTCATTAATTTCATGTACTACTTCGTTTGTAGGTGCAAGTATTGCTCGTTCTCCAAAGTAATCTTTATCTTTGTAAAGTTGAAGAAGTGAAGGGTAGACGAAGTCAACTAATCTTGAAATCGGATCTGATGAATCCTTAATAAGAAGATCATCTGGAATGTCCACATCTGCCTCATCATCATGAATTGAATCACCAACTTTACCCTCACCTAATTCAAGAAGCCAGTTTGCAAATTCCTTTGTTTCTTCGGTTTCAAATGTGTTGTTACCCAACGTTAACCTCATGTTTTTGGTTAATGTAAGGACTTTGCAACTATTCCAAATAGGAGAGGAAGTTATTGAGGCATTTAAAATATCTCTTCTACTACCATTGGGAACAACAGGAAGGATCTGTCTAAAATCACCACTTAAAACCATAACCTTACCACCGAAAGGCAACTCAGAATTAACTGAAGAAGTTGACTTCAAGACGTCCTTCATTGTACGATCAAGTGCTTCAAAAGCATGTTTATGAATCATTGGAGCCTCATCCCAAATAATTAACTTAGTTTGTTTCAATAAAGCAGCCTCATCACTATTTGGCTTTATACCGCACAAGGACTGTTCAGTAACATTCAAAGGTATACGGAACCTAGAATGCGCTGTCCTTCCACCGGATAACAAAAGAGAAGCAATACCACTGGATGCAACGTTCAAAACAATTTGTCCTTTAGATCTTATAGCAGCAGACAAATTTTTTCATAAAAAGGTTTTACCAGTGCCTCCAAAACCATAAACAAAGAATAGACCACCTTTGTTACAATCAACCGCATGAATGATTTCATCAAAAATTGAACGCTGCTCATCAGTTAAAGAACGTGCGTTTGTAGCAAATTCCTTAGCCAGCGCACCTACTTGATAATTCAGCTCATCAAGAATCAAACGGTTATTTGCAGATGCTATAGAATCATTATTAGGATAAGGCATAGAAGGAAATCTACGTAGGCTTGAGTTATTCCGAAGCAACTGTTTCTCAATTTCAAGCAATGTAATGTTCTTGATTTGATCATCAGGAAGAGACAACCCTAATAATGATAAAGTGTGTAATTATTAATTTAAAACAAAAGGGAGTTAAAAAAAAAAATTAAACGTAAATTTTTTACCTTCAATTTCGAATAAATCTTCGTGTCTACGCATAATACCATCTGACAGGTACTTCCATGTTTTTTCCCAAACATGCTCAGGCCTAGATAAGGTATTAGACAGCAACATCATCGCAAACAAATTACGAAGAGAGTATCCTGAACCAGTATAATGAGCTTCCTCGATAGCTTCTACATATTCTTTGTCATCGTCTAAGAGGCCAAGAGCATAACATGCATCACGAAATGTTGGTAAAACTTCTCCATTGACCGTTCTTATCTCCTCAAATGATCTAGGGCCTTTTACTTTATTGAGAAGAACTCTCAAGAAATACGCCTCGCCCATGGATGGAGTAACCATGTGAACACGACCAATTGACTTACCTATCTTTCGAAAGTCCCATTTTTTTTTCTTCTGTTTTCCAAACAAATTTACTTGGGATTTCAATGTAACTTAGTTCACGTGCCACAGCCTCACTTTGGTTTATTTCCATCCATTTTAGAAACATTGTTGAAGACACTGTTGGTTTGTTGAGAACGTTTTGAAGATTTTCTTGTGGACCATATACAACACTTTGCTCACCGGGCAGATGAAATGAAAGCCTTATAACTGGAGGGTATCTATAATGCACTTCATTTTTAAATATCCTCCATGAAGCTTCACATGCAGAAAGGAACCTACAATCAAAATGTTTTTTGATTTCATCTTTTTGAACCACTTCTTGACCTTCTTCATCATCTTCTACAAAAGCAACTTTAGCCCTATCAAGTCCTTTATTAATGTATTTGAATAAATACTTAATTGAAGCAGCCTGGTTACACCATTCAACATTGATATGTGCTTGGTAACTCCTTAAAAGTTTTGCGTTATAAGGAACCACATTTCTGTTGTCTAACTTTGCAGTTCCTTTTTCAACAAATAGCCCTGAGTCTCTTCTTCTATAAACCGGATATCCATTTGAATCTAACGTTGATGCAGAAGAAAACTTCTTTGGAAATTTCTTGGAGCACTTACCGTCAAACATGCACGGACAGTTGGGATATTCACGTCCGCAGGGTCCATGAATCATAAAGTCACTCACAAGACTAAACAACTCCGGATCTACTTTCTTATCAGGGATTTCCGTAGAAACAAAACGATCAACATGGTCAATCGTGGGAAGCCTACTATCATCTTTGAGAAACAGACAGATGTGAGCATGGGGTAGACCACGTTTTTGGAACTCTATAGTATAAACCGCTGTAATATTAAGTTAAAAAATGTAGTTAGAAACTTAATAAATATAAACATGATAGTAATTATATAAACAAATAAATATTTTATAAGTATAAGTGAATTACGATGATAATCTATGAATACGTATTGAAACTTAATTTTTTTCGTAAATAATTTTACCTGCTGAAGTCTTGCCCAATAATGTTTTTTCACGTAAATCTTTCATGATTGAGTCTAGCTTAACTTTGAATAGTCTAGCTAAAATGTTTGGCCTATCTTTTGGATTTGTCTTCTTGTCCTTAAGAAACCTTCTAATTTCAGGCCATTTGGGATTGCATGTGATTGTAATAAAAAAATCAGGGTATCCATGCCTTTTACAAATAGCCATTGCATCAAGATAATTTTCCCTCATGTAACGTGCACCACCAGTAAAAGAAGAGGGTAAAATTACAGGCGTCCCTACTTTTGACAAATCAGTAGGTCCATTTTGGTTCAACGTTTGAAGATTGGTATAAGTCTCGCACCTAAGTTTATGTTGCTGGAAACGGACTTAAAATAAGCGCTCACTCTCTATCATGGTATAAACGTCAACCAAAAACTGTTGAAGAAGTCGCCTTGCATTCAAAATCAATGAGAACATACCAACTCTGTCTTGAATATGATATGCAAAATACTCTCTCATTGAACACTTTGAATCTACTTTCTTTTTAGATTTCCTTTCTTCCCTATGTGGTATATCAACCCTATAACAATCTTCTCCAAAAGGAATAAGCAATGGATACTGGAGAGCTAGATATGACGGATGAAGTTCACTTATATGCTGAAGACCCTCTGATCTTGACTCGACAACAATATCTCTATTGTCAAGCTGGTCATCATCGTTTGACAAAATAAGAGCGGCAATTTCTGATGAAGTGGGTAAGTTGTATGTTCGGCCGTCTTTAGATCTCCTACCAATAAGACGTAATTTAAGGTTAACTTCAGGATTTTCTTGAAATCGATCACGTACAATCCTATAGCTTTTCACAAGCTGATTATTTGAGTCTAACATCGACTTCAAGTACTGAATGATTTCAATGTCAAGTTCGTGAGAAATATCCTTAGACTCTCCTTTTTCATTACTGAAAAGATCAAAAAAAAATTGAGAAAAATTAATATTTACATAAACAGCTAAAAAATAAGTAACAAATTGTAGAATATTACCTATAAATGGTTTCCCTGTTTAAGACTTCATTTTCAGTGTCATATATATATAACTGAGAAAATTTCGGTTTAGAACCATCTTTAGGAATAAGACCACCCAAGGTGTGATAATTTTCACCACTTATTCTGTATATGAAGGGAGCCTTTCCTCTATTGATATTTAAGTCAACCTTGGCTCCCATTGAAGTAAAACAAAACATAGAATTGAAGCGGCGAATGTGTTTTAAGAAATATTTGCTCTTCGATTCTGTGTTTTTGAAAAGATTCTGATAATCTAAACTGCTCTCTTTGAAATCTGGAAGTTGTACCTTTCCATAAAAACAACATATCATGTAAGTTGTTCTTCCAGAAACCTTAAGGCCTTTACCAACTTCTGATCTCCACAATTTTGCGTTACACATTTCACTTACAACCGTTTGATCACCGTGATCCAGATAATCTTGCAAATAGAAACCAATAAAATAATTAACGCATAAAAGAAATCAATATAGTTGTAACTGTTTTGTAAATTTAATATTTACCTTTAGAGACACCCTTATATTGCAAGTCTTTAGTTAGTTGAGGGTTGACAACTTCTTCGTCAGACAAACTAACCATGCGAACAGGTGAGATGCAACGTCGACTACTTCTTAATATATTCATGGTTTCTGTTTGAGCAGAAGATGATGCAAGTGAAACTGTATTAACATTAGTGAGTCCACCTGAAATTAATAATAACTATTTCAAACTTTATACTAATAAAATTAAAAATTTTGAAAATTAATCGACACATAGCAAGTTGTACCAGATGTGGTTGGATAAGTAGGAGTCGTAACATTAGATTGGTTTTGAGTTCCAGTAACAGAATTTACTTTACGTCTTTTTGCATCAAGTTGTAATTTTCTGAACTTTCGAAACTCTACAGAATGTTGTGTTCTAAGTTCAGGCACTGAAACAATAGATAAAAATAAAATAAGTTTGGACAGAAGTATAATAAAAACTTAAGTAAGACAGAATTATAACACCGTTTGTAATATTGGACAAAGGAGTGCGTTCTGTAGAACCTGTTGATACATAAAGTAAATAAAAAAACCGGGGTAAAGTAAAAAAATTGACATAAAGTGAAAAAATTAACGCTTAAAATTATTAAATGTTACAAACAATTATTACCAGAAAAAGATGCGTTAAAAGGGTTGTTGAAGCTTGATGTAACGGATGATATATCGATTGAAACCAAACTATTTTTGAATTGTGAGGGATTTGTATTTTCACATTGCTTAACACTCTTTATCTTAGCATCCATTTGCATATTTCTGGATTTTCGAGACTCCGATGCAATGTTAATGTTGACTTCAAACGTATAAAGAACATATAAAGTAATATTAGTTTATATAATAAAGTGAATAACAAAGTAGTTATTTCTTATAAGATGAAATATGTTATTTAAATAAATAAAAATACCGTTTGAGACAGTAGACAAAGGCGTTGGTTGCAATTGACCTATAAAAAATACAGAAACAAATAAAATTTACTTTAATCATAAATAGGGATTGGAAGTTGAAACTTCATATATAGATATAAATTAAAAAGTGTTATTCGTTTACCGGGTGAAGAAACATTCAATGTACTTTGGAAGGTTGAGCTTTGCGGAATAGAATGGTTGGAACATTGAATTGAGTCACGGGTAAATATTCCAGGTGGCGGTAAATGTTGTAGTACATTATTATGATTAGTGACCTTGCATCTCTTTGCATCCAATTGTAATTTTCTAATTCGGCGACACTCGGCCGCGTTCTTAATTTTTTGTTAATCAGACAAAGCTGTGAAAAAAAATTAATTACTTACATAAAAATAAGATAATGTAAATAAAGATGTCAATAATATGAAATTTGTGTACCATTTGAGATATTAGATAATGGCGTTCGTTTGGCATCACCTTATACAAAAATTGAAAACTTAAATGAGAAAACACAAATAATAGAAATAGAAAAACATTGTAGATAGACAAAAAAAATACCTTTTGAAGTATTAGACAGTCTTTTACGTCCTATTTCACCTAAAAGGAGGAAATTTCTAAATAAAATGTTTAATAACAGTGATACATATAAACATTCAAAGATACATAATAATAAACTAACAATAGATTTTTCCCTAGTTAGGCTACCAATAGTGAAGTATTATTGAGAAATATGGATTCAAGAAAAATAAACATACATCACGATGATCAAGTTTTAATAAAATAATTGATATTGAAATAAAAGAAGGACATACATTCAACTTGTACGATAGAAGATTTGAGCAAGAATAAAAACAGCCAAGGAGAACACTTGAAGGTTTGATTGATCTGTTTTCTTGGTTTGATTATTTGTTTGAAAGTAGTATGGTTTTTATAGACTTAGAATTAAATTAGCAATTAAAAATGATAATTAATATGTTTAATTACCTACCATTATTAAAGAAGACTAAAAATTTGAATTTTTGGTGTAATTTGAATTTAAAATTTAAAAATTTTGAATCTTTTCAAAAATGAATTTTTCGAATTTTTTTTAATTCGAATTTTAGTAATTGTTTGGTATAATTACTTACCATTATTAAATATTTCTACACATTTGAATGTTTGGTGCAATTAAAACTTAAAATTGAAATTTTTTAAATAATTCGTATTTTAAATTGAACGAATTTTTTAAACTCGAATTTTAGTAAGTCATTAATTACAATAAATGTGTTTAAATTGAATGTTATTATTGAAACTTTATAATTTGAAGGTAATAAATTCATTTTATTACTTACCATTTGTATATTAAATTACTAAAAATAAATTTTGTTAAGTATAAAGTTATCAATGAAATTTAATTATAGTTTTTGTAAAATTGTTTGATTAATATTATTGAGTGTATTACATGTGACTATTTACTGCAGTATTATCCATAAATATAAATCTGATTGAAAAATGTCTTATACATTTGTTTGTAAAAAACTACAAATGTTCTATTTGTAACCAATGAACATTAGGGTTATATCATAAAAACGCATTCAGCAATGTAAAATTTTCACCAACTTGATAAAAAGAAACATAAAATGCAACCACACAATTTATATATGTAAAAATAGTCTCAAAAACCAAACAAACCATTAATGAAAAACAAATTGTCACCAAAAATTTTAAACATGAAAAACACACAAATTATTTAAATGATATTTGTCCAAAAAACCAAACAAACCATAAACAAAACGAAATTATCCAAAAAAACCAACCAAGCATAAAAAAAACGAAATTGTCCAAAAAAACCAAACGAAGCATAAATGTTTAAAGAAATTGTTCATTGTTCCTATTTCTCAACCTTAGGAACCAAAAGGGGGATCTTAGGTGATTTCTTTGCAGCTTTTGTTGTAGATTCACTTGCATCATCATCAAGGTCATACACTTTGTCCAGGCTACGCTTCACTTCCCCATCATCACGTACAGCACCCACTCTAGAAGATGACTTTGGAGTAATGTTATCTCTAACAGAATCCTAAAATATTAAATGAAATGTAAAATTTGTTAGAATAAACTACATTAAAAACTTAATTAGAATATATGATTAAATAAGTCAAAGAACAACCTTCAAAGACAATGCATTCTGTGTTGAAGATTCATCTATATCAATGTTTTCAAAAACAGGTTAATCGAGCTGAAAAAAAAATATACATGTAATACTTCAAAGGAAACGTTGATAATAAAAACAAAAAAATAATAAGAACAATAATAAAAATGTACTAATGATTCATAAGAGTAATAATAAAGGAATATTTCAATGATAATAATAACCTGAATGTCAGGGAACCTTTGTTCCAGCGAAGCAACTATTGAAGAATCATCGGTAAGTTTGTGTATACCATAACCATCCAGATGCTTATCAATGTTAAATCGCCCAATTTTAATTTTGAAAGCAAACTTTTTATCTTCAAATGAAGCAAATTCAGCAGGAGTTATTTTGTCTTCAACACAAACCTAGATAAAAATTTTCATAAGTAACATTAGGTATAATAAGATATATTGTTTAAGGCAGAAAAAAAATAAATTACCTGCTTGGATTTTTCTAGAACCTGCATCGCTGACATGCCCAACATTTTTTTCGCTTCTCGATCAAACAATGTGAGTGATGTTATTCCAGTACAATCTTGTACCCTTATTGGAATTCTAAACCTAAAGGAAGTAATAACAACAAATTATTTACTAAATAATATCGTAAAATTTTAATTTATGTTTATGAAAAATAATTCTTACACAGGATCAGCAGATACAATATGCTTGGGACAGTCATTGTTGGTGCAAACCAAAACCTGCTTAAATGAATTAACATCTTTTTCATCCTCATCATCAGGTAACATCAGAGTTGGCTCAACTTTGCGATTACATGCCTCACAACCTAGGTAATACCAATCATCGTTGGCATCCATAACCTTCACTGTACCAACAACAATGACTTGTTTGTTGACCTGCAAAATAAAATAATATTAATGTCAACATTTAATAAAAAAATAATTCCACACAAAATGACTATTAGTGTATACATTAAAATACATAAGTGATAATCTTTTGAATGGAATATAAACATTCATATTAGATTATTATAAGTCAAAACTGATATACCTCTGTTATTAACGGAAGATCGCGAATAGTGCTGAAAGGCGTTTTATTCAAGAATTCATCAGCAAGATTCATGCTACCAGACGATCTAAGAGATCGTTGAACAGAAGAGGATTCGGTAGCAATAAACTTTTCAATTTAACTGTTAAAAGTCAAATAAGAGTATCAGTTATGTATATATAACAAAAAATATATGTATATATATTATAACAGAAAGATAGATAAATATCTTACCTTTTCTTAAAAGCAAGAATATCATCAATGTCTTCGTTGATAAAGAGCCGAGTGATATTGAATCCATTTCGCATAGTTATATTCCCTATAATAGATTAAAAATAACAAACGGTTATATATATTAAAAAAGTAAAACTATGTACAATCTAAAAAAAACATTAATAAAGGACAAACCTTTGTAATTGTTAAAACTACCAAACTGAACAATCAGAACCACATGGACTTCCGCTTCATTATGCTTGATGTACTCAAACATCTAGTCAGAATACTCATCCCACAAAGTACAACTAATTTTGACACCACTACATAAAAATACATTGTTTATTAAAAGGAAAACATTCAAATATGGCTTCCTACCTATTGATAGTACACACCTAAATTAACATAATGTTATAGATGATGAAATAATAAACAATTTAATTGAAAAGATGAACCACATACTCTAGATCTATCAACACAAGACTCATCTTGTTCTTCCACCCAGATTTAGTTTCTGTTGGCTGTGGTGAAGTCCATTCATCAACAAACCTAATGAAATCTAAAGATAAAAAGTTAACTAAAATAGTATAAACGAATAAAACCAAATGTATATAAAAGTTTTACAGTGAGTAAACAAACCAATTCTATTTTCTGCAGACAGGTTACAAGATTTAAGTGTCTCAAATGAAGAAAAATTAAAACCATAAGGGCTGCCTTGAAAATTTTTACATTTGGTTATATTAGTTTCAAAAGTAAATGACAGTATGTCACTCTGAGCAAAGTGTTTAGTAGATTTGTTATCTGCTAGTTGTGGTCTAAATATATAGTAAGCTTCATTTTCTTTTAAAAAAATTTTGTGTTTCTTCATATAGCGATTCCACACCATCGTTTGCATTTTAGAACCCTGTTTAAACATTAAAACAAAAACCAACGAAGTGTGATCAGAAATAATATAACAACACTTGTATAAACAATAAATGAAAACCGAACTGATGATAGAAAATCTAACCTGTTCATCCATAACAACCATATCAATTGCAAGAGTTTCGCCTGGTATCTTCCGATTTGCTCTCTTCCAGATTCTAAGTACCCTCACTTTCATTGTATAATCACTAAGCCGCCAAGTAATGTCATTTAGAAAGGTGACATTGTTTGGATCCATGATCCTGTAATTTTATACTATGTAACACAAAACAGAGTTAATGCTACATTGTTTGTATTAAAGTGATATACAAATAAATAATGAAAGAAAAAAAGAGTAGATACTACCTGATCAAGTCTGCAAAAAAAAATTCACTCAAAAGTTGTTGATTAGATCATTCTATTTATAATGTATTTAATATTGTAATAAGAAATACGAAATGTATTTTTAGTATAGGTTTAAGAAATGGAAACCGAATTATGATAATGCAAATCATACTTAATATTGTAATAAGAAAAAAGAAATGTATTTTTAGTATAAGCTTAAGAAATGGAAACCGATTTATAATAATGTAAATCGTACTTAATATTGTAATAAGAATAAAGAAATGTATTTTTAGTATAGGTTTAAGAAATGGAAACCAAATTATGATAATGGAAATCAAAATGATTTAATTTACATGTTTCCATATGAACTTTTAATTCAATATATATGAAAAAATTTTGAAATTATATAAATCAAAATTAAATTTAGTATGTTATTCAAAAAAATTGCAAGGCTAATTATATACAAGTTTTGACTTTAATTTTTTTTTATTAAATGCGTTTAATTTTTTAAATAATCGAAAATTTAGCATGTTTACTATGATTTAATATGTTAAAAAAAGGGAAATCTATAAAATAAAAAAATGATAAACTTTACAATATACAACCAATTAGTTTGATATTTTCAAGCAGAACGATTATTATTTTATGATTGTAAACTTTTTTATTTAACCGTTTAATTGTGATTATGCTAATAATGATTTATGAAAAACTAAAGTTATTAGAATTGTACTTAATAATATGATATAAATCTATGAGTTTAAATGGTATAGATCGTACCATTTATTATGAGTTTAAATACATATGGTCAACTAAAAACGGTTTTCTTTAAAATCTTTAATTTACATTGTGCAAAAAAATTAAACAATCCAAAAAATGTAGTTGAAATTCTTTGTGCAAAAATGTTATTTATAACTTTTAAGTTTGAAATACAATAAAAAAAATTTTTTTAGAAAGTTACAAATTTAAAAGTTCATACTTAATTTAAAAGTTGACTAAATTTAATAATTGACTTGACTAAATTAAAAGTTGACCAAATTAAAAGTTGACTAAATTATACATCAATAAGGACTTCAAAATAAAGTCAAAAAATTTATATTTTCATAAGTTAAAAAATTAAAAGATTTGAACTTTTATGAGGACTTCATATATAAAACCAAAAATCTAAAACATAATTACTAATTACTAAACATTAATATAGAAAAAATCGTTTAATTTTTTTTTCCATTTTACCTAATTCATTGTAACTTACTATAATACTATAAGGTTGACAGATGGTTAACATACTTTACAAATCATTGCATTAACATTTAAAATTTTAGACTACTGCTAAGAACATCGTGTTTATGATCATTGTCAACAAACTCCTGCAGGATAAGTGGTTTAAAAGACATAACATCCCAAAAAAATACACAGTTTACTACATCAGCAGTAAAAGGTGCAAAAGTATGTGACCACTAAGCGTTAATCATGTTAAAAAAAAACTACCACCACTAAGGTGCAAAAAGTTACCAACCAAAGATGTTTTCATCACCAAAAAACTACCACCACAACCATAACTAATTACCATCAACCCTAACTACTTTAGTTAGCTGGAACAGACCTTGTTTGTTGAAAAAAAGGAAATGCATCTGATCATCGGACTGCAGCTCCTTATCGACAGCAAAGGCTGACATACCTCTGATGTTGTAACGGTAACTTTGTCTCGAACCTTCAATACCAACAGAAACTCCCCAAGTATAACCCTCACAATCTTTAATAGTCAAAGCCCTCTTCCTGTTCAAACCATTATCCCTTGCCCAATCTACCTTCATACGCTATAAAAATAAAAACAATTTGCATTTTAATAAAAAGGTACATATACATAAATCGCAATATAATATACGGAATTGAATAGATAAGACTTACAAAATGCTTGTCAACAGTGAAAACAACTAGAACGCCAACATCATCGACAGCCTCTTCCTCCTCATCATCATCAGATTCATCAACCTCATTGTCCATATCATCTCCTACACTCAGCTCTTCGGTATCATTATATGAAACAAAAATGATGTCTTCATCCTTATTTTCATCATCCTCGACCTTGATATTGTCTTCCCAAAGCTCAGGAGGAAGAGTAAGCATGTTTTTCTTTAAAAAAAAAGGACACCTCATATGATTTCTATTTTATTAACAAAGAAAAACATGAAAACATAGAAATTAATCAAAAATAAAAAGCATATTGTATTGCGATTTACATTAGGATAAATAAGACAACAACTATTTAGAAATCAACAAACAAACCTCATTGTAAATTTCAAACACAATTAGATGATCGCTTGTTATCTCAAACGTCTTCTTCATATAAGGCCATCCTTGAGTTATGTAAATCGCACCACAATCGTTTTCAAGCTGGATTTGGAATGCATGTTCTGAAGCAAAGATAATTGGAAAATAATATGTCAACATGTTGATATCAGCGAATCAAAGGCAGCTGAAGCAACGATATAGAAACAATTTATACATGATATTATGAGAAACAATTTTCATGATAAATCATTCAACCCTAATTATTCTATACATGACATGTACCTATGTCTTCGCATAAATATCAAATCAGTTTAGAAATTTGGATTTGAAAACATGACCTGGAAATGAGCTGCACAAAATTGAATCCGCTGGAAGGGCTTTATTGTGTAATCCATGAAAAACAAAGCAACTGATATGCTGAAAAGTGGTAAACAATGTTGAAAAGTTAATACGTTTTACTCTATTTTATGTCTTATATAATGTAGTTAACTGAGAGTAGAAAACTCTTACCAGGCGTTTTTCATCAGTCAGTGGGTCGTCAAGCGTGCAGTAGAAAAATCTACCAGGAGCAGCTATAGCATCCTGATGGAAGGTGATCATTCTGAAACAGTTGATAATCTCCTCGTATTCGAAAACAAAGTTGCAACCAGACGGGTAATTTAGTGTTCTAACCATGTGCTTCCATCCATTGTAAAAGAACCACTTTCCAGCAATTTGCATCACCTTAATGTCAAAGATTTTTTCATCCAATGTGTGAATTCTGGTTGTCCCAGTTGGGTAGTTATACTGCTTAATCCATTCATTGTACTCGGAAGGTAAGCCCTACACACAAAAACAAAAACTAACTTATTACAATGTAAATATAATTAATCTAAAACAAATGACATATAGGACTGTAATAAATCTAGTTGATTGCTTTATGCATCTAATGAAATTGTTAATAAATCTAAAAGTATTACATACCAAAAGAGTGTTAGATTGCTTACCAAACAAACACGCTCGTTGCTTTGTGACTTCACCCAGAAACCGTAAACCATTATGAAACAACCTTTGAAAAACATGTATGAGTAAATCAACAATATTGGATTATGATCGATATGAATACAATTGAAACATAATGAATAACAATCAAACAACAATAATAAACAATATTGGATTATGATCGATATGAATACTTAAAAAACATAATGAATTAGAATCAAACAACAATACTTAATAAGGAATGAGACCTAATAGCAAAACTAATCATAATAAATAACAACAAACAAAACCTAAACATAGAATTATTATCAAACATGAAACATATTAGAAAAAATCACTAAATTATTCGATTCTGAAAATTAGTAAAAGGAAAAACAGAGTAAAACTAAATAACCATAAATCAAAAAACATATAACCTAATCTATACCTAAATAGTTAATCGCACAAATCAGAAAGATGAACCCTAATCGCACAAAATGTGAAAAATTATTAAAACGAACCAAATAATACAAAATTAATTCATATTACACACAATACATGAAGATTTGATGTAAATCAGATCTGTACATATAAACCCTAGGTAAATAATCGACCATCAAATATCAAACCCTAAAACTAAATATTAATAAAAATGACCACTAATAGATGTAAATGCAAGTATTCTAAGTAAATAATTGAAATAAAACCAAAAAGACATTAAAAACATGAATCGACGGCGAATCAGAATAAAAGTCAAAAAATAGGATATGAAGAAGAAGATGGTAGCATAGAAGATATAATACCTTCAATAGGTGATGAAGAAGAAGACGGTAGACCTAATGGTTTATCCGATCGCCTGATGATTGAGCCGATCGCCTCTTCTAGGGTTTGGTTCAAGGTGGTTAGATTTTGGGCGATTGTGTGAAGGACTACATGTCCGTGTTTTATTTTTTTTGTTTATATATTTTCTGTATTTTATTTTTAAAATAAATCTAAATCTTATAAATTCTCACATTGTGACACATGGCACAATATGATAGGCTAGGGAGTTGAAGGATCAACATGGGAGTGCCATGTGTCCACATTGAGTTTCATATATTAGTTGTATAGATTTATTATTTCTACAAGTTTTTCATTTTTGTTTTCTATTAACAGGGATAAATTTATATTAAAATAACGAGTCATCAGGTTGGGAACCATGTAATACAATAGCAGTGGCGAAGCTTGATCCGAAGGTTCGGGGGGTCGGAAGTCACCGAGGGGTCGGAAGTCACTAGTTTCGGGGGGTCGAAAACCAGTTTCGGGGGGTCGAAACCCTATATTTCCAAATTTTTCTATACAAATACTATATAATCGGAACTTCTGCGTGAAAATTCGGGGGGGGGGGGGGGGGGGGGGTCGGCTGCCCCCTCCCGCCCCAACTAAGCCTCGCCACTGTACAATAAAGCATTATTGACCGTCTGCGCCGCGCAGACCATGCGGTAGACATTACCATCTGCAGATTGTTTGTTTTTTTGAAGACTTTTCATTAAAAAACGTTTGTCAAGCTCTTCTTGGTATAGACTTCGTCCAACCACTTCTAAAATCTTCTACTGTGGTTAAACACCACCACCCACTGTCCACCGTCCACCACCACCGTTCATCGTCCACCTCCACCACCACCGTCCATACACCACCAGCAACTTATTTTAACAATCTACAGACGTTAGAAAACAAACAGTATTCTCCTTGCAGATTGTAGAGGTTTGGTCCACCTATTTTTCCGCAGATGTCTGTAAATGTGATTTGTAAACTACAGACATTTTACCTTTAAAAAAACAAACAAAACCTTAATGATCGAGTTAGCAACTTGATTTTTAAAGTTACCATTTACACCCTACATTTCTCATCATTGTTTTTTCATCTTTTTTTCTTCAGAAAGTCCGATTTTGTTATAGTTTTTTTGTGTTATTTAGAAGGAAAGAGAGTAAGTGTTTCTAGCATTTATCCCTCACTTGTAGCTGTTAAAAATATAACATGTATATGTCATTCAAATGTTATGATATTATGTTTTGATATGTGGTATATTAATTGTGGGATAAGTGTTTTTTTGTTTCAGGATATATCATTGGCCCAAGATTTGAGCAGCCCATTGGATGAAGCCCATTATGCTTGGACCAGGCTTATTGTGTGATCAGTGTTCGTGGGCCCTCATTAGGGTTTCTGTATAAATATCAAAGTCCTGATATTTTTTTTGTTGTTCAACACATTATCCTACACACACACCTACCTTTCGTCTCTCTGATCTTCTTATTAGGGTTTGTATTGTTAGTAAGGATTTCTCCTTATTTGTCTTTGTATTTCATCTCTATTATTAGATATTTATCTAATTATTTCATCTGACGAATCTCAGACTTTGTATTGTTCTTGAGCTTGTATTAAGTTACAAGTTCTGGGTATTTGGGGGGTACGATTTGGGTTGGCTTAATAATATCTTTGTCACCTGTTTTGTGGCTATCTCTCTTGTTGTGGTGTGTTGTTATTATTTCTTTGATCAGATTGTTTGTGTGATATCAAACCCTAAATTTCTACATGGTATCAAAGCTCTAAGGGCTCTATTATCATTATTTCTCTTGTGTCTAGGGATCTTCCGCTGTTAGCTTGGATCTAGTCGTTTAGATCTAAGTTTTTACTCTGTATTTCTTAGTCTGAGGTCTATATGTTTAGATTTGGTCTTTTGTCTTTGGTCTGCTGATTATCCGTGGTATTATCATAAGGATCTTGGTTCTTAGGCTGAGATCGTGGTGGTTTCTTGCTGATTTCTGGATTATCAGTTGTCTGTGGTTTGGATCTGGAAGCTTTGCACTCTGTAAGCCTTCTGGTTTATATTTCTTGTTGATATCATATTGCTTTGGCTTGGCTGCTAGAGTACTCTGTAAGTATTCCTTCTTCTTTTCTTGTCTTGTCTAGAGTTTCTGGCTGGGTTAGGGTGGACCGGCATTGTTGATTGTCTTGTGTCACTTGTGATTGAGTTCTTTTGTTTGCTTGTTTTATATTCTATATATATATATATATATATATATATACGTATATTTTTCTAGATAATAAAGAGCTCCTGTGTAAGGATCTGCGTGGGCACCTATGAGTGATGAACCCATGATCTGAACACCTTCACAGCTTCGCTCTCTAGGGTTTCTTTTGTCTTATTTCTTCTGGTCTTGTTGTCTGTGTTAGTTCTTGGCTAACTTTGTGTTTTTTGTTTGTTCTTGTCTGTGATTGCTATCTGTTGTGTCTGTTACCATGGGTGATGATAATGTTGTTGTGAATGTTGAAGCAGGTGGAGGTGCTCCACCTGAAACTCTTATAAGTAAATTGGACATAGGAGACCCTTTGTATCTTCACCCTAGTGATACATCTAGTCTGACCATTGTTATTATTAAACTTAAAGGAACAGAAAACTATTCAGTGTGGTGTAATGCTATGAAACTTGCACTTAAAACTAAAAATAAAATAGGTTTCATAGATGGTACATGTGTTAAGTCTACTACTGATGTTGTTCTTGCTAGACAATGGGATAGATGTAATTCTGTAGTTCTGTCTTGGTTGCTTAATTTTATTAGTGAAGAACTCTATCTTGGACAAGTCTTCTCTAAGTTAGCCAAAGAAGTTTGGACTGACTTAAAGGAGACTTATGACAGAGTTGATGGGTCTGTTGTCTTTAATCTGTATCAAAAGATTAACTATGTTAGACAAAGTGGTATTATTGTAGCAGAGTACTATCATAAGTTGAACACTATGTGGAAACAGTTTGATGCTATTGTTCAGTTACCTAGTTGTACATGTCAAGCTGCTAAGGAGTTTAATGATCTTAATTCATTAATAAAACTTATGCAATTGTTAATGGGACTTGATGACATCTATCAACCAGTTAGGACCAATCTGTTAACTAGTGATCCTATGCCTACTTTAAAGAATGCTTTTGCCATTGTGTCTAGGGAGGAATCACATATAAGTTCTAGTTGTTTGTCCAAACCTGCTAATGTGTCTTTTGTTTCTAAAACTAGTCAAAGTTTTGATAATAAAAGAAAACCAAATAGAGCTCCTAATTCTAATCTAAAATGTTCTCACTGCAATATGATTCGGCATACAGTTGATAGATGTTATGAGTTAATTGGATATCCTCCAGGTTATTAAAAGAAACCTAGTGGTCAAAAGGCTAGGGCTAATATGGCTAATTCTGTGAATAATAATGTGCAATCTGCTCCTACTTGTTCTACTGCTGGTGTTCCCTTTTCTTCTAAACATATTTCTAAGATTCTAAATCTTATAAGTGAGAAGAGTGCAAATGATTCACAACACTCCAATTCTGGAGGTAAGAGTGTGAACATTTCTGGTTTTTCTAATATGTCTTGCCTTATAAATCTTGAAAAAGTTTTGAAAAACTTGTCATGTTGTTCTAGTTTTACAAAAGAGTTTTTAAACAAAGGTTGGATCAGTGACTCTGGTGCCAACCAACACATGACAAGTAATGAAAAAGAAATGTTTAACTGTGTTAATGTTTCCAATTATGATCTTGAAGTAAAACATCCTAATGGCACTAGTGCCAAAGTCACCAAGATTGGTGACATTAAGATAGCTGATAATGTCACTCTGTTTGGTGTGTTTCTTGTTCCTGATTACTGTGTTAGTCTTATGTCAGTACATAAACTTGCTAGAGATAGTAAACTTTTTGTGTTTTTTTATGAGAGTAGATGTTATATTCAGGATTCCAAATGCCAGAAAACCCTGGTGACAGGTAGACAGAGTGATGGATTGTATTTTGTGGGTGCTAGTGTAAGTTTTGATCATTTTTGTTTTAATAGTGTTGTTGAGTCCAACTTATGGCATATCAGGCTTGGTCATCCTTCTGACCAGGTTCTAGTTGTGTTAAAGGATAGCCTGGATATTAAGAAAATCAATTCTGAACCTTGTGAAATTTGTCACAAGGCTAAGCAGACTAGATTACCCTTTCCTTTAAGTGATCATAAAACTAAAGAAATAGGTGATTTAGTACATCTAGATGTGTGGGGGCCTTATAGGGTAACAAGTAAAGAAGGCTACAAATATTTTCTTACTATTGTTGATGATTTTTCAAGAACTGTTTGGTGTTATCTTTTGAAAAATAAAGGAGAAGTTTTTGATAATTTGTTGATCTTTTATGAAATGTTAAAAACTCAGTTTAAAAAGGTTGTTAAGGTATTTAGGAGTGATAATGGAACTGAGTTTGTCAATCATCAAATGAATAACTTTTGTAATAAAAATGGGATAATACATCAAACCAGTTGTGTCTATACTCCACAACAGAATGGTGTTGTGGAGAGAAAACACATGCATCTTTTAAACATGGCTAGATCCTTGCTGTTCCAAAGTGGATTACCTTTGTATTTTTGGTCTGAGTGTATCTTGACTGCTACCTATCTTAGTAACAGGGTTCCTTCATCAATGTTGTTAGGTAAAAGTCTCTATGAGATTGTCTATGGGTTCCCTCCCAATCTTAGTCACTTGAAAAATTTTGGGTGTCTTTGTTTTTGTACTGTTTTAGATGAAAATGATAAGTTTACTAGTTGTGCTAAAAAATGTGTTTTAGTTGGGTATTCTAGTTTTAAAAAGGGATATAAATTGTGGAATTTAGAAACTAAACAATTTGAGTTTTCTAGAGATGTTAGGTTTTATGAAGAGATTTATCCTTTTAAAAAACACAACTGTTTTTGGTGACAATTCTGTTAATCATTTAAATTTTTTTGACATTGAAAATTATCAAGTGACTAAGAATAGTGAACTTCCCAATGATGAAGGGGGAACCAAAGAGACTCATGTAGACCTAGCTAGCAAGCAATCAGAAGAGGCTCCTTTGTCTACTGATCAGCCTGATCTTGATCAGGAGGAAAGTAGACAAGGTGGAAGTAATCCTGATATGGCTTGCCATGATGCAGGGTCTACAAATGAAGAGCCTGACCCATCTGAGGGAAGTAGTCTTAGAAGATCATCTAGGGTGTCTAGTTTTCCTAGAAAATATGATCAGTTTTTTGTTGATGGAAAGGTTAAATATCCTATTGAAAAGGTTGTTAATTATTCTAAACTTTCAAGTGAAAACATGTGTTTTGTTTTTGTTTTAAATAAAAGTTCTGAACCATCTTGTTATAATGAGGCTGCTAATGACCCAAAGTGGGTTGAGGCCATGAATAATGAGATGGAGGCCTTGTATAGGAATCAAACCTGGGTAATGATTGATTTACCTAAGGATAGAAAGCCCATAGGTTGTAGATGGGTGTATAAGATAAAGTATAAGGCTAATGGTGAGGTTGAGAGATATAAGGCTAGGTTAGTGGCTAAGGGATATAATCAAAGTGAAGGTATTGACTTTGGGGAAACATTCTCCCCTGTTGTCAAGATGGTTACTGTCAGGATTGTTGTGTCTTTAACTGTACAAAACAATTGGCAGCTCTATCAACTTGACATTAACAATGCTTTCCTGTATGGTTCAATCTCTAAGGATGTATACATGTTGCCACCAGAAGGCTATCATGCCAAAGGTGATAACAAAGTGTGCAAACTTATTAAGTCACTTTATGGTCTAAAACAGGCACCTAGGCAGTGGAATGAAAAACTGACTAAGGTTCTGTTAGACATTGGGTTTGTTCAGAGTATATGTGATTATTCATTGTTTGTTTTAAATAAAGAAGGTGTGTTTATTGTTCTTCTTGTGTATGTTGATGATATAGTCATCACTGGTAATAGTGAGTCAGAAATAACTAAGATCAAAAGTTTTTTAAGTTCAATTTTTTTAATAAAAGATCTTGGTAAGCTCAGATATTTCTTGGGGATAGAAGTTTTATATGATAAAAATAGTGTGTGTTTTTCATAAAGTAAACATTGCTTAGAGTTACTTGGTGAATTTGGTTATATGGGGTGTAAACCAATAACTACACCAATTGAACAGAGTTATATAGTCAGTGTTAAAAGCAATAAGAATAGTGTTGTGCTTGAAAATGTAAATGGCTATCAAAGGTTGATTGGCAAGCTTATATATCTGTCATTAACTAGACCAGATATAAGTTAAGTTGTTCAATTTTTAAGCCAGTATATGCACAAACCTTGTTCTGGGCATCTTAAGATTGCTTTAAGATTACTAAGGTATTGATGTGCTAAAAGTAGTTTAATAAAAATAACTAAATTAAACCTAAAACTAGACACCTAGTAATACTCTAGACTCTCTAAAACTAAACTACTGACAGGCAAGTGAACCTATCGACTCTAGTATAGCTAAGGTAAGTCCGGATATCGAACCCACGAGACTCTAATGAAAAACGAAAACTAGACTCGATTACTTATCCTAAATACTGATTAAATAAATTTATTATTTTAAAGGGGGGTTTTACGGAAAAATAAATTGCAATAAAATAAAGGTTAACTAAGATTAACTAAACTGAACTAAAGACACGAACTTAGCTGAGCCGAATTCAGATGATAACAAGACACTACCTAGACCAGACGCCTAACTATGCCTGATAAGCTTCTATGGTTATGGAACTGATTTGGAACCGGGATCTTAAAGTACTAAACATCAAGAATAAACTAGACACCCTCGACCCTTCTCAAGGGGAAACCCTAGAATATTGTTGTGCTGTTAAACTACCGGTTGGAGTACAAACCCTCACAGGTTATCTAACTCTTATGATCGAGTACCCGCTAGACAATCTACCTCACAGCGCGAAAGCCTCACTACACTAGGTGCAAGGGGTAATTATTGAAGTCTAGATCTAACTTGATATGCAAGAGTTGAAAGGGAAACTAGGCAGATCTTCTCACAAAGCCTCTAACCTAGCAATTTAACAACCTAGACATACCAACAAGTCCTCACCTCACAGCTATTGAACTTGGAAGAATACCTAAAATCTTCTAACCACCAAATACCACTCCTATGGTAAACTCGCGACTATTGACCATAAACTAGTTGCTACACAAAGTCTGCAACCTAACTAGTACTCATACATGAAAGACATTCACAAAAGTGCAAGTGGAGTGAATAAGTGACAATAAGAAAATAATAAATACGCATATACACCAGATCTAGAGAAATCAAAATCTTTACTGAATCATAAATCCAAAACACGTTCCAAAAACCATAGAAAAATAAAATCAAAACATAGTTATTTGTCTTAGTCTAGGTAGCTATAAAAGTTTTAGCCACAAATCATCTTGAAAAGAGAAACAAAGACAAATAAAAATTCAGCAATCATGGTCTAATACAAAGATAATAAAGGAACGAAAAAACCGAATGATTGACACCCGAATACTCGCTCCCTGGCTTAGAACCTTTGATCCTTGGCTTGCCTCTATAATAATATTTGCTTCTGCTACTTTGCGGCTTCTTCCAAAAAATCCTCTCTGCTCCAAGATCTTCGATCCCTTATAATATTCCTTCTCCCCTCAAAGATTAATATGTTCGGCCCCTCATAATAATAGTCTGCTCTCCTAAGAAGAATAATTTGTGACTCCTAGAATCATCCTTGTGTGCATATGCGGCCCTCCTTTTAATCCATCCTATTCGCTGCCCTATTTTTCTTGGGCTTTTTTTTTCATACGTGAGCTCCACTCCAAATTCACCATTTTATTTTTATTTTATTACTATTATTATTATATATAATATGATAACCCCGTGCTCTTGACTCGGGTGTTTATTGACTTGACCAAAGTTGCCGTTTACGCTCCAACGTCCATACGAACACCTGCCAAAATATAAAATAAAATAGATAAATACTAAAAATGACACAAAACTAATAAAAATCTATAAACACCTATACTAAATAAAATAGACCGGTACAAGCCTAAAACTAATAAAAGTACTATATAAACGACTCGAAAATTATACAAACTTTACACTGGAAATAGATGTATTTTACAATACATCAGGTATCTTAAGGGGTCTCCTGGAAATGGAATTGTTTTTAGTCCTAGTAAAGAGTTTAAGTTGTATGGTTATGTTGATGCTGACTGGGCCAAGTGCTTGGAAACTAGAAGATCTCTCACAGGTTATTGCATTTTTCTTGGAGATTCATTGATCTCTTGGAAAAGTAAGAAACAGAGCACCATATCTAGGTCCTCTGCTGAGTCTGAGTACAGGGCTATGTGTAGTGCCACTTGTGAACTGATGTGGGCCAAAAATGTTTTATCTGAGATAAAACTTACTTGCACTTTGCCACTTAATTTATATAGTGATAGTAAGTCAGCAATTGCCATTGCTAATAATCCAGTTTTTCATGAAAGAGTCAAGCATTTTGAGCTTGACATACATTTTTTAAGGGAAAAAATTGCTAATGGCATAATTCAAGCCATTAAAGTTGATTATGCAAAACAAGTTGCAGATGGATTAACTAAAGGTTTGTCTATTCAACAACATAAGTTGTTTTGTGAAAGTCTTATGCTAAAAGACTTGTTTAACATTTGAATGATGGAGGAGTGTTAAAAATATAACATGTATATGTCATTCAAATGTTATGATATTATGTTTTGATATGTGGTATATTAATTTTGGGATAAGTGTTTTTTTGTTTCAGGATATATCATTGGCCCAAGATTGGAGCAGCCCATTGGATGAAGCCTATTATGCTTGGACCAGGCTTATTGTGTGATTAGTGTTCGTGGCCCTCATTAGGGTTTCTGTATAAATATCGAAGTCCTGATATTTTTCTTGTTGTTCGACACATTATCCCACACACACACCTACCTTTCGTCTCCCTGGTCTTCTTATTAGGGTTTGTATTGTTAGTAAGGATTTCTCCTTATTTGTCTTTGTATTTCATCTCTATTATCAGAGATTCATCTGATTATTTCATCAGACGAATCTCAGACTTTGTATTGTTCTTGAGCTTGTATTAAGTTACAAGTTCTGGGTATTTGGGGGGTACGATTTAGGTTGGCTTAATAATATCTTTGTCACCTGTTTTGTCGCTATCTCTCTTGTTGTGGTGTGTTGTTATTATTTCTTTGATCAGATTGTTTGTGTGATATCAAACCCTAAATTTCTACAGTAGCCTAGTGGTGAACAGACCGGTTTCCTCTTGGGGGAGCCGGGTTCGATTCCCACGGGAAGCATTTGAGGGACTCGCCAAATGATGGTCGAAACTAGCCTACTTGTAGGTGCCAGGTTTGATTCTGATGGCCCCCCGATTTTTTACTACCGTGCATTTACTTCAAAGAGGCTTGTGTCTTGTGGAGGGTGCAACATCTGTCAAGTGGCAGGTGCGCGATAAATTTTCCGGGTGGAAGCCTTAGTTCCCCTTATGCGCAGCCTCAACTCGCTTGTGGGCCGGCCACTCTTGCGTCAGCATGGAACCGGTTAAGACAACATAGTCTGACCATTGTAGTATGACTAGGAGATCACCTTCTGAGAGATTGTGATGATCACTGCTACAATATAGAAAATCACCTTAAAAGTGTTTCAAGAATTTGTAACCAATCAATCATTATGCGCCGTGATAATTGATAAAATGTGGGTGACTTTTTGTTATACATAATTTCGTAAGTTTTTAAATATCATAACAAATAAGTATTTGTTTTATGCTTGTTTATGTATATTTTTTTTAAACTTAGTTTTATGTATAATTTTATTCTTTACTCAACTATTCAGCAAGCATTATAAAAAACTATTTATCAGTTTCCAATATAAATAATAGACTAGATAATTATAGAATGATTGTAACTTAACTATAGTATGATTGTATTTACATTTATGTCATTAACTCTATCCAAAGATAGAGACCCTTTTGTAATATTATAAATATTGTAAATAAATACAATGGAAGGCATGGGATTTACAACTTTACATGGTATCAGACCCTAAATTTGATCCTTCCTTCTTGTTTCTTGCTTCTGCTGCCGATTGCAACCCTCTGCCGATCTCACAATCGCCTTTCTTCCTTTTCTTGTCTTACTCGCAACCCTCCTAATCACCGTGTCTTCACCTAGCAACTCTTCCACCATCGCACCCACCATCAATGTTGAATCTAAACTGCACCCTGCTGCCACCGTCTCGAATATCAAGAATTTTGTACCCATTGTTCTTGAAATCTAGTCATCCCAATATTCTTATTAGGCAACCCTTTTCAAACTTCATTGTAAGGCGTTCATGGTTGATGACCATCTCAAGCCTAGAGCCATCCCCTCTGACCCAGATGAGGCCAAGTCATCCACTACTAATGACACTTGGGAACGCCTTGATGCAATCGTCCTGCAATGGATCTACACCACCACCTCAAACGACTTGTTGCATACCATCATCAACAACATCTCCAATGCAAATGAGGCCTGGATTGCCAATGAAGGCCTATTTCACGATAACAAAAGTGCCCGGGCAATCCATCTTATGGGTAAGTTTTTCAACACTCGTTTGGACGGTTTTTCTAATATGTCTGCTTATTGTCAGGCTCTCAAAGTTCTGGCCGATCAACTTGCCAACATTGACGCGCCAAAAGACAATGACCGTTTGGTGCTCCAACTGCTGGAGGACTTAAATGACCAATACGAAAGAATATCCACACTACTAAAAAATATCCACCCTCTCCCAACTTTTTACAACGCCCGTTCAAAACTTATTTAAGCCGAATCTGATAAAGCCGAACGAGCCTTAGCCGCCTCTAATGCCCTCACTGCCACCACCAATAATAATAACCGGACTCAACCCACAGACCCTGGCCGACCTCCTGAACGTCACTACGGTCGCGGACGCGGTCGCTTCACTCGCCGTGGACATGGTCAGGGTGGCCTCAGTCGTGGACAAACACACCCCAATTATTATTGGCCTTCACACATCCCCTCGCCATACTCTGTCCAACCTCAGGCCCATATTCCCTATTACCCAGCCCAATATCAACAGCCCGCCCATTACCAACAAACCCCCTTCCATTGGTCCAATCCACCGTGTCCCTATCCCACCTCAGCCTGGCCCAGCAGCAGTCACCAACCGGCCCAGTCCCAACCTGGTCTATTGGGCCCCCGTCCACAGCAAATAATTATGCAGCCTACAGCAGTGTTGTAAAAAGCGGCCTAGGCGGACACATTTAGCCTAATTTTGACCTAGGCGGCTTCCTAGGCGGCTTCCTAGGCGTTTTGGCCATTAGGCGTCCTAGACGGGTCCTGGGCGGGCCTAGGCGATGGTTATTTTTTTTTTTTTAAATTTTAATTTCTAGGTATTTCCAAGTATTTCTTAGTATTATATGTATATATCTAAGTATTTCTAAGTATTATGTGTATATATCTTAACATATTTTAAAAAAAACCCCTAATTTTGTGTGTATATATATAATACGTATAAAAATACCAAAACGCCTAATTCCGCCTAATTTTCGCCTAGTCCCGACTAGTCCCTAGGCTGGACCTCACCGTCTGCCTAGCGCCTAGCGCCTTTTGCAACACTGGCCTACAGCCCGACTGATATTAAGCAAGCCCTCTACACTATGTCTCTCCAGCAGCCTGACATGACTCAATATATGGACACTGGTGCATCCTCCACTATGTCACATGATCAAGGTGATTTCCATTCTTTTTCTAATATGTGCATTCCTCAACATATTATTTTAGGTAATGGTAATACTATTCCGATCTTAGATCAAGGCACTAAATACCTTCCCAAACCATTCCCACCATTTGTCCTTAAAAACGTACTTTACTCCCCTAACTTAGTCAAAAACCTTATATATGTTCGTCGTTTTACTAGGGATAATTGGGTGTCTGTTGAATTTGACCAGTTTGGTTTTCTTGTGAAGGACCTCAAGACGCGGACCCTGCTCCTGCGATGCAACAGCAGCGGTGATCTCTACCCTCTGGTGCTTGGGTCCTCCTCATCCACACCCACAACCTTTGTAGCCATCTCTGCGGATCTCTGGCATCAACGTCTTGGTCATCCAGGGCGTCAATCTTTAAATTCTATTTTTTATGGACTTACCCTCTTACTAATAAATCCAATGTATTTCATGCCTTTACTCAATTTGCCGCCACCATTAAAACCCAATTTGAACGCACCATAAAAACATTTCAATGTGACAACGGTCGTGAATATGATAACAATTCTTTTAAAAACTTTTTCACAACCAATGGCATTCTTTACGGTTTATCGTGTCCATACACGTCATCCCAAAACGGTAAAGCCGAGCGAAAAATCCGCACAATTAATAATGCCATTCGCACCGTTATGGCCCATGCATCCTTACCCACTCACCTTTGGCATTTTGCCCTTGAAACCGTCACCTACTTACTCAACATCCTCCCCACTCAACACACCAAGAACAAAACACCCACCGAAATATTATACAACTCCGCTCCCGGTTACGACCATCTTCGTGTCTTCGGTTGTCTTTGTTACCCCCTCACTCCCTCCACCACTATTCAAAAACTTGAACACCGTGCGTCTTCCTTGGTTATCCCCCTTCCCACAGGGGGTACCGATGTCTTGACTTGAAAACCAAACAGGTTTATATATGCAGACACGTAGCGTTCGACAAAACTACTTTTCCCTTCAAACAATCCATTGCCCCAACCCCTACCTACACATTTCTAGATACCACTTCCCACACCATATCCTACCCCATATTCACGACCCACTCACCTCTAGCCCACAACCTACTGCCCCACATTCATCACCCTCACCCGACCCACAACCAACCGGCCCACAAAACCAAACACACACAACCACACAGCCTGCCCCTACGCCAGGCCCAACAACCGTCCCCCGGCCCACATCGCCCACGACCACTTCTCCCTCACCACCCTTAACCACCTAGCCCTCCCCCAGTCCGCCTCCACCTCCCCCACCACCCCGGTCGATTCATACCTGCTCAATGAGCGGTATTTTTAAACCGAAACAACCATTTAACCTTCACACCACCACCTCCCCTAACATTGTACCCGTGCCTTATCTATACCGGAATGGTATACCGCCATGTCTACTGAGTACGATGCACTTGTTAGAAACGGAACTTGGGAATTAGTACCTAGACATCCTGACATGAATATTATTCGTAGTATGTGGTTGTTTAAACATAAATACAGGTCGGACGGGTCATTGGAACGCTATAAGGCTAGATTGGTTTGTGATGGTCGTCTACAACAAGTGGGCATTGATTGTGGGGAAACATTCAGTCCGGTTGTTAAACCGGCCACCATACGCACGGTACTCTCTATTGCTCTCTCTAAACATTGGTCTGTTCACCAACTTGATGTCACCAATGCATTTCTCCACGAGAACTTGAACGAGACTGTATACATGTACCAGCCAATGGGATTTCGTAATAAACAATTTCCAGATCATGTCTGCTTACTAAAGAAATCTCTCTATGGTCTTAAACAAGCTCCACGAGCATGGTACCAACGGTTCACAGATTTTGTTTTGTCGATGGGATTCAGTCACAGCAAGAGCGATGCCTCTTTATTTACTTTTCATCAGGGTGGTCATAAGGCTTATCTCCTTTTGTACGTCGATGACATTCTTCAAGTCACCTCCTCTGACAAGCTTCGGCATTCTCTCATGGCAAAGTTGGCTAATGAAAGATCTCGGTCCTCTCAGCTACTTTCTGGGTATCTCTGTGTCTCGCACCAAAGACACCATGTTTCTTTCACAACAGTCCTATGCGACTGACATCATTGCACGTGCTGGTATGCAATCGTGCAATCCTATGTCCACCCGGGTCGACACCAACAGCAAACTTAGTGCCACTACTAGTGAGCTGTTTCATGACCCCACCTTATAAAGGAGTCTTGCTAGGGCCCTTCAGCACCTCACCTTCACACGGCCTGACATCTCTTATGCTGTACAGCAGGTTTGCATGCATATGCATTCTCGTCGCATTGATCACTGGAACGCTCATAAGCGCATCATTCGCTATGTAAAAGGGACTTCCGCGTTTGGGTTAACTCTTCATGGCTGCACCTCCCAATTGCTGATTTCCTATACCGATGCGGACTGGGCCGGCTGCCCCGACACACGACGCTCCACTAGTGGCTATTGCATCTATTTCGGTGACAATCTCATCTCTTGGTCGTCTAAGCGGTAAAGTACAGTGTCAAAAACTAGTGACGAAGCTGAATACCGTGGCGTTGCTAACGTCGTATCTGAAATCTGCTGGATCAAGAATCTGCTTCTCGAACTTAACCACCCCTTGACTGGGGCGACTCTCGTATATTGTGATAACGTAAGTGCCATCTATTTATCGGGGAATCCTGTACAACATCGGTGGACCAAACATATCGAGTTAGACATCCATTTTGTTCGAGAACAAGTTCAACGCGGTCACGTACGCGTCCTCCACGTCCCATCCAGATATCAGGTTGCCGACATCTTCACCAAAGGGCTACCTCGAGTGTTATTTGAAGATTTCAGGGACAGTCTTAGCATCCGGACACCTCCAGCTTCGACTGCGGGGTGGTAATAGACTAGATAATTATAGAATGATTGTAACATAATTATAGTATGATTGTATTTACATTTATGTCATTAACTCTATCCAAAGATAGAGACCCTCTTGTAATATTATAAACTAGATCTTTGCCCGCGTTACACGCGGTTCACCAACGTACAATTATTTCGAGTGGTAAAACATATAAAAAAATGTAGGAGAAATATTTTATTAAGATTTAAAAGAAACCAATACACATTCTATTCAAATATCATTAAATATTTCTTTATACACCACATTTTTTGTTTTAGTCTTCACTTGGCCATCAGCATCAAGTATAAGTAATTTCACTCCTGCCCTGCTTCTAATCAAATATCATCAAAATATTTCTTTATACAAAACATTTTTGTTTTATTCTTCACCTTGTCATCCGCATCAAGTATAAGTAACTTAACGCCAGTCCTGATTTTTACTCTTGATAAAGCACCATAAAGCTAGCCATATAAGAGTACAGGGTCTCTTATAAACTATCAACAATAATCTTAAAATCCTAAAAAACAATTCAACCATGTAGAATTTTTACCAATATAATAAACAAACATCAAATGTAAACACGCAATTTATGTAGATGAAAATTGTCTCAAAATCAACCCAAACACAAATGAAAACAAAATGTCAACACACAGGAAATAAAAATCCTGACAATAAACCATTGTTCAAAAAAAAAACGGGTAATTGATCCTATTTTTCAACCTTAGGAATCAAGACCGTGTTCTCAGGTGATTTGTTACGGGAAATGAACTTTTCAGACTTGAGGACTTTAGTTGTTGACTGACTTGCATCATCATCCATTTCGTAAACTTTGTCCAAGCTACGCTTTATCTCAGCTTCATCACGAATCAAACTAACTCTAGAAGATGATTCTGGAGTAGTGTTATCTCCAACAGAATCCTACAATTTTAAAAGCCATGTATAAATTGTTAGAGTAAAGTACATTAAAATGTAATCTGAACACATGATTGACCAAGTAAACTACTAACCTTCAAAGAGACCGTATTCTGTGTTGAAGAGTCACCTACATCGATATTTTCAAGCAGAGGTTGTTCGATCTAAAAAAAAATTGTAATAAAGAACCGAGTAACGTAAAAAGGTTTAAACAATAACTAAATAACAACAAAAATAATAACGATTCATAACAGTAATTATAACGAAAATATTTAAATCATAATCATAACCTGAATGTCAAGGAACCGTTCTTCAAGAGAAGCTACAATTTCCGAATCATTTGTAAGCTTCCTTATACCATAACCATCAACATGCTTATCAATATTAAATTGCCCTACTTTAATTTTGAAAGCAAATTTCTTATCTTCAATTTCATAAAACTCAACAGGAATTACTTTCTCTTCAATAGAAACCTAGATCATACATCATATAAGTAATACAAAGTACAATTACATATATTGTTTAAAGCTCAAAAAAATAGGTTACCTGTTTGCTTTTCTCAAGAAGCTGCATCGCTGACATGCCCAACATTTTTTTTGCTTCTCGATCAAACAATGTAAGGGATGTAATTCCAGTACAATCCTGTACCCTTATTGGAAGCCTATACCTAAAACACCAAAACTAAAAAATCAGATCTATATGTAAAAAAATTAGTAAACGTAAACATGAATACTAAAACATAAAAAAAAAATATATCATACAATTATAACTTATGTATAGAGAATACAATTCTTACACTGGATCACCGGAGACAATCTGTTTTGGACAACCTTTATTCGTGCAAATCAAAACTTGTTTAAATGAAGTTACGTCCTTCACCTCTTCATCATCTGGTAAACTCAAAGTTGGCTCAACCTTGTGGTTGCAGAACTCGCAACCAAGGTAATACCAATCTTCGTTAGGATCCACCCCCTTGATTGTTCCAACAACAATTACTTGTTTGTTAACCTACAAAACCAAAATTAAAAATGGCACGAATAACCTTGAAATGTATTTGGAAAGAAAGTTATTAGGCAAAAAAAAAATTAATTTTATACGAACCTCTGTTATCAATGGAAGATCACGAATACTGGTAAAAGTTTTTTTATTCAAAAATTCATCAGACATATTCATACTACCAGACGATCCCAGGGATCGTTGAGCAGAACATGATTCGCTGGAGGATAAACTTTTCAATATAACTGTAATTAAAAAAAATATTTATATATCTTTAAACAACTGAAAACATATAAATAAAACACAAAAAAATATAACTATTCTACCTTTTCTTGAAAGAACGAATGTCTTCAATGTCTTCATTAATAAAAAGGCGAGTGATAAAGAAAGCATTTTGAACACTTACATTGCCTTTAAAAAAAATATTAAAACAGGTAAAACAAATACCGGTATACAAAAATATCTAATCGGAATTTCTAAAAAAAGTAATATATAACATACCTTTATAATTGCTAAAGCTTCCAAATTGAACAATAAGGACTACATGAACTTCATCTTCATTCTTCTTGATGTATTCAAACATCTCATGACTATAATCTTCCCACAAAGAACAGGTCATTTTCATGCCACTACATATAAACAGAATGTATGTTAAAAGGAAAATTATAAAGGGTTTTATACCAACATATTCGTAGCAGATATAAAATACATACTCTAGATCGATCAAGACAAGGTTCATCTTGCTTTTCCAACCAGCTTTAGTTTCTGTTGGTTCTGGTGGAGTCCATTCTTCAACATAGCCAATGAAATCTTAAAAAAAAGTTAAAACAGTTTTATACGAATACATAATCAATATAGAAAAGGATTAAAATACATTTCGTTAGTATAATAAAAACAAACCAATTCTTTGTTCTGTAGACAGATTTTCACCTTTAATTGACTCAAAAGATGAAAAATTAAAACCGTATTTGTAACACCCCAACCGATGGCGGAAACATCGGGGTGCCACGTATTGATGATTGTTCAGTAGCTCATGGTGAATAATAGATTCCATTAAATGATTTATATGAATTACATACGATAGATCTAGAATTTGTACATCAAATTGAATAAAACTATACACATATCTTCAAGCATCAATACAAATCTTCAAGCAAATAGAACCTGAAACATGTTAAGTTGAAAATGTTTTGGGTCAACAAAAGTTGGTGAGAATTACATAGGTTTTTGATAATTGAGTAAGAATGATGTGCAATTCATGTGTCATGTCAATCTAGTCCATATGTGAGAACATACTAGAAATAAATCGAGTGCATAATCAACCCTGATGACTGTTATAAAATGATACATACCATACGCTCATGGTCCAATATGTTATACGATAACAAACACCCACGTAACCTTTGTAGGAGGCACGTATCCGGGTGGGATTGTCAGTCCAATAGATCTATCAATGTATACCGCCGGCTGATCAATGTTAATGATTATGCTAGAATGGTGCTTACTCTAATCATGCTCAAGACATAATGCAACATAGAAAACACATAGACACATTGATGATTGAATTGCAATGATGATGTTATAAACATGTTTCACCCCAAAAATGGTGATAAATAGAAAAGGGGCTATGTAAAACTCACCTTGGTAAAATGTTATATCTGTTGAGAAATGTGTTGACCAAATGTATCAAGTATCACCCTAAAACGAGGTAATAAATATGTCTAAGTCTATCAAGTCTACAAATGTATAAGTTCTAGGGCTTCGAATTTGGGGACAATTGCTCGTTTGATTAATATATAAAAAAATATTCGCCAATTGAGAGAAATTTAGTAAATAAATAACTAAAAATCTTTTTATAAATGTTAAATCTAGGATGGTCACAAGAATGTGTTTAAAATATAAAAATAATTTTTGTAAAATTATTTTCTTTAAAATAGATTATTAAATCTATTTATTACAAATTGTCAAAACTTAACTTTAATATTCAAAAATACTAAAATTAAAGAATTAATATTTTAAAAATCACATTTCTGTTCTAAATGATTAAAAATAATTTGTATAAAATTTTGGTGCAAAAATGATGAAAATTGGATTTATTATGATTTAATTATGATTAAAACTAACAAAAATTGATTAAAAATATAAAATAAATGATTTTACTGAATTAAAAATTATTTCAGTAAAGTTTAATGTTATAAAAACTTAGGATAATTTTTGTGGAAATTAATAAGATCGTTTTGATATTTTAATGGAATTTTATAAATATAATAGGATAAAACTGATTTATTTATTAAATATATTAAATAAATAAATTTTTGAAAACTAAAAATTGTAAGTTTAACTTTTTAATCAGATTAGCTTAAAATAAATTTTTTGGAATTTTTAAAGCAGTTTTAATAATTAAAAACGTATTTATATAGTTTGTGTGCTTTATAAATAAAAACCGGAAAAAGGAAAAATATACACGCCACAGCCGGGACTCGAACCCGGGTGGCTCGGGATAGAAGAACCAGTCACAACCACTTGGTCTAGACCAGTGGTTGTGATTTATTCTGTTTGTTTTTATATAAATACATTGTGCAAAATCCAGTTTATCCCCAAATAACATCACGAGCCCTAGAATTTGTAATAGTTTGATTCACACATCAATAGCCCAATTAATCATGGGGCTATTGATGTGTGAATGCCGAAGAACATAACCCATTGGAATAATTGAACTTACAATGTTGTTTCGAACACGATTGAACGGTCAATCAAAAAGTCAAAGAAACTATCGTGGATCAAGAACAGGATATAATTAAGAAGATTGGAGGTTAAGAGAGGAGTATTGGCGAGTTGTGAAGGCTCGCAAATGATCAATTTATAGTTTAAATTACTGAATTGACGAAATGGTAAGATTTGACCATTATTAAATGTCAAAACGCGTATTGGGTTAATTGATCAACGATTGATTGATAAAATGCGTGTAGCTTAGTCATAATAGGCCGGAATTTACGTAACTGTAGTCAAAAGAGTACTAAAGATGGTAAATTTATGTTTTCAAATATACATACATACTGCTGCTGTTGCTCGACGTAGGGGAAGGGGAAAGGAACAGCAGTATTGTGATATTAAATATTTATAAGAGTTGAATCAGATACAAAAGTGTATGTGGAGGAGGTGGTGTAGGGGCTCGTGTGTGTGTGGAAGTGGTCCGGTTCGATACCCGGCATGCACAACCTTTTTTTTTTTTTATAATGAAGGAAGGGTAAGGGTGGATTGGGCTGGGTTCCAGTGGGCCGGGGATTGGGCCGGTGATTGTGGGCTTCAGGAAACAAGGTATGGTTGGGTTGGGTTTAATAGTTTTAAGTTAATAAAATCAGTTTTTTTTTTTTTTTTACAAAACAAGATATAACTGATTATTATTATTATAATTATTATTATTATTATTATTATTATTATATATATATATATATATAAGATGTGTGGTCGGGAAAGATAAAAACTTAGGCATATTATGAATTATAAAAAAAAATATATATATATAATATAGAATTTGGGGGAAAATTTTTGCGATGTTACAGTATTCGCTTCCATCAAACTTACTACACTTTGAAATATTAGTTTCAAAAGTAAATGAGAGCATATCTTCTTTAGAAAAATGTTTAGTAGATTTGTTTTCAGCAAGTTGTGAGTTATAAATATAATAGGTTTCATTTTCATGTAAGAATTTTTCATGCTTCTTCATATATCTACTCCATACAATAGCTTGCATTTTCGACCCCTGTTTGAAAAGTAAAAAAAAATTATTAACAACCAATTTTTTGCAACAAACAAATGTGTAGAAAAAAAGCAAATTAAAAAAAAATATGTTAAAAACATAACCTGTTCATCCATAAGAACCATATCAAGAGAAAGAATTTCTCCAGGTTTCTTTCGATTTTCTCGCTTCCAAAGCCTAAGAACCCTAACTTTGATAGTATATTTAGTCATGCGCCAAGTGATGTCATTCAAAAAAGTAATGTTGTTTGGATCCATAATGCTACAACTCTATGGTATCTAACTATTAGGTAAGATCAATCTAATATGTATTTATAGAGGTTTAACAAAAAAATGTAATAAAAATGTAAACTTTTTTATTTTTAGTAAACATTACTAAATTATGTCTACATAAATATAACAATTGACCACAAATTGATTTACATTTAAGTGTTTCCATTATTAAGTTAAATTTCGTTTAAATTAATTTTATAACGAAAATATAATTAGCATTGTTATATGTTTACATTTTTAAGTTAAAAGTTAATGTTGTTAAATTTTGTTTACATGCATACGATTTTTTGGTATGGTACATTGGAAACTGTGTATAAGTAAAATTTAATTTTTAATAAAATTGTTTGTGAAAATTTTTTTAAAAGTAACAGTTAGAAATGAAAATCAATTTACATTTAAGTTTTCCATTATTAAGTTCAATTTCGTTTATTGATTTAAAAAAGAAAATAATAATTACCATTGTTACATGTTTACATTATTTAGTTAAGGATAATAATTTAAAGTATTTTTGGAAAATTGTGATTAATATAATTCAGTTTGAAAAGTCAACGTTACTAAAAGTTGACTTCAAAAATAAACAATAACACATTTAAGAAATATAAAATGTAAATTATTGCTAAAAAAGGTTTGGTAATATAAAAATGTTTCAAAGTTAGTCATACAATGTATGATGACTTTTTGACTAAAGATTCCTAAATTATGACAACATTAATATAACAGTTGACCAGAAAATTAATTTACATTTAACTGTTTCCATTATTAAGTTAAATTTCGTTTTGGTATGGTACATTTTAAACCTAGTATAATTCATTTTATATTTTTTAATAAAATTGTTTGTTATAAATTTTTTTAATAACGGCTTTATAAAAGAAAAGTAATTTACATTTAAGTTTGTCCAATTTTTATAGGTAAAGTTCGTTTATTCATGAAGAATATATTTTTTGAAAAAAAATTGTTTATTATTCGTTTTTTAAAATAAGCGATTTAAAAGAATTGTAAAACTGTAATACAATTTAATTAAAATAGCCAAACATTGAATTTAAATACCTCTTATGTTACAAAACTGGTTTTAGTTTATAAAGGGTTGGTTTTAAATAATTGAAATGTACCAAAAATATTTTGATGATAAAATTATATTGATTGTTAGTTAATTGTAATAATCTTAAATTTATTTTGTTAACAATGATTGGGATAACTTAAACTTCTTAATATACACGGAATTTATATTTATTACCAATTAATAAATACAAATATTTTAGGAAAACTGTCATTAATATGATTGACTTGAAAAAGTCAATGTTGCTAAAATTTGACTTTTAAAAAAAATTATCAAATTTAAAAAATATAAAATGTCACATGATTGTTAAAAAAATTTTCTGATATAAAAATGTATGATGACTTTTTTTTATATAAAAATCCATATGATTGTAATTGTATTACTACTACCTAAACAGTTCACAATTCAGATTTTACTTTATAAACAACAAATAAAGGTTTAGCATAAACATATATCACGACAAACCAAGCATCATATGCACAATCATACATGACAACTAAACCTACCAAAAGTTTACAAAATTAATGTTCAAAAAAACCTTTTTGTTAAAAACACTTGGACAACCAATGTTACAAAATATAGTTTAGTTGTATCAAAATGTAAAATTTTAAGATGAACATTCACTTATTTTAGATTCTTAGATAATAGATTTACTAACTTATCCAAACATTGCTAACATTCTGTCTAAACAACCCAAAAACATTACAATATACATAACCTACTTATTTATTGTTTATCAACATATATATAAACCCAAAAACCACGACTTACCACATGAGCAGTAAACGTGGAAATGTTTGTGACTACCAACGATAGATCATGTTCTAACTTAAAAAACTTACCCACCAAAAAGTATTGTCTTCAAACCACATAACAACCACCACTAACCAAACTAACTACCATTACCGCTAACAACATTAGAGAACTCGAACACACCTTGCTTTTGGAAAAACTGGAAATGCATTTGATCACCAAGCTGAAAGTTCTTATCACCTACGAAAGTTGACATACCTCTTATGTTGTAACGGTACTTTCCAGGTTCACCTTCCCTCCCAACAGACACTCCCCAACTAAAACCCTCACCATCACGAATGGTCAAAGCCCTCTTCTTGCACAACCCGTTGTCCCTTGCCCAAGGGGTCTTCATACGCTACGCCAATAACAAATAATAGAAAGTTATACAATAATAATATATAAATATAGCTTGTCATGTCATTTGGATATGACATAAGTGGACATCTAAATAACAAACAACAGTTTTTCCATAATTGACAAGAGACTAACATTTAACATCTAATTAAGTCTAAGTAACAACACTTGACCCATATTAGGAGGTCATCAACTTATAAACCACTACTATGGCTGCAATAACATCTAAAGGCGTATAATAAAACTGTTCGACTAACATGCATTTAAGTTAATAGATTTAAAAAATACAATGATTGCACTTACATAGTAAATGCCATTTGACCAATATCACAAGTAAAGACCATTTCAGTGCAGTTTGACCTCTTAAGGTCAACAAAGTCTAAATAAACAACTAAATTGGTGCAGTTGAGAACGATGACCACAGATGACCCATATCACAATTAAAGACCATTTTTACTAAATGCAAACCTAAAACATTCAAGCTTAATACAAACCTATAACATAAATGCATAATCACTCTAAGTTGAACGCTTAAATAGTAACAAAGAAATAAACTATTTCTTAAACCATAAATGTATACCTAAAACATAAACCACTAATCAAATACTAAATCATAACAATCCATTCTAAGGTTTCTATAAAACATCAATCGCATCATAAACCTAAAACATGAAAGCTAGATAGAGACCAAAAACATATTTTCCATAATAATCATCAGTATGTAAGCAGAATTAATTAAAACCTAAATCATAATCCTAAATCAAAACCCTAAAACAATCGATTAATTAAAATCAGTGTAGTATGTAAACAGGACTAAAATACATCTAAGTGAGCACATACAAAAAATAAATATTATTACTTACATAGTGCCTGTCAACAACGAACACCACTGGCACACCTACATCCTCCTCTTCCTCAGAATCATCATCCTCTTCCTCCATATCAGTGTCCTCTTCATCCTCCTCGCTGAAATCATCAGAAACGACAACCTCCTCACTATCATCAGTAGAAACGACAATGATATCTTCATCAGAGTAATCTTCATCATCATCCTCCTCCTTAACTTCAGCTTCCCATTTAAGTTCAGGAGGAAGAGTAAGCTTGTTTTTCTCAAAAATCGACATATTGTATGTGCTCTGTTAAACCAAAAAGAAGTATATACATTTTATCAGCCTTATGACCTATACAGCGAGCAAAAAATATAAAGCTAAAGATTTATAATTTATATTTAAGAAAACAGAGAAGACCTCATTTATTATTTCGAAGACAATGAGATGATCAGGTGTGATTGAAAAAGTTTCCTTAATGAAACGCCATCCTTTAGTGACATAAAAGAAACCATCATCAACTGCTAGCTGTATCTGAAACTTTTTACGTGGAGGAGCTCTAACTGCAATTGGGTCCAACGGGAGTTGTCTGTTCATTAAACCATGAACAACGTAACAACTAACATGCTGGTAAAAACAGAAAAAATGTTGACAGGGGTTAAAATAAGTTTTTTTATCAACAAATTGTATAATAAAATATAATGATGTTATTTGATTAAAAAAAACACATACCAGACGCTTCTCACTGGTATAAGGATCGGACAATCTGCAGTAAAAGAAGTTACCAGCTGCATACACTGCATCTTGGTGGAAAGTTATCATCCTGAAAGAGCGAAGATTTTCCTCATACTGAAATAGAAAGTTACACCCAGATGGGTACTTCAATTCAGTAATCATTGTTCTCCAACCATTGTAGAAGAACCACTTGCCAGCAATATTCAACACTTTAACATCATAGATTTTAGAGTCCAAGGTACGGATTTTGGTGTTACCGGTAGGATAACCATAATCTTCGATCCACTTTTGATAGAGTTTTGGTAACGCCTGATAAGAATTACAAACATTAAAATATTATTAGGAAAAGTATAAACATACTGTACTATATACATTTTAGCATGTAACAGATATCTTACAATACAAACACGGTTGTTACCCTCCGACTCAATCCAAAATCCATAAACCATTGTATTCCGAACGTGTATGCACCTGTAGAAACCACAAAAGATAATCGCAAATACATATCAGCAAAGTAATGTTTATATGAGTATAACATAAAGAATATAAATTGAAGACTAAATTGAAGAGTAAATCAATTGAACAACTTTTACTAAATGCAAACCTAATCCAAACAATGTATGATAACAATACATTCGTAGGTTCCTTATAACATAAATTGAAGACTAAATCAATTGAACAATTTTTACTAAATGCAAAGGTAAAGTATTCCTTAAACCATGAATCGATACCTAAAACATAAACCACTAATCAAAAATTAAATCATAAAAATCGGTACTAAGGTTTCTATAAAGAAAAAAAAGCCCTAAATCAATACCTAAATCATAAACCCCTAAATTGAAACCTAAAAGCATAACAATCCATTCTTAGATTTCTTAAAACATCAATTTAACGATAAATCGTAACCTTAAAACATCAACCCTAAATCATATCTGAATGGATAACTAAAACATAAACCTCTAATAGCAACCTAAATCAGTAGTACTCATCAGTAGATTTACTAAAACATCAATCAAACCTTATAAGATCAATTGAACCCTATAAATTAACCACCTAATACAGACCCTGTATCATAAGAATCCATTTTTAGCTTTATTAAAACATAAATTGAACCCTAAGTGAAAACCTAAAACATTATTCCTAAATACACACCTAAAACATCAAACTACGATTAATGTTGAATAATAATAAACCAAAAATAAAGAACAATGAGTCAAAACTTATAACATGAGTTGAACCCTAAAACCCCATAAATCACTAACAATCCATAAACCCTAAATCCATACCTAAAACATAAACCACTAATCAAAAACTAAACCATAAAAATCCATTCGATGCTTTCTATAAAACATATGAGTCTTAACAAACAATAATCATCAGTCGAACGCTAATCAATCTTAATAAATAAAACATATCAGTCTTAATAAAAAATAATAATCAGTCGAACCCTAATCCCCTAAATCGAAAGGTCGGACATAAACCCTAAAAAAAATCAACACAAAATCAAAGATATTAACATGAGTGAATGAATGAAGAATAATAAACAAAAAACCAAGAACAATCAGTACAACAAAACATATTAACAGTAATCGAAATAAAAAAAAAATATACAAAATAAGTTAATCGATCATCTGAGATAATAATCAAAGATAGAAGAACATCGATCTATTCAAAAGAAGAATCGAATGGAGCTTACCTTGGATTGGAGATGATGGATGCTATGAATCGCCAAGTTTAGGGTTTAGGGTTGAATGTTCGGCGATGGAGATGGTAATGAGATTATGTCCGCTTTTTTTTTTAAGGCTTTATATATTTTTGTATTTTTGATTTAAAAAAAATAGAAAAGTTTATTAATTCCCACATTGTGCCATGTAGGATTCTCATTAATTGCAAGGGGTGTGATAGATTGCCAAGTGTCCCATATTGCTTCTAAATATTATATGTATAGATATTGTAAATCAATACAATGGAAGGCAAGGGACTTACAACTTTACAATAAATTCCAAAACTGTCCATAATTCCATTATTATCTACTAGAATACACGAGTTATATATAATGTTGACTGAATGGTTTGTTGAGATCTTGGTAAAGATTAACCATGAAACATGGGTTTGTTAAGCTTCATCTTTTAATTATATTTTCAATCTTTTTTAAATGGATTAAAATCCAATATTCAACATTTTCATTTCATAAGATACCAAGCACACGAGCGACAAACTGCGTCACCGTCCTGAATAGTAAAGTTTTATAACAATTGATTAGTAACAATACAGCAATAGCAAAACATTACCTGAAATTTTTAGGATCATTACATATGAGATTTACAACTCTTTTATCTTTTCTTACTTTAAGTTGGAAACTCGAGTATAACCAGAGATATTCATATTGCATCTAAAGAAACCGAACATAATAATTCCCTTGCAAGATGTTTTTAACTATGTTGCAACCATTATTAGTTATCAAATTATGATGAAAATATTAAAATGTCCATGATCTAATATGTAATCATCCTAAATTTTTAGGTAATGTTTTGTTAGGGTCAAATTATGCTACACAGTGTAAAAAAAATAAGAATGGTGAGAAAGATACAGAAAACACACTAGATCACAAAATATGACACAATGAGCCACAAAATATGATACAATGTTGAAAAAATATAGCATGATGCTGAAGAAAAAAGACACAATGAATCGCAAAAATGAGACAATAATGAAAAAAAAAAAGACACAATGCTATATAAAAGACACAGTGATATAACATATATTCTAAAAACTACAAGCTAAAAATCCAAAAAAGCGAAAACCTAAAAATTAAGATCATAGGGTTCAATAAAACGGTTCTAATGATGAGTTCAATCGAAGTCCGTTTGATACCCTTCCTACGACTTTCTATTTTTCTTTAACCGTGTATTTGATTTTAATCCTGCTTTGTTATTGATATATTGTTACTAATTAATTATTATAAAAGTTCTTTTTAATTACCAAAGATTGAAAATATAACTAATAGATGAGGTTTAACAAACCCATGTTTCATGGTTAATCTATACCAAACATCTAAACAAACCATGTATAAAACTCGGGTATTCTACCCAAGTTTATCTTAGGTGGTGTTTGTTTTTTTTCAAGAAGTGTTTTCTGGCCTCATTTGTCTGCGTCGCGCAGACGCAGGCAGACATTGAGCTCCTGCAGCCCGTTTGTTTTTTGGAAGACCTTTCACTAAAAAAATGTTAGATTTCTAACCTTTTCTTAGAACAGACTTAGACCCAAGTCTTCTCACCTTTTCTCCTCTTCTTCTTCAGCAGCTTATCCTCCTTCTAAACCCATTCTCTTCTCCCTCATCCTCCCCATTCCTCCACCACCTCTCTCCTCCCTCCCTTCCCCCTCCTCCTCCGTCGCTGCCTCCTCCCCTCCCCCCCCCCCCCCCCCTCCACTATCGCCTCTTCCCCCTTCCCCCTTCATTATCGCTCCTCCCTCCCCTCCCGTCCCCCTCCACCGCCTCCCACCCCTCCTTGTGACCCGACCCGACCCATCTGCGATTTAGTGTTTCTCTTACAGACTGCAGACGTTTTACTTCTTTAAAAACAAACAACACCTTACAAAGTAAACAACACGTCAATGATGTGAAATAACAATTACGTTATCCCATATTCACTTTCACATTTTGTATTCAAAATTTTCTAAATCATCCTCTATGTGTCACAATCACACAAGATTCTTCTTTGTGATATTCCCTCTTCTTACAATCCCCAACAATGTTAAATTTTCCATTTGCAATCGTCTAACAAGCTGACATTTTTTCTTACGAGTCTATTTGTAACTTAAAATTTTTTACCAGACCGCTATTAAATAAAATATTAATATTCTTTTTAACTAATACATTTTTAAACTATATGAGTTGTGTGTTTAGGTTATGTGTTATGGAATAACGCTTTGCTGATGTGAAAAGTGAAGGGCCGTGAAACACCGCCTCACTGGTCGTGAGGCATACCACATGCGTGTGAGAGAGAAGGGGACGTGGGCCATCGTCCATGCATTTTGAAACAATTAGATTCTTTTATCATTTTTAACGTATTTAAACATAATATAGGTTTAATGGGTAGTAGCTACTTTTTCAATAATTACACAATAAATATGAAATAATGAAATGAGAATTCATAAATACGTGACAATGAAAATATATATCACTAGTTTTTATTCCGAAAGCGTCCCGGGTTGAAATATCTAATATAACATAATAAAATATATTGTTATTATTATTATTATTATTATTATTATTATTATTATTATTTTAAACAAATCTCTGCCATAATAAGTTATCATATTCAAATATTAAAAAAAACGAATCTCTGCGCCGGCGTATAAATCTAGTGCCATTACAAATGAATTCGGAAGTTTGTAATTGATCATTCTAAAAAAACTAACATAAAATAAGAAAAAAAAGTTAATTATTGAAATATCGAACGCATTAGTCTAAGGGTTATGTGATGCGTTAAAAAATTCATGGGTATATGATCGGGTATGTAGTTCGGGTATTTGGGTATGTTGTTTCGGGTAATCGGGTTGGGTATCACCTAATCCCAGACCCGACCCAAACCCACAATTTTTTTTTAAACTAATCCCAAACCTGACACAATACCTGTCGGGTTACAAAAAATAGTCATTTTTTATCCGATTTTTATATAGCACTATGGTACTCGTTGGAAAGATAATAAAACGCTCGTTAATTTGGTGTAATTATTTTCTTTAAAAAATCTCGTATATAAAAGATATTAACGTTTAAAAGTTATGGGAGGAAACACAAGAGATAAAATAATAAAGTTTTAATATTTAGATTTAGTAGATTAGATATTTAATAGATTAGGTTAAAGATTATAATAAATTAAGTTAAATCATATTTATTTCTTATTTTTAATTGGTTTAGAGTTGTCACATCACATCATATATGGCATCTCTCAAAGGATTAATCCCTTTGCAATATATATAGATATTGATTATTGCGCATAGCATATAGCTATAGTCAATTAATCATTCTTAAATTTAAGAGAGAATTAATAGATATTCCTTATGATTTATAGAAACTAACATCTTACAGTACTAACTTTATTTTTTAATATATTAACGGTTTATGGTTTTAGTTTTGTAACATGTTTGGGTACTAAGGCCAACTTTGTTAGTTTTTTCTAGTTAAGTTTTGATAAAATGACTAAAATGCTCAAAAATAACTAGATAGGCTATTCTTGTAATTAATTATATTTAATTACAAGGATAATTTTTATAATTTATTGAAACTGGAATTATCTATTAATATTATTAAATTTAAATATTTTAAATTTTATAAATATACTAAATATTTTAATTACAAGGATTATTTTTGTAATTTATTGAAACTGGAAATATCTATTAATATTATTAAATTTAAATATTTTAAATTTTATAAATATACTAAATTAAATAATTATACTCTAAACATTTTTAATATATATATTTTTTATAAAACACTACTTTTGTTCATATAAACCAACGCCAATAAGGCTAATTCGTATTTGCAATCAAGCACCACGTTAACTTTCATCTCCACCGTCGTTGTTGCCATGCGTTATCTATATTTGACAAGGTTGTCTATATTTTTAATATATAGAATTATCTGTTAATATTATTAAAATTTAAAGAGTTTAAACTATAAAAGTATACTAATTTCAGTTAATATACTCTATAATTTAAGTTAATATACCCTATACATTTTAACATATGATTTTTATAAAACAATACTTTTATCCATATAAATCACCGCCGATAAGCCTGATTCGTATTTCCCATTAAGCACAACGTACACTCTCATTTTCACCGTCATTACTACCGTACGTTATCTATATTTTACAAGGTCATCTATATTTTTAATACATAGAATTATCTATTAATATTATTTAAAAATTTTAAGTTATATAAATATATTAAATTAAATAATTATATTGTATGTGGTTTAATAATATAAATAGGTAATCTACATGAAGCAATACATCAACTCTATTCGTTTAGAATACAGAACAAATCAGATATATATCAACTCCAAATATATCACATACTAAAATACGTGACTATACATGCCAATAAATAAGTCACATAATACAGAAGCACCCACGAGCCTAAACAGAGGGGTACACAGATAGCTAGTCCATGCACCTATGAGATGATGCATCTGGCGTACACACATTCATCTCCAGAAAACAGAAACATATATCAGAAGTCAAAATCAGATCTAGGATATATCCATACGCCTCTAAGGGACCATGTAAGAGACGCCGTGATTTTGATTACGTACTGTCACGGAAAGTGTTCATGTCGCTGACGCCCCCAACGACAAGCCAGAAACAGAGTGCTCGGGTGACAGAGTACAAAGGCCAGATCGTATTTAAAAAAAAAAAAATACTAGCACAAGTCTAAATGGAACATGCAACAATGATTACAAAACTAAGGTATATTGCATGCTATCGACATCAAGAGGAACATATGAAGTCAACAAAATCCGTACTACAAAGTAACGGATCAAGATAAAAAAATATACTATAAAGAGAGGAAAACGGAATCCGTACCTTAGTTTAGCAAGCAAAAAAGCAAAGCTGACAAATAAGGTCCTTAAGAATTATGCAAACCTAAATCCCGCATGTACGAGACCGGTTTATTAGAATTGTTTAATTTAAAAGTTTGTTCATTAAAATTTCCTCCGGTGATCGCGAACCAACCAATACCCATCCTAACTCATTAGGACACTCACGACTTAACATGCACACACATATAAAGTATCCACCTCGTATTACATACTTACCATGTTCATAAAAGTAATATATATTTGAGAATTTGTGTATAGTCTTCGTTAACTTCTTAATAAAACTTATATAAAAACATTTACAAGACTATGGATTTTAACACTTAACAGTTTACTAACAACATAAGTTTTTTCTTTTTTAAATATTAAGCCACGCAACTAGATTTTTATTTTGCTAAAGAAAAGAAATAAATCAAATATATCATATTTTACAAACATTTGTTAAAATCCATTTTGGCTTAAAATAGCAAAGAATATAATTTATTCCTTTAAGCTAAAAACGCAACGAAAACTGAGATCGATGTATTTGGCTATATACAAAAGAAATAGTTTTGGCCAAAAGAAATCTCAATCAAAATGCTTCCTTGGCTTCGACATGTAAATAAAACTCACACACAAAACTACATGCATGTATTCAAATCAAGAAATACAAACACTTTGTAAAACATACATGCTAACAGCATGCACCACCCTTGAACTACACACATACCATAAAGACTAACACCCTGCTGGTTCATGCCCTTCCAATACACACTCAAAGCTCACAAATGGAATTTAGTTACGGTCAAACAAAATTCACTTGTCATTAAAATAAGAAAATAATACATGTACTTGAATAACAAAACCAAAACATGTGCAGAAGAACAATTTAACTACCCCTATTATTAAGCAATACTATTCCAACGATCTAATTCCTCAATGTTTTACTTCCTTAAAACACGATCAAACTTAAAACCAATTCTTTACCCACGACCCGGTAACGACTGACTTGACCCGTGTTCATCCCGAACCGACCCGAAACATCAAGGTTAACCCAACACACCCATGCACATGTCACCAATGAAACCAAACCAGGACCCTAGCCCTCGATCACCGGAACGGAATATATCGAAAAGAAAAAAAAACACTATAATTCATAGGTATACATTCGAATGAGAAGGGGTTCTGTTGGTACCTAAAAGCCGAACTGAACTGAATGGAAGGCCGGTGATGCGGTGCGATGGTAACAACGGAGGAAGGTGGCAGCCGACTAGTGGCGGTGGTCACTCTCTGGCGAAACCGAGTGTTCAGATTCAGGAGGCGGTAGGAGGGTTTAAATGTTTTAAATAATGATAATGATCTGTTCGGTTTACTCCTAAATGTCGGATGGTTATTTTTAATCTTTGAAAAGTGGATATCGAAGAAGTTATGAAAAAAATCAAAATTTGATTTGAAATGGTTCATGCGCAAAGAATTCGGTTGTGGTGGGTAGCCTACGAGAATTATGTCAATTTGTTGGATAATTATTGTTTACATACTAAGTCTAATACTACATGAATTAATTAATTTTTTTAACGTAACTCATATATATAAGCCTACACATTTCTTATCAAAATAATTGAACCAACCATCAATTATTAAATCTAATTTATACTTTAATAATTTAACTTAATATTTTCGTATGTTACATATAAAGTATAATGATTTAATTTAGTATATTTTTAAAACTTAATTTTTTTAAATCTAATAATATTAATATATAATTCTAATTTCAATAAATTGCAAAAAGTGTTATTGAAATCAAATAGAGTTAATTATAAGAATTGTCCATCTAGTTATTCTTGGACATTTTTGTTATTTCATCAAAACTTAACTATAAAAACTAACTGAGTTAGCCTTAGTACCCAAACATCTTACAAAACTTAGATGAAAAGATTTCGTGGCATACATCACGATGGAAATAGAGTCGTTGGTGACCGTTGTGGCCTTGGCCAACAGTTTGTTGACCGTTTGAAAAAAAAAAAGTTTTTTTTATTTAGTTTAACACTATATATAAGCTCATTCAACCAAAATAAAAACCACACACAATCAGACAATACACCCAACTTCAAAACACATTCAACTTAAAAAATGGAAGGATCGAGCAAGAAACAATGGCTACCAAGCGAAAGTTTAAACCAAAGGTTCAGTCTAATTTAGGCGAACTGGCTAGGTTTCGTCAAGACGTACCACCAACCTCACAACCTACACACCAAGCGTCTCAAACCCAACATATGCCCACCCCACCATTTCAAAACCAAGGTTTTCAAAACCTTATGTTTCAAATCCGACAATTTTCGCTTCCAAACCAATATCCAGTACACTACTCTCAACCCAACAAGCCAACCCAAGTCGCATCCGAGGTGTTCCAAGCACCTCCCGATCCGATTGATCTACCTATGTTCGACCATTATGGGATTCGCGATCCGTACCAGTTTCCGATCGAAGATTATAATGAAGATGAATATGAATATGAACAAGAGGTGGCGGAAGAGGAAGATGAAGAGGAAGAGGAATAGGAAGAAGAGGAGATACAAGTGCAAACCCCACCAAGAGGAAGAGGAAGAAAAGGAGATACAAACATGACGCCGAAAGATAAAACTCATTGGTCGCAAGAAGAAGAAGTGGCCTTGGTAAAGTCGTTTTTACATATTTCCGAGGATAAACGCATCGGAAATCAATAACCAAGAGACATCTTTTGGCATTAAGTCAATTCCCACTTTGAACAACTTACCGGTATAGCCATAAGGCGCATGGATCAAATAACCGGAAAATGGAGCAATTTAAATAAAAAAATGAGTAGATTCAACGGCCTCTATGTTACACAGGTATATTATTATCGTTATGTTATTTTTTTATAAATTGTTTATGTAACATCCGCCCCTTATATTTTTGCCAAGATTACAAATTTAGTCCTTATATTATCACATTTACAAATCCAATCCATGTACTTTTGTTTATTCTCAAATTAATAAAAGCTTAAGTTTCTTTTTATTATTACATATAGGGCTGCAAACGAACCGAATGAACACGAACAAGGTCTTGTTCGTGTTCGTTTGTTAAGAAAATTATGTGTTCACGAACAGTTCATGAACAATTACCGAACGAGTTTTTTTTGTCCGTCTTTCTTTGTTAGGAAAACACTCATGTTCGTGTTCGTTTGTTAATTTTGTTCATAAACGCAAACAAACACAAACGGACAGTAATGAACACAAACAAGTGTTCATGAACGGAAACAAACACAAACAGACATATGGATATAACAGCAAAAATGTAGCTGGTTCAGTTGGTTAGGTTGTTGCTTCCTTAGACAAAGTGCCCGGGTTCAAGACATACCAGCAGTTTTAGCTATTTGCATTATTACGTTTTTTTAGCTATTGTTTAGTCTATTGTTTAGTGGGTGACAGGTGTTATCTTACATAAGACGTGTCACAACCACAAAACCAACCCATCTTTCATCTCTCTCTCTCTCTCTCTCTCTCTCTCTCTCTCTCTCTCTCTCAACCCGTCTCACCACAAAATAATCTGATCTTCATCTTTTTCTCTCAAAAACCATGTCAGTCATCACCACCTTCTCTCACATTGCAAAGTGTGTAAACCCTAAACTTTCTCTCTCTACAATTAAAGGAAATTTTTGCAGAATAACATCGAATTCGCATGCATTAAGACATTAGCTAGATCCACCCAAAATATAACCTAATTGTCCAAACATACTTAGTACTGGAGAAGGGTATTGGAGGTGGAGGACATCAACGCTGGAACGTGGAAACGTATATTGGATACAAAAAGAAGGTTTATTGATCTCATATAGTCATATATTTACCTCATATATATTATTTATTGGGTAAAATATATCATAATAAAAGAATATAAATGAAGTATAAAAATTTAAAACCTTAATAAACTATCGAACACAAACGAACACGTTACCGAACGTTCACGGACATAAACGAACGAACGCGACCTCTGTTTATGTTCATTCATTTAATTAAACGAACGGAATTTTTTGTTCGTGTTCGTTCATTTATTATACGAACGAACACAAACGAACTTCTCGCCGAACGGTTCATGAACTGTTCGCTGAAAGTTCAGTTCGTTTGCAGCCCTAATTACATATTTACTGATGGGTCTATGTTTTAATCAAATACATATATTGAAAGTTTTTTTTAAACTTATTATAATTTGACTTTTATAGGAAACCATGGCTGGAAGTTAGTTATGCCAAAAATCATTTTTTTGTATCATATATTTTAAACACAATTAAATAATTACCAATTTTCTTTTAAACTTTATGACTAATCATTTTACCTCAAAAACAAGTTTCATGAGTTTCTAGTCAACCAAATTACTAGTATTAATCACCAAATTGATTATTATATTAAACACCATTAAAGAATAAAACACCATTATATTTTCAATTACTCTTTCTTTCCCTCAATATCCCAACATGAGTTTCACACACAAACACTCTCATTTCTCTCATCTTTGCACCATCTTTTGAGTTCATATCGTCATCATCCTCAAGAATTTTGGAGATTTTTGCTTTGGGTTTTCATATATTCTTATTGTTTTTTAATCGAACAAGCAAAAATCGTAAGTATTTTCAATCAACTTTCACTATTTTCCTTCATATATATTTCTTCAATAGCATTTTATTTATTTATTTATTTATTTGATGATTCATACACTTTAGGGTTTCAATTGCTAGTTAGGGCTTTAGGGTGTTTATGAACAATTTGAGATTTTTGAATTAAAAGTATAATTAACTTGTAAAATTCATAACTAATTCATATATTATCTAAAAATCATGAAATTCTAACCTTAGCTTCTAGATGATATTTATGACCTGGAATAGTTTCTATTCTGATTTTGTGGCCGTTGCAATAGTTTTAATAATTTTATTTTGATTAAATCATGCTTAATTCATTAAAAATCATATATAATGTATTTTAATGTAAATATTTGCGGAAAACCTATTTATTATATTAGAATACTGATTATGATTTTTGCTACCTGATTTGTATTAGTTTTGTACATTTATCGAATTTAATTCTTTATTTAAGTTTTAGACAATAAATATAATATAAAAGTCATTTTTGGTTAGTAAAATTATCTAAAAATTATTTTTGACCATTTTGGGTCATAATACATTATTTTCATTAAAATTCTTGATATTTTGATTAACTTTAAATTTTTATGTGAAAATTATGATAATTATGTGTTTATATATTCATTAAATCATTTAAAAAAATTTATAAAATATTTTCTAAATTATTTAGATCATTTTATGACTTCATAAATCTATTATTGTATAAACTTAAATTATTTATCTTATATAAAATTTCTTTCACTAACCTAATTAATTGGTTGTGTTTACATAATGTAACATTTATGTGACTTCCACCATTTACTTTAGTTCATAACTTTTAATTATGAACTTAAATATTATTATTCATGTTTACTCCTTAGTTCATATGTCATATTATTTCAATCAAGGATATATATATTTACATATGTCGCATTTTCAACATATATCGTTATTTACAAGTTAAACCCCAAATTAGACTAGACATCCTAAGTGCCTTAGACTAGAAACCCTAGACTTATTTTAAGTCCAAACACTTATACATATACCATACTTTTAGGTTGAGACTTCGGGATTCGCTAATTCACGCTCACTACGCTTTAGTGACATAACTATTTAACGAATGTGATATCTTTCCCTTTTTTCATTTTACTGTTTGGGGCTAATCATGTACCTTATTTCAAATTAATATTTCTTTTCACTAAGTGCAATTCTTAAGTGTGTTTGCTTTGTGTTACTTTGTGTATCTATGACTTGTCAAAATCATTAACCGTTGTGGCCTAGCATTTCAATGAATAGTACTATGGTATATACCCCTTGTGACTCTGTTGAGAGACCTTGGTCATTGCTATGTGTTTCATTACTACTGTCAATAGCACATACTATATATAAATTTCATTTCACTTTCATAGGGTTGATTTTGACCCGGATACTACTTAAATACATAATTGCAAACAGTATACAACACATGAATTGCGAAATGTTTTTATACTATATGTATTCAAAACAAGGTATGCTCACCAATACATTTTGTATTGACCTATACTATTTTCGTACATGTTTCACGTTATTTTTGAGACGCCTTTTAAGCCTTTGAAATTTATACTTAGATTTTGGATTAATTGTATTTCAGTTTAGATTGTTAGTTTGAATCATTGTATTTTTGTATCTCATTTCAAGGTAATAATCTATTTAATCAATGTATCGATATTTACACTTTAGTACCATGAGCTATTGAACAATCGTCACTACGTGGCACCTCGATGTTGTTAGTGCATTATTCATGTATGTCCCTAGCTAGTGATTTGGTACAGAATGTCGAAGGTTCAGATAATCAGAAAACGACCAAGACTTTAACATGTGTTAAAAGGTGCTGATTACATGTGTTAAAAGTGCTGATGACCTGAATGTGGACAAAGTGGGCGAAGGTGGAAATACATTGGATAAAATGGGCGAATGTAGAGTGAAAAGGGGCGAATGTGGAAAGTTTCCACATTTGACCATTCACACTGGGCGAATGTGGAATCTGTCCACATTCGCACCATGAAAAGGGGCGAACCTGCAGACATTATAAATAGATTTTGAGTATTTGTGATAAAAAGAGAGTTATCATTTGTGTCCAGGTTCAGTTCAGGTCTAGGAGTGTTTTTGTGAAAGTGTCTTTGTGATTCTAGATTAACATAAACGTTGTAAATGCTTATTGATTGAAAGTTAATCTATGAAAAGGATATTGAAAATGATCTTGATTGTGTCGTGATTAGCATCTTATCAATTTGTTCAGATCTAGGGTTTCCGCACCTAGATTTGTGACTTGTATGATCAATTAATCCTGTTTTAGATAAAATCCAACGCTCACAGATGTTTCTGCCATCGGTTGGGGTGTTACAGTTTACTTAATATTTTTTTATGAATTGTTAACTTTATACATTTTTTTCAAATAGAAACGTCTTTGGTCAAGTGGAGCGAATGATGCGGAAATCATACGTGCGGCCCTTCACGATTATCAGGAACTCTACGTAAAGAGTGGTTTTCATTCGTTGGATTCTTGGGAAGTTGCAAGAGTTCATTCCAAGTGGGTTCTCATTGACATTCCCGGGTTAACCGAACATGGGCCAACTGGGCCTCGCGGAGGAAGGGGAAGGGGTGGTTGTTCTAAAAAAAGATCTAAAACACCCGACTCGGAAAATTGTACACCATCAACGGACGGGTTTGTCTAGCAGCATGCCCGAAATTAATTTGAATGATGAAATTCCTGACCCTTCTGACGACACAAACCCGACAAGAAGCACGACTCGAAGGAAAAGTGGCGAGTCGTCAAGTGGCAAAGAGAAAGAGTCTTGGGTAGAGGCGATGACCGAATTCAAGTCGGCAAAGTTGGTGGAAATTGATGAGAATCGGGAACGACGTAAGTTTTTGGCGGACATGAAAGTACAAAGAGATAACACCTACATGAAACATTTGTCCGAAATTGAAAAAAATAAAGATTTGTAGGTGTTGAAGGAATCGCACGAAAACGCCGAAGAATCGTACAAGTCGATTCTCATCAAAATGTGAAATTTGTCACAAGTGGGGTTGGGCCTATAACTTTTAGTTTTTATTTTTATTCTTATGTTTTTTATTCAATGTAATGTTTTTTTTATTTAATGTAATGATTTTAGATTATTTAAAAAAAAGTTTAGTGATGAAATGTTATGAAAAGTGAACACCACCACATGTGTTTAGTGATGGAATGTAATGAAATGAGATTGCACAATCTAATTGGGTGTGATAGTGTGATGGGGTGATGACCACCCCACCCATCCACGCTTTTGGACCATTTATCTCGAGTTTGATTACCACAAGTGAGTTTTTCTAGATTTATTGGGTGTCCTTTTAATTTAGTGTATATGTATTATTGACTAATAGAGATGAATATGATCGAATGTTACCGTTGTTGACATAACGATACTCCAATGATCCCTTACTCCAAATTTACCGTTTAAAGATATTTACTTATTAATCATTATGATGATTGGGTTGAAATATATGGTCGTCCTTATCATAAATGAACCTTAACAAGGTGTGGGTGTGGGAAGAAAAAATGCTTCTAAGAGGGTGTTTGAGATTGAGTTTGGAAATGTAAAAGTGCTTTTGGTCAAAAGTGCTTATTGGTTTATAACTTTTTGAAAAAGAGTTTAAAAAAAAAAAGTGTTTGGATTAGCTTTTCGGATGAACAACGTCAAAAAGTCAATAAATTGTTGTTTTTTAAGTGTTTTGCTTAACTTATTGTGAATATTGGTTGTATGGGTGGTAAATTTGTAATTTTTTTTTCCAAAAGTCAAAAGCCAGGATTTCTAACTTTTTAAAAACAGTTTTTCCACCCTTAAAAGCCAAAAGTCAAAACAGAAAGTACTTTTGGATTACACAAACAGCTTATTGACTTATTAGCGAAAAAGCTAATAAGTTAGTTTTGAAACTCAATTCCCAACACCCTCTAAAAAAATGTGTCTAAAAAGAGGAGGAATATCCATCCACTTGTAGTTGAGTGCTTACCGCTTCCTCCTATATATGATCTTGATTTTAATCTATAAATACCTCCATTGATACTTGTTCCCTGGTTGAAAGCCTCATTACATATTGAAACCGAACCAAGATGCCTTGTGTACAGATCTCCACTAATGTCTGCCTCGACGGCCTTGACACCGATTCCATCTTCTCCGATGTCACTACAGTCGTCTCTCAAATCATCGGACGCCCTGAAAAAGTAATCATATATTCTCTCTCTCTCTCTCTCTCTCTCTCTACACCTCTGTTATGTCTACACACAGTATGTGTGTGATGTTCATCTCGTTTTTATTTGTGAAATTATGAGTATGATTGATTCGATTGTTAAAAAAAACATAAAAATAAAAAAAGTACTGGTCTTGATGATGTATGTGCAACTTAATTAACTAGTTTTATTGTTAATTGGAAGAGAAAGTTGTAGGAAAATGTAGGAATTTTACTTGGGTATCATTTGAGGGGTGAATTTTGTTGGTAATTGGTTATTTAGATGTTGACTTTGACCTTTGGATGTTGCTAAACCTCAAATCATATGCACAAAACAAAATGATGTAGTTTTGTTGGATTATTGTTAATTTAATTATTGACTTTGATCTTTTGCTTATCCAAAACTAAAATCATGTGCAATCCATGATGAAATTTTGTTGGATAATTATACAAACAAAAAATCATTTGCAATCCATAATTATACAAAACTACAATCATTTGCAAACAATGAAAACTCTTTTGCAGAACATGGTGAAATTTTGTTGGATTATGGATAATTTGGATTTTTGACTTTGAATCATTTGCACACCATGCTGAATTTTTCTTGGATACAATTGATAATATATAGAAAGTGTAGCAAATAAATTGGAATTGGTTTGAGAAGAATGGATATGTATAGCTAGCTAAAAGTAATAAAACTACCACATGATGGATGGTACTAGAAGAATTTGTGTATCCTCTAAAATGGTAAACCATGATTCCTGTGGAAATTTATTCATATTGGAGGTGATTATTATTATCTGCAGGTAGTGCATGAATTCAAAATTGGGTCATACCTCATTTATATTCTTTTTTCTTTTTTTTATAAATTTGTATATATAGCTTTTCTTTTCTTCCCCCTCATACATGCATCATCCACATGTCACTAATGATTTGAACACGGATCCAAAAACCAACCAATTGCTCTATTGATTTACTAGTTGGACTGGTCAGAACCCTAGTCTTCAACTAGTTTGTTCTGACCAGTCCAGTCCAATCGGTCTTGTCCGAACAGTTATAACTTCCGTTTAATAAATTATTACATGTCATCAAAGATGCAAAATCAAAAAACATGTGGAATTTAATTTGTTTTACTCATATTACGTCACAACTTCTCTTGAAAATGAGAAAGGACCATACAATTTAATAAGTAGGTTTACCAAATTTGACTAATTTATCATAATCATAATAGAAAATACTAATCCAAATAGACCGCTATCTTGGAGGCATTTTCTTGAATTAACGAAGATTTTTTTTTTTGGGCAGTTTGTGATGGTGATATTGAAGGGATCAGTGGCTATATCATTTGAGAGGAACAAGGAACCGGCAGCATTTGCAGAAATAATATCTATGGGAGGCATTACCTCTGAAGTGAAGAAGAAGCTGATATACGAGTTGGGAACAATTTTACTAGAAAAATTATCGGTTCCTCGAACAAGATTCTTTGTAAAAGTATTTGATACAACCATGGCCACTAAATATGCAAAACTGTAGCTTCCATTTTCTTGAAATGGTCCATGTAATATACATATAAACAGACCACCTATGATTTGACCCTGCAAATGCTTGAATTGTGTTCAAAAGAGTTGTACTCTCATTATTAAATGTGAAAAATAAGTTCCAGTTAAGAGTTTATGAGTTTTCCCTTGGATTTCAGTCTTGATTTGAAAAAGCGCAAGACGCTCATAAGCGTTTAGGTCCAGAAGGCTGAAGCGCGCGCATCATGTACGCGAGGCGTTGCTCTATATACAAACTAGAGGTTGTGTTTCCCTCATCTGTTTTACATATTAGCAAACCTTGATGTGGACTGACTAATCTAGACCCAAAAGTTCAAGGTCTTGGGGCCGCCTCGTGCATCATGCGCACCTTTCTAAATCAAGCATTTAAAAATTTTAAGGGGCGAAAAAGATAGTATATTCAAGTTGGTGGCTTTTAAATATGAAATGCTGAATTTTATAAAGTTTAGTGCATATATGTCAAAGAAAAATCAAACATGTGATGTAATTAAGCATGCTTGGCCTTTGGCTTTCACCGGTTTGGTCTTGACCGGTTCAATTAGGTTTTAATAGTTTGTACTTTGATTTTGACTCGTTTGATTTTAAGCAACTTTGACCTGGTTTAGTTTTAAATCTTGATAGCAACATATTGCTTAGAATTGTAGGGTAGTTATATGACACATGTGAACATATATATTAATTATGTACTAATGACTTTTCACTCCCTTTTAAGCATGGTATGAATTCTTTTTGACACACTTGTGAAATAAAATAATGATAATTTGTTTGATTACGTGCCTTCTTTGTCCATTATAAACTCACGTACTTTACCATCGTCTTTTTCATCGACTTTGGAGCACGAGACATCAATACTCCATCAAGCCCAAATGAAAACTGTACGTTACTCCAAGTAAATTCATCTCAATAACACCATAACCATGCCCTTATCTTATCTTACCATCCAATGTTCGAAACATCAACACCTTGAAGAATACCTTTATATTCATTCCTATATATACATACATGCATCTTACATAATTTCACTTATCAAGTAAGATGATCATTTCAAGCACATGACAGATAAAATACTCAGTTAAGCATACATCAAATGACACTCAAATTGATTTTTATCAATGATGACGTAGGTATGCCAAGGCAAAAAACCTGAAAGCTGTCATGAATACATGCTTAAAGCGTTGAAGCCTTCAAAGGTTTAAATGACGAATAACCACAGACCAAAAGATGACTTGTCTTGTCATCTTTTCCTCTGCCAGCTCAAGACAACTGCCGTGTAAACGTCGCACAGCTCGGACCGCAGGTCCAAAGCCACCACCAACCTAAAGTGGCCTGTCCTCTTGTTGCAACTCGGTCCAAGATGATATCCCTTCCTGAATTAGAAGATACCTCCTCTATATAATCAAGATCAGATCCACACATCTGATCCATCCTGATTATTCTTCTTACACTCAATCTTCTATTCCTTTATTCCACACACGTGAGGAGTCTTTCTCCATCACATGCACACAACCCACAAGTTTCCACAATTCTGGTGTTGAGTTACACTCAGACCAGAATTCCAACACTAACAAAAACCATATCATCTTGAACCTCCTTCTACGTTTTGCAACGTAGGAGGACACCACGACCTGCGTTTGGCAGATCGAAAACCTTAAACCTCTGAACCCCTTTTTGTGACTCAGGACCAACGTTAGTCTATTATTTGTTGTAGCAACAAGTTGGCTGTAACACCCCAACCGATGGCGGAAACATCGGGATGTCACGTATTGATGATTGTTCAGTAGCTCATGGTAAATAATAAGTTTCATTAATTGATTTAAATACATTATATACAATTGTTCTCCAAAATTTGTACATCAAAATGAATAAATACTAGCTACGCATCTTCAAGTATTAACTCTAATCTTCAAGCAAGTAGAACCTGAAACATGTTAAGTTGAAAATATTTTGGGTCAACAAAAGTTGGTGAGCATTACATAGGTTTTGATAATCAAATGAAATTGTTGTGCAATTCATGTGTCATGGCAATCCAGTCCATATGTGAAAACATACTAGAAGTAAATCGAGTGCATAATCAACCATTGTGACTGTTGTATTGTGGTACATCCCATACGCTCATGGTTCACTCGTTTATATTGCAGTAACAAACACCCACGCAACCTTTGTAGGAGGCACGTATCCGGGTGGGATTGTCAGTCCAATAGATCTATCAATGTATACCGTTTGGCTGATGAATGTTTATGCTAGAATTGTGCTTACCCTAATCATGTTCAAGACATAATGCAACATAGAAATACACATAGACACATTGATGATTGAATTGCATAAATAATGTTGTAACATATTTCACCCCAAAAATGGTGATAAATAGAAAAGGGGCTATGTAAAACTCACCTTAGCAAAATGTTATATCTGTTGGAAAAATTGAATAGTGGTGTTGCCCAAATGTGTCAAGTATCACCCTATAACATGGTAATAGATATGTCTAAGTCTATCTAGTCTACAAATGTATAAGTTCTAGGGCTTCGAATTGGGGATAAATGCTTGTTTGAATAATATTAAAAATGTTTGATAATTGAGAGAATATTAGTAAATAAATAACCAAAAATCTTTTTATGAAATTTAAATTTAGGATGGTCACAATAATGTGTTTAAAGTATAAAAATAATTTTTATAAAATTATTTTCTTTAAAATAGAATATTAATTCTATTTATAACAAATTGTCAAGATTTAACTTTAATATTTAAAAATATTAAAATTAAAGAATTATAAGTTTAAAATTTATTTTTCTGTTCTAAATAATCAGAAATAATTTGTATAAAATTTTGGTGCAAAAATATTAAAAATTGGATTTATTAAGATTTAATTATGATTAAAACTAACAAAAATTGATTAAAAATATTAAATAAATGATTTTTCAGATTTAAAAATCATTTCAGAAAATTTTATCATTATATAAACTCAGGATAATTTTTGTGGAAATTTATAAAATTGTTTTGATATTTTAATAGAATTTTATAAATATAATGGAATAAAATTGATTTAATTATTAAATATATTAAATAAATGAATTTTTGAAAACTAAAAATTGTAATGTTAACTTTTACATTAGATTAGCTTAAAATAATTTTTTTAGGATTTATAACAGAGTTTTAATAATTAAAAATGAATTTATCAGATTTATATGTATTATATATAATTATTTGGGTTTTATTTGTTTAAAACGAAATAAGGAAAGAAAAAGATGCCATAGCCGGGACTCGAACCCGGGTGGCTCGTGTATAAGGCACCAGACACAACCACTTGATCCAGACCAGTGGTTGTGTTGGTTTTCTGTTTATTTAAAACATATAACATGCCTGAAATCATGTTCATCCCCAAATCAAGCTTTACGAGCCCTAGAATCTGAAATCAAGCAATTCACACAACATTAACCCAATTAATCATGGGGTTAATGTTGTGTAGGTTCCGAATAACAAAACCCATCATAGTAATCGTACTTACAAAGCAGTTATGAGCACGATCGATCAGTCAAAACATAAAGTCAAAGTGCGATCGTTTAATCAAGAACAGAAGATGTTTGTGAAGAATTGGGGGTTAAGAGAGATGTAATGGAGAGTTGTGAAGGTCCTACAATGGTCAATTTATAGTGTTATGGCCTGGGTGATCGAATTGGAAACCATTGACCATTCATTGAATGTTATACGCGTAATTGGCCAATTTGGTATCAATTGGCTGCTAATAAGCGTGTATCCTAGTCATAATAGGCCGGAAATCATGTAATGTTGCCAATTATAGCCTAATCACAAGTTATGGATTGATTTGGTAAGGCCTCGTCTCCACAGTTGACTTTCTAAGTCAACTGTGAGAGTCTTGAAATTAGGCATATAATTATAAGGGACCGGGTTTGAAACAAATATGCAAGCTAGATTAGCTGGTTAGTGTGTGTGGGTTGTGTGTTGTTGGCTCAGGTTCGAAACCCGGCAGAAGCAAGCTTTCCCATTTTTTTTTTAGCGAGAGAGGGGGTAAGGGGGTTTGGGCCTGGTTCCAGGTGGGCCGAGATCATGTTACTGGGCTGTGTACTTGGGCTCCAGTTTAAAAGGAAAGGTTTGGGCTAAAGGTTTAGTAATAATAGGGTTGGGTTTAACATTGCAAAAATTAGTATACTTGTTATTATTATTATTATTATTATTATTATTATTATTATTAATATAACTTATATATATATATATATATATATATATATATAAATATATGTATGAATAATTATCATTGTATTGGGGTTCAAAATATCACCAAAAATAATAATAATAAGGCTTGTCGTTTTAATCCGTAACGTACATGTATTTAATGCGAAATGTTACATTGGCGCCCACCGTGGGGCTGCGCCATTGTTTCCTTAAAATATCAATTGTGTAGCTCCAACTTCTTAACATGTCTGACCCTAAGTCTCAAGAAGAGGTGAACCAGATTTCACCAAGCACGAATCGAGCTTCTCCTAACAGATCTGTGTCGTTTTCCACTCCTGGAAGTACCCATGCTGATACCCCAGCTCCACCTACTCACCCTGAGTTCACTGTCTTCCAAACTCCACCCCCACACGTTCAGGGGTGATGTCTCCTCTCCCTAGTGACATGCAAGTTCCTCAACGTGTAGATCTGACCCCAGAAGGAGTTGCTAGCAACATCCTGCAGCTCAGGTCTCTTTTAAACCAGCATGTCATGAAGGAAAGGGAGAAAGGAGTCCGCATCCGGTTAGACTACAACGAGGAGGAGGTGTCACTTTCTCCTGGGCCACCCCTCCCACTCACTAGCCGTCTTAGCCAGCAAGCTGCCCTCCGAAGCTATGAAGCAGGACCAAGCAGCAGGCTGCCTGTTCATCAGACTACCAGGCCTAGTCCTACTGCTTTTCCTCTATTCACTACCCAATCCACCACTACTGGTGCACCCATCGGGCATGAACTTACCCTGTATCAACTCTTACAATCACCCATTGCAAGCGTCCCACCGCCAGCTGCCACCTCATGGGCTCAGGCTATGGCCACTTTGCCTATGGCTCGAAGTGCCTCCTTGAGCACACCCATGGTAGCAAGCAACGTAGCAGTGACTGATGACCTTCAAGGCTTCAACCTCATACCCTACATGATATCTCAAATGATGGCCCACTTCCCCTGGCAACAGCTTATCAGCCAAGCTATCGCTGCTCAACAAGGAAACACTAACGGAAGTGGCGATAGGACGGGACATACCACCCGCCAACTATACAAGCCCAGTAGCCTTTCCTGTTTCTCCCGAGAAATAGCAGATTATGAATTTCCAAACAAGTTGAAGATGCCTGCTCACATCAGAACCTATGATGGCACTGATAACCCTGAAGACCACTTACAAATCTTCTCTGGAGCTGCTCGCATCGAAAAGTGGGGTGACCCTGAATGTTGCCTCATGTTCATGCAGACCCTAGTTGGATCTGCCCGGATATGGTTCAATGACTTACCAGCCGAAAGCATCAAAACCTTCAGTGATCTGGGAAGAGGATTCCTAGCTAACTTCTCACAACAAAGACGTTGTGTTAAGTATGCAACGGTAATCTTCCAGATCAAGCAAAAGGATGATGAAAGCCTGAGAAGCTTCATCGAGAGATACAAGAAGGAAGGCCTCACCTACGTCGGTGCAGACGAAAAAATGAAGGTTGTAGGGTTCATGAATGCCATCAACTCAAAATACCTTATAAGAGACTTCAACAAAAGCCTCCCAAGAACTCTCGAAGAAGCCCTAGAAAGGGCTGAAGCTCACATCCGAGGAGAGGAGGCTGTTGACATCAAAGAGCAAAGAAAAAGAAGCTCCACCTGGAGAAGCAACAGTCCCAACAGAAAGAGGGGGAATTATGGGACTCAAGATAGAAGACCCAGAGGGTCTGAGTCTCGAAGGTCGGAAAGCAGGAACCCTTCAAGCAGAGACAGAAATGTCAACTTCACAATCCTCACGAAAACTCCTCAAGAGATCTTAGCAACAGAAGAAGTCAAACACACCTTCCGGCCTCCTCGTCCCTTACCAAAAAGCAAAAGAAACGAAAACTCTAACCAATATTGTGAGTTCCATGAAGAAAAGGGACACCATACCAACGACTGTTTCCAACTTAAGAAAAGAATCGAGGAAACCGTCAAGTCCGGGGAGCTTGCCCACTTGGTGAAAGGTGTTAAAGAAAACATGTCTGACAACAAGAAAAAAGAGGTTGCTATGGTCTCGTTTGAACAAGAAACCCCAAGTAAGCATCAGAGGTTGGAAGCTTGGGAGCATCAAAGCATCTGCTTTCCTCACACCAAAGAAGACAAACATTGTGATCCCCTTCTCCTTGAAGCATCCATCGGTTCTATAAAAACACAAAAGGCCTACATAGACACGGGAGCAGCAACAGAAATCATGTTTGAGAAATACTTCAAACTCCTGAGCCCAGAGGAACACTCCAAGCTCCGACCAGCAGAGGCCTCTATAAAGGGTATTGCCGATATACCCATCAAACCCCTGGGAGAAATAACACTTGATGTTAACTTCTCCGATGGAAAAGCCCAAAGGACAGAACCTTTAAGCTTTATCGTCCTCGACTTACCATCCAATTATGATGTCATCATTGGCAGGCCCGGAGTAGTGGTCTTTGACATGACAATCTCCATCAGCCGAAAGAATGTCAAAATCCCCACCAAATATGGGATTGCAACCCTTCAAGCATCAACCACCGTGCTAGTGGTCAGGGAAGACAACAACAACCAAAACAAGCTCGGCCTCAGCATCAACCCAGAGTACCCAGAACAAAGAATACGGGTCAACACAGACCTCCCAACTGAAACACTTTCAAAGCTTGAAAGATTATTGCGGAGCAACGTTGACATTTTTGCCTGGTGTCCCGGTGACATGACTGGCATCCCTCGAAGCATTGCTGAACATGAGCTTAGAATCCCTCCACATGTCAAGCCGGTTGTACAAAAGAAGAGAAGCCTTGCCCCAGAATGAAGCAGGGCAGCATGCCAGGAGGTTGACAAGCTGGTCGAAGCAGGAATCCTCCGAGAAGTCAAATACCAGTCCTGGGTTGCAAACCCAGTAATGGTTAAGAAACCCGATGATTCATGGAGGATGTGCATAGACTTCAAAGACCTCAATAAGGCTTGCCCAAAGGATTATTATCCTTTACCTGAGGTGGACTTGAAAGTTGACTAGTTAACAGGTTTCCCCTTCAAGTGCTTTTTGGATGCCTATAAAGGTTATCACCAGATACAGATAAAGGAGGAAGATGAAGAGAAAACAGCCTTTCACACTGACAAAGGCATTTTTTGTTACCAAAAGATGCCTTTTGGCTTAAAGAATGCAGGAGCCACGTACCAAAGGCTAGTTGATAAAGCATTCGCTGAACAAATTGGCAGAAACATGGAAGCTTACGTGGATGACCTGGTGATCAAAAGCAAAATGGAGGAACACATGCTTCAAGACATACAAGAAACGTTTAGCAACTTAAGAAAGATCAACATGAAGCTCAACCCTATAAAATGTTCTTTTGGGTTCGAAGAAGGAAAATTCCTAGGGCATATAGTGGGAAAGAAAAGCATAAAGGCCAATCCCAACAAGATTCGAGCAGTCCTGAACATGAAATCTCCACAAACCAAGAAAGATGTAGAAAGCTTGAACGGTAAGCTTGCTGCTTTGAAACGCTTCATGTCGAGACTGGCTGAAAGGTCCTTGCCCTTCTTCAAAACTCTCAAAGGGTGCACGGAGAAGAAAAATTTTAGATGGACAGAAGAAGCAGAGGAAGCCTTCAACCAAATGAAACAATACTTGGCTTCCCTTCCAGCTATCGCCGCCCCCGAAGCAGGAGAAACCCTCTCTGTCTACCTTTGTGTTACTGAAGAAGCCCTCAGTGCCGTCCTTACTATTGAAAGAGACAAAGCCCAGGTACATGTTTACTTCTTCAGTAAAACTTTAAAGTTAGCAGAGGTCAAATACCCTCCTCTTGAAAAACTAGCCTTTGCCCTAGTACAAACAGCTAGAAGGCTTAGAAGGTACTTTCAAGCACACCCCATACAAGTGGTCACCGACCAACCCATTAAGAGTGTGCTTGAAAAACCTGAAACCTCGGGACGATTGGCCAAGTGGGCCGTTGAGCTAGGTGAACACAAAATCACTTACGTCCCCAGAAAGGCAATAAAAGCACAGATATTGGATGACTTTATAGCTGAGGTTCCAAAGGTAGAAACCACCGAAGTGAACATGACAACAGAGGAACCTTCTGACCCCGAAACCTGGAAGCTTTATACAGACGGAGCTTCCAGCGTTGAAGGATCCGGAGCAGGTCTTGTCTTAATTAATCCTAAGGGGCTGGAATTCACATATGCCCTTCACTCGGAATTTCAGGCCACAAACAATGAAGCGGAATATGAGGCTCTGATCGCAGGGTTAAGACTTGCAAAAAAGATGGCCGTCGAAAAGCTTCAAGTGTTCACTGACTCACTCCTGGTTTCTAATCAAGTAAACGATAGCTACATAGCTAAAGAACCAAGCATGAACAAATATAGAGAAAAGGCGAAGGAAATCATGAACACCTTCCAATCTTTCAAGATCAAACAAGTTCCAAGATCACACAACAAAAAAGCTGACGCCCTTAGCAAGCTTGCCTCGTTAAACTTCGCCCATCTTACCAAGAAGGTGCTGGTTGAAGTAATCAAGCAACCTTCCATATCCGAGCTCGAGTTTCAAGATGTAGTCACTGAAAGTGAACCAAATTGGATGACTCCATACATGACATTCCTGAAGAAAGGTGAACTTCCTCAAGACCAAGTTGAAGCCGAAAAGATCTGGATCAAGTCAAAGCAATACACCATACACGAAGACATACTCTACAAGAAAGGATATTTGGCTCCACTGCTTCGATGTGTTGGTCTAGAACAAAGCAGATACTTAATCAAGGAGGTTCATGAAGGTATATGTGGAGCTCATTGTGGTCCCCGAACAGCAGTGGCAAAGCTTATGAATCTTGGCTACTTCTGGCCATCTATGCACAGAGATGCATCGGAACAACTGAAAAAATGCGAAGCCTGGCAAATACACGCCCCAGTCCCAAAGAGCCCCAAGCATGATTTAATCCCGGTCAATTCAGCTTGGCCGTTCTATAATTGGGGGATGGATATCGTTGGACCCTTCCCACCTGCAAAAGGAGGGATCAAGTTCTTGTTGGTTGTTGTCGATTACTTCACAAAGTGGCCAGAAGTGAGGCCTTTGGGAAAAATATCCGGAAAAAAGATCATTGACTTCGTCTGGGAAAGCATCATCTGTCGATATGGTCTACTCGGAGTATTGGTTACAGACAATGGGAAGCAATTTGCAGAGAAACCTTTCAGCACTTGGTGCAAGGAGTATCGAATAACTTAGGTGTTCAGCTCTGTGGCATACTCACAATCAAATGGCCAGGTTGAACAAATGAATCGCTGTGTGGTTGAAGGGAGCAAGGCAAGACTTGGCAGAAAAGGAGGAAAATGGTTGGATGAACTCCCAAGCGTCTTATGGGTCATCCGAACCACGGAGAAAACAAGCAACAAGAAAACGCCATACAGTCTTACCTTCGGATCCGAAGCAGTTATCCCGGCTGAAATTGGGGTTACCACACCTCGAACGCTCCACGTCAACATCAAGACCAATGAAGAAGAAGCTCTGCTCAATCTAGATCTCTTAGAAGAAGCAAGGGACTCAGCAGCAATTCAAGAAGCTCAATACAAACAAAAGATGGAGTCCTACTACAACTCCAAGGTAAGGCATAAACGCTTCAAGCCAGGAGATTTGGTCTTAAGGAACAACGAAGCAAGCAAAAAAGAAAATCAAGGGAAGTTAGGACCAAGATGGGAAGGTCCCTACACCATCTTGGAAGCCCACAAGGGAGGATCCTATAAACTTGCCAACATGGAAGGCAAAAAGTTACCACGCTAGCAAAAACCTCAGAAAGTTCTTTGTCTGAACCTCCAAGAAATGTAATTCCCTACTAGTTGAATGATGTAATGATGGCTTTTTAAATCAATGAAAGGATCAGTAGATCCCCTTTAAAATTTTTGTCTTTCTATCCTATAATCAGGTTGAGAACCTAGCAAGAAACTCCATGGCAAGGGCCATGTAAGGGGATGAGCTCCCAGGCCATATCGCTCAATAGGTTCAAGGGTTGAATGGACCTATATAAGGGGTGAGTTCCTAGATCAATCCAACTCCATGAGACCTACAAAGACTTTCCTTTACATGTCTCATAGACGGGTTTGAACAGCCTACACCAATTGTTCCTTAAGTTTTCTAAACAAACTTACGAAATGCAAAAACACTAAGTAGTGTACATAGGATAGGTGGCGACTTGTTTGCCTAGACTACCTTAAGGATAAGTGACTGCAGCACTTAACCTTTTAAGGTGCTACCGGTAAAACATTTCCCAACAAATACAAAGACAAAACGTCCAAACATCCAAACATTCCCAAACATTCCCAAACATTCCCAAACATTCCCAAACATAACAAACACAAGTATCATAAAACCAACAAGGAAAGTAAACCTAAAACAGCCTTAAGGGCTCAAGACATTAAAAGCATAAAACAGGCAAAATACTACAAACCGTTCATAAGGTTACAAAAGCCTACTACCATAAAGGAGTCCACTAGACTCCAACAAAAGTAAGATTGTTTAAGACATTAGATTAATTGTTCACAAGCATACTGCTAAGAAAGCTACGAATAAAAGATAAGAAAACTAAGCAACACTACCAGATCCCGACGGCTTCGAGGCTTCATCATCCCTAGCCACCTTAGCCACCTTTGTCTTCTTAGTTTTCTTTCCCTTCTTCGAAGGCTTATCACCGTCAATCACAGCTTCAGAAGCCTCAACACTTGCATCCTTGGACAGTAAGTCTTCAGCATCCTAGGTTTCTTCACTATCACCAGAACGAACCCGTTTCTTGGAAACCGACTCAAGTATTTGAGCACACACAGCTTCGTTCAAACCAGGGGGCTTCATCTGCTTCAACACCTGCAGAGGCTTCCCGTAACAAGAAGACACCTGGGAAACATACTGATAGGACCTCTGCTCCATCTTCAACACCGTCTCTTTAAAGACATCCAAAGACTTGGGCTGAAATAAAGAAGACTCCTCCATAACCTCACCTGCTTCATGAGCTTTGAAACCTGCAACAAAGCCTGTATGCTTGCCATGGACAAGGAGTTTTGTGTAGACCTCACCAAGAGCAGAATTAAACTCTACAGAATGAAGCAAGTAAGTAACAATTTGCTGGAAGCCCTCCTCAATCAACCACTGATTGTCATCTAGGGCACCAGCAAGGGAAGCCTCCAACCCAACCTTCTCTTGCTCAAACACCTTCCTCTCAGCTTCAAGACTCAACCTGTCAACCTCAAGCTTTGTACGAGCAGCTTCATGCTTAGCAACCTCAGCTTCATGGCTCTTCTTTAACTCATCTATAAGGCCAACAAAAGTCTTCTCTTTCTTAGCCCATTCCAAAGCATCCTTCTTCAACGAAGCCAAAGCCTGCTTCATCTCTCTCCTTTTCTTAGCAAACTCACTATACTCCCTCATCATCTTCCTGAACCTACTAATACCCTCAGGAAGCATAGAAGCCAAATTACAAGTTCCAACCATCATCTTGGTTAACAGAGCATCATCATCTAACCCCTCCAAACAAGCCTTGGCACCAGGGGTAGCAAAGTGTGCAAGAACATCCTCACAAATAGCAGACGATTTAAAAGTATCAGAAGACTTCACATTCCAGTCAGGGGCATACACCCCTTCCCCTTCCACACTTGTGGAACCCTCACCATGCTTCATCACCACCACTTTGGCAACCACCTTCTTACCCTTATTTGCTTGCCAGCAACTTCTGCAACCACACCTTCAACCTCCTCATCTTTCTCCTCTCCAGAATCCTCTATATCGTTACTAACATCAACTGCTTCAGAAGCATCCACAGACTTTGCAACCTTCAACAAACGACGACTAGACCTCCTAGTCAAAACATGCTTAGAAAAACTCTTCACATTAGGAACAGCAACATAGTTACCACCGTCATACCTCCCCTTTTCATACTTAGTCAAAGCATCCTCACTATCAGCAGCTTCAACATCCTTAAAAACAACATTTGAAGCATCATCGCCCTTAATAAAGTCCAAAGCCGAGATAACTACAACACAAATAGAAAAATATAAATACTTTGAAAGAAGAAATAAAATACAAACAATCATAAAAGCAAGCATACCCCGATCACCCTTCATCAACGCAGGGTCTCTATCCTGTTTCTCCCAACAGGTGCTAATACCAGATAAAACGAGAAAGGGTTCGACAAAGGGACGAAGCCTGGAAGGGCATGCCCGAATAGCTTTAAGAAAGATCCCATCCAAAGCAGACTCCAACGGCTCTGCTTCGTTAAGAACAGCATCGGGGTGCCTCCAAACAGGCTTAAAGGGAAAAATAGACTCAGAAACCCAGAAGAATCTAGTTTTCCACTGACCAACGGTTGTTACATGCGAAGAAATCAAGTTTGTTTCAACCGAGGATCCTTCAAAGGTAAACCAATCACCATTCTTAGCAAGGCGGAAGAAACGCCTAAACATAAGAAGGGTTGGATCATAACCAAGAGCCCTACAAAGGACCTCAAAGTGCAAAACACGGCCAACCCCATGAGGGTGGATTTGACCCAAAGAAACCCTATAATACTCAAGAACATTGAGTAAGAAAATAGAAAAGGGATGACGAACATTGGAAAACTCAAAATGACGACAATAAAGTGCAATAAAACCATCAGGACAACTGGAAATGGGATCTGTCAAACCAGGAGCAGTAGGCTTGAAGGAGAGATCAATACCCCACTCCAAGCAGAATGCTTCAACTTCCTCTTGGGTCAGAGAAGAGAAGGTAATCAACATATCCTTCTTAGCACCCATAACGCCGTGAAGGATGATAATAAACAAAGAAAAGTAAAAGAAAAAGGACTGACCTGATGAAGGAAAGTAAAACCCTAAGGAAAGATGAAGAAGAACGGTTGAAGAAGAAGAAGATAAAAAGTGAAAAAAAATTGTGATAAAAATATATAAAGGGCAGTTGTCACAAAGTAATAATGAAAACTAATTAATACAAAGGTTGAGCGGCTGACATCTGTCACATCAGTCAGTCAAATCAAAACTTAAATCGAGAAAATTAACCGCTCAAATACCTACGAACCTTCGAACCTTTCAACAATAAGCAGAAATAGCAAACAGTCAGAAGCTTTCTACCGATGCCACAAAACCTTCTGACTTGGGGGGCTGATGACGTAGGTAGCCCAAGGCAAAAAAACCTGAAAGTTGTCATGAATACATGCTTAAAGCGTTGAAGCCTTCAAAGGTTTAAATGACGAATAACCACAGACCAAAAGATGACTTGTCTTGTCATCTTTTCCTCGGCCAGCTCAAGACAACTATCGTGTAAACGTCGCACAGCTCGGACCGCAGGTCTAAAGCCACCACGAACCTAAAGTGGCCTTGTTGCAACTCGGTCCAAGATGATATCCCTTTCTGAATTAGAAGATACCTCCTCTATATAATCAAGATCAGATCCACACATCTGATCCATCCTGATTATTCTTCTTACACTCAATCTTCTATTCCTTTATTCCACACACATGAGGAGTCTTTCTCCATCACATGCACACGACCCACAAGTCTCCACAATTCTGGTGTTGAGTTACACTTAGACTAGAATTCTAACACTAACAAAAACCATATCATCTTGATCCTCCTTATACGTTTTGCAACATAGGAGGACACCACGACCTGCGTTTGGCAGATTGAAACCCTTGAACCTCTGAACTCCTTTTTGTGACTCAGGACCAACGTTAGTCTATTATTTGTTGTAGCAACAATCAACATTTTACAAACTATTAATGAATATCATGATGTAAAATATGATATGGATTTTTATTTTTGTTATTTATGCATATGTGGTGATGCATAATAATATTCAAACAAGTATCAAGAAAGATAACCGAGGGCGAAGCTTATTGAGGGCTGGGGGTGTCCCAACCCCACCGATTTTTGGCTAGTATTGTAAATTTCTCTGGTTTTTTTTCACAAATTTTATATATTTCGAGTCCGCCCCCACCGATTTGAAAAATAAATGCTACATTCTGACCAAAAGGAATATGATCGTAAATAGGACTATTAGTCGTTGCAACAACGCGCAACCATGGTCAACATACTAGTTTTAGTATATATTTAATCAGTTAAGCATAATATTTCTCATATAACACCTTAACCTAGGGCTAGCATAACAGGTTACACGAACCTGTTAAGACATGAACATGTTAAGACACGAACACGAAGCTTGTAAACACGAACACGACACAAAATCTAATCGTGTCATTTTTTTCAAACACGAACACGAACCTGTGTATAACAGGTTAACACGATAAGACACGACACGACACGATAAGGAACACCTAGTAAAATAAGTTAACACGACAAGACACAATAAGACACGACAAGACATGATAAGAAACACGATAAGACCTGTTAAGACACGTACACGATAAGACACGAACACGAAACAGGTAAACACGAACACGACACAAAAATAAACAGGTCTTAACGTGTCGACCTGATATAGACACGAAACCTGTTAAGGCCAAACATGAAACCTGTTAAAATCGTGTAGGTTCGTGTCAGGTTATCTTGTTCGTGTTTAAATTGCCAACCCTACCTTAACCTAGTAATACTAAAATGTCGCCATCATATCATCATATACATAATATAACATATCATATTTGTAATTAATAACCATAAAAAAACTAATATTAGTTGGTAAAATAATGTTTTAGCCATGGGGTTTCTCTTTCAAATGCTATAACAAGTGTCGATACAGTAAATAAGCGAAACGATACGAGCCAAAGTCACATCGCAAAGCGCGCATACCTCTACTAGTTTACTCAAAAAAATGATGAATACAAACCCGTATCTCCCCTTTTCTCTCCATCGCCTTAAATGTTTTAGATTTCACCATCTTGCAAAATATGAAACCTGTTGGCATGCTGCCCCTTGCCAATAACATTCGATAAATGAAACAGCTCGGGAGTAGATTTGTGTGTCGGGAATTTGTTAGCAGGTCCAATAGAGTTTAGAAATGTAGATGAGGTGTGGAGTCGTGGAGATACCTTGTTTTATACCAGGCCCAATACTATAGAGGGGATGATCAAATGAGAAAAACTTTAGGTGAGAACAAAAAGAAGAAGTTACATAATGGTTAAACATTAATAGTTTAACTCTTCTTACATTAATTATCATTGACCATTAAAAAAAACCCATTAATTATCATCTATCTAATTAAATAGTCATTAACACTTAATCCAACACATTATCAAAATTTGTCCTACACAGTAGCACATATAAAAATTCATCCTACATATAACAAAATTGTCATATCTTTATCCTACACATATTGAGATTATCATACGTTTATCCTACACATATAAAAATCCATCCTACACATATCTAATTATCCTTCACTCCAAATAAGGGTTGCTTTGAAAGAATATATTTTAAAATGAATTATATGTCTCATTTATTTAACTAGTTTAAAGAAGGTTACAAAAAAATAATAATCAGTTTAACATTCAATACAATTGAAACACCACAAGATTATTATTCTATAATAATATTATTTGTATTTTCTCTCTAATGGCGACTCGCCGGAAACCTATTCCGGAGAATATTCAATGTCGGATTTTAAAACTTTTCGTGACTAACATCCCTGATGGAGGTAGTGGTGCAGATTTGGCTGCTTTTGTTCGTCCTTTCGGCCAAATATTCGATCTTTACATTGCGAGGAAAAGGGATAAAAACGGTAATCGCTTCGGATTCATTTCAATGCTGGATGTCAAAGATAGAGAAGATCTTCTGAGGAATGTGAGAAATATTCGAATGGGTAATTCTAAACTGTGGTTCAATATCGCCAGATTTGTGCTTGAAGACGGAGAGATTAATAGTTTCGAAGAAGAAAGACCGGTGAAGGAAGATGGCAGAAAGAACAACATGGGTGAAGACAAAGGACAGCCTGATTTCAAGGCAGGGACGTCGGAAGTGGGTGATAGGTCGTTTAAAGACATGCTGGTTGGTAAATCAATCTACGTTGATTCTAATGTATGTGGTTTTGCCTCCATGCATGGTCATGCAGTTGTGGTAACGTTGGACAGTCTAACTGTATTGAAAAACATTAAGATCGTATTACAAGATATGGGTTACATGGCTGTGAATGTACAATATGTAGGGGGTCTGGATGTTCTTATATCATTTAGTGACAATGAGAAAGCTTCAGATTTTGTTGATGCGGCGGCTCTTGTACCGGAAAATTTCACTAAGATTACCTTATGGGAGGGTCAGTCTCTTGGATTCGAGAGATTAGCGTGGTTGAAAATACAAGGAATTCCACTACACCTCCTAACTAATGAAATAGTTGATTCGATTGGAGGTCTTTTTGGTAGGATTGCTCAAGGTGCTTCAAGAACAGAGGATGATCTGGACCTTTCGGTTGATTTTGTCGGTGTACTTGTTGGAGATGGGAAGCGGATTTCTGAAGAGATCGTGATCAACTGGAGAGAAAGGAGATTCCGTGTTTGGGTCTCGAAGGAGCATGGTGCGTGGGTTCCGGAGTTTTTTGAGTCGGAAGAGGTCAATAGTCCATTGAATGATGATGATATGGATGAAGAGATCAATGTAGTTCAATCACCGGTCAAGGTTGATCAGTCGCCGGAGAATATAGGTGGTACCGGAGATGAAAAGTCCGACGACGACGATACTGACGATGAAACGGTCGGAGAAATCAATGGGAGCGATTCTGTAGGGGATGCAATTGATTGCATTGAAGATTCTCCATCAATGCCAATTAAGGATTTGGAGGAAAATATGGAAGGTGATAAAGACGAATTTATTCCCGGGGAAGACTTTCCGTTTGAAAAAGATGCCAATTATAATGGAGATATGACTGGGCCAGACTTACTTTGTCATGTGAATAAAAGAAAGAAATACAAAAAATCGGATCTGGGCCGGCCCAGTACTGGTTACACTAGTAGCCAGGAAAGCCTAAAGTTACTCAAAAAGGCCAAGAACAATGAGGACATATTTGGGCTAGAGGATCTTTTGGGCCTGAATGACTCTCAGCTGGACAAAATAGGAGGTGGGCTGGACGAACGTAAAGGAAGTAACAAGGAAAAGGAAATTAAAAATTTGGACCTTAACAACCAACCTCAATTGTCAGAGTCTTTTGCAGAAGACATTGGTGGGAGTGAGAATATTAACGTTGAAGAGAACTCGGAGGAAGTTCTTGAAACAGTTCCGGAAACGATTATAGAGAACTCGGAGGAAGGTATTCGGCTTCTTCAACAAGCAGAGGTTTCTAACACTATTAACCTAGGCGGCAAGCTGGGGGCTCGGCTCGAGAATTTTGAAGACCTGGTACAAGACTCGATTATTAAAGAGGGATTACAAAAAGGTAATCAATGAATTGTCTATCTATTAATATTAGAGGGATTGGGGGTGCTGGTAAAGTAGGATGGATTAGTAAGATAAAGAGGGATAATGGGATTTCGTTTATCGGTATGCAAGAATCCATGAGCAGCAATGTTAGTGATGGTTTGGTTTCTTCCTATTGGGGTGGGGCTGGGGCTGAGTATGATTATGTTGAGGCTAACGGTAATTCTGGTGGCGTTGTTAGCATTTGGGATCCAAAATTGTATTGTAAAGACAAGGTGATAAAAGATAATAACTTTCTATGTGTTTCGGGTATTTTCACGGATGGAATGGTTAGAGTAAATCTGCTAAATGTATATGCTCCACAAACCAATGTTGCTAAAAGACAGCTTTGGGGACGGATTTTGCAACTTATGAGGTCTTTAGAAGGGTGGTGGATCATTTTTGGCGACTTCAATGCGGTGCGAGATATAGAAGATAGAAAGAACTCAGTTTTTGATTCAGTTTGTGCAAAAGATTTTAATGATTTTATAGATGAAGCGGCACTTGTATGACGATTAGAAGAGGTAATTACAAATTGAGCCGCATTGATAGATTTTTAGTATGTGACGATGTTTTTAATAAATGGCCAAGTGTCTGTGTTCGGGCCTTAAATAGAGACCTTTCGGATCACTCTCCGATTGTTTTCTCGATGGTTGATAACAATTTCGGCACGAAGCCCTTTCGGTGGTTTGATTCTTGGGCTCCGAGACCCGGATGTGATGATATTGTCAACTCTGTTTTCTCGGATTGGGTGGACATGGGGCAGCCTGATATGAATCTGATGTATAAACTGAAAGAGACTAGAAGAAGGTTAAGTATATGGTATAATGAATGGAGCCGTAAAGAGAAAGAAGAAGAGTTTGTTTTGCGTCAAGAGAAAGACTCTTTGGAAGTGATGATGGAACAAAAAGATCTAGAGGAATCGGATGTGTGGGTGTGGTCGGAATGTTCTAAATGTCTTGACGAAATCAATTGGAGAAGGACCCGAGACTTAAGACAAAAGTCTAGGGTCAAGTGGGCATCTTTGGGAGACGAAAACTCGAGTTTCTTCCATAATGTAGTCAATGGGAGGAAGGCGAGCAATGGCATTCCGGGTCTTTTGATCGAGGGGAAATGGATTACAAAACCGACGCTAGTCAAAAAAGAAGTCTTGGTTTTTTTTCGGAACCATTTTAAAGAGGAAGTGAGATCGCGGCCGGGTTTAGTATGTCCAGGTTTGAAGCAGATTAGCGAGGAAGAAGGTATTAATCTCATCGCTAAGTTTTCTAGGCAAGAGATAAAAGATGCGGTTTTTGAGTGTGGGTCGAACAAAGCTCCGGGGCCCGATGGCTTCAATTTTCGCTTTGTCAAGCATTATTGGAGTTTGCTGGAGGAGGACTTTTTCCGTATTATGGCAGATTTTCACAGGTCCAGTTTCATTCATCCTGGATGCGCATCTTCTTTTATAACTTTGATCCCTAAGGTTAAACCGCCTTTAGGTCTCAAAGATTATAGACCCATTACCCTTATAGGGATGATTAGTAAGGTCATTTCAAAAGTCCTTGCTAATCGTCTTAAAAAGGTTATGGGTAGTGTTATCTCGGAGACCCAGTCAGCGTTTCTCTCGGATCGTTTTATTCTAGACGGTCCGCTGGTGATAAATGAAGTTTTAGAATGGTTAAAGAAGAGACGAAGAAAGGCTTTTTTTTATTAAAATTGGATTTTGAGAAAGCATACGATAACGTGAATTGGAATTTCTTATTGGCCATTATGACGCAAATGGGTTTTCCGGGTACGTGGTGCACGTGGATCAAAGGTATTTTGGTTTCTGCTAGAGCGTCGGTTCTAGTAAATGGCTCTCCCACTTTCGAGTTTAAGTGCGAAAAGGGGCTCCGTCAAGGTGACCCAATTTCGCCTTTTTTGTTTCTATTTGTGATGGAGGCTTTATCGTGTCTGATTAAGAAAGCTAAACAAGTTGAGGAATTCAAAGGTATTATTTTTGATGATGGTGAAGACGATCTTTCCCATCTTTTTTACGCGGACGACGCGTTAATTTTGGGAGATTGGTCTCGGGAAAACCTTCAAAGTACGGCTAGGATTCTTCGTATTTTTCATCTTTGCTCGGGGCTTCGAATCAACATCTCAAAATCCAACCTATTTGGGGTTGGAACAGAAAACGCAAAAGTGGAAGAGATGTTGGAAGTTCTAGGATGTCGCCGAGGGTCTTTCCGTTTGTTTATCTCGGTATTCAAGTGGCTGCTAATATGTCCCGCATCAAAAACTGGAATCCGGTCATAGAAGTGATTAAAAACAGATTAGCTTCTTGGAAAGCTAGATGTCTTTCCATTGGTGGTCGGTTGGTGCTTATAAAAAGCGTACTAGAGAGTTTGCCCATATATTACCTTTCACTTTACAAAGCACCTAAGAAGGTTATTGATAATATAGAGGCCATTATGAGACACTTTTTATGGGTGGGTTGTAATACGGATAGAAAAATTCCTTGGGTTGCTTGGGACACTATAACGGCTCCTAAAAAGTATGGGGGGGGGGGTTAGGAGTGTCAAAGCTACAAGTGGTGAATGACGCTCTTCTCCTCAAATGGTCTTGGCGGTTTAAAATTGAAGGTAATAGCTTGTGGAAAAATATTATTCGACTGTGTAACGGGTCGACTCGCAGGTGGTCTTCTCTTCCAATTTCGTATAAGGCTAGCGGATGTTGGAGGAACATTGCTAAAATGGGAGAAAAACGGCTTTCAAATGGTATTCCGCTGCAAGACTTTTTTCATGGTTCGGTAGGCAACGGGGCTCGAATTTCTTTTTAGGGTGATAGGTGGTTACGTGAGCAGCCGTTAAGGGTGATCTATCCCACTCTGTTCAGACTGGAGTCGAATAAATGGACTCCTATTTGTAATCGGATAAAGATAGAAAATGGAGTAAAGGTTATATCGTGGGCTTGGAACAGAGAACCAACCTCTGCGGCTGAAGTAAACGAGCTTTTTCAGCTGCTACAGGATTTATTTTCCTTTAATCTGCAGGGGGAGAAGACAAATGGAAGTGGCAGGCGGATTCAAACGGTGAATTTTCGGTCAGATCAGCAAAGAAACTCATGTATGAAGACGTGCAACAAACTAGTGTGGCAACAATCAAATGGAAAGGTTGGGTTCCATCGAAGTGCAAGATCTTAGTTTGGAGAGCTCTCCTTGATCGTCTTCCTACTCGGCTTGAGCTTATTAAGAGAGGCGTTGCTGTTACGGATGATTCATGTATCTTGTGTCAATCAGCTCAAGAGACGGCAATGCACCTTTTTACGGGGTGTGCTTTTTCCGTAGAGTTGTGGAGCCGGATCGGTACGTGGTGTCGAGTAGGACCTCTTTTTGCTTTTGATGTCCCTGATATACTTAACTCCGTTGAATTGCAATCGCTCTCTAAGCCGGTAAAGCAAACACTGAGGGGCATTGTCTTTTCCACGTTTTGGAGCATTTGGATGGAGCGCAATGATCGTATGTTCAGAGGCAAACATAGACGGCCGATTGAAGTGCTAGAAAAAGTGAAGTCGATATCGTATTTTTGGATCCGTCATAGAGCTAGATTAAAATGTGTCGATTGGACAAAATGGTGTATTTTTCCTTTGGATTTGGTGTAATTGGTTTTAGCCGGGGGTCCTCGCTTTGAGGACAACCTTTGGCGTTTTTTGAATGAAGTTTACCTTACAAAAAAAAAAAAAAACATTCAATACAATTATTAAATGAAAGTTTCCTATTTCTTAAAATTTGTTTTTTTTATTAAAAAACATTTTCTTCTCGTTTGAACTCTCCACATACTATAGAAACCTGAAAATTTAATGATATAAACCCTAAATCAACAAATCACATCCAATTTACAAAACTAAAAAAACGCAAAGGTAAATATTAATTTCGGTAGAACAATATTAGAGAGACTGAGGGAGTTGTTACTAGAGGAAAGAAAATTGAATGTCAATTAAAATAGGACATTTTGTGAAAATTCGATATTGGTATCGGTTCGGTATCAATAATATATAGAGAGGACATTTTGTAATGAATACAATATCAATACTGTACCAAAAGATTCTATATGTTATTCGGTAACCCTTTTTTTTTTCCAAAAATTCAGTATGGGTACCAATCTCATCCGTAAATTAAACTTAGTCAACATCTTAAAAAACTAACCCTTTAACCACGTGTCCAAGTTTCATCTTTATTTTCTCATAGTTGAGCCACACAAATTTAAAAGTAAAATATTTGGAACTCTCTACTGAAGCCTATAAAACTAAAAAAAAAGTGAATAAACATACTAGTTAAAGTGACTAACCGGTTATTAAACCAGATGCTTAAAGTGAATAACGGGCCAGTTAAAATGAATACCCGGTTAAAGCAAAATGAGAAAATAACTTATATAACCGGTTAACCAAACTTGTTATAAAAAAAAACCTAGTGTGCCCACCTCTAAGTTAAAGAATTTGTAAGAACGTAACGCTTGGAGGTAGGGCTGCAAATGAACTAAACTTTCAACGAACAGTTCTTGAACCGTTCGGCGGGAAGTTCGTTTGTGTTCATTCGTTTAATAAACAAACAAACATGAATAAAATATTTCGCTCGTTTAGTTAAACGAACAAACATGAACAGAGGCCACGTTCGTTCGTTTATATTCGTAACGTTCGATAGCGTGTTCGTTTATGTTTATTTGTTTATTTGTTTATGTTCGATGGTTTAATAAGTTCTTAATTTTTATAATTTGTCTTAATACTATTTATTTTTATTTATTTAACCCAAATAAATAAATAAACTTATATGTATGTGAATTCGATTTTATTAGAAAGTTTATATATGTCCGTTTGTGTTTGTTTCTGTTATGAACACTTGTTTGTGTTCATGAACACTTGTTTATGCTCATGAATGTTTGTTTGTGTTCGTGTACGTTCATAAACAAAATCAACAAACGAATACGAACATGATTGTTATCTTAATAAACAGACACAAATAGAAAATTTGATTCGGTAAATGTTCACGAACACATATTTTTCTTAACAAATGAACACAAAAAAAGCTATTTGGTTCGTATGGTTCCTTCTTTTTTTTTTTTTTTTTTTTCTCACTTATCTTAATTTTTCATTCAATCCAAGAGAACGAAAATTACATCAAGATAACGGGTAGGCGGGCAACAAGCTGCGCCGCCACCCCTTTCTGAATAGCAAATCCTAATCTACTAAAGACGTAACCATGCCCACCCGGCGCCGAGACACTACTTTGAATAACCCGCTGAACCCTTGTCAGGAAACGGATAGCCTCCGGCGCCAATGAGCCAAAGGTATCAAAAGCCAAGGGTACGAAAACGTGTTGCCCTTGGGGCCAAATCATAAAAGATAAGGTAGTCTAACTAGGCAAGCCCTTGGGGCCCAATGGCCAATACAGCAAGTTAAAGTTAAATCAGTGGTTAGTGTGTGTGTGAGTTTTAGGGTTTTGAGTGTGTGAAGAAGAAAGCAGAGAGCGAAGATGCCGTGCCTGACCCTGTCAACCAACGTCAACTTGGAGGGAGTTGACACCTCCTCCATCCTCTCCGAAGCCACCTCCTCCGTCGCTAAAATCATCGGAAAACCCGAAGCGGTATTATTCTTATTATTATTCACACCTTTATTTATTTATTTATTACATAAGAAAGAAGATTTATTTAATTAGGTCTCATGTTTGTTATAGTTTTGGACGTTCCCTCTGGTGTTAGGTTATCTGCAAGAACTAAAATCCCCTTCCTGGATTTATATATAACTAATTAGACCTAGACCAATTGTTATTTGTTTGTTATGTTACACTAAGATTTTTTTCTTTTATTAAGTTTCAAACTAGTAATAATTAAAATTAGTATTTATTTATATCCAAGTTGAGAATTGGTTCAGTGTACAAGAAGAGTCAAGGTTAAATGAACATTTTCTCTTCCAAGTGCGATTGCGCGAGAAGATAAATGTTAATAATGCATGGGACCTATTTGTTTCCCCAGTCCACTTACTTATTGCTTCTTATCCTTGGTGCTTGTTTTAGTTAGTAACCGTGACAACCGGTAGGGAAAAACTACAAGTGGGACAATTATTATTCATAAACCACACTATAGTAACAAGTATTTTTTTATTTATTATATACTCAACATAATCTACTTGTACTCTTTAGGTCAGTTACATGACTTTTGTTCAAATTACATGACATAAGCAATCGGTAATTAGCTAAGATTATCAAGTCAAAAGTAACGATTCATGTATTTGGTGTGAGTTTGAAATTTATTTAAATTATGAGATTAATAATCAATATTTTAGTTTTAGTTTGAGCACATGATGAAAAACAAGTCAAAGACAAAGACCAGTCACACTTTAGTCTAGTGTGCCTTGCAATAAACATCACTTACACTCCCAACTTTAGTGGAAGGATATCCACCTCACCTCAATAGAAATAGTGATAGAGTGCAGACCAGCTATACTTCTTACATGTATAAAACCTTGGCAATAGGGCACTACACTTGTAGGTTTATTGGTGGTATTAACGGTTATATATCATTGTTATCTGATGCTGTTACGCTGTCTCATGTACTTTATACTGTAATGTTTGAAAATTAACTTACCTCGGCTCTACTTGCGGAAGAAGAGATCACAACAGCAAACAGTAAACAGTCAAACAATTAAAATTTTCATATGGGTTGAGTTGACTTGAAACGCTTTTGGTCTGAAAAGTTAAAGCTTTTTTTTCTTCATATAAATATTTAGTGTGCTAAGTAGGATTACTTAGTTATATCGTTTTAGTAATGTTCTAATTTTGTGAATATGTTGTTAGGATGTTTATGCATTATTAACAATAAGCATTTGGTGAGTTTCATTTCAACTCATTTATTCTTTCTTCTGTTTTTTTAATCTGACCCGTTAAACATGACCCAGTCCGACCCGTTCATGCGTAAATTGGCCAAAATTCCCACAACTTAGTGGAAGTGTGACATAATTAATTTACTTCTTAATCTTTTAGAGTAAAAGAGTCAAGGTTAAAAGAACATTTCTTTTCCATGTGCAATTGCGCCAGAAGATAAATCCTAATGCATGTGACCTATATGTTTCCCCACTTATTGTTTCTTATCCTTGGTACCTGTCTTGATTAGTGATTTTAGTTGGTAACTGTGAGAAATGGTACTCTGGTATGTGGCCTTCAAGGGTGGTTGGTGATATTGTCATAAGGAAAATTGGATTAATAAACAACAATATAGTTTTAAGTTTCTTTTGATCCCACATTTACTTGTACTTGTTTTGCCAGTTTCATCATTTATGTCTAATTTTTTTAATCAAATTACATGACCTGAATCATCACTAATGAGCTAAGAATCCTAAGATGTTAGTATTTTTTTTCCAACTAATTGCTTTACCATCTTCTGAAGTCAAAAGTAACCATTCATGTTGGTTAATATGATTATAAAATGGTGATGAACTGATGATGATGTCTTTAGTATGAGTTTGAAATTTGAAGAATAAGATTAATTAATAGTATTTTATTTTGAGAAACAAGTCACACTTTAGTCTAGTGTGCCTTCCAATAAACATCACTTACACTCCCAACTTTAGTGGAGTGAAATATAGAATGTTCTCAACCCCACTTCAATAGAAAGAGTGATAAAGTGCAGACCAACTATATGTCATAAATGTGTAAAACCGTGGCACTACACTTGGTAGGTTTATTGATGCTAACAAGTAACAACGGTTATATATCATTAAGATTCATATAATATATGATGATGCTGTTAGCCTGTCTCTTGGGTTTGGAACTTTTTTTTTATTTGACATTTTGACTTGTAAGAGTTAAGAGCAACAATTATTATTTAATGTACCTTATGATGTTATGTTCGAAAATCAACTTACCCGTACTTGCAGAAGAAGAGATGACAGCGGCATTCAGTAACCGGTCAAACAAGTAAAATTTTCATGTGGGTTGAAATGGGTTGGGTTGACCTGAAATGCTTTTTGTCTGAAAATTAATGTTTTTTTTTGCATTAAAAATAAGCATTCGGTGACTTTCATTTCAACTCATTTATTTTTTTTTTCTTCCTATTTTTAATCAGACCCGTTACATGACCCAATCCAACCTGTTCGTATGTATATTGGCCAAAGTTACCACAACTTCGTGGAAGGATGGCATGATTAAGTTACTTCAAAATCTTTTTATGACCATTTAATGTATTGCTGTGTTGCACATATGATGATTGTGCTGAAGGGTTCTATTCCAATTTCTTTTGCCATTTTTTTAATTTGATCCATTAGAGGCAAAACATGACGGATGACCCGACGCAATCATGTGTCAATGGGCAAATGACCACAGTTATATGAAATGGAAGTATGACATGATTAGGTTGCTTCAAAAAATTTTATGACCTTTTAACTTATGGTTTTGTATTGCACAGTATGTGATGATTGTGTTGAAGGGTTCTATACCAATTGCTTTTGGTGGTACCGAACAGCCAGCAGCCTATGGGGAATTAGTGTCAATTGGAGGGCTTAATTCTGATGTAAACAAAAAATTGAGTGCTGCGGTTGCAGAAATTCTTGAGACCAAATTGTCCATCCCTAAGTCACGTTTCTATCTCAAATTCTACGACACCAAGGCAAGTTAACTTTCAGCATATTAATATTTTAAAATAGGTGTCAATTTATTTTCTTAATTTAGTTTTCATGTGTATTTAGGCCTACCAAAGTCAAGAATATGCACAATGTCTTCACGCTTTACACCAGTCCTAGTCTCCTAGATATCATGTAAATCACCCTTCACTGTTTTGGAATCAATAAAAGCATTTAGATGTTTTCCATATAGTACTTCTACACATACTTAAGTGTTAACTAGAGATGTCGATTTCGACCCAGTTACTTGCAAGCATACCTAGATGCGAAACTTGTCAAGTTGGAAGTCCCCCAACTCGTTATAACTGTTTGAAACTTCTTAAATGTATTTAACCAAACAAATAAGATAGATTTATTATTGGGAGTGTTCCACCTAGTAGTAACTAAGTTTTTTCAGTGCTCCATTAAAGCCACTCAAGCTTTCTTTTAACTACAAAATCACCTAAGTTTCAATATTGTACCACTGTTATGATTTTATTTATTTATTTATTTTTTATTTTTATAGATGTTCATTTAAAAGAATACTTATTTAGCATTTTAGCCTGAATGAAACGAATATGAAACTTGGTTACTATTTAGTAATTATTTATTTCAAGTTTAATTTGATGTGTGAGGTAGTTGTGAAGAAAGAAAAATTGCCTCTAAGTTTAATAATTGTTCCATTTTTGTTATTTAGTTCAAACAGTTATGAAAAATTACAAAACAATGGAATAATAGTGAAACTTGAGTGGTCTTTTTAGTTGAGACACATATATAAGTGACTTAAGTGGAACAATATCCAAACTTGTGTATTATTTTAATAATAATTTTATCTCTTTATTATGTCAGTATAGCTTTTATTATTAGAGTTAATTGCTTGGTTGGTCCCTCCTATGCTTTGCAAATCTTGCACCGTTGATCTTCCATGTTTAATAATTACACTGTTGATCCTTATATCTGGTCAGAACAGAAAACGAGGAGGGAGTTTAGGTGTGTAATTATTAAAATGGGCGACGGTGCAAGATTTGCAAAGCATGGGGATCACATATTAGAATCAACTGTGTAATTATTAAGCGTTGAAAGACCAATGGCCCAAGATCCGCAATAGTGGTTTTGGCTCCCATCTTGAGAAACCTTTTCCTTCTAATTGAGTTACATTAGAAATAAATATGTATTCTTTTCTTGTGTGTTTTTTTTTTAAATTTAAATGAAGGTTTTATCTCATATGATTTTTATTGATAAGATTATTGTGTTTTGCAGGGTTCTTTCTTTGGGTGGAATGGCTCCACTTTCTAAGCATGTCATCAACTGAAGCTGCTGCAGTGGCAGGAAATTCATCCATGACTTTATTTTGTGCCACTAATAGTAATTACTAGTAGTTAAGTTGCATTTTCAAATACTATTGTTGCCTGCCTACTAAGTTGGTTCACTGAGTCAACTCGGTACGTCAACTGTTGAAATTCCAACCACCAAATTAATAATAAGAATTAGTGTGTGCTGTGGTCATGGATTGGTATCTAAATCTGTATTTTCTTCTCAATTATTATTGGTGTTGAATTATATCATTATATGATGTACCCTTCCTTGGTCTAAGGATCTTGTATATCAAGTCATTGTTAGCTAACACCAAAGTTTTTGCTATGTCGTCAACTAGGGCTGTTCAAAGAGCCGTGGCCCCAACCTGGCTTGGAGGTAGCTTGATTCGGCTTTTTATCTTTTTAGCAAACTGAGCTGACTTGTTTAAAACACGATTCCATCTCCAGACCATCAACATAAAGACACCCATCTCTGCTGATTGTTCTTAGAAATTTTCCATCTCCCAAACCGTTTTTGACTGAGTAGGACATCTCTGTCTGTTCACTATGATCAACGTTCTTTTACATTCGCTGTCTACCCCTGTTCTGTTCATGTTCAGTTTTCATTCCACTCAGGTCTAACCTTGAAATTTGAAAATTATTTCAGATGTGGGTTACGGATCTGTATCTATCTTTGATTATGAGCCAGCTCCTCAGCGTAAGGATTTAGCTCCGTTTGTAAATAAGTCGAGTTCAAGGAGCATAACTTTGCAGATCAGCAAAACATTTCAAGCTGAGCTGGCATGTGTTTACTTGTTTGGCTTGTAAAGAACTAGGTTATGTACCCGTGTGATACACGGGTTGAACAATTTAAATTATATATATTATATATAAATTTAAAATATAATTAAGAAAAAATTAGATTGCATATTTTATTTAAAATAAAAAAGTTACCTTTACAACCGAAAAAATATTAAATATTCATCAGCCTCTAAATGATTTATTGTAAAAAATATTTTTATTCACATTAAACTGTTTTCAAACATTCCAAAATATATCTTCCATACCGTGGCTATTACCTTATAAGACTGCAGGTACAACAAAACAAAAAAAAATCAAAAAGTAATAAAGGTAAATCTGTTTAGGCTAGGATATAAAAAAATGAAATTAATTGAAAAGTATCTCCTCATCTGTTAAACCATCCCAATCGAGTATTGTTTATTTTGGAATTTGACATCAAGTTTATTCTAAAGTCAAAGTATTTATAACCTTGAGTGTATAATCATTTTTGTTCTAACATCAAGGTCCTTAAACATAATGAAATTTATTGGTTCAATTTTATTGTATTATAAAACAAAAAGTGTGAATTAATAGCATGGAAATAAAGATTGAAACGAATTAGTAATGAAAAGACTGTTTAGATATTGCATTTCTCTATTGAAGCAACTTGAAAAAACAAAGTCAATGAAGATTTCAAATAATGATTTTTCATATATAAAATGTATTTTATATATGAAGGTATTATAATACGAAAATAGCCAAACATATTTGGTTTTGTATTAAATCAAATATTTAATTAATGTGAATTGATTTGTTTTATTTTGTTTGTTCAGAATATTGTAAGAAATATAGTTTTAAACTTAGAGTGAAAGACCACATATTAAAAACACGTTTTTAAAGTACACGATTTAAATTTAATAACACATAAATACGCTATCTTAAAAAAATATTTTTTTTTTAATAAAGATTACTTTTGTTAGTTCATAAACATTTTCAAATTATGTCTAATAATTTATTTCTAATTTTGAATTATAATATAATTATATTAATAGATTTACAAAAAACATAGAATATATTTTATTTATTTGTATTGAACAACATGAAAGTCTCACAAAAAAGCTTGACTAATTGCATTGTGTTATTCTTAATTTGTTTATTTGACTTTTGAATTTTAAGTATTAAAATTAATATGTATTTGTTGAGCATAGTTTAACATCTAAAACAATGACCAAAATAAAAAAAACTTAATAATCATTTGTCAAATATTGTAACAAACTTAATTTTAAACTTAGAATAACAAATCAAATATTGTAAAAAGAATCATGTGTTTTCTTTTATTAATGATTTTAGTTACAACTATGATTGTTAATAAAATTAATAAAATTCAATTTAATAAATTTATAATATGCTTTTGCAAATCAATTATTATATTTAAATTTGAATTTATTGTATTAAATAATAAAATGAGAGAATTCATGAGGGAGTGTCATGTGTCCCTCATGTGTTTTCTTTTATTATATAGAGTGTAGATGTAGATATATAACATCAAATATTGTAAAAAGAATCATGTGTTTTCTTTTATTAATGATTTCAGTTACAACTATGATTGTTAATATAATTAATAAAATTCAATTTAATAAATTTATAATATGCTTTTGTAAATCAATTATTATATTTAAATTTGAATTTATTGTATTAAATAATAAAATGAGAGAATTCATAAGGGCGTGTCATGTGTCTCTCATGTGTTTTCTTTTATTATATAGTGTAGATGTAGATATATAATATCAAATATTGTAAAAAGAATCATGTGTTTTCTTTTATTAATGATTTCGGTTACATCTATGGTTATTAATATAATTAATAAAATTCATTTTAATAAATTTATAATATGGTTTTGCAAATCAATTATTATAATTAAATTTGAATTTATTGTATTAAATTAAATAATAAAATGAGAGAATTCATGAGGGAGTGCCATGTGTCCCTCATGTGTTTTCTTTTATTATATAGTGTAGATGTAGATGTAGATGTAGATGTAGATGTAGATATATAAGATCAAATATTGTAAAAAGAATCATGTGTTTTCTTTTATTAATGATTTCGGTTACAACTATGATTATTAATATAATTATTAAATTAAATAATAAAATAAGAGAATTCATGAGGGAGTGCCATGTGTCCCTCATGTGTTTTCTTTTATTAGATAGTGTAGAGTAGATGAGACGATTATTGCAATGATACAAGCCACATATTACTAAATCGTTTTTGAGATCAAATACGCCCCACTTAAGGTGTGCGCATATAATGTATATATGTGTGGCCCTCGGGGGCAAAAGTAAAGGTGCACTAGTTTTAACGTTATTTTACTAATTTCGTGAAATAACGTTAAAAACGACGGACGGTTAATCATACATCATGTGGTGGCGTTAATAGCCAAAAGACAAAGGGGCACATGCACCGATCAGGTTTGTCCCGATTGCTAAGTGTTTTGTGCCGTATGTCCAAGGCTTGATACCAAACCACATCGAGCCGGGGGTCTCACTGGAAGCAGGCTCTCTATTCTTAGGGGGTAGAGGTAAGGCTGTTTATATCTTACCCTTCTCAGACCCTACCTTAACTTTGCTATAGGTGGGATTAACTGAGTATGATGATGATGTTTTTGAGATCAAAATGATATGCAATAAAAAAATAGAGTCAATAATTGAATTAGGAATGATTAAGATTGTATCATAATTAATTCAACATCTCTTCGATGGGTTGAACATATTGAAATTTGTTGTGGAAGATGACATATGTTTTCCATCACTTAAAAGGTTTATTTGAATCATGCCTAATATGGACTAGAAGATATGAAATAGCATCCCCAACCTGGTTAGAGGTAGAAATAGAATAAATAAATAATTTTTTAGCATAAAAGGAGTTAGTTGTGATTTATGGAGAGATTATAATTAACAATATTCAACAAATATATAGGAAGAATAGAATGAAAACTCAGTTAAATCATAAAAACCTTATTAAAAATTGTTTTCTCTAGGGAATGTATTATACACATTTTCAAGAGTTTTTAACAAAAAAAAAAAAAAAGAATCATGTGTTTTCTTTTATTAATGATTTCGGTTACATCTATGGTTATTAATATAATTAATAAAATTCATTTTAATAAATTTATAATATGGTTTTGCAAATCAATTATTATAATTAAATTTGAATTTATTGTATTAAATTAAATAATAAAATGAGAGAATTCATGAGGGAGTGCCATGTGTCCCTCATGTGTTTTCTTTTATTATATAGTGTAGATGTAGATGTAGATGTAGATGTAGATATATAAGATCAAATATTGTAAAAAGAATCATGTGTTTTCTTTTATTAATGATTTCGGTTACAACTATGATTATTAATATAATTATTAAATTAAATAATAAAATAAGAGAATTCATGAGGGAGTGCCATGTGTCCCTCATGTGTTTTCTTTTATTAGATAGTGTAGAGTAGATGAGACGATTATTGCAATGATACAAGCCACATATTACTAAATCGTTTTTGAGATCAAATACGCCCCACTTAAGGTGTGCGCATATAATGTATATATGTGTGGCCCTCGGGGGCAAAAGTAAAGGTGCACTAGTTTTAACGTTATTTTACTAATTTCGTGAAATAACGTTAAAAACGACGGACGGTTAATCATACATCATGTGGTGGCGTTAATAGCCAAAAGACAAAGGGGCACATGCACCGATCAGGTTTGTCCCGATTGCTAAGTGTTTTGTGCCGTATGTCCAAGGCTTGATACCAAACCACATCGAGCCGGGGGTCTCACTGGAAGCAGGCTCTCTATTCTTAGGGGGTAGAGGTAAGGCTGTTTATATCTTACCCTTCTCAGACCCTACCTTAACTTTGCTATAGGTGGGATTAACTGAGTATGATGATGATGTTTTTGAGATCAAAATGATATGCAATAAAAAAATAGAGTCAATAATTGAATTAGGAATGATTAAGATTGTATCATAATTAATTCAACATCTCTTCGATGGGTTGAACATATTGAAATTTGTTGTGGAAGATGACATATGTTTTCCATCACTTAAAAGGTTTATTTGAATCATGCCTAATATGGACTAGAAGATATGAAATAGCATCCCCAACCTGGTTAGAGGTAGAAATAGAATAAATAAATAATTTTTTAGCATAAAAGGAGTTAGTTGTGATTTATGGAGAGATTATAATTAACAATATTCAACAAATATATAGGAAGAATAGAATGAAAACTCAGTTAAATCATAAAAACCTTATTAAAAATTGTTTTCTCTAGGGAATGTATTATACACATTTTCAAGAGTTTTTAACAAAAAAAAAAAAAAAAAAAAATTCAAAAAAACGGTGAGAGAATTTTTTAAATATGTTACATTTATGCTTTTTAGTTTTACACATCTAAAGAAACCGACAACTAACGTAACGACCATGGGAGTTATGAAGTGTCAATAATAGAGACCAAGGGTGTGAATTGGAGGCATCTGTGAAATTCTTGCAAAGTATAAAGACCATCCATACACTTAGCTCTCAAGTTAATGACTGATTTGATAACAATAATATGATTAAATAAAGTTAAATATGCCTCTAAACAAATAGAAAAAAAAATGCATTTCATTTACTTTAATATTTAAATAAAATACTGTTCTCAATAATTTTTTAATATTAATCATATAACAAAAATTCTAGAGCTTTATGCTCTTTAATTTCATTAGTTGACATAACACCATTTTTTGAAACGAAGTCTAATTCTATAACCCTTTCCCCTTTCCTTCCCCTTATCTACATCAGCGTCACGTTATTTCTTCCCTTCTTCTCCTCATTCTAAGACTATAAGGAGTTGGGGAGGGGGGGGGGGGGGGGGGGGGGGAGAGGGATGAAGCGCCATGTGACACTTGTGGGACTCGTGGGGGGAGGGGATAATTGTGGGGAGTGGAAGGGGGGAAGAGGGGGGGGGGGGGGAAGGAAATAATATTATATTGTGTTAAAGTTTTTAAAAAAAAAAATCTGACCAATAAAAAGCTGCCACGTGTCAAACCATCTCCCCCACGCCAGTGAACCCCCCCCCCCCCCGCCCCTCTCCCACCCCTACCGGCGGCGGTGTTCCCGCCCCCTCTCCCGCCCCCACTCCGCTTAGTCTAACGGAAATGGTTCCCCCTTTCCCCTCCACTTTTTTATTATTTTTCTTCTCATTTCCCCAACCATTTTTTAAATGTAAAAAAAATAAAAAGAAGGTTATACACCCACCCATACCCATCTTCCTCATTACCCTCTTCTCCAAAACTCACCTCCTATCTACCTTTTTTCTTCATCTCATCACACCCACAAACCAAACCCTAGAGAGAGAAACCCATCAAAACTCACCTCCAAAACCCACATTTTTTCTTCATCCTGGACTCCATCCTCCTCCTCTACTCCATCGGCGTCGCCGCCGTGAACAACCACCATCTATTTTCCAACCACCGGCTGCAACGAGTCTCTGCCGCCTTTTTCTTCTTCTTCATCATCTTCTCTACTCTCTGGTTTGCAAGTGAAAGATATATACATACAATCGCAAAGATGCATCCATGTTTTGTAGAGTTGATACATTGTTGCAATATGTTTTGATACAACGTATATAGACGTGATACAAATCTTTATACGTTCACCCACAATAATTAGCTAGTTAGACTCTGGTTCATGTACTGATTCATTGTAGATAACAATACGTCCAACTTATGTTTAGTTTCTTGTTGTATGGAATTCTGAGACATCAAAAAATCACGCTATATATGTCTCTCTTTTAAAGTTTATCCACACATTTAGTTTAGTTACGTAGGACTGTAAACGAACCGAACGAATACGAATAAAGGCATGTTCGTGTTTGTTCATTTAACTTTAACCGAACAAGAACACATAATCGAACACATTTTTGTGTTTGTGTTCATTCATTAAGATAATTGTCATGTTCGTGTTCGTTTATATTTGTGTGTTTGCACATCATATGTTTGTGTATTTGCCCCTAAGTAAAACATGATGAAAGGATTCATGCTTCTTTGCTTAGAGGCAAATACACAAACATATGATGTGTGAATGTAAAAAATATAACACATTATGTGCTTCATCGTTGTTCATATAAAAGATGACATGTCAGGTTAAAGAGACAAATTTCCCAGCCTAAAATCATTCTCACTTATCTATCTGGATAAAATAAACTTGTAAGATGTGCGTGAAAATATGAAAAATCATCATTGTGGCCGTCATGTTCTTGAGAGGGCATGGACCGATATGTGGCATGTACTGTGACACCCCGCATTTTCAGGTTAAATATTTTTACTGAACTCTAGTTAACTTACATGTTCATACATGGCTAGATACTTAACTAGTGTTAGTTAAGTAGGTTTAACATATGTTAGAAGATGCTAACATATGTTATACGTAGGAAAATCCTTGTTAAACACACACATGAGTCCTGTATCCCAAACGTTGTTGAATTATGTGACATACATAGCAATAATATATACAAGTGAATTTTGGTGAACATGAAGTACGTGCTTATGTGAATTACATGTTTTTGGTGAATGATCGCCTAACTGAAAGGTAATGAGTAGATTATGCAAATTACGTGCACAACATGAATAATATGCCATGTAATAATAAGATAATGGTTTTTATATAATTTAGCATGGTTAATAATATTGGGTTCGGTATTGGGCTAGAACATGGTTAACGGGTTAAGTTAATGGACTAGAAGGGCCCTAATACCAATTGTTTGGGGAACAAGCAAGGCCCATTCACAATTAGGAGGCAAGGAAAAAGATAAAAACCCTAACCCTTGCCCCCCTTGATGCCGTGCGAACCAACCCCCCACCCCCTCTCTCTTTGTTTTCAAGCAATCAAGTAATCTTGCACTAATCAAGCTAGTTCGGGTTTGATTTCAGGGCTCTAGGAAGTTTAATCTTTCACAAGGTATACGTTCCTACGATTCTTGATAAATTATAATGATTGAAAAACTTTAAAAACCCTAAAAAGAATATATATGAAATCGCATACATGCATATGTAGGAGTTCTTGAATGTTCTTGATGATTGATGATGATGATTGTTATTAGCAGCCATGATTAGGGTTTTAACATGATAATATATGTGTTTTGATATGATTAATATGGTGTTTAATCAGTACTATAGGTGTTATACATGTATTAGGGATGTTTATGAAGAATTAGGGTTTGTAGATTACTTGGGATGCAAGTTTCAGATTCTGACAGATTTGTTTGAATGTGTTGAAGGGGCTGTAACGGGTTGGTAAATCGATTGTTTTGACGATTTCTTTGCATGATTGTAATGTACAAGGTCTTAGCTTTTCATAATGGGCAAAACCATCGATTTTGGACACCGTATGAGTCGTTTTTGGAATTTTAATTGATAAGGGGTCATATCAGATTTTCGGATTTATAAATTGGGCTAACTTTAAATGGTCATAACTTGAGATTTACAAGGAGTTAGGTTATGAATTTTTTACAGTAGGTCAATACTGGAAAAATAGATCTTTTCCAAGTGGATTCATCTCGTTTGGATGAATACACAAGTTTTAAGAATTTTCCTACTAAACTGACCTGTTGAGGAAATTTTCTGGACACTGCTGTGTTGTACGAATTTTTATAATTTTTGTGTTTGGAGTTAAGACAAAACAAAAATTGGTATTGTCGAGTGAATCCCAAATAAAATTCAGTAAAAATTTGGGACTCTAATTCATTCGTTAAGTATTTAAATAAATTGTTTTCCACAGCGCACAATCTGTCCTAAAAACACAGATTGTGTACGGGGTCTTTAAGTGACTATTTGGAGTTCTATGTGGTGTGTAATTGACATGTACTTGTGTGGAAACTTGTATGAGATGTATTTGATGCATTAAACTGATAATAATTGCTATGATCACCAACGGGATACGTAGGACATACTTGAGCATGTAGAGTCATTAGGTGTCACCACACGGTTTTGAACTTTTAAAAGTCTTGGATAAACGAGTTACATGGTGTGTTGGTTACGCACGTATACTCACCTAGTGACATTTGTAATAGGGAGTCGGTAGCACTTTACTATTCGTGGAATTTGGATTTTCACTTGCGACCTAAGGTGAGTTTCACTACTCTTTTTCTCAAAAGCATGCGTCTCAGGTATGAGACACTTTACTTAACGTTTTCTAGTCCGGTTTGGGACTACTTACACATCCCGGGTTGGGATGCCATGGATCCTTATGAGGGTCGGTCACTTTGCTAATTCGCAATTGTGTCCTTGATAAACTGAACCATCTCTATCATTTTGTAAGTCCTCACGTACCGAATGAATTGCCAGGGTTGACAAGCGGGTTATTAGTTGATAGCGCTATTAGGTCTTACAAACCTCACACCGGCTCGAGGAGCGCGGGCGTGAACTATAACTACGAAACATTATCATTGCGGATAGACAATGATGTTAGGCATACGACACACTTATGTGGCTACACGTACATAGCAGTTCGGTATATTCGGTTAGTTATCATGAATGGGTTAGCTACCCTTGACATGCGATGAATTAGTGGTTACACGGTGCGGGGCACCAACATAACTTACTTACTTACGTGGTTTTGAAGAACCAGCGCTTTTACATATCAAGTTACTTTACTTTGTGAACTCACCAACTTATTGTTGACACACGATAGCATGCTTTTGCAGGTCCCTAGGTACGGAGCACGATAGGACATGCATCACTGTGTCATGGGCTGTGAACATTATTTAAACTTATACTTTACTTTGCATTTAACGGTTTTATTTTGGGCGCGTTGTTTTGCGCATGAATTTAATTGGTTATGTTTGAATTACACTTCCGCAACTTAACTGAACTTTTTGGTAAACGTTAAACATGATTTTCAAATATGAACTAAATGGTTTGGGCATTTAGAGTCGTTCTTATGACTTATGGCTATGGGATCCTGGTATGTCACGCGCCTCGCGGTATAAACCCCGCAGTGGAAATTTGAGGGTGTGACAGATTGGTATCAGAGCCATTGGTTATAGTGAACTAGGATTTGCATCTAGACTATAACCATCATAGCATAAGTATTAGTACACTCACTGTTCGCAGCACACTACTAGTTATTTCTTGGATACATATGCTGATCTAATGTATTGCAGGAAAACATGACTAACCCCGCTCACCGTAATTATTCTTCTTATCACCCTCTCGGAAGTTCACAGAACACGTCATTGAACCCGTACAAACAGCCAGCTCAGACGGGGAGCTCGGAGGAGAATACAAATCGCTGGGTGTGGTTTGCAAATATGTTACATTCGTGGGTAGTAGGGTACGGTGTGCCAGACCAGGTCCCACCCATCATTGACTCGCTGGAGAGGTCTCTGGCAGGGATGGTTAGACACGTACACACCGAGCTAGAAAATGCCTATAATGCAGTAAGGCAATTTCAGTCATGGAGGCAGAACGCCGATGGATCGATTAAGCGTATGGAAAGAGAGATCGACCACCTGTTTGGGGAACTGGAAAAGACTAACAGTAAATTGGCTAAGGTTAGTAGCAAATTGGAAAGGTTTGAAAGGGAAGCTGCAGAAGACAGGCATGAGAGATCGATTGCTATTCAGGAGACAGCCTTATTGAGGGAAGAGTTAACTCTGGTCAGTAACAAGCTTGAGGAAGCTCTGGCTCAGAATGGAGCGGATCTAGAGGAGGATCCAGAGGAGGATCCGGAAGAGGATCCAGAAGAGGAGCCTGCAGTTGGGGGATTTGATGACCCCGAGGCAGCATGGGATGCGAAACTAGAGGAAGAATTTGAGCCTGAGGAGGAGGAGCCATTGGAGGTAGAGATTGAGGATGTGAGCGAGGATGAGGGCTCATGCATCTCCATGGATCACGACGACGACTGATTCCTTATTTTTTTTTATTATTCATATATTAGTATTATGACTCTTGTTCATTCCTAACGTTGTGAGATTTGAGGACTCCTTGTTTTGTGGTTGGATTCTTAATTACTACTATCACTTAAAAATCTCTTATTCTATTCTCGCGCATGTTTTATATATTCTAGTTTACTTGTACTGTGTGAACAATTGTATGTGGGACATATTATTGTTTTCTCATGAGTATAGTGTAAATGTAGAATCACGATGGCGGGAAGAGGACACGGAAGAGGCAACATTAACATGACACAAGCAGAGCTGAATGCCCTTATTAATGACAGGATAGTAGAGGCTATCGCAGCTTTTCAAGCTGGTAACTTTACCTTGCTCTAAACTTTCCTCTATGCTCCAACGTTACGCTCTTTTATTCATTCGTGATTCCTTCGTTTATACTCTCAGGACAACCTGGACATCACCCTCCAGCCTGCACCTACAAGTCCTTCATGGACTGCATGCCTCACACCTTTGGTGGATCTGAAGGGGCTGTCGGACTACTGCGGTGGTTTGAGAAACTGGAATCTTGCTTTGCAATGTGTAACTGTCCACCAGCTGACAGGGTGAAGTACGCCACTGCTACACTCGAGAGCTTGGCATTAACCTGGTGGAACTCTCAAGTGCAGATGCAAGGTGTGGAAGTGGCTAACGCAACACCTTGGGCAGATTTTAAGGAACTGATGAAGGAGGAATACTGTCCTCGAGACGAATTCCAGAAGTTAGAAACTGAGTATCTCAATCTAAAGATGGTGGGATCGGAGATTGAGAAGTACACCACCAGATCGCATGAATTGGCAGCTATGTACCCGAATTACTCCAACCCGCCCTACAAGAGGATTGAGCTGTATGTTAAGGGCTTGGTGCCCCAGATTAAGAGCATGGTCACTGCTGCTAATCTCAATACCATCCAGCAGGTTATTAGGATGGCTCATCAACTGACTGACCAGAAGGTGGAAGAGGGAGTGTTACCTCCTCGTTGCACCTCATCTTCTGGCACTACTGATAACAAGAGGAAATGGGAGAATGCATCTGGCAAACCCCCAGGAAATGGAAGTCAACAGCAGCAACAGAATAAGAAACATGACAACCATGGTAGTAATAACAACTGCAACAACAACCAGGGAGGTTATCATGGAAACTTACCCAAGTGCAATAAGTGTTACAGGCATCACACTGGGGCATGTAACTACAACAAATGTGATCGCTGTGGTCGGATGGGACATCTGGCTAGGGAATGTAGGAGTAACCCTCGTGGAAACCAGCCAACAGCTCAGCAGGGACAGCAGCAGGGTAATGGTAAGGGTTGTTTTCAGTGTGGGAGTGAGAATCATTTCAAGAAAGACTGTCCACAGCTGAATGGTCAGGGGAATGGTAATGGAAATGGCAACCACAGGGGTAACAACAACAATGGTGGTGGTAACAGGGCAGGAAACAACAATGCCACCAATGCTGGGAACAACAACAACGGAAACAACAATGGGGCTCGTGGTAGAGCATTCGTGATTGGCTCTGGGGAGGCTAGGACCGATAACAACGTCGTGACGGGTACGTGTTCCTTGAACGACACTCTTGCTTCTGTTTTATATGATACTGGTGCGGACTATAGTTTTGTTTCATCAAAACTTAGTAAACAATTAGGGATGGTTCCTACTCTTCTAGATACCCCATATTCTATTGAACTAGCCGATGGGAAGCCTGTCGAGGTAACCCATGTACATCGTGACTGTAAGCTCGAGTTGAACAAGCAATTGTTTGCCATCAATCTCTTACCTATCACCCTAGGTAGCTTTGATCTCGTGGTTGGCATGGAGTGGTTGTGCAAGCAACACGCGGAAATTCTCTGTCAGGAGAAAATTGTTCGCATTCCTCTCCCAAGTGGAGAACTATTATCCATACAGGGTGATCGAGGTGGTGCCATGGTGGGTATCATCTCCTATATGAAGGCCCAGAAGTGTATTCGCAAGGGCTGTCTGGCCATTTTGGCCAACATATCTGATACTCGAGCCGAAACCAAAACTAGAATTGAGGACATCCCAGTGGTCCGAGACTTCCAAGATGTCTTCCCAGAGGAACTACCTGGACTCCCACCCGTTCGTCAAGTGGAGTTTCAGATTGACCTTGCACCTGGAGCAGCGCCAGTTGCGCGCGCACCATACCGTTTGGCACCAGGGGAGCTTCAAGAACTGTCTACCCAACTCCAAGAGCTATTGGATAGGGGTTTCATTAGACCCAGTTCTTCGCCATGGGGAGCTCCAGTTCTGTTTGTTAAGAAGAAAGATGGGAGCTTTCGTATGTGCATAGACTATCGGGAGTTGAACAAGGTAACGATTAAGAACCGATATCCTTTACCTCGTATTGATGATTTGTTCGACCAACTGCAAGGGTCGAGCTTCTACTCTAAGATTGATTTGAGGTCGGGGTACCATCAGCTGAGAGTCCGAGAAGAGGATGTGGCGAAAACGGCGTTTCGAACCCGTTATGGACATTATGAGTTTTTGGTTATGCCATTTGGGCTAACTAATGCGCCTGCGGTGTTCATGGATCTAATGAACCGTGTGTGCAAGCCTTACTTGGACAAATTCGTCATAGTGTTCATAGATGACATATTGATCTATTCCAAGAGCAGAGAGGAACACGAGCAGCACTTGCAGTTAATCTTGGAACTACTGAGGGATGAGCAGCTGTATGCAAAGTTTTCTAAATGCGACTTTTGGATTCGGGAAGTCCAATTCCTTGGGCATGTGGTCAACGAGGCAGGAATACATGTGGACCCAGCCAAGATTGACGCTATCAAAAAGTGGGAGGCTCCTAAGACCCCTACTGAAGTGCGCCAATTTCTTGGTCTCGCGGGATATTATCGCAGGTTTATTGAGGGATTTTCTAAGATCGCTCAACCTCTCACCGCCCTAACGCAGAAAGGTATTACATATAAGTGGGAAGATGCCCAAGAAACTGCCTTTCAGCTACTAAAGTCCAAACTTTGCAGTGCACCGATATTATTGTTGCCTGAGGGTACAGAGGACTTTGTAGTATATTGTGATGCGTCTATCCAAGGCTTAGGGTGCGTATTGATGCAACGTGATAAGGTAATTGCATATGCATCGCGACAACTAAAGGTCCATGAGAAGAACTACCCCACTCATGATTTGGAATTGGGAGCGGTAGTTTTCGCTCTCAAAATCTGGAGGCACTACCTCTATGGAACCAAGTGCACAATTTTCACTGACCACAAGAGCCTTCAGCATATATTTGACCAGAAGGTACTAAACATACGACAACGTCGTTGGGTTGAACTTTTGAACGATTATGACTGTGCCATCAAGTATCATCCAGGGAAAGCTAACGTAGTAGCTGATGCCCTCAGTCGAAAGGAAACGAAACCCAAAAGAGTGCGAGCCTTACAACTCACCATCCACTCTAACCTTCCTGATAAGATACGTGAAGCCCAGAGTGAGGCATTGAAGGAAGAAAACGTCGGGCTTGAGACCCTACATGGTGCGGACAAGCACTTGGAACTGGGAACAGACGGTCTGCAGTACTTCATGAATCGAGTCTGGATACCACGATTTGGGGATCTCAGACAACTGGTGCTCGATGAAGCACATACCTCTCGCTATTCGGTACATCCTGGTTCGGACAAGATGTATCAAGATCTTAAGACTCTGTACTGGTGGCCAAACATGAAAGCCGAGATAGCCACTTATGTTAGTAAGTGCTTGACTTGTGCGAAGGTTAAGATTGAATACCAAAAACCTTCAGGCCTACTCCAACAACCAGAGATTCCAATGTGGAAATGGGATGGAATTTCCATGGACTTCATTACAAAGCTTCCTAGAACGCTGATGTATTGTAAAATACATCTATTTCCAGTGTAAAGTTTGTATAATTTTCGAGTCGTTTAGATAGTGTTTTTATTAGTTTTAGGCTTGTACTGGTCTATTTTATTTAGTATAGGTTTTTATATATTTGTATTAGTTTTGTGTCATTTTTATTACTTATGTATTTATTTTATATATTATTAGGTGTTCGAATGGACGTTGGAGCGTAAACGAGCAACTTTGGTCAAGTCAAGAACACCCGAGTCAAGAGCACGGAGTCAGACTACTAAATAATAATAATAATAATAATAGTAAATAAAAGTCAAACGTGACTTTTGTCACGAGCCCAAGGCCCAATTTGATAGGGTTTGAAACAAATAAAAAATGGGAGAATATTATGGAAGGAGGGCCGCTAATTATTATTAAAGGAAACAGCAGTGTCGATTATTATAAAAGGAATTAGAGGTGTCCCAAAATGAAGGGGAGCCGCAAATTATAAAGAAAAAAGGAATCGAGCAGCAGCTAAAAAAAATTGGAGGTGAAGGTCAAGGGTTGAGGTATAGGTGCCAGCACGGGTTGGTTCTATCTTATTTATTTATTTTATTCAAACCCGTAGTGAACACCATGAATTTAACTGGCTTTTATTGTTTTGATTTTATCATTACTTTTATTGGCTAGACCTTTTCGCTACCTAGGTTAAAGATGATTGCACATGTTTGATTTATTTTCTTTTGGTCTTGGAACTTTTGGTTGTGGGTTGAATTTTAAAGTAAAGAACTTTTTATTTTCTGGTTTGATGTGTATGCGTATTTAGTTTTATTTAATTATTTTTTTATAAACTCCACTTGCGTTTTTGTGAATGTCTTTCATGTATGAATGCGGGTTAGGTTACGGACTGAGTGTTAGCGACTAGTTTATGGTTAATTCTGCAGGTTATCCATAGGAGTTGTAATTGTTAGTTAGATAATTCTAAGTGTTCTACCAATTCTCAATAGCTGTGAGGTGCGAGATTGTTGGTCTGTCTAGGGTGTTAAATTGCTAGTTCTAGAGGCTTTGTGAGAAGATCTTCCTAGTTTCCCTAGCATTCCTTGTAGGCCAAGTCTTATCAGAAATATTGTAGTTACCCCTTGCACTTTTGGGTGTACTGTGACTTTCGCGCTGTGAGGTAGACTGTCTAGCGGGTACTTTAAGATTCGAGTAGGTAAGCCTGTGAGGGTAACCTCTCAACCGGTGGTTAAACAGCACAACAGTATTCTAGGGTTTCCCCTTGAGAAGGGTCGAGGGTGTCTAGCCTATTCTTGATGTTTAGTATTTTAAGATCCCGGTTCCACACCAGTTCCATGACCATTAGAAATTTATCATTCATGTGTAGGATTCTAGCCTAGGTAGTGCCTTCCCATCACCTGATCCGAATTCTAGTTCCCAGTTTGTGTCTTTAGTTATTTTAGTTTTATTTTATTTTATTTATTTGCAATTAGTTTGTTAGAAAACCCCCTTTAAGCAATAAAACATTGTTAAGTCAGTTTGTAGATAAGTAATTGAGTCTAGTTTACGTTTTCTAGTAGAGTCTCGTGGGTTCGATACTCGGACTTACTTTAACTGTACTGCACTGACCGGTACACTTGCCGGTTGTGTGGTTTAGGTTTAGAGAGTCTTAGGATATAAATTTAAAACTTAGAGTGTCTAGTTTAGGTTAATTTAGTAGTTTTTACTGAACCACTTTGAGCACATCAAACGCCAACGGGCCATAACATGATTTGGGTTATCGTGGACCGTTTAACCAAATCGGCCCACTTCCTGGCAATAAAAGAAACGGATTCGGTAGAGAAGCTGGCGAACCTATACATCAAGGAGATAGTCTCTAGGCATGGGGTGCCTACTTTCATTATATCTGATCGCGATGGGCGATTCACTTCTCGTTTCTGGACTACTCTCCAAGATGCTTTAGGAACTCGTCTTGATATGAGCACAGCCTATCACCCACAGACGGATGGACAAAGTGAGCGCACCATCCAAACATTAGAGGATCTGCTTCGAGCATGTGTGGTGGACTTTGGTATTAACTGGGATAAGCACTTGCCCTTAATCAAATTCTCTTACAACAACAGTTACCACACTTCGATACAGTGTGCGCCTTTCGAGGCACTTTACGGGCGCAAGTGTAGGTCTCCTATCTGTTGGACTGAGGTTAGGGATAGCCAACTAACAGGTCCTGAACTCGTGCACGAAACTTCTGAGAAGATAGTGCAAATTAGAAACCGGATGGCTGCTGCTCGGGACCGACAGAAGAGTTATGCTGACAAACGTCGAAAACCTTTGGAGTTCCAGGTTGGGGACAAGGTTTTGTTAAAGGTGTCACCATGGAAAGGAGTGATACGCTTTGGGAAACGAGGGAAGTTAAATCCCAGATACGTCGGGCCTTTCGAGATCGTTAAAAGGATTGGTCCAGTAGCTTACCAGCTAAATCTACCAGATGAACTCAGTGGAGTACACAATGTATTCCACGTCTCAAACTTGAAGAAATGCTTATCTGATACGACACTGGTAGTACCACTGGAGGAGATCTAGGTGGATGATCAGTTGCGGTTCGTGGAAGAACCAGTGGAGATTCTTGAGCAGGGCGTCAAGAAACTCAGACAAAGTACTATACCTATTGTTAAGGTACGGTGGAATTCCCGTCTAGGACCGGAATACACGTGGGAACGCAAAGATTAGATGCGGCTCAAATACCCACACCTCTTTACTGAACCTAAAATCGTACATAGATCCAACGCGGAACATAAAGCAGCTTGTTCAAAGTGAATTTCGGGGCGAAATTCCTTTCAACTTGGGGATGATGTGACATCCGGGAACCAAGCACACATTTTTATAGCTGGCTTTACTGTTTACTTGCTGAATTTCGGGACGAAATTCTTTTCAACTTGGGGATGATGTGACACCCCGCATTTTCAGGTTAAATACTTTTACTGAACTCTAGTTAACTTACATGTTCATACATGGCTAGATACTTAACTAGGGTTAGTTAAGTAGGTTTAACATATGTTAGAAGATGCTAACATATGTTATACGTAGGAAAATCCTTGTTAAACACACACATGAGTCCTGTATCCCAAACGTTGTTGAATTATGTGACATACATAGCAATAATATATACAAGTGAATTTTGGTGAACATGAAGTACGTGCTTATGTGAATTACATGTTTTTGGTGAATGATCGCCTAACTGAAAGGTAATGAGTAGATTATGCAAATTACGTGCACAACATGAATAATATGCCATGTAATAATAAGATAATGGTTTTTATATAATTTAGCATGGTTAATAATATTGGGTTCGGTATTGGGCTAGAACATGGTTAACGGGTTAAGTTAATGGACTAGAAGGGCCCTAATACCAATTGTTTGGGGAACAAGCAAGGCCCATTCACAATTAGGAGGCAAGGAAAAAGATAAAAACCCTAACCCTTGCCCCCTTGATGCCGTGCGAACCAACCCCCCACCCCCTCTCTCTTTGTTTTCAAGCAATCAAGTAATCTTGCACTAATCAAGCTAGTTCGGGTTTGATTTCAGGGCTATAGGAAGTTTAATCTTTCACAAGGTATACGTTCCTACGATTCTTGATAAATTATAATGATTGAAAAACTTTAAAAACCCTAAAAAGAATATATATGAAATCGCATACATGCATATGTAGGAGTTCTTGAATGTTCTTGATGATTGATGATGATGATTGTTATTAGCAGCCATGATTAGGGTTTTAACATGATAATATATGTGTTTTGATATGATTAATATGGTATTTAATCAGTACTATAGGTGTTATACATGTATTAGGGATGTTTATGAAGAATTAGGGTTTGTAGATTACTTGGGATGCAAGTTTCAGATTCTGACAGATTTGTTTGAATGTGTTGAAGGGGCTGTAACGGGTTGGTAAATCGATTGTTTTGATGATTTCTTTGCATGATTGTAATTTACAAGGTCTTAGCTTTTCATAATGGGCAAAACCATCGATTTTGGACACCGTATGAGTCGTTTTTGGAATTTTAATTGATAAGGGGTCATATCAGATTTTCGGATTTATAAATTGGGCTAACTTTAAATGGTCATAACTTGAGATTTACAAGGAGTTAGGTTATGAAATTTTTACAGTAGGTCAATACTGGAAAAATAGATCTTTTCCAAGTGGATTCACCTCGTTTGGATGAATACACAAGTTTTAAGAATTTTCCTACTAAACTGACCTGTTGAGGAAATTTTCTGGACACTGCTGTGTTGTACGAATTTTTATAATTTTTGTGTTTAGAGTTAAGACAAAAAAAAATTGGTATTGTCGAGTGAATCCCAAATAAAATTCAGTAAAAATTTGGGACTCTAATTCATTCGTTAAGTATTTTAAATAAATTGTTTTCCACAGCGCACAATCTGTCCTAAAAACACAGATTGTGTACGGGGTCTTTAAGTGACTATTTGGAGTTCTATGTGGTGTGTAATTGACATGTACTTGTGTGGAAACTTGTATGAGATGTATTTGATGCATTAAACTGATAATAATTGCTATGATCACCAACGGGATACGTAGGACATACTTGAGCATGTAGAGTCATTAGGTGTCACCACACGGTTTTGAACTTTTAAAAGTCTTGGATATAATAGCATAGATATATATTTAGTATAATTGTACCAAATTAATGTATTGATTATTGTTTCCTAGTATAGCTCAATCACATGTATTATATATACCATGTAAATCAATAGAATGGGATCAAGGGGTTTACATTCTATCATGGTATCAGAGCCAGGAACCCTAATCTACCCTAAACCCCTATTCTTTTCCTTCCTGCCCTCCTGCCGTCGCACACACAGTCTTGCGATTGGTATCTTCTTCTCAACCAATCCCATTCCTCTTAGCCCATCCCTTTCTTTATTCCCATAAGCTTTCTTTTGTCAACATCCATAAACTTTCTAATTTTTTTTCTTTTGATCGACATAAACAATCTAATTACCATGTCATCTACCACCACAGACTCATCTACCATACTACCAGCCCTGCCCCACGAAACCAAACTACATCCCGCCACCACCGTATCCAATATCAAAACCTTTATTCCCATTGTCTTGGAGATTGAATCCTCTCAATACTCCACATGGGCAACCTTATTCAAACTACACTGCAAAGCCTACATGGTTGAGGACCACCTCAAACCTCGCCCACCACCACCCGATCCATCCACTCCCGAATCCTCCACTAAACCTGTCGATGATTGGGATCGTTTGGACGCCATTGTTTTACAATGGATTTATGGTACCATCTCCAATGACCTACTTCACACCATTATTAACAATATCTCTAATGCTTATGAGGCGTGGGTTGCCATAGAGGACTTGTTTCACGATAACAAAGCGGCTCGTGCCATTCATCTTATGAACAAGTTCTCAAACACTAGGTTGGACGGGTTCCCCAACATGTCCGCATACTGTCAGGCTTTGAAGATGCTCGCGGATCAACTTGCTAATGTGGATGCACCAGTTGATAGTGACCGTTTGGTTTTACAGTTATTGGCTGGGTTGAATGAACAATATGAAGGTATCTCCACTATATTACAAAACCAACACCCTTTACCCTCTTTTTACAATGCCCGCTCTAAATTACTTCAAACCGAAACCAACAAATCTGAACAAGCCCTACATGCCTCTAAAACGGCGTCTTCGGCTCTCACAGCTACAACTCAACGCCCACAAACCAACGAACCCACCCGAACGAACGACCGGTCCTACAGACGCGGCCGCGGTCGCTCTGGCCGCCGTGGTCGCGGACGTGGCCATTTTGGTTGTCCATCCTTCCCACAACAATACTGGCCTTCACCCTTTTTCCCCTGGGCCGCACCTTGGCAATCTGCCAACACCTACGGACATTCACCCTACTCGGCCCACTATCCCTCTCCACAAGCTCAAAACTTCACACCTTGGCCTACCCCCCCTTGCCCCTACCCTACCTCAGCCCGGCCCAACAATAACAACGCCCAACAGCAAGGTTTATTGGGCTCGCGACCACAGCACAACAACTATGCAGCTTACAGTCCCACTGATATTGAACAGGCCATGTACACCAAGTCGCTACAGCAACCGGATCCCACACAGTACATGGATACCGGTGCATCCTCCACCATGACTCATGAACAAGGTGATTTCCACTCCTTTTCTAATTCTTGCATTTCTCAAAATATAATTGTAGGTAACGGCAATACGATTCCGGTTTTAGGACAAGGCACAAAATACCTACCCAAGCCCTTCCCTCCCTTTATACTTAAAAATGTCCTATACTCCCCTAAATTAGTTAAAAACCTTATTTCTGTTCGTCGTTTTACTAGAGACAATTTAGTGTCCGTTGAATTTGACCCGTTTGGTTTTCTTGTGAAGGACCTCAAGACGCGAATGCCGCTCCTGCGGTGCAACAGCAGCGGTGATCTCTACCCTCTGGTGCTCGGGTCCTCCTCCACCTCACCCACTGCCTTTGCTGCCATCACTGCGGACCTTTGGCACCAACGTCTTGGCCACCCAGGACGTCAATCTTTAAATTCTTTTAAAACTACTACTTTTATGTCTTTTAATAATTCGCAAAAACATGTTTGTGATTCGTGTGTTCTTGGTAAAAGTATTAGATTACCATTCTTTGCTTCTACCAATTATGTTTCCCAACCTTTTGATATTATTCATAGTGATGTTTGGACTTCACCTATTGTTAGCTCGTCTGGTCATAAATATTATGTTTTATTTTTGGATGACTATTCTAATTTTTTATGGACCATACCACTTACTCATAAATCCAATGCGTTTCAAGCTTTTATGCAATTTGCCTCCACCATCAAAACTCAATTTGAAAGAACAATAAAAACTTTTCAGTGTGACAATGGTCGTGAGTACGTTAACAATTCATTTCAAAACTTCTTTACGACCAATGGCATCCTATATCGTTTATCATGCCCTTACACATCCTCCCAAAACGGTAAAGCCGAAAGAAAAATCCACACCATTAACAACATCATCCGCACCCTCATGGCCCATGCATCTTTACCCACACACCTTTGGCACTTTGCACTTGAAACAACCACATATTTACTTAACATTCTCCCCACCAAACTCACCAAAAATAAAACACCCACTAAACTACTTTACCTTTCCACACCATCCTATGATCACCTTCGTGTTTTCGGTTGCCTTTGCTACCCGCTCACACCCAACACCACCATTCACAAACTTGAAAACCGTTCCCATCCTTGCGTCTTTCTCGGTTATCCCCCTACCCATAGGGGGTACCGTTGTCTCGACTTGAAAACCAAACAAGTCTATATCTCACGGCACGTCGCTTTTGACGAGACCACTTTCCCCTTTAAACAATCCATCGACCCAATACCGTCTTATGACTTCCTAACCACCTCTTTCCCATTCCATTTAGCACCACACATACAAAATACCAACCGACCCACCCCTGTACCCACTAACACATCGCCTCCCACCCACCAAACCCAAAACATTCCCTTCGGCCCAGGCCCAGTATCCCCACATCCATCTCCCGCCAGGCCCAACATCAACCCCAACCGTCCGACCGCAGCCTCCACCACTCCGAGCCCACCCACTCACAGCCCACCTACTCCACCCACCCAACCAACGCCCGTACCTACACCACCTCCGCCACCCCCGCCACCCAACCGTACCATACACACCCGCTCTATGAGCGGCATATTTAGGCCCAAACAACCCTTTAACCTTCACGCCACCACAACCACTCCTGTCGTACCAATTCCCAAAAACCCCACCGATGCCTTGGCTATTTCGGAATGGTTCTCTGCCATGACTACCGAGTATAATGCATTAGTTAGAAACGGCACGTGGGAATTGGTACCTAGACAGCCAGATATGAATGTTATACGTAGTTTGTGGTTGTTTAAACATAAATAAGGTCGGATGGCTCTCTTGAACGGTAAAAGGCCCGGTTAGTTTCTGATGGTCGCTTACAGCAGGTTGGCATCGATTGTGGAGAGACTTTTAGCCCAGTCGTTAAACCGGCTACCATACGGACAGTACTCTCCATTGCTCTTTCGAAGCACTGGTCAATTCATCAATTGGATGTCACCAATGCTTTTCTTCATGGGAATCTCCATGAAACTGTCTACATGTACCAGCCGCTGGGATTTCGTAGCAAACAATTTCCGGATTACGTGTGCTCTCTCAAGAAATCATTATATGGTCTTAAACAGGCACCTCGAGCCTGGTACCAGCGTTTTACAGACTTTGTTCTATCTATTGGGTTTATTAACAGCAAGAGTGACGCCTCTCTATTCACCCTTCATAATGGGACAGATACCGCCTATCTTCTTCTATACGTTGATGACATTCTGTTGGCCACATCGTCTGACAATATTCGTCACTCTCTCATGGCAAGGTTAGCAAGTGAATTTGCCATGAAGGACTTAGGTCCCTTGAGCTACTTTCTTGGTATTTCTGTGTCTCGCTCTGCAGACACAATGTTTTTGTCACAGCGCACATATGCGACTGAAATTATTACTCGAGCCGGTATGCAATCCTGTAATCCTGTGGCCACCCCAGTTGACACCAATGGCAAAATGAGCAGCACGGTCGGCGAATTATTTCAGGACCCCACTCTGTACCGCAGTTTGGCCGGTGCCCTTCAATACCTCACCTTTACTAGGCCTGACATTTCATACGCAGTCCAGCAAGTATGTATGCACATGCATTCTCCCCGTGTCGACCATTGGAATGCTCTTAAACGCATTATACGCTACATCAAAGGAACTGCCGACTATGGTCTCACGCTTCACTCGACTTCCACCCAATCGCTAGTTTCTTACACCGATGCCGATTGGGCGGGGTGTCCTGACACCCGGCGTTCCACCAGTGGGTACTGCATTTATTTTGGGGACAACCTTATTTCGTGGTCGTCCAAACGTCAAAGCACTATCTCACGGTCCAGTGCTGAAGCTGAATATGGGGGGTTGCCAATGTGGCTGCCGAGATTTGCTGGTTACGTAACCTTCTACTAGAGCTTCATCTTCCTTTATCTCGTGCAACCCTGGTTTATTGTGATAACGTCAGCGCCATTTATTTATCAGGCAATCCAGTGCAGCATCAGCGAACCAAACATATAGAGCTGGACATACATTTTGTTCGTGAACAGGTTCAAAGGGGTCAAGTTCGAGTGCTACACGTTCCATCTCGATATCAGGTTGCCGACATATTCACTAAAGGATTACCTCGCATTTTGTTTGAAGACTTCAGGGACAGTCTCAGCATCCGGTCACCTCCCGCTTCGACTGCGGGGGTGTAATAGCATAGATATATATTTAGTATAATTGTACCAAATTAATGTATTGATTATTGTTTCCTAGTATAGCTCAATCACATGTATTATATATACCATGTAAATCAATAGAATGGGATCAAGGGGTTTACATTCTATCAGAATAAACGAGTTACATGGTGTGTTGGTTACGCACGTATACTCACCTAGTGACATTTGTAATAGGGAGTCGGTAGCACTTTACTATTCGTGGAATTTGGATTTTCACTTGCGACCTAAGGTGAGTTTCACTACTCTTTTTCTCAAAAGCATGCGTCTCAGGTATGAGACACTTTACTTAACGTTTTCTAGTCCGGTTTGGGACTACTTACACATCCCGGGTTGGGATGCCATGGATCCTTATGAGGGTCGGTCACTTTGCTAATTCGCAATTGTGTCCTTGATAAACTGAACCATCTCTATCATTTTGTAAGTCCTCACGTACCGAATGAATTGCCAGGGTTGGCAAGCGGGTTATTAGTTGATAGCGCTATTAGGTCTTACAAACCTCACACCGGCTCGGGGAGCGCGGGCGTGAACTATAACTACGAAACATTATCATTGCGGATAGACAATGATGTTAGGCATACGGCACACTTATGTGGCTACACGTACATAGCAGTTCGGTATATTCGGTTAGTTATCATGAATGGGTTAGCTACCATTGACATGCGATGAATTAGTGGTTACACGGTGCGGGGCACCAACATAACTTACTTACTTACGTGGTTTTGAAGAACCAGCGCTTTTACATATCAAGTTACTTTACTTTGTGAACTCACCAACTTATTGTTGACACACGATAGCATGCTTTTGCAGGTCCCTAGGTACGGAGCACGATAGGACATGCATCACTGTGTCATGGGCTGTGAACATTATTTAAACTTATACTTTACTTTGCATTTAACGGTTTTATTTTGGGCGCGTTGTTTTGCGCATGAATTTAATTGGTTATGTTTGAATTACGCTTCCGCAACTTAACTGAACTTTTTGGTAAACGTTAAACATGATTTTCAAATATGAACTAAATGGTTTGGGCATTTAGAGTCGTTCTTATGACTTATGGCTATGGGATCCTGGTATGTCACGCGCCTCGCGGTATAAACCCCGCAGTGGAAATTTGAGGGTGTGACACTTTTGGTGGAATTGGCATCCAAGAAAAAAAAATGTACAACATAGTGGTGGCATGGACGATGGGCCAATTGCTGCCAAGTCATGGTTTGATTTTATTATTTTTTTCATTTGTTATTTTACATAAACAAAGATATTAAATAAAAAAAACATATAGATTAAACAATTGCATTATAAAGAAAACATTAAAAGAATAACTATAAAAAATAAATAAATAAACATTTTGATTCTACATATTATATTTTTGCACTATTTGTCCCCTCGCCTTTATGTAATTGCGTCTTTCTCCTATATTATAGTAATTTGTTTTTAGGTAGAAAGTCGGGTTTCGAGTACAAAGTCGGTTGTAGAAACGAAAAAATGAGATTGCTGAATGTTGTGAAGTTGATAGACGGGTGGATGCTCAGTTGTTGAAAATTAGGATGTGGGTAGCCACCATAATACATTCCACCAGATATAAGTTGCGCATATGACGTGTAGTCATTTGCATGACCCGAATTTTGTAGGTTTGGATTTTGAGGGGGACTATGGTTCAGGGACTCGCCTTGCCCATATGGGTGAAAGTGGAGGAGGTTGAAGATGTGGGATGTTGAAGATGTTGTACCTAGGTGGAAGGTGGAAGAGGTTGAAAATGGTGTTGTGATGGGTGGGCCCCATAAAAGATGGAATTTGATACGTAAACAAGGCACATCAGCAACAAAAAATAGTGTTAATGTTTAGTTAGTTATGGTACGTTGGTGGACAGAATGTTAAAATGAGGGATTGCCAACACATATTTCTTTAGTTGGGACCGACATCGGCCAATTGTTGATGACTTCGATAAGATTTTAAGGGTGTGTATGGGTCGGTTTAGTTCGGTTTTTTATCATTAACCACAACCTCTAGTTTCGATTACGGTTAATTGGTCATGAATTCGGTTAAGGTTTGGTTATGGGTTTTTTCGGTTAATAACAAAAACTTCAACTAAAACTAATTTTCGGCTAAAGTTCAAAAATTAAAAGCCAGCCGGTCAACAAAATACACTTTTTGGTTAAACTACGAATGTGGAATCCCTTTTAACAATATATTTCTCAACAACAAAAAACTTACTTGAGCCTTTGATTACAAGTTCAATTCATCATCAAATCAAAGGGCATTTATATCAAGATCATTTTATTACTAACATACTTTTATCTTAGTAAAAATCATCTACATGGTTAGTGTATAACATAAATATATTACATAGACTTGACATTACAAGTTCGGTTTGGTTCTGGTTATATCGGTTAACCAAAGCTTCTGTGACACCCGTCGAAATCACTGGTCATATCTGTACATTTAACTACACGTGAATACATTGTGCATAGCATTCCATGTCATCCATTTTGTCATAGTTGGATCATACATGGTTCCAACGAGTCAATCCCGAGGCATGCACTCTAAAAGTAGACACACTAGTTAGTACATGGCCTCAGTTAGTTAAATATGTCTTGCTAGACTATAGGAAATCCATGCAATTGAACAAGAATTCCCACTTGTTACCCCGACCAGGACAAAATCAAACAATGATCATGAACAAAAGAGGTTACCAACATGTATTTTAGTAAACTAGTACATGTACAAACAATACGACAACTTTGAACTTGATATATCTAGACTTACATGAACATGAGGATCAAACAAATACACTAACACACATACATGCATACCTACGGCCATACATACACATATGCATAACACAATCTCATCAAATCCAAGACCATTACCTTAAAGGGATCTAGTCCACCTTAGTTAACAAGACTTACACATGTTGACTTACTTAAACTACCTTGTTCTTTCCCTATGAACTATTTGCGGCTCACATATTCCCAAGGCAAGAAGGTGTGCATTGTTTTGGACCTTATCTCACTAGTACAAGACACACTCACATCTCCATATATACTATATATACACGACAACATAGACACACAACCACAGAGTGGAGAAGTGACAAAACTATCAATACACACACATATACAATTCACAAACATACACACACATGCCTATTAATTTCCTAGTCACCAAGCCTATCTAGTGATCTACCAATCTATGTTTAACACTAACATGGAATGAACTATTCACATCTACACTTCCCATGTCCCTTGACCATCCTAGAATGTCCACCAACATACAAGAAATCGGCTAGCTCCTTCCCTAGGTACACTACACTTGAATCAAGGTCAACATCATGCACAAAGTGGGCACAACATAGAACATTTGAGATGGATTAGTTTGTAAACCTTACCACAAATAATGTGCCCCTTCCCCATGCAATTCTCGGCCGAAAGACACCCCTACATAATCAAACAAAAACCAAGGTCAACACCTTTCCTTCACAAGAGCTCTAGGAGAATGCACACTTAGAAATCAAGAGGTTAACTATCCTTAATTGTAAGCCAATGAGAACACACCTACCCTCACACCACTCAGTTATATATAGGAGCCATAGAACCCATTTGGTGTAACATCGCAAAATTTTCCCCCAAATTTTTATACATAAAGCCCTCATTTTATACATCTTTATCCTTAATTTTATACAAATATGCCTAACACACAACATATATATATATATATATAAATGTATATATAATAATAATAAATAATAATAATAATAATAATATTTCAGATTTTATTTTAATGGTAAAAAAAATATATATAATTATGTAGTGTATGAACACACTTACTTGAGCCCAACCAAACCTAACCATAACCCAAGCCAAAACCAACATCCTACCCCCTCTGAGCCCATTTCGATGTTGGCCCAAGCCAGATACCAAGCCCAAACCCTTCCAAAATACCCAGCCCACCTCCTCTCCTCTCTATACATTAAATAGGAAAAAAAAATATTGTCTGGACCGGGAATCGAACCCGCGTCCAGGCCGGCCCAACCCTTAACACAATCAACACAAACCACTGGTCCATGAGACTCTTTGTGATAGGATATAAAAGCACTAACCATTTAACACGTTTAAAAATTCTGTCTGTTTTCCCTATTCTGTTCGCTGCACAAGGAGCCGAGCAAGTCAAGTCTTGCTTGACTTTTGATTGAATCAAATATGGTAAGAAACTCGTAATTTGATTCGTTATTATGGAATGATAGACTATACACGTCCTTATCACGCCAATCACATTCAAAACATTCCAAATCTAAGACCTATTACACGTTTATGCATAATAAGCGGGTCAACTACCTAATCAAGCCAATACATTAGTGTAAGTATAAATTGAACACTTCACAGCAAGCTTTACTCGCCGATTACTCTTTCTTCATCTCCAATTTCTGATAAAACACCTTTCAAAGCTTCAATTCGTTCGTGGTTGACTTTTCTGATTGACCGAGCATAAAACACGAATTCGTTTTTGCAAGTTCTCTTTTTTTGATGGGTTTTGTTCATCGGCCACTACACAACAATAACCCTATGATCAATTGGGTTATTGTTGTGTAAATCAGATTATTGTTTAAACTAGGGCTCGATCGAAATGAATTGGGGATAAACTTGCTACAGACTTGATTATTTAATTAAAACAGAAACAAACCAAACACAACCACTGATCTAGATCAAGTGGTTGTGTCTGTCTGTTTGTCAACCAAGGGACACGGGTTCGAGTCCCACATTAAACAGTTTTTATTCTTTTCTTTTAAATGGTTTATAAATCAAGTTTCAACATAATTATATAATTATTTGTAACAGATATTAATCGTTCTCAGGGTTTAGACCAACTGGTCTGAACTTGTGATATTAAACGCGAACCGGTCCCAGACCCGGGTTCGATTCCCAGCTTGAACAAACATTTTTTTTTAACTTTTTGATTTATATATATTCACTTATATATTTTTTTTTTAAAATTGGTTTGGAAATACTAAAACTCCCTTATAAATTCTACAATTTATGTTACTCTAGTAGAAAAGTTTAACATACAATTTTTAGTTTTCCAAAAATTATTTATTTAATATATATAATAAATATTTCAAGTTTATTCTATTTTAATTATAAAATTCTATAAAAATATCAAAACGATTATATAAATTCCCACAAAATTTATTCTGGGTTTATATAACATTAAACATTTCTGAAATGATTTTTATTTCTGAAAAATCATTTATTTAATATTTTTAATCAATATTTGTTAGTTTTAATCATAAATAAATCATAATAAATTCATTTTTCAATATTTTTGCACCAAAATTTTATATAAATTATTTCTGTATATTTAGAATAGAAATACAAATTTTAATTTGAAAATTCTTTAATTTTAATATTTTTAGATATTAAAGTTACATTTTGACAATTTGAAATAAATAGATTAAATATTCTATTTTTAAAAAAATAATTTTATAAAAATTATTTTCATACTTTAAACCTTATAATGTGGCCACTTTTAATCTAAAGTTTTCACAAAGACTTTTGTTTATTTATTTATTGAATTTCTTATATTTAATAAACAATTTGATTATTAATCAAACAAATACTTATCCCCAATTCGAAACCCTAGAAAATACTTGTAGACTAGAAAGACTTAGACTTATTTGTTACCTTATACATAGGGTAATACTTGGCAACTTTGGGACTACACTTATACTTTTCTCGAGACTTAATACTTTGCTAAGGTGAGTTTACGTAACCATGTTTATGCAATTCTTTATACTTGCAACATTATACTTAAGCAATTCTACATACATGTCTAGTTGTAAACTTTAATGCCTCATGATTTAGACAACAACAATAGTTAGACTTACGCTTCAACATACATAATCATTAGCTATGGCCAAGCCGGCGATAATCAATAATAGATCTATTGGATTGACAATCCCACCTAGATTCGTTGACCATCTTTTATGGGGAGCGCGGGTGATTGTTATCGTTCCAACATGATATTAAGGTGAACCGTGGATGACGGGATGGACCTAAACTAGTCGGAGGTTTGATTATGTGCATTCAACACTTCATGTTTATTCATGTAGACTTAAACTTACGATAGACATATGTTGCTAAACTTTTATACTTAAACTTAATTGCTTGACATGGCTTATGTATTCTCACCAACTTCTAGTTGACCCCCCCCCCCATTTTTACAACTCAACAGGAAATAATGATGCGTGAAGACTAGAGTGTTAGCATGAGAAGACAAATTGAAGTTTATGCTTTATTTGGTTATTTGATGTATTAGAATTCCATTCAAAACTTATTGTGTATTTTCAATTTGGATATTTTTTTTTACTTTAAATAAATTTCAAATTAAAATTTGAATACCATGTGCTACTGTATACTCATTCTTACGTGACACCTCGATGTTTCCGCCATTGGTTGGGGTGTTACAGATTTGTATCAGAGCCGTGGTTATAGGGAATTAGGTTATTAGAAAAATAATCTAGTCTATAACCATAGGATTATAACCAGTATTTGCTTCTTTTACTTGCTATTCTCTATCTCACTCCTACTTCTTATCCCTACTTCAATTCCCACAAGAAGATTGCTCTCCATCACAAGATCTACTCTTAGACTAATAGGACAATTCTCAGGTTTAGCCTGAACCACCTTGAGATCTCGTCGAAGTTCTAGAATCTTAATAACGAACACGTGCAATCTGGAAGGGTGAACGCCTGTATTCTGAGTCTTCTGTCTAGGCTGGCATTGCGCATATATCCCAATCAGACGAGGGACCCGGATGCCTACCTGGGAATTCTCGGGATGAGTGTTTACTTATAGGTTAAAGAATGTCTTCACTATGTTATTAGAATCTAGAATCTTTGATAAGTCAACGTTTTCGTTTATTCATTTTAATTAATGGATAAATGAATACATTCCTTATATTACCTCATTGTCCTTCATTCATTCCACATCTCATTGAACATTCATTGTGTCTGTTACAGATCATGCCTCCACGTCGCAACACTCGCAATAACAGTGGTGGTAATCATGAGGAAGGAAATAACAACAATAACAACCACGACAACCATAACAACAACAACAATGGCGTTGATGCTCAACTGGCTGCGATCATCTCTCAACAAATGGCACAACAGATTGCGACTCTGGTTCCTAACTTACTGGCTCAAGTCATCCAGATGAACGGAAACGGAAATGGAAACGGAAATGGCAACGGAAACAGCAATGGAAACCACAATGGAAACGGGAATGGAAACGGGAATGGTCTCCCAGCCTGCACTCTAAAGCACTTTAATACCTGTAATCCCCCTAAGTTCAGTGAAGATGAAGGAGCTACGGGTCTTCTGCAATGGTTCGAGGGTATTGAGAATACCTTCATTAACAGTGAGTGTCCCGATGACTTTAAGGTCCGCTATGCCATGAGTGTTCTTCACAAACGAGCACTCACTTGGTGGAATGAGGAAAAGCGCACCCGTGGAGCTGAAGTCGCACTGGCCTTAACTTGGGAACAAGCTAAAGATATTATGAAGGCGGAGTTCTGCCCCCGTAATGAAATCAAAAAGTTAGAAGATGAGTTTCATGATCTTGCTCAGGACAGTGGAGAAAACCTTGCCTACAACACTCGTTTTCACGAACTTAGTCTACTGCTACCACACAAGGTCACCCCCTTGCCTATTGCGATCGAAAAATACATTGGTGGCTTACCCATGCAGATTCAGGACACGGTGTGGGGAAGGAACCCTGCTACTCTGGAGGAAGCAAAGCGTTTGGCGGCCACCCTAACAGATAACCATGTGAAGGCAGGAACCCTGACTCGGAAAGGGGAAAAGAAAACTGTTGCGAAGGATACTCCCCAGCCTGCCGTTGAAATTAAAACTGAGGCCTCAACCAATGGAAGGCGCAAGGTCAGGAATTTTGCAATAGACGCCACTGTCCCACCCAACAAGAAACAATATAACGGGAACCAACCTAAGTGTGACACCTGTCAGTATCACCACCCAACCCAAGTGCCCTGCCGTCAGTGTACCAATTGTCAAAGGTATGGGCATCTTGCGAACGTTTGTCGAATTCCTGCTGCAAATGCCCTTGCTGCTCCAACTAATCCTGCTAGGGACCCTCCAGCTACTTAACAACAAGCTCCACCGTTTGAATGTTATTTTGCATTTAGAATTCTATGTATTGACGCTTTGATTCAAGTATTGGAATTTTTGTCTTTTACATGAGAGTCGTTTATCTAGTATGATCACAACACTTGGATGCATGCTTATTTGAATGTGAACTAATTGCTATATCAATATCTAAACCATACTCGTTATACTTATAAACTTGCTTACATAAACATACTATCAATTGGCATTAAATACTACATTGTTAGTGGATGAAGTACTTGTTCAACAGTTAGTTGACTACCAAATAACCTACTCAACGATTGGTAGCGGTCATCATGCCTTTTGAACAGTCGGGAGAGGCCCTACAACCTACTCAATGACTGGTGGAGGCTATCGAACCTGCTCAACAATCAGTAGAGTCATAGAAGGACACAAAACCCTAATGTAAGGTAAATTGGTGATTGCGGTCCGGAACGTAATCTTGAATTTACAGGTACGTTAAGGTAGTGTGAAATTTTATCAAGGTTTTCGGTAGTTGACCAATTATAAACCTTAGTTACCTGGTAGTTCATTTAGTCTTTCAATAGTCCATCAACTCATTCCTTTTAGGACTCCTAAAACTTAAGATTCTTATTCTCCTTGCGATTTTAAGACGCACCTAATCCTACCCTCTTATCCAAATTATTTGAAACAAGATTATTCTATTCATGTCGTGTCCTAACACAAAATTTCCAGACCACACTTATCCTAATTTCTACCCAATCACCTTCAACCCTGTCTTTTCAATAAACTTCGGGACGAAGTTTTCAAAAGTAGGGGAGACTGTAACATCGCAAAATTTTCCACCAAATTTTTATACATAAAGCCCTCATTTTATACATCTTTATCCTTAATTTTATACAAATATGCCTAACACACAACTTATATATATATAAATGTATATATAATAATAATAATAAATAATAATAATAATATTTCAGATTTTATTTTAATGGTAAAAAAAAAAATATATAATTATGTAGTGTATGAACACACTTACTTGAGCCCAACCAAACCTAACCATAACCCAAGCCAAAACCAACATCCTACCCCCTCTGAGCCCATTTCGAAGCTGGCCCAAGCCAGATACCCAGCCCAAACACTTCCAAAATACCCGGCCCACCTCCTCTCATCTCTATACATTAAATAGGAAAAAAAAATATATTGTCTGGACCAAGAATCGAACCCGCGTCCAGACCGGCCCAACCCTTAACACAATCAACACAAACCACTGGTCCATGAGACACTTTGTGATAGGATATAGAAGCACTAACCATTTAACACGTTTAAAAATTCTGTCTGTTTTCCCTCTTCTGTTCGCTACACAAGGAGCCGAGCAAGTCAAGTCTTGCTTGACTTTTGATTGAATCAAATATGGTAAGAAACTCGTAATTTGATTCGTTATTATGGAATGATAGACTATACACGTCCTTATCACGCCAATCACATTCAAAACATTCCAAATCTAAGACCTATTACACGTTTATGCATAATAAGCGGGTCAACTACCTAATCAAGCCAATACATTAGTGTAAGTATAAATTGAACACTTCACAGCAAGCTTTACTCGCCGATTACTCTTTCTTCATCTCCAATTTCTGATAAAACACCTTTCAAAGCTTCAATTCGTTCGTGGTTGACTTTTCTGATTGACCGAGCATAAAACACGAATTCGTTTTTGTAAGTTCTCTTTTTTGATGGGTTTTGTTCATCGGCCACTACACAACAATAACCCTATGATCAATTGGGTTATTGTTGTGTAAATCAGATTATTGTTTAAACTAGGGCTCGATCGAAATGAATTGGGGATAAACTTGCTACAGACTTGATTATTTAATTAAAACAGAAACAAACCAAACACAACCACTGATCTAGATCAAGTGGTTGTGTCTGTCTGTTTGTCAACCAAGGGACACGGGTTCGAGTCCCACATTAAACAGTTTTTATTCTTTTCTTTTAAATGGTTTATAAATCAAGTTTCAACATAATTATATAATTATTTGTAACAGATATTAATCGTTCTCAGGGTTTAGACCAACTGGTCTGAACTTGTGATATTAAACGCGAACCGGTCCCAGACCCGGGTTCGATTCCCAGCTTGAACAAACATTTTTTTTTTAACTTTTTGATTTATATATATATTCACTTATATATTTTTTTTTAAAAATTGGTTTTAAAATACTAAAACTCCCTTATAAATTCTACAATTTATGTTATTCTAGTAGAAAAGTTTAACATACAATTTTTAGTTTTCCAAAAATTATTTATTTAATATATATAATAAATATTTCAAGTTTATTCTATTTTAATTATAAAATTCTATAAAAATATCAAAACGATTATATAAATTCCCACAAAATTTATTCTGGGTTTATATAACATTAAACATTTCTGAAATGATTTTTATTTATGAAAAATCATTTATTTAATATTTTTAATCAATTTTTCTTAGTTTTAATCATAAATCAATCATAATAAATTCATTTTTCAATATTTTTGCACCAAAATTTTATATAAATTATTTCTGTATATTTAGAACAGAAATACAGATTTTAATTTGAAAATTCTTTAATTTTAATATTTTTAGGTATTAAAGTTATATTTTGACAATTTGAAATAAATAGATTAAATATTCTATTTTTAAGAAAATAATTTTATAAAAATTATTTTCGTACTTAAAACCTTATAATGTGAACATTTTTAATCTAAAGTTTTCACAAAGACTTTTGTTTATTTATTTATTGAATTTCTGATATTTAATAAACAATTTGATTATTAATCAAACAAATACTTATCCCCAATTCGAAACCCTAGAAAATACTTGTAGACTAGAAAGACTTAGACTTAGTTGTTACCTTATACATAGGGTAATACTTGGCAACTTTGGGGCTACACTTATACTTTTCTCGAGACTTAATACTTTGCTAAGGTGAGTTTACGTAACCATGTTTATGCAATTCTTTATACTTGCAACATTATACTTAAGCAATTCTACATACATGTCTAGTTGTAAACTTTAATGCCTCATGATTTAGACAACAACAACAGTTAGACTTACGCTTCAACATACATAATCATTAGCTATGGCCAAGCCGGCGATACTCAATAATAGATCTATTGGATTGACAATCCCACCTAGATTCGTTGACCATCTTTTATGGGGAGCGCGGGTGATTGTTATCATTCCAACATGATATTAAGGTGAACCGTGGATGACGGGATGGACCTAAACTAGTCGGAGGTTTGATTATGTGCATTCAACACTTCATGTTTATTCATGTAGACTTAAACTTACGATAGACATATGAATTGCTAAACTTTTATACTTAAACTTAATTACTTGACATGGCTTATGTATTCTCACCAACTTCTAGTTGACCCCCCCCATTTTTACAACTCAACAGGAAATAATGATGCGTTAAGACTAGAGTGTTAGCATGAGAAGACAAATTGAAGTTTATGCTTTATTTGGTTATTTGATGTATTAGAATTCCATTCAAAACTTATTGTGTATTTTCAATTTGGATATTTTTTTTACTTTAAATAAATTTCAAATTAAAATTTGAATACCATGTGCTACTGTATACTCATTCTTACGTGACACCTCGATGTTTCCGCCATCGGTTGGGGTGTTACATTTGGATCACACCACACCTTCACATAACTCACTAACACTTGAACCTACCTTTCCTTTCCTTTGTTACAATTCAGCCGAAGCCAAGGGACCCAAGAGGGTCTAGTTCGATCACTTTACCTCATCAAGTAGGAGTTCCAAGCCACTAGCAAGTCTTTAGGAGTCATTTGGAAGGGAGATTGCTTATTTTTCTTATATATATACTCGGCTATACACCAAGGTATAATAACCGAACCATTTTCCTTCTTTTGTATACTATTCGATTACATGTAATGGTCACCAGAGTACACACATCTTCGTACACTATAACCGTGAGTTGTTTAAGTCAAATTAACTAAAATACTTAAGTTTTATGTTAAAAGTTTGATGTTTTAGCTTATACATACTCGGTCACATATATATACGAATACATGCATGATAGAGCTCACATATGGACATTTACGTACCCACACACATACATTTGAATGTATGCGTGAGTGTATGGGGTCAAGGCCGACCCAAAACTAAGCCAAAATCATTTAGTTTTGTAACATACACTAAACTATGTTTTGAAAACATGTGTTAAGAACAAAAAAAACATGTGTTAACCACTCTAACATGATGGTTTTCCTAGAAACCTATGTTAAACACTTAGAAATGTGTATATTCGAAGAAAAAGTGCCAAAATATATTGATTATACATAATATTGTAGTAAAATATGTCCATATTTTACCTCAGGTTTACAAAACTGTGACATAAAAGCCACACGGTAACATTTAGTAAGTCACAACATATGTTTTGCCAAAAATAGAATAAATATAGCCATGAGAATAACAAAATGAACAATTATTGACACGTACAATGTGTGACACATGTGGATAGTGGTACAGAAGCCCTAGTCCATAGGTGTCATAGTCAGGTGAACAGTTGCATGGTAGTTAAAAGGAAACATAGACCTAAGATGCCTTTATATGAACTTAGGGCATCCCCAGGACAGACACACAGTGCCAGATTCAGTTCAGTTTAGCATCTAGACACCAAGTGAGTATTCACGACCCCTTTTTACAGTTTTTACATTTTTTCGGGGGAAAAACATGCTTACAGTTTTCAGTTACAATACATGACTATTATGTGAACATGAGACATTACGGTTCAGGATCCATTAAGCCCTCGTGTCATACATCATACCATAACCATTAGCTATTGACTTGGCCATGAAACATAGGGATAGATCTATTAGGTTGACTCCCCCACTATTGGTCAGTCGCTTTGACCGGACGACAGATATCAAAAGAGTGCTTGTATTTCACATTATTTCATTGTATTTAGTGTACAATGGGCTAGGCACAACATGTCAAGGTTTGGTTATGGGCTCATGTCAGATCACATATTGATTATTGCCCTAGCTAGGCAATGATTTAGTCGATTTTGGATTACATGTCCATCATATAGAAAACCCGTGAACTCACCAACTTTATGTTGACCCATATATTTTACATGCATGTTTTTCAGGAAATTAGCAAGACAATGGAACTTGCAGGGGTCGCGTGCGAGCATTTGTGGGATACCTTCTTTTGGACCGTTGTGTTGTCATAATAATTTTAGACATTTACATACAATGGTTTTAGTATTAAACAATTAACTAATGTTGAACAGATTTGGTTGTTTAATGAAAGTTCCCGCTTTGTTTTAATTAATGCTCGTGTGACCTTTTGTGCTTGGAAATCTTTCAAAGTCGCACCTCGCGTTTCCGCCTTGGCGGGATTTGACAGCTTCATAACCATAACTATAACTGCTAGATCGGTTAAAGAAATTTAATAACCATAACCACTGGTCATGTCAGTTATTGGTTAAAATTGGTTCAGTTATTGGTTAAAATTGGTTCAGTTATTAGTAATTAGTTATGCGGTTATGTTAGTATAGAAGATTAGGGGTTCAATCACCATGGCGTTGGTGTGCAAGTTTAGTTTTTCAACACACACACACACACACACACACACACACACACACACATATATATATATATATATATATATATATATATATATATAGAGAGAGAGAGAGAGAGAGAGAGAGAGAGAGAGAAAGAGAGAGGATAGTTAATTGACATACAATACATCCATAATGTGCAAAGGATACGTGAGGTTATGGGTCGTCGATTTGGAAGAGAAATGGTCATTAATCACGTGGTGGTAAATGAGCCTAGTCGCTCGTGAGCTACTAGAGATCTGTTCATCAAAAATATGAATTGAGCCAAGTTTAAACGAGCTTAAGTCTAAGCTTAATATATTGAGCTTGAGCCGACTAATTTTTATATTAATAATATATATGTGTGTGTGTATAATATTAATATAATAACTATTATAAAATATATAAATTAAATAATTTATTGTTGGGTCAAAAAGGATTGATAAGCATTTAAACCTTAGTCTAATATCATCTTTACATTTTGGTTGATGACAAAGTACTGAAGGCTGAAGATGAAAGTACTAAAGAAAGAAACTGACTCAAAGTACTGAAGATGTGCAAACAAACATCTGAAGAACAACATTGATGATTTACTCATCAAAAGTTGTTTACTCTTCAGCAGTTTCTATAGAAGCTTCCCACTGCCTTTATAATTCAGTAGTTTGTTATTATATTAGTTTCTAACTACTTTATAGATATTTCTGTAACAAGTTCCAATATTACAGCCTATTGTAGTATTATACTATTAGATTTATACTTCCTATGTACGTTTACTTTTGTGTATAAATAGATGGGTTCACACCCACTATTACATACAAACTTTCACTTTCTAATATATGAGAACCATTTAAACATTCACTACTGTTATATCATTTACTGTTTTGTTTCTCATATACACTTGTGCTATTTTAGCTTGTCTAATTGAGGAGGAGCATTTACTGAATCATAAAGTGAACTATTAACTTAGAACAATTACTTTTATTCCGATGCACATTTACTTTGAAACATTAATTGTTCATAAGAACTGTTGAATATAGATCCCACAATTGGTATCGGAGCACTAGTTTATCTGATAAATATAAATCTAACACATTGAGATCAAACACAGGCCCTTATTGATATTCAATCAAAATCTATAGTTCTTTTTATTTTTCAATCCATCACTTTAAGAAATTGCCAATCAATCAATCTTCTTGAAAATGGATCCTCATAATACTGGATCTGCAAACAAGCCTCCCATGCTAGTAAGAAATGAATACAATATCTAGAAAAGAATGATGGCTCATACTTTATCATAACAAAACACTGGTTGTTGGAGGTCTGTAATGTATGCACCCCATAAAACAATGACTACAGATCCAGAAACTAAAATAGAGAAAATCAGATAACCAAAAGACTACGCAGAAGAAGATTTCCTAAAATTTGAGCTTGATGCAAAAGCTTTTTCCATGTTGGCAATGGCTCTCCCAAATGAAATATATGCTGGGCTCTTACATTGTGAGAGTGCCAAAGTGCTATAGGACAGTCTCAAAGAACCGTTTGGAAGAACTAATGAGGTGATTGCCAACACCATGGAAATTCTTGCTCAACAATATGAAATTTTTACTCATGTAAATGGAGAGACATTAACACAACAGTTTGAAAGATTTTCCTCTCTCATTTATGAGTTAAAACTAAATGGGCAGACCTACACAAATCCATCTATGTTACATACATTTTTAAGGTCTCTACCCAAAAAATGGAAAACATACTCCCTAGTTCTCAAAACTAGTAAAAAATTTAACTCCCTAACACTTACAAAATTACATGGGAGATTACTAACTTTTGAAAGAGAAATAAACCAAAAGAAAAAGTTACAAAATTCTGGAAAAATTGCCAATGACTATCTTCCTGGTAGTACAACTTTAATGGGACAAGATTCATCATCTTGTTCAAATGATTTTGGTTCTTTTGACCACATTGACATCACAACTGGGATATCTTATGATAGATCATACTCAGCTTGTGACAAATATGGAAATCAAACTACTGATAACATGTGTTTCATACCTGATGATTTAAAAAAATTCAGTAGTGATGATTTGGAAGAAATGGACATTATGCACCAACTAGCCATGTTAAGCATAAAAACTAACCAATTTTATAAAATGTCAGGCAGAAAATTTCCAGGCTTGAGCAATCAAACAAAAGTTGGTTTTGACAAATCTAAACTTAGATGTCATAAGTGTCAAAAGTTAGGACACTTTGCTAGAGAGTATTGAAGCTCTAGCTACAACCAACCATAACCTGGAAACCAACCAAACACCAGTTACAACAGAAACAAAGGATCTCAAGGAAATGCTCATTTTGCCCCTTCAACAAGTTACATACAATCTCAGGCACAAGCTCCTCAAATCCAATATGTGCCACAAATTCAGTATGTTCAAATGCCTATTCAGCAACAAGGCCAACATCAAATGCCTTCCATTGCTGCTCAACCTCCACAAACTCAATAGCCCAGTCAACAAAGTCTTTTTTATCTCCAGGTATGTTGATTGGAGCAGCATTCCATATGACACATCTGAGTGCAGTCAAGATGCTGACAACAAGATATTTAATATCAACTGGGGAGAACTAGATAATGGCCAGAAGAATTTTTCCTTAATGGCTTTTGAGGGATCTTCCTATACTTCTGCATTACATAGGTTTCACAGGCTTCTCTTTTAAAGCTTTGTTCAAATTCATGCAAAGATGCTTTTGCTTTAATAAGAGAAACCAATGTGTATCTACAAGGCAAGGCCAATGACTCTGGGAGAAAATATAGCCAAATGAAGTGTGATTTAGAAAGAAAACTTGCTTAAAAAACAAAAGAAATTTCTAAATTAACAAATAATGCTATTGAAACTCAAGCACATATAAAAATCATGGTAGAAAACCTAGAAAATGTCAGAAAAGAACTTGTTGACACCAAGGTAAATTGTGAAACTTGGGTTGAGTCATGTAGAGGCTATCAAATGCTTCTTAACAAACAAAGTGCATCAAATGTTAAGTTTGGCATTAGCTATAATCACACAGAATCACCACTTGATTTCACTCCCAAAACTGCTGATGATAGGAGTGAAGTGATTCAAAATGAAACTTCTGAATTCAAGGAAAGTGAATCTTTTCATCAGAGCTTTCTCACCGTTGCTGATGAAAGCTGATCAGAAGTTCAAAACCCTGACATTAAGCCTTCAGTAGTTTTTTCTACATCAGGGGTTGAGATCCTAAAAACTACTGAAGACAAAAACGAAAATGTTAAAAATGTCAGTAAATTGCCTTCCAAAACCACTAACACTGTTAAGACTAAAGGAAAGGTAAAATCATGTGAGGTGTGTGGTCTGTTTAACCGCACATCAGAATTTTGTAGATACAGGAAAGAAAATCAATTTAACCAGAAAATCAAACAATTGGTTGTGGGAGAACAAATCAAAAAGGATTTTGAAAAGACCTTTTATCCCAACAAACAATAACCAAACAAAACATTTCCTAAGAAAAAGATTACTCAACTTCAGTCTTTTTCTCAAAAACAAACTTCTTCTTTAGAAGTTAGACACAAACTTTCAGTAGTTTCACAAACTACCTAAGTTGACAAATTTATTCAAATGGTCAAACTTTTGATGACCAAAGTTGATGGTGAACACAAAAAGGTTTTCACCATTGCTCCAAAAAGCAAATCCATGGCTAACATGACATGGATTCCTAAAAATGGTCCTAACCAAACTGTTACTCTTCCTGTTCTCAAGAGTAAACCCAAAGCCAAAATGGCTTGGGTTGTTAAAACTAATTAATCTACTCTTTGCAGGTACCTGATCAACAATTTCAAGAATCAAAGAGAAGGATCTGTGTCCTTTGGGAACAATGCTAAGGGATATGTACTTGGATATGGTACAGTATCCTCAGGCAATATAAAGCTTGACAAGGTCAATAATCTGGTTGAAAATCTAGAATACAACTTGCTGAGTGTATCTCAAATGTGTGATAAAGGATATTCTTCCTTTTTCACCAAACATGCTTGCAAGATCATTTCACCAGAAGGCCAATAGTTAATTGAGAATATTATCAATGATCATACTTTGCCGATTGCCAAAAGATGTGGCAATGTCTATGTTGTAGACATTGAAAAAGACAAAGTATTAAACGACACTGCTTGTTTCTTCTCCAAAGCATCAACTTCTGAAATAGACTTTTGGAATAGGAGACTTGGCCATGTGAACTTTAAAACCATAAATAAAGTCACTAAAATGGGCTTGGTCAGAGGTCTACCCTTGAAGGAATACCAGTGTAAAGAACACAGTGTTTCTTGTCTTAAAGGGAAACAACATAAGTCCTCCTATAAGTCCATTGCGGAATCTAAAACCAATGCATGTTTTCAATTACTCCATATGGACTTATTTGGACCAGTCAAGATCATGAGCCTTGGTAAGAAGAAGTACTGTTGGGTCATCATTGATGACTATTGAAGATTCACATGGGTCTTCTTCTTATTCTCCAAGGATGAAGCAGATGAGATAATCAAATTCTTCATTCTACAAGTAGAAAAGCAATATTCTCTTTCTATCAAAGGCATTAGAAATGAAAATGAGATAGAGTTCAGGAAAAAGTGTCTAGATGATTTTTGCTTGACTAAAGGGATTGTTAGATAGTTTAGCATTCCTAGAACTTCTAAACAAAATGGTGTTGTAGAAAGGAAGAACAAGACATTAATTGAATCAGCTAGAACAATGTTAGCTAATTCAGGCCTACCACTCTATTTTTGGGCTGAAGCAGTTAACATAGCTTGTTATGTTCAAAACAGGGTCTTTATCAACAAGAGACATTCCAAGACAACATATGAAGTCCTTCATAGCATTAAGCCTCTTATCTCCTTTTTTAGAGCTTTTGGATGTTAATGTTTTATTCTAAACATTAAGAATTCTATTTCAAAATTTGCTGCTAAAGTTGATTTAGGTTACTTTCTTGGTTATTCTTCCACAAGGAAAGGATACAAAGTCTTCAATTCAAGAACCAAGATAGTTGAAGAAACACTAAATGTAAAGTTCAATGAGTCAAAACATGCACTAATTCCAGCACATCCTGCTGAACTTTTTGACCTTGACAGTTTTAACTTTGGACCTGACAAGGGTCTCAGCAACACATCAAAACCCATTTATTATGGTGATCTAGGGTTTGATGACGGCCCTCCTTCATGGACTCCCAATACAGCCTGAAAATCAACTCCAAAACCTACAACTACTGATTCAGAAGCTCAAACTTTTGATGCAGTTCCTCAAACTTCTGTAGTTTAAACCCCTGAATCAAAAGTTATCAACATCAGTAGTTTGTTTGAAGACACAATAGATCCTATTATTCAACTCCAAGAACAACTCATTGAACACAAATATTATCCATTGGATCAAATTCTTGGTGATATAGCTTCAGGGGTGATGACAAGAAACCAACATTCCAACTTCTGTTTTTATACTGCTTTCATTTCTTAGTTGGAACCCCAAGAAATGCCAAGAATCTTTAAAAGGCAAAAATTGGGTTGAAGCTATGCAGGATGAGTTGCTACAATTAAAAAAGCAACAAGTTTGGGAAATCTTTCCCTTACCTCCTAACAAGTTACCCATTGGCACAAGATGGGTATTCAGGAACAAACAAGATGAAGCTGGTACAATCATTAAGAACAAGGCAAGACTGGTGGTTCAAGGTTTTTCCCAAGAAGAGGGAATTGATTATGATGAAACCTTTGCATCAGTAGCAAGGCTTGAAGCCATCAGGTTATTTTTAGCTTATGTAATTTCCAACAAAATTAAAGTTTTTTCAAATGGATGTTAAAAGTGCATTTCTTTATGGAAAAATAAAAGAGGAAGTGTATGTTTGTCAACCACCTGGGTTTAAGGATCCTTCTCATCCTGATTGGGTATACAAACTGGACAAGGATCTATATGGGCTAAAATAAGCTACAAGAGCTTGGGATGGCACACTTTCCACATTTTTATTGAAAAATCACTTTACAAGAGGTTCCATTGACAAAACTCTTTTCATAAAGCATGTTGGAAATCATATCTTGCTTGTTCAAATTTATGTTGATGATATCATATTTGGTTCAATAAACACCAAACTTTGTGATGATTTCAAGAAACTCATGATATCTAAATTTGAGATGAGTACCATGGGAGAACTGTAGTACTTTTTAGGACTGCAGATTAAATAACAATCAAATGGAACTTTTATACATTAGTCAAAATATGTTAAATAGTTATTGAACAAATTTTCCTTACAAGACTGTAAATCATGTTCCACTCCCATGTGTCCTACTACACAAGTTGAAACAGATGATCAAGGAAAACAGGTTGACCAAACCATGTTTAGATGTATGATTGGTTCCCTACTTTACTTAACTGTTTCTAGACCAGATATTATGTTTTCAACATGTGTTTGTGCTAGGTATCAATCAGCTCCAAGGGAATCACACCTCATTGCAGTCAAAAGAATCTTCAGATATTTGAAAGGAACTCCAACATTGGGGATTTGGTATCCTGCTAACACTCATAACAAATTGATAGCCTTTTCAGATAGTGATTATGTAGGGTGCAAGATATCAAGAAAATCAACATCTGGTGGATGTCAATTCATAGGGAGTTATCTAGGGTTTTAGCAATCAAAGAAGCAAACATCTGTGGCAACATCAACTGCTGAGGCATAGTATATTGCAGCTGTAAGCTGTACATCATAGATTCAATGGCTTTAAAATCAACTTTTTGATTATGAAATCACAAAAACCAAGACTCCACTGCTGATAGACAGTACCTCAGCCATTAGCATCATTCAAAATCCTGTCCAATTTTAAAAAACAAAACATACTGAAATCAGGTATCACTTCATAAAATTTTGCTATGAAAAACGCAAAATTGAAGTGAAATATGTGTCAACAGCCAATCAAATAGCTGACGTGTTCAAAAAACCCCTAGACTCATCAACATTTCAGAGGTTAGTATACATGCTTGGGATGCTAAATTTTGAGTAATTTTGTAAGTGTTTTCATTTTTCTGTACATATTTTAATTTTTCACTTATTTATTCTAATCTGTTATTAAACCTCTGATGACGAAAAAGAGAGAAAACTGCTGATGTACAAAACATCAAAAGGGAAATGTTCTGTAAAAAGAGTAACTACTAGTGAACAAATCATTAGAAGTTACACTGAGTCTTTTAAAAAAATTGCATTCTCATCAGTTGTGAATAACTACTGAAGAGAAAATAGGAAACTACTGATGAATAACTCTGCTTTATCAGAAGTTTGGTCAATAAGGGCAAATTAGACTTTCCCCATCAGAAGTTTGACCTAAGGTGGTTATAAAACTTCTAAAACCCCCTTTATTATTTATTACTTTTAAAAACAAATTTCCCTCTCTCTAAAAACCTTTAGAAACTTGTAACCGTTCAATCAAAACACCATGGCTCTTGAATTGAATTGAAGCAAGGGCACAATCATCTGGGTTATTTCAAAAGGGAAAAAACCTGGTCTCAATACGATGCAATCATTGATTTAATCGTAAAATCCAACTATTACACGACGTTCACACTAGACCCACCAATCCATGTACAAACTCTGAATGAGTTTTGGGCCAACGTCGTAGCAGTCACTGTCAATGACAAGATCATCTCCCTCAAAATGACAATAAAAGGAAGACAATGGCTATTACACCAGAAACTCTTGGCATAAGGTTAGGTCTCAGGGATACAAATGCCCCAGATCACTTCACATATGGTGAAGTTCAACTAACCATGACTGAGTGTGGTTATCAATATACACTTTCACATGCTACCATTTACAAAAAATTCTTTGATGCACCTTATAAGTTGCTTTTTCAGTACATAACCATGTGTTTCAATCCTAAATCTGGCTCTTATGATCAGATGCCTTCTAGTTTACAACAAATTTTTCACTCAATTGTAAATGACTTACCAATTAAGGCATCTTCATACTTTTTCAATGAAATCATTTTACACCATTAAAAGGGAGAAAATAAATTTTTTACTTTATCCAAGGTTCTTAATGCATTGCATAATCAAAGAACTGGGTGAAGATATACTTGTGGGTGATGCTTCAGTACTTAGACCTTTGACATCACAAGTATACTCTAGGCATAATAAACCAGCCAGTAAGCCAGATGATGACCAAGGGGAATAAGAACAAATCCCTACATCATCAAAACCACTTATCCAAAAGCTAAAAAGCCCAAGAGAAAACTTTCTAAGCCCACCAAACCAAAGAAGACACCTTAGGAGGATAAGATGCCTGAGGATGTCATTGTGCATTTTGCACTTAACAAGGATGCAATTGAAACTACTTCTCAGTTGCATTCCTCATCCCCTTCACCAAAAAGAGCCAAAACTTTTGTCATAAAATTCTCAAGGAAGAAATCCAAAAAGGATAAAACTTCTGAACCAACACCTAAAACCCAAACCACCAAAAATACTGAAATGCAAATTGATGTTCCTGAAACCACTCAAACACACACCACTGAACATCAACATTCCTCAACACACACAATTAAGATTGCACCAGTTCTCTATGGATTGAAATCCAATATCTCATCTCAAAGTAGCATTCCCCAATCACCACATCAAACAAGGGAACAAACTTCTGATATTGCCATAGATGATGATATTATCAATCCTAACCCAAGAGATGAGGAGAAACCAAGGTCTCTTAGCCCAATGTTTGAGACTTTAGGTACAAATGAGGCTGCTACTACTCTTTTACCACCCCTTGGTGGATCCGAGGTTTGTAGTGAAATCAATAAGACCTCATTTGTGGCAACTGCTGATGAAGGCCTTGTGCATGATGCAGGAAATCCCCAGTTCCAAGAAAAAGGGGCACATGAGACTACTAGGTTGGGCCTAGCTATGATGATACAATCAGGGATTCGGATGATTCCATTAATTTGGATGATGACTCATCTTTCAAGGAATTGACGGCTAAGACGTGTGAATGTCCTAAATCGGATGTATCTAAACTCAAGGAGTTAGTCACAGATGATCAGGTTAAAGTTCACTTAAACCCTACTTCCCCAAAAGTGGCATCCCCAATCTTTACTGATAGAGATCACCCAAAAACACCCCCTCCACAATCACAAAAGCCTACCTAATCATCTTCTGGTCCTATAAGCATAGATCTAAACCAACTATACAGCCTAGATGGTCCTTTGTACCAGATGATCCACAATCTCATATCTTCACATGTCCAAACATTTACAACTGCCATGGAATTGAAGAATGCCACGCAATTGGAGATGATCAATAATGCTATGGAGATAAGAACAAGAGAGATGTCCAGACAAATTAAAGACAAAAGAAGACAACTAGAACACTTGTCTGGTGTAGCTCTTCTGGCTCCTCGGTTTTCAGAAGCTGTTGAAGCCAAAAAGGGGGAGAAAAACAAAGAACCAATAAAAATTTCCCTTGAAGATTCCAAAAAGGCTACACAAGCTCAAATGCTGAAGGAGGCCAGAAAACAAAGTATAAAGGCAAAACAAGAAATTGCCATGAAAGAAAGGCATGATTATCAAGCAAGACAGGAAAGGCTCCTTAGAATGCAAGCTGAAAAATCTTCCACTACCAAAGACATAACTGCTAAAGACAAACAACTGAAGACAATCCTTTAGTAGTTGGTACTGAAACCAACACTTCAGTAGTTGCAACTCAAACCCTCTCTCAAACTTCTACTGAACCCATTACTCAAACAACAACTCAACCAATCACAACTCAAATTCCTATGCCCACAAATGCACCAGTTCTCAATCCTCAACCTCTTGCATTTAACTCAAAAGAAATGGAGAAGAGACTGTTGGAAATCAAAAGAAAGGCAAAAGAAAATAAGATATGGACCAGGATAGAAGAAAAGGAAGATTTAAGTTATGAAGAAAAAGTCATGGAATATGAGAATGAGCTTCAAGAAATGGTTGAACAAGAAAAGCTTGCTGAACAACAAATACAGATAGCTGAATAAGACAAAAGACAACAACTGATGAATTGGATTGTTAAGAACAGCAAGGCCAAGAAGTATTCTCTCAGAGATCTCTTAACAAAAGAACTGGAATATAGGGTGAAACTTATTCAAGGCAGGTAAAATACTGAAAAGGAAATGAAGTTGAAGAGAGCTCAGATTATTGAAGAGTTGGTAGAAAATGACTATGGCACAAAGGCTCAACTTTCAAAATGGAAAGACATTGATCTCCATAAGACCTACAAGAACTTCACAACTTTGCAGAAACAAAATCCAGAAAAATTCAACACATCAGAAGTTTCTAAAACTTCTGAATCTGTAAAGAAGCCAACATCCAAACCAGCTGCCAAGAAACCTAAGCAAACAGAGGAACAAGTCAAGACTTAATTCAAAATGATACTCTTAGAAGGTAACACCATAGTTGATCAAGACTTATCCTATGAAGAAAAACCATTGATCATACAAGATAGGGATCCTACCACATATGCCTATTGAAGATACATATGTTAGTGTGTTTTGTCAAATGGGCGAAGGAAGATAAAGTGGGCGAATGAGAAATTATAAAGGTGCGAAGGAGACCAAAAGGTGCGAAGGAGAGGGATGAGGTCGAAGGTAGATTAGTTGTTAATGTATAGCTTGGTTCGACCATGATGAATGGGCGAACCTGCACATTCGACCAAGCAAAGTGGGCGAATGTGCAGGCCTATAAATAGGTCAAGTTCATTTTGAATGTAAGTTTCGGTCATTTTTGTTTCCCTCCTGTTTGAGTCTCTCCCTAGGGTTTTGTGTAAACTTAATTCACGTCATATTTTGATTGTAAAGCTTATTATAACGTGTAATTGAGTGTGTTTATCAATGAAATGAAGCTTTTAAAGATGATTTCTATGTTTTGTTAGTATTGTTATCATTTTGTGATTGCTTCAGGGATTCAACACCTGAATCAAACTTGTTTGATCACTATCTTTGTAGATTTGACGATCCTACGCGCATACAAAGTGGTATCAGAGCCATTATGGATCAAACAACCACAAATTGATAATTTTACTGCTGATTTCGACCCTATTTTGATCAAAAACTTTCTGTTTTCATTGATAAAATTGAATTGATGATAATTTGATTGATTAGAGCTTGTTTTCATGGATAAAATGCATAATTTTATTTAATAAACTTGTTCCAAATCAAATCCGAAGCAAAACCTGATTAGAATCATCAAATTCTTTCAACTTTTGAAAAATTTGATCAAAATTAACTGATTTTCAAAGAATAACCGTTTTTGAAAGTGCAGGGTCGAACCTAGGGAGAATGGTCGAACGTGTGTGTTAATTTGGTCGAACTAAAGGAATTTTGGTCGAAGGTGGTGTTTTAAATGGTCGAACCTAGAGTTTGTTAGTGTATTGTTGTTCATTCGACCATACTTGTCTCATTCGACCATTCGGATGGTCGAAGGTGAAAACAAACGGTCGAAAGTGATTTGTGTTTGTCATATTTCTCATTCGTATCTTTTCAAACGGTCGAAGGAGAACAGATTGACTCATTCGACCACTCAACATATACGAAGGAGGAATATGTTTTAAACTTTTCTAATCTTTTCGTGTTTAATCATTTTCAAATCAAGATGTGGAACTTTCCTACTACACCACGACCTAACACGACACCACAACACCAGACAACCATGGATCCTTGGTCGGTTGCTGCTCAAAAGTCTAGTCAACCATCACAACCTATCAATTACATGGCGATGACTAGTACTATTCCTCAACACGTTGCGCAACCACAATCGCAACCGATTGGTGACTATTGGGGAGTAGCAGCAGCAACGGTTCACTTACAGACGACTAATGCCATATCAACTCTTATTCAAGACTTGTCCTCGGGGAGTGGAAAGCGTCCACCTAAGCTTATGGAGATGGTCGACTACAACACGTGGAAGACCAAATTCAAGATCCATTTGGAGGGTATGGGTTTAGAGGGAACTGAGGCGTGGCAGATGATTGCGAAAGGCTATGTTGCTCCGATCTTGGAGAACACGGGAGAGCCTATTCCATTGGAAAATCTAGCAGATGATGAAAAGAAGAAATTTGCTATTGAGAAGAAGGCGTTTTCTCAATTGTCTCAAGCTATCAACACTGATTTGCTTCATCAGTTTGGTTCTTGCACAACTTCTAAACAGCTGTGGGACATGTTGAGGAACAGGCATGATGGAAATGAGAAGACTAGGAAGCTAAGGATGGAAGAGCTTTGGAAAGAGTTTGAAAATTTTAGTTACATGGGTAACGAGACGTTGAAAGAGTTGGTCCCAAGGTATTGCCACTTACTCACAGTGCTTTCAAGCTATGAGATATGCATACCTATGTCCGAATTGGTGGACAAGTTTGCCGATGCATTGCCACCGTATTGGAACCAACATATTGAGGTGTTAAAAGAGAAGGATGCGTACCAGTATTGGACTATCAACGAGTTCATTCAGAAACTAGAAAACAAGGAGATGGAGGAAAAGAGGAAAGCAAAAAGGGCTCAAATTCCTCAGAATCCGGAATTGTATCTTGGTGGTACATCTACTTCTCATTCTACTTCCAGTTCTACTTCTAATGTTGCTCCACACATCGCGTGCGTATCTAACATTGTTGAACCACCCAAAACACCAATCAATTACCTTGCTCAAACATCTTCATATACCTCACCATCATATCCAACAACAACTACTTATATTCCACCATTTTCACCCATGCAACAAGCAGTATGTTACCCTGCTAGCCAACCTCAACAACAACAACCATACAATCCTCAAATGAACCAGATGCAAATTAACCAAAGTCAAACTAACCAAAGCCCGATTGTGTTGGAGATATCAAATCTAAACAATGTTACTATTGAAATTTCCCAACAACATGTAGCATTAGTTTCAGCAATGGTAGCATCATACAATGGTTTGGTTGCTAGTCAAATTGGGAACAACAACTTGACTAATGAGGACTATGCACAGATTGACAAGGAAGAAATGGAACTGATGGATATTCAGTGGGCCTTTGCAAGTATCATGAGAAGAGCCACTGATTTTATTCAAAAGACCGGGAGAACTGATCTTTCTACTTCTCCTAACACTACTTATGGCTTCAACAAAGCCAAAGTCACTTGTTTCAACTGTGGTGAGAAAGGTCATTTCAAAAGAGAGTGCACACAGCCAGCACAACAAGGTAATAGAAATCCATTCAACTCTAACTACCAAAGCCGACAAACCCAAAATCAAAATCAAGTGTCATACCAAAGTCCCAACATTTCAAGCTTTCAACCTCAAAACAACTATCAAAATCGTCAAAATACCCAACAAAATAACAAAGCTAGACAATCCACAACACAAAACCAAAACCAAACACAACAGAATTCAAACCGTACAATCATTCCCATTTCTACACCAAACACACAAACCCCGTAGGATCGTCAAATCTACAAAGATAGTGATCAAACATGTTTGATTCAGGTGCGGAATCCCCGAATCAATCACAAAATGATAACAATACTAACAAAACACATAAATCATCTTTAAAAGCTTCATTTCATTGATAAACACACTCAATTACACGTTATAATAAGCTTTACAATCAAAATATTACGTGAATTAAGTTTACACAAAACCCTAGGGAGAGACTCAAACAGGAGGGAAACAAAAATGACTGAAACTTACATTCAAAATGAACTTGACCTATTTATAGGCCTGCACATTCGCTCACGTTGCTTGGTCGAATGTGCAGGTTCGCCCATTCATCATGGTCTAACCAAGCTATACATTAACAACTAATCTACCTTCGACCTCCTTTCTCTCCTTCACACCTTTTGCTCTCCTTCGCACCTTTATAATTTCTCATTCGCCTACTTTATCTTCCTTCGCCCATTTGACAAAACACACTAACATATGTTAATTGTAATCCAAAGCATTAGTCGCACAAAATGCATCTACAAACTCCCCCTCGACTATTGCTTGGATTGTTTACGCTCTTGGTCCATCCTTTTGTTCATAAGCTTTATCTGCAGTAACGTCTTTTGTTCTTTGGTCATCACCGGCTCAAACACTTGTTTCGGCTTTTTCTTTTTGACATCAGGAACATCTTGAATCTTCACGAACTTCCCAAGCTTCTTATCAAAATCGCATCCAGCGTTTATATCATAAGCAAAGCACAGAAATACCACACGCTAGTATTTACTTGCTTGTTCAGCATCCTTCACCTCGCTGTATATTGGATTGTAATACAACATAATGATATCCTCATGTGGACAATTAACCAACCACATAGGATCAAATATGTGTATTTTCTTGAAATTCTTTTCACCATCCTTCAACACAATCACAGCCTCTGCAATCTTCCAATCATAATACCACCAGATAAAATCTTTCGCAAAGTGTTGTGGATTCTGCAATAGCGGAATATGTTTCAACACTTTCGGTGGTTTGTACTTCAAAGTCACCTTGGGCAAACCGGTAATAGCATCAATATCTTTCTTGTGAACAATCCGCTTCGGATACTGAGGTTCAAAAATATTCCATCTCGTCCTGCTTTCCCTTGCCATTCGATCAACAAAATAAGCAATGTGATCGTTAGAAGATCCAGTCAATCGATGTCTACAAACATCACGAATAGCCCAGTACGGGAGAGTCTTCAGATCATGAAATCTGTCAAAATACAGTATCCCCTTCTCCCACTTAACAGCAACACACTTCAATTGTTTTATAAACTTCCAACCCAACGCTCTTCCTTTAAACATCTCGTTGTGGAGTTTATAGAAACTTCCCTGGATCTCTGCTTTGGGACGATTGGCTTCTTTCTCTTTCAGTTTCCTCAGTAACTCTTTCAAACTATCAGATTGTTCGATATTCGGTTTATCATGCCCCTTGAACACTTCTTCAACAAACTTATCACTCTTTTCTCTAGCAAGTTTCTCGGCTTCTTTTAGTAACTCTTCAGTGAACGTAGCAAATCCAGAATCTTTATCTTTCTTGAAATATTCTGGATACTCTTCATTGGTTATATCTTCAATTTCAATCTCCTCAAACGCAGGTACATCACGATCATCAGAATGATTTCCAACTTCCTTTTCAGGTAGATTAGGAATCTGGTTATCAGCCAATAGTTTTTCCAACGTTTTCCCAACCTGCTTCGCCAAACCTTCCAAAATCTCCTTTGACATTGCCGTAGAAACTTCACCATCTTCCAGATCTGGATCATTATACTCCAATTCCAGCATCCTGTCACTAGATTCAAAGATCTCAGAAAATCTACTGGTCATGTCTATCGTCCAGACTCGATCAGTAAGCATCTGACGATACATCCGTTTATCATCTTCAGACAATGACTTCAGCTTTTCATTCCAAAAGATCGTATCATCATCAACCAATCCTCCAGGAGCTTTAAAACTGGATTCACCTCCTTTTCCAGATCCACGTTTCTCATACTTATACTTATCTGTATCGTCATTATCATCATCATCAAATGTAGAGCTGCCTCCATCACCAGATTCACCATCCGAACCATCATCATCTCCATCATCCTTCTTCTTTTTCTTTTGAGGAGCATTACCTGCATCTTCATCAAGATCCTCATCTTCCTCCTCTTCATTGTCTGATGGTTCAAAATCAACTTGCTCCTCATCTTGTTCTTTATCCTCTTCACCTTCTTTTAGTTGAGGAGCTCGAGAGTACAAGTCATTAATCAGATTGTCCATGTTCTTGTTACTCTCTTTTAGCTTCTTGTTCTCTTCTTTCAAAGCTATGTATCGTCTGGTGTTTCTTTGTTCGTGTTTCAACAATTTCTTGTTTTCTTTACTGAGTCGTTTAATTTCAGCTTCAAGTGCTTCCTGATTGTCATGAGATGTCTCAACAATGTCTAGCATCTTCTGATCGTTGTTTTTCAATTTCTCAATCTCTGCTTGCTGCTGATTAATTATCTTCATCATATCAGCTAGCTTCCGGTTCACAGCGTTCATCACATCGCTACCAACTGTGACCTTTGGAGTAGAAGCTTCAGCAACAGCATGCAACTTTCCTTTCTTGATCTTCTTTAACACTCTGTCCAATGCATCATTGAATTTATCAACAGGTAGATCAGTCTCTTTCTCAGTTCCTGATGATGTTTTCTGTTTCTTCGCAACTGGACTTGCAACTGGTGATTTCGAGCTAGATGCTGGTGGAAGTTTCTTTCCAGCAATCAGTGATTCAATCTCTCTAGCTCGCTTCTCCATGGGCTTTAACACTTTCTCATTCTTCTTGAATTGGGGTTTCTTCTGTTTCTCCCCCTGCATTGGCGATCCAGGAAAATCTCCTGATCCCAAGCCTAAATCTTCATCAGCTTCATCTAAACGAATAGGACTCTTGTTTCTCTGTTCTAAAGACCTATTCAGACTAGCAGACTCACCAGCCACAGTGGCCTTGGGCGTGGTGCTCTTTATAGTCTCTTCATAAGAATCCTATCGCTCATCTTCTTGCGTCTCCTCAGAATCAACCGACGCTTCATCCACAAGATGTAATCCTTTCTTCGCCATACTTTTGTGCCTTCTTGACGCACTTTTCTTCTTTGCTGGTTCAGCTTCAGCCTGAACTTCAATTCTAATCTCTTTCTCTTTACCTTTACCACTCTTTGCTCCTACATTCACTACCTGACGCTTTCGTTTTGCCTCAGGGTCAACTGGATGTAACGGATTGTCTTCGTCCGAGGCGCTGTCAGCATGCCTCACGTTATCTTGACTAGGATCCACATAATCAATCTTGACTAAGTGACCAAATAAACGTCTCACTGGTGGTCTTTCATTCACAGACAAACCTTTATACGCTTTCATTCTGGCAAGTGTATTAATGTTCATATGCTCCTGAACAATAATCTGTTTCGGATCTCTCTTCAACTTCTTGTACTTCAAATCGAAAATCATCTGAAGGAATCTAGGATATAACAAAAACTTCTTAGTCCTTGTACCTCTCACTGGCTCCAATAAATGTTCCATAAGCATTCCAGATTCATTGAACGGTTTGTTCAATATAAGTGCTACCATCAAAGAACTTATGCTTTTCCTCACCAGATCATAACCACTAGCCGCTGACCCGAAGACATGTATCATCGCATGTGCTAAGTACTTTAACTGAGGACAGAGCTTTCCTTTGTGTAACAAACCATCAGTAATCGGTCCGTTATACTTCATTCTGAGAAAGCACTTCCTTTGTTCAGTCCAGCTGAGTTCTCTAGGATCTGTCTTGACATCTTCAAGTTTCAACGCTTCCCGAATATCATTCTCTGACACAGTAATCAGCTCACCTTGAATCTTGCTGACCAGAGAAGATTCACCATCCCAGAAGTCCATTTTAGCGTTTGTCCAGAACTCTTGTAATAAATCTCTGTAAATGATAGCGGGTGTAGCAATTGCATCAATCACCTAGCTCCTCTTTAGAAACTCTATAATCCCAGTAAACTCTGTGTGCTTCTTCACGTCTCCAAGATATGCACAGCAGTTGTGTGCATTCTCAAACGGTAGAATATCAGTCTTTGCTGTCTCGGCAGCCTGTGAGAATGATCCAACAGGAACACTCACACCTTCCTGTTCAGACATGGTTAAAACCGCAAAATAAATCAAATAAACGCGTTAAAAACAAACAAAATAATCAAAAATTGAAAATTTGGTTTTTAAATTCTACATTCGCCCAAATAAAGGTTCGAATGAGAAAACTTGGGTGCGAATGTGAAGTTTCAAGGTTCGAATGTGAAAAGTTTTGGTAAAAATGTTTCATTCGACCGTTTAACTTCATTCGCCCAGATAAACGTTCTCCTTCGCCCGTTTTTGCACGTTCGACCGTTCGTAAAAGGACGAGGGTGTCAGTTCATCATTTCAATTTTCAATTTTGAAATTCAGTGATTTTAAACATGTCATTTTGATTCATTAGGCAACTAAAACCTCCGATTAATGTTTCCAAATCATCAATTTCATCAAACAAACATTGATTCAGTGTTTTGTTATAAAAACTAGGGTTCGCACCTAGATACTAATCAAATGATCAATCTGTTGGATTAAAACCCTAAATTTTTGGATTATCTCCCCCTAAAACACTGACACAATGAATCCTTATCAAAAGTTAAAGAAATTAACATGTTTTAATCAGTGTTTAATCAGTTAGGGCTCGAAAATGAAAAACGATGATTAAACATTCAATCTTTGATGAAAACCTGTAAAGATAATGCAAAATGATCAGGATAATCAGACGATCACAATTATACAATCTAAATGTCACGAGTAACAAGTGGTCTTAGCAACAGAATTTTTGAATTTTTTTTCGAATGGGCCGAATGAGCAGATAAGGGTATTTATAGGCTGCTCCTTCGCCCGTTCATACCGGTCGAATGTGAAGCTTTTGTCTCCTTCGCCCCTAATTAAAGGTGCGAACGAGACTTAAGGGTTCGAAAGAGAAAATGTCTTAAGAACTCTCACATTCACCCAAATTTAAACGTACGAATGAACAAAAAATTCCTCCTTCGACCCAACGAAGGGGCGAAATTGAACAGGAATTTTTGAAAATTTTACCAAATCTCAAAATCGAGTCCCGTTCAAAATATTTTCCAACTTTTAAGCATCCGACAATCATATTTTCTCATTTAAAGATTACAAAGCTCAAATGGTTCATCAAGATTTAGAAAATCGTCATCAACTACTATCAGCTATCAAAAATAAGATAGAAACGTAAAATCTTTTTGGATTTTCTAAAGTTTATGTTAAAACATACCTAAAATCTTTTTGAGTTTTGCAATTTTTGACGAGAAATATAAAATACAGAAATGTAAAGATAAAGAAGTAAATGTTTTGAAATTTCCGGTAAAGGGATCATACCAGTTATTGAGAAATCTGATCACATCGTTGATCTTTTTGAATTATTATCATTAAAGACAATGTGTGATCTGGCAACTGCTGATATTGTGATCCACATAAACTCACATGCAGACTTTTGTGCAGTACTTTAAACTGATACTATTATGTATAGTATAAACGTAATTGTCTGTGGTTCCCACGTACACGACATACTCCCGTATCAAGAAGTAAATGCACAAAGACTCATTGTAAAGCGTGATTATGCTTTCGTCGTCTGTTATTTACAAGGTATGAGGCACAGAGGTATACAGGTCAGCAAATTAATGCAGCAAAGTAACATGTGCACTCTACCAGGTTGAGGACTGATATCAATCATGATTTGCATCAGTGATTAATACGATGTAATAGATAATATTTGATTATCATAAAACATAGAAAGTTCCTCAATTCGGTAACTTTAGGATTTGGCTTAAAGCTCTTTTATAGAGACACCCTATCTGATCTAGGTCCGTAATGACTTACAGCAGAAGATCAGAGAGGCTATCCCTAGACAACTAATAACATAACGACCCAAAAACTCCGAGTTTTGTACAAATACCCTATCAAACGAAATTACGGTACTAAGACCATATGCCCATGAGGAGTTCATCCACACAACAATTCGTTTGATATGTATGTATCAGGCACGCAGTAATAGGTCTATGAAGCCTATCAGCACATCACTCAGACTCAGACACACGCTCTATATTACATTACATTTCTTTAGAATGTGTCAGATCCCCACTGATGTACTATCATTTCCCCTTTTTCTCCAGGAAATCATTTTTGGTTTTTCTGATTTTTATAAATTTTTGAATTTACTGTTCCCAAGGATAACCTATCAGCTGAAACAAACCATCACTAATCCAAAGCAGACCTAGGTAATCACTTAGCATCACATACCCATAGCAAGTGAAGACCCTAGTGTTGCAAAGGTTGAACACAATAGAAGACCCAACCTGATCATCTTTGAAATAGAAGATCAACCACAATCAGGTTTATCTTTAACCGGTGAGAAGAGCATAGTACCTTATAGGGGAAATTTCAACACTTCTCAATCCAAGATTGTTAAGTGGTCTTTCATTCACAAATCCAAGTTCAAGTGCTTTGAAAGAGAAGATGCTACTTTTAAAGTCCTCAAACACAAAGATGAACTGCAAAGCCTGTCAACAGAAGATTTACTTGCAGTCCAAAAATTTGAACCAGAGCATGAACCAATCCTTACAAGACTACAAATCAAGGATATAAAAGATTCATGATGAAAGAAATTCAGAAGATCCTTGACAGCAGAAGGAAAATAGGATCTAAATAAAGATTAGATAAGGTTTCGGCTTTATCAATCCAGGGGGAGATTGTTGGGTCAAAAAGGATTGATAAGAATTTCAACCGTAGTCTAATATCCTCCCTGCATTTTGGTTGACAACAAAGTACTGAAGGCTTTAGATGAAAGTACTGAAGAAAGAAGCTGACTGAAAGTACTGAAGACTAAAGTCCTGAAGATGTGCACACAAACATCTGAAGAATAACTTTGATGATTTACTCATCAGAAGTTGATTACTCTTTAGCAATTTCTATAGAAGCTTCCCACCGCCTATATACTTAAGTAGTTTGTTATTATATTAGTTTCTGACTACTTTATAGATATTTCTGTAACAAGTTCCAATACTACAGCTTGTTGTAGTATTATACTATTAGATTTATACTTCCTATGTACGTTTAGTTTTGTGTATAAATAGATGGGTTCACACCCACTATTACATACAAACTTCCACTTTATAATATATGAGAACCATTTAAGCATTCAAAACTGTTATATCATTTACTGTTTTGTTTCACATATACTCTTGTGATATTTATGTTTGTCCATTTGAGGTGGGGCATTTACTGAATCATAAAGTGAACTATTAACTTAGAACAATTACTTTTATTCCGCTGCACATTTACTTTGAAACATTAATTGTTCATAAGAACTGTTAAAAATAGATCCCACATTTATAGATAATAAATCAGTTGAGCACAAGTCAAGCTCTAGTTTAGAAAATTACTCACAAGCCGAGCTAGGGCTTTATAAAAAGAAATCCGAACGAACTGGATCTCGAGTTCAAGCTTTCTAAATATTAAACGAGTCGAGTTCAAACCTAAACAAACTTAGGCTCAGCTTGACTCTTTTACACCCGTAGTCACAAATTCCTAATTCTCATAAACAAAATGCAAAAGAACCCTCATTAGTAATAAACATCAGTGACGCAGCTCTTAAGGGGCGGGGAGGGGTGGCCGACCCCCTGAATTTTCACTCAGAAGTTTCGATTATATAGTATTCGTATAGAAATTCTTTGGAATATATGTTTTCGACCCCCCGAAACTAGTGATTTCCGATCTCCGGTGACTTCCGACCCCCGAAGTTTTGGGTCATGCTTCGCCACTAATAAACATCAAGGATTCTAAGGAATATTCAAATAAAATCATCAAAAATATTTACATGATTTTAAACTTTCATACCTACATCATAATTAACCACGAGTCGGAACAACGTAAACACCACTGGAGGAGCCGAAAACATTCGAGGCGGTGCGGCCAATTACCGACAGAAATCCGACAGAACCACCACCAACAGGCACTTGTTCATCAAGAAACAAATCCTCAGGAGTCCTAAACGCACCATGCACACACACAACACCCGTTCCAATCAACGTTGCCGTTATCAGAATCGTCCCCACGTTTGTTAACAAAATCACAATAACACTTAATATAACCAACAAACCTAGGATTTCACGGTTAGAAAACGTCCGTCCGAATACTACTAAAGGCGGAACAGACGGCTGAACAAGGTAGAAGAAGGTCCATGCAGAAAGGAGGCCTAGGAGAGTAATTAGAGATACCAGATTGCTTAATAGGGAGACGGTGATGATGGTGGCGATTATGGTGAGGTAATTGATGCGAAATTAGGCGTAGTTTTTTCGGATACGAGTGGTTGTGTCACACCCTCAAATTTCCACTGCGGAGTTTTACCGCGAGACGCATGTCAAGCCAGGATCCAAGTCAACGGTCACAATAAACAACACTATATGAAATATGTAAACTCAAAAACATAGTTTCCATAAAGTGACAACCATAGCAGAAGCATTTAAAGAATTTAATCAGCTACAAAACTGTGTTCCAAGTATTCAAGACACTTATTTCAAAACGTGCAACTAAGCCTAGACGCCAATGCAGACCCGTGCGCCTAGTCCAATCAGTGCTACCTTAGCGACCTGAGAAAACATGTCAAAAAGACGTCAACATATATAATGCTGGTGAGTTCACAGGTTTGTTCAATATGTTACCAAAATGTTTACCAAATGTTACCACAGTGTTGCTAAAGTGTTACCATGTCCATACTATATCAATGTTACCGAGTACGCTAGCTAGGCGTATACTTTGTTACTACTATGATCGGAAAACCATTACTAGACTGTTACAGTGTTCAGCCCGAGTGTTCAGCAATGTTTAGCAAGTTCGAGACAATATGCACCCGCCCGGCCCTCCAAGCCGTCGAGTGGGGCCTGTCAAACCCAATAGATCTATCCACATTTCCCCCGTTGTGTAACCCCGCACATTCATGGTTCCCCTAGGGACTTTCAAAGATCGTATAGCAACGTAAAGTTAAATCATAGTATGAAATATGTTACCAAAATAAGTTTAACGCATGTTTTCTCCCCCAAAAGTATAAGCAGTAAAAATGGGGCCGTGAACTCACCTTAAGTTGTGTTCTTCAATAATATAAGAAAGCCAAGCCCTTGATGATCCCAACTACCGGAGATCTATCAAAATGTTCACATAAGTGTTCCGACTAATAACCATAAGGTTATCTAGTCCCCGATTGTCCAGATCGTGACCAAGTATGTTTTAAAACGTGTTTTGAATGTTCAACCGACACACTAGACCGACCGGACATCCCGTTAGTGACTCAATACCCTAACTAATCGAGTATACATAGATTACACACAAGGTACAAGCATAAAACACTTAGTTTGCATCAAAAATCTCATATTTGATTGTATAGGGTCGAACCAGAGTTTTACAGTTCCACGTTCGCCCCTTTTTGCCACATTCGACCCTTGTTGAGCCACGTTCGACCCAATGAGACATATTCGACCTCAGTTGTCCAGGTTTGACCCTGGGATTCCACCTTCGACCCCACGACTGGTCGAAGGTGCCCAGGTTTGACCCTGGCAGAGTGTTTTTCCACAAAACGCTTCAAAACCATCCCCAAACATCATCAATCACAGCAGAAGTATGAATAACATATCCCCACAAAACCCCGCCAACTTTGCCCCAAAACCTATTCATTTTACACCTTTCCCAAAATGGCAAAAATTATGGAAATGTCACATCATGCATGAAATCTTTACCTAATTTGGAAACTTTTTGAAATCAATCCATAATCATCTTAAAATGCTCAGTTTATCGTGTATATGAAAACCCCATTAGTTCTATTGATAATACTAGCATGCAACAAGCCCTAGATTTATCAAAATCCCTAAATTCGACATAATATCATCATCCATCTAATTGTAACCTTAAAAAATCATAAACCCATAATAATAGCAGCCCTAGATCATGTTTCTAGCATTAGTACAGCAGCAAATCATTAAACAACACATAATATCACATAACACACCTTTAACATATGTTTATTGATATGAAAACCTATGTTTAATGATAAGGTTTAGGTTTAGGAAGATGTTTAAAAGGTTTTTAATCATAAAAACATCCTTAGAACAGATCTGGACATTTAGGGTTAGATGAAAACGAATCAAAATGCTTTAAAAAGGGTTTAGGATGAAGAACACACCTTGGATTCTTGATTAGATATTGTTTGTAGGTTAGATTATGAAAAACAAGAGCAAAAACTCCTTCCTCAGTGATTAAAATCGTTTGAGAGTGTTTAGAGACGGCTAGGGTTTGTGAAATGGTGAAAAATGACAAAGTGTGGGATTTATACTAACTCCACATTCGCCCCTTGCATGGGGTCGAAGGTGCCACCTTCGCTCCTTTACAAGGTCGAATGAACTTATTCTGTTGTTTGGTCCAGGTTCGCCCCTTATACAAGGGTCGAACTAAGGCTCATTTCCAGGTTCGCCCCCACGCCATCGGTCGAACTAGGAGTTGTGTTTTCCAGTTCTTCCAGTTTTGTCGTTTTAACGTATTTAAACACATTCTAACGTATGATCATGCAATCCTAGCACATGTTAAGCACATATAGGCACGTATAATCATGTTCACACCTTGTAGCACATATTATCATGTTATGTTACACGTGTGTTAATAATCTACCTGTCATACTTGATTCAGTTCATGTAATTTCGCCAACAATGGGACCGGTACTAGTGTATTTCCAAAATGACTCCCAATGATCCTCCAGATCATTGAACTCTGGACAATCCTAACATAACCCGACTCAACTAACAAAGTTAAGTCCATTTAAATGTTTTTCGCTAAGGTAGACTTATGTTTTACCAAAATGTTTAAGCCGAACATGCCGGGTGTCACATCATCCCCACGTTGAAAGAATTTTCGTCCTGAAAGTTGCATGAAGCCCAAAAATGAAAGAGACGAAAGGAAGGAAACGAAAAGAAAATTTACCGGTTGTCTCATCATCCCCACGTTGAAAGGAATCTCGCCCCGAGATTCATTCAGCTTCAGCAGTAACATGCCTAGACTCAAACGCACGCTTCGGAAAAAGATGAGGATACTTAGATTTCATCTGACCCTCCCGTTCCCACGTGAACTCCGGTCCACGATCCGAGTTCCAACGAACTTTAACGATGTGGATCTTACTCCGGCAAAGGCTACGAATCTTATAGTCGAGAATCTCAACAGGTTCCTCCACAATGCGAAGACAATCATCAACCTTGATCTCTTCCAGTGGCACAATAAGAGACTCATTAGCCAAACACTTCTTCAAGTTAAACACATGGAAGACGTTGTGAACACTACCGAGCTCCGCCGGTAAGTCAAGTCTGTATGCCACCGGTCCAATCCGTTCCAGGATTGCAAACGGTTCGACATAACGAGGGTTAAGCTTGCCACGCTTTCCAAAGCGTATGACGCCCTTCCATGGTGAAACTTTCAGAAGTACTGATGTGCTATGTATGGTCTATAAAAACTAAACTAACCTAGACACCTAGTAATATAAAACAGACTCAACTAAACTATACCACACGACAGGCAAGTGTACCTATCAATGCAGTACAGACTAAGTAAGTCCGAGTATCGAACCCACAGGACACAACTAGAAAACAAAACTAGACTCGACTAAGACTTAACAAAATTGGTTTTAAAAGTTGATTTTTTTGATTTTTGTAAATAATTAATTAAAATAAAATAAATAAAGTAAATAAGATAAATAGATAGCACGGATAAATGAGGAAAATATCAGGATAGGAAGGCAACTACCTAGGCCAAGAATCCTACATGCAAACTTACAACTCTTGGTAATGGAAACCTGAATGGCTACCAGATTCTAAAGATAACTTAAGAAGCCCTAAGACATGCTAGATCTCCTCCCGGTCTCACTAACACACCCCAAAGAATCCTAAAGAATAAAACACTGGCTATCTAGCTCGGATCACCTCCCGGTCTTACCTCACTAAGAATGTATAGGTACTCTAATGACTCGATCACCTCCCGGTCTCTCTAATCACAATACACCCTAAGATGTAAAGGAGTAATCTAATTGGGTTAATTATGACTTGGAATTGCAAGAAACTAAAGACAACTAGGAAAGGATCACCTCCCGGTCTCTCCCAAAACCTAACACCTAAAGCTCTAGACAACCCAACATTCCATCACCTCCCGGTCTCAAGAATGGAAGAATACTTAAGTCCTCTAAATTCTCTAATCAAGTTCCTATGGCTTTTGGTACCAAAACCATAAACTAAGCTACGAGCACAAAGCAGGCAACCCTAATAATCATCCAAACATGAAAGACATTCACTAAGACGATTATGGAATTATCAAAGATCATAAATTAGACTTAAGTACGCACACACATCATAATAAACACCAACCAAATCGTTACCAAACATTAACCATTCAAAAATAATCCATAAACCGAAAGTTAACAAACTAACATGCATTCATCATACAACCTAGGTAGTGGTTCAAGATTTAGCTACTCATAGTCATGGAAAGCGATAAAAACACAGGTTCAAAATAAAAATTAATCATGGTCTCAATATTCATGAACACAAAGTAAATAAATATAAAAACTAAAATTTATTATAGTCGAACCCGTAGCTCTAGTCTTGAACCCGTTCCTCCCTGGCCTTCAATTAATCTCTATCCTTGAGCTGCTGTTCGAGCGATCCTTCTGTCCCTTTGGCTGAATTTTACGGCTGCTATTGATCTTTCTGTTCGATGATAATTATATGTTATTCCCCACCGCTTTGAAGATAATATTATCTCTAAATAATGTGCAGCCAACATTGTGGCCTCCTTTCTCCACTTGGGCCACGAGCCCAACATTTCTTTTCTTTTATTTAATTATTATTGTTATTAATATTATTATTATTAATGTCATGTTTGCTCGACTTCGGGTGTTTTTGGCTCGACTAAAGTTTCTCGTTTACGTTCCAACGTCCATGAACACTTGCTCTCAAGTGTTCGTGCCTCGTTTAAAATTCTTTCGTTTTGAGCTCATTTCACACGAACACCTACAAAATAATTAAAATAATAAATACATAATAAAAATGACACAAAACGAATAAAAACTTGACCAAATAATATACAAAATACACGGGAAAAGAGATGTGTTTTACAACACATCAAGTACCCTGTCCCCGACTTGGAACTCCAAAGGTTTGCACCGGCGATCGGCATAACTCTTTTGACGATCCCGTGCAGCTGCCAACCGGCTACGAATTTGTACGATTTTCTCCGAAGTTTCGTACACCAGTTCCGGACCAGTGAGCTGGCTCTCGCCCACCTCGGCCCAACAAAGAGGAGATCAACATTTCCATCCGTAAAGAGCTTCGAACAGAGCTGCCTTGATACTAGAATGGTAACTGTTGTTGTAAGAGAACTTCACCAACGGTAGGTGTATCTCCCAACTTTTGCCAAAATCGATAGCACATGCCCGAAGCATGTCCTCCAAGGTTTGAATTGTCCGCTCACTCTGACCGTCAGTTTGCGGATGATAAGCCGTACTCATATCCAACTGAGTACCCAAAGCCTTGTGCAGAGCCTTCCGAAAACGCGAAGCAAAACGAGAATCACGATCAGAGATAATAGAAATAGGCACCCCGTGCCGAGAGACTACCTCCTTAAGGTAAAGTCGAGCCAACCGTTCGAGCCCATCAGTTTCCTTAGTAGGTAGGAAATGTGCCGATTTTGTCAACCCGTCGACAATCACCCAAATCATATCGCAACCACTTGGTGACTTCAGTAGTTTGGTGACAAAATCCATCGTGATTCGTTCCCACTTCCACCCTGGAATCTCAGGTTGTTGTAGGAGAGCAGACAACTTCTGGTACTCCACCTTGATTTTAGCACAAGTCAAGCACTTGCTCACGTAGAAGGCTATATCACCCTTCATGTTCGGCCACCAATAGAGTATCTTCAAATCCCGATACATCTTGTCGGAGCCTGGGTGAACAGAATACCGAGATTTGTGAGCTTCATCCAAGACAAGTTTCCGTAATCCCCCGAACAAAGGAACCCAAACACGCTCTGCGAAGTAATGTAGGCCATCGGACCTAAGTTCATGGTGCTTGTCAGCACTGTGCATAGTTTCAGCTTTAAGGTTTTCCTCCTTCAAAGCTTCCAGTTGTGCAGAACGAATTTAGTCAGGCAAAGAGGAATGAATAGTAAGCTGTAAAGCTTGAACACGACGAGGTTTCGCAGATTCCTTCCTGCTCAAGGCGTCCGCCACAACGTTCGCCTTGCTAGGATGATACTTAATAGCATAGTCATAATCATTCAGGAGTTCAACCCAGCGATGCTGCCGCATGTTTAACTCCTTCTGGTCGAAATTATGCTGGAGACTCTTGTGATCGGTGTATATGGTGCATTTGGTACCGTACAAGTAATGTCTCCAAATTTTCAAAGCAAAAACCACCGCACCTATTTCCAGATCATGGGTAGTATAGTTCTTCTCGTGAACCTTAAGTTGACGAGAAGCATAAGCAATGACCTTCTCGCGTTGCATCAACACGCAACTGAGGCCACGAATAGAAGCGTCACAGTACACAACAAAATCATCCGTACCCTTAAGTAGGGATAGGATAGGTGCAGAACAAAGTTTAAGCTTCAACATCTGAAATGCTGACTCCTGCAGTTCACCCCAGTCAAACTTTTGGTCCTTCTGGGTAAGAGAGGTGAGAGGTTGAGTGATCTTCGAAAATCCCTCAATGAAACGACGATAGTAACCCGCTAGACCTAGGAATTTCCGCACCTCAGATGGCGTCTTTGGTGCTTCCCAGTCTTTAATAGCTCCGATCTTAGCCGGATCGACGTGAATTCCCAGTTCGTTAACCACATGCCCTAGGAATTGAACTTCACGTAGCCAGAAATCACACTTTGAGAACTTAGCATACAACTACTCCCGTCTAAAAAGTTCCAAGAACAACCGCAAGTGTTTCTCATGGTCCGTCTTATTCTTAGAATAGACCAGAATGTCATCAATAAACACGATGACGAATTTGTCAAGATAAGGCTTGCAAACGCGGTTCATCAAGTCCATGAACACCGCCGATGCGTTAGTGATACCAAAAGGCATGACCAAGAACTCAAAATGGCCATAACGAGTACGAAATGTAGTCTTCGGAATGTCAGATTCCTGGACGCCCAACTGGTGATAACCAGATCGCAAATCAATTTTCGAATAATAACTAGAGCCCTGGAGCTAGTCAAAGAGATCATCAATACGAGGGAGAGGATAACGATTCTTGATGGTCACTTTGTTCAGCTCACGATAATCGATACACATGCGAAGACTTCCGTCCTTCTTCTTTACGAACAATATAGGAGCTCCCCACAGGGAAGAACTCGGTCGGATGAAACCCTTTTCCAAGAGTTCCTGCAACTGGCTGGACAACTCTTGCATCTCGGGAAGTGCAAGACGGTACGGAGCTCGGGCAATAGGATCTACACCCGGAGTGAGATCGATACCAAACTCGACCTGACGATGAGGAGGAAGACCAGGTAAGTCATCGGGAAACACATCAGGAAAGTCACGAACCACGGGGATATCTTCAATCTTCTTCTCATCATCAGACGAAACAGAAACAACTGCCAGAATGGCCGAATAACCCTTCCGAAGATACTTAAGGGCTTTCATACTAGAAATGATACTTAGCGGAGCACCGCTCTTCTCACCATGAACCAAAAGAGTCTCTCCATCAGGGAGAGGGATCCGAATGACCTTACCAAAACAAACGATCTCCGCACGGTACAACGATAACCAGTCCATGCCCACAACAACATCAAAACTACCCAAAGGTACCCGCATAAGGTCAATGGGAAATGACAAACCCGATAGTTCCAAGCGACATTCCCTAAGAATATGCGTCGCTTTAATGTTGTTACCATTAACCAATTCTATCAAGTACTTAGCCTCTAAAGGTGTGGGTACTATGTCAAGCAATCGACTAACGTCCACAAATATGAAACTCATATCGGCACCAGAATCAAACAAAACAGAAACGTAGCGATCATTAAGAAGGAACGTACCGTTAACCGTGTCAGGATCCTGCTTGGCCTCTGCAGAGCCAATGACGAAAGCACGCGCATTCCTGCCGCCACCTCCGTTGTTCCCGTTACCGTTCCCGCCTTTCGCATTCTCGCCCTGTCTCAGCTTGGGACAATCACGCTTGAAATGTCCCGTATCACCACAGTTATAACACCCCTGCTTTCATGGAGTCCCCTGAGCAGCAGGAGCAGGAGTAGCAGCAGGAGCCTGAGTCGAGGAAAGTGACACCCTGCAATCCTTAGCAAGGTGCCCCAACTGATGGCACCGATGACAATGAGCCCGATCATAACTCCCAGAGTGTTGATAACCACACTTGTTACACTTGGGATGCTTCCCAACATACCCACCCGACTTCTGCCCCGAAGACGACCCAGATGAATCAAACTTCTTCACCGGCTGAGACGGTGCTGGCACAACACTCTTCCCCACGTTATCCCACTTCCTCTTGTTCCCCTCAGAGCCCTTCACAGTAGTACCCTTAGGAGGCAAAACACCTTCTGCTACCTTCAGGTTAGTCATCCGATGAGCCGATCGAACAACTTCAGCAAGTGTGGGAAGATTCCTGGCAGGCACCAACCCTGCTATCTCCGGCACCAACCCAGAAATGTAATGCTCGATCCTCCTATACTTCGGTGTGTGTAGATCAGGACACAACACAGCTAACTCGTTCCGCCTCACAGTGTACTCCTCCATCTTAGACCCGGCCATTTTGTAGTTCCAAACCTCATGTTCCAACTTCTGTACTTCCTCTCTAGGACAGTACTCACTCTTCAAACGCTGCACGAAATCTGCCCAAAGCATGGCATGAGCTTCCCCCAAACCCATGTTCTGAGCCGTAGCATTCCACCACGATAACGCAAGATAGTTACACATCAAAAACACAGACTCAACCTTCTCCAACCACCGGAGCAGTCCCACCGCTCCGTCAGTTCCAGCAAAGTTATGGGGCTGACAGTCCCGAAACTTCTTATAAGAACACTGAGGTGGAGGTGGATTAACAGCAACACCTGAGACATGACACACGAATAAACCACAAAAGAAAAGACATGGCACCCAAGAATGAGGCAGAGTTGATAGGAATCAACTTACCACCTAGAACGTTATGTCCGGCCTAGAAAGCAGCCAAGGCCATATTCACTTGTTGCAACAAGTTGTTCAGCTCTTCTTGGGTCTTGTTGATGTTACCACGACCACCACCGCCGCCACGGCCACCACCACGTGCGCAAGACATAATCTGACAAATCAGAAATCGAGAGATTCCGATTCACCGCTAGTGTCAACCACTAGTAGTTTCAAAAGTCAACCTAGGCCCAATCCAGGACTATCCATGCAAAGTCAGAGTCCACTGGGATTTTCATGCATTTCAGTTTATGATTTCATGTGCACCCGAAATGATAAACTGTCACAACCTCAAATTTCCACTGCTGAGTTTATACCGCGAGGCGCATGACATACCAGGATCCCATAGCCATAAATCATATGAACGAACTCTAAATGCCGAAACCATTTAGTTCGTTTTCAAAAACCATGTTTAGTTAAGCTGCGGAAGCGTAAGCCAAATTTAAACCTTTTTAAAACCATGCGCAAAACAACGTGCCCAAATTAAAACCATATGTAGGATAACGTAAAAGCATAATATGTAATTTAGGTGTATGCCCAAGACCCCAAATGCAGTGAAGTGTACAGTGCGTTCTAATCGTGGCACCGAATGCTAACTACCTGCAAAAGCATGTATATCGTGGGTCACCAAACAATATTGGTGAGTTCACTAAGTAAAGAAGATGAGTAAGTAAATGCGCTGGTTTCTAAAACCACGAAACCAAGAAAAAGCGTAAATAACTAAGTTGGTTCCAAAAACCGTGTAACCACTAGTTCATCGCATGCCAAGGGTAGCTAACCCATTCATGATAACTAACACCGATATACCAAACTGCTAATGTACGTGTTGTCACGAATGTGAGCAGTTTGCCTTGCATCATTGCCTATCAACAATGATAATCTGTTAAGTTATAGTTCACTCCCGCACTCCCCCGAGCCGGTGTGAGGTTTGTCAGACCTATAGCGCTATCAACTAATAACCTGCTTGCCATAACCCGGCAACTCATTCGGTATGTGAAGGACTTACAGTGATAGTGTTGGTTTAGTTCATCAAGGACAAAGCTTGGAAACTAGCAAAACCCGACCCACACAAGGAGTCAAAACCCGACCCACACAAGGAGCCATAGCATCCCAACCCGGGATGTGTAAGTAGTCCCAAACCGGACTAGAAAAAGTTAAGTACGTTGTCTCAAACCCGAGACGCATGCTTTTGAGAAAAAGTAGTGAAACTCACCTTAGTATGCAAGCAAATAAATCCAACTCCAAAGTAGGGTGTGCTACCGACTCCCTAGTATATGTGTCACTAAGTAAGTATATGTGTAATACCATTACACCATATAACCCGTTTGTCCAAGACGTTTAATTGTTCAAAATCGTATATGTGACACCTAGTGATTCTACATGCATAAGTAAACCATACGGACCCGTTGGTGAGTATGTTGGTTATCATTAGTTCTACACTTCATATGCATCTCATATGAGTGCCCATTCAAGTACATGTCAAATACATACCACATAGGACTCCAATTAGTCACATAAACACATAATACACAATCTGCGTTTTTAGGACAGATCATGCGCCATGAAAACTAATTTATTTAAAATACTTAATCAACGAATTAAACTCCCAAATTTTTACTGAATATTCATTGGGGTTCGTTTGTTAATCCATATTTTTTTTTGTCTAAAAAACAAACACAAAAATTATGAAAAATCGTACATCACAGATGTGTCCAGAAAGTTTCTACAACAGGTCAGGTTAGTAGAAAAATTCCCAAAAATCATGTATTCATCCAAACGGGATGAATCCACTTGGTACATTACAGATGTGTCCAGAAAGTTTCTACAACAGGTCAGGTTAGTAGAAAAATTCCCAAAAATCATGTATTCATCCAAACGGGATGAATCCACTTGGAAAAGCCGAGTTATTCCAATGTTATCCTACTGTCCAAATTTCATAACTTAATTCCTTGTAAAACTTGAGTTATGATTGTTTAAAGTTGACTCAGTTTTGTTAAGCCGAAAATCTGATATGACCTTTAATCAAAGAAAATTCCAAAAACATGTCAAAAAACATCCAAATCATATGATTTTACCCATTCTAAAAATCTAAGACCATGTACAATCCATTAATGCAAAGAATTGATCAAAATCAACATTTTAATGTCACGTAACGGACCCTACAAGTTGACATTCAGATTCTGTTCAGTTTCTAATCATGCAATATTATCAATTATATCAAACCCTAGTTGCATATTAACCATCAATAACACCTAATAATCATCACACAACATCAATAAGAGCCACATCTGATCAAAACCCTAATGTTACATCATAAACATCATCATTCATAAACCCTAGGAGTCTAAAACATCTAGAACATGCATAGTCATGCAACCTATAAATTTTCTAATCGCATAGGATAATGTTTAACCCATTCAATCTTTATAAACTTCAAGTTTTAGTCTTTATAAAACGGTTTCAGACCTGGACAAAGTTAGTTATAAGGTTTTATAACATATTAAAGAAGATTAAAACACAATAGATTAAAGATTATACCGCATGTTCTGCAAAACAATCAACCGAATGCTCTTGAAGCTTCCCGATCGATGTTCTTGCACCTTAGCAGGTGTTTAGGGGTTAATATTTCGTAATAGGGCAGTAGGGGGCAATTAGGATTGAGTTTAGGGGCTGTATGAGGCTTAAGATTGTTTAAATAGGGTCTTAAGTCGGTTTAGTTGCGTCAGGATGCTGTGTGCGGCCACTCAGAGGGAGCGTGTGGCCGCTCGGAGAGAGTGAGCGGCCGCTCACTCCTCCCCAGCCCGCTCCGGGTGGCCTGCTTCGTTGCACAACCTGTTTTCTTTGATGTTTTCGCTATTTTGGACCATAATAAGTGTATCCCCATGTGTTAAGACCCCAAACATCCTAATGGTCCACCTTTAACGATTTTTATTAACGTATTCTGTTTAAGTTCACTAATAACATACAGTTTGCACATAGTTTCACAGAGTATCATAGAAGCACGTAATTGCAATCAATCTCAATCAATTAACTCACAATTATTTAACTTCATTGTTCACCAACGTCCGAGGTTCACTAATCATGTATATAGTCTGGTAATTCCCCGAATTACCACTTCATGCAGTTATTAATCTATAACTGTGCAACGTGTGTCCTATCTAGCTAACCCTAGTTAAGTATAATGCAAGGAATGTAACTAGAGTTTAGTTAAAGTGAGAACCTGAAATTGTGGGGTATCACATCATCCCCAAGTTGAAAAGAATTTCATCTTGAAATTCAGCAAGTAAACAATAAAGCCAGCTAAAAAAGTGTGCTTGGTTCTCGGATGTCACATCATCCCCAAGTTGAAAGGAATTTCACCCCGAAATTCACTTTAAGCGAGCTGCTTTATGTTTGGCGTTTGATCTATGAACAAGTTTAGGTTCAGTAAAGAGGTGCAAATATTTGAGCCGCATCTGATCTCTTCGCTCCCACGTGTATTCCGGTCCTAGACAGGAATTCCATCGTACCTTAATAATAGGTATAGTGCTTTGACTGAATTTCTTGACGCCCTGCTCAAGAATCTCCACCGGTTCTTCCACGAACCGTAGCTGGTCGTCCACCCGAATCTCCTCCAGTGGCATTACCAGTGTCGTATCCGATAGGAATTTCGTTAGGTTTGATACGTGGAATACATTGTGCCCTCCACTGGTTCATCAGGCAGGTTCAACCTGTAAGCTACTGGACCAATCCTTTTGAAAATATCTAATGGTCCAACGTATCGTGGGTTCAACTTTCCCCGTTTTCCAAAGCGTATCACACCCTTCCAAGGTGACACCTTTAATAGTAACTTGTCCCCAACCTGGAACTCAAAAGGTTTCCTACGCTTATCAGCGTAACTTTTCTGTCGATCACGAGCAGCAGCCATCCGGTTTCTGATTTGCACTATCTTCTCAGAAGTTTCGTGCACGAGTTCGGGACCTGTTAGCTGGCTATCCCCAACTTCAGTCCAGCAGACGGGAGACCTACACTTGCGTCCATAAAGTGCCTCAAAAGGCGCACACTGTATCGAAGTGTGGTAGCTGTTGTTATACGAGAATTCAATCAATGGCAAGTGCTTATCCAAACTGTTTCCAAAATCCACCACGCACGCTCGTAGCAGATCTTCCAATGTTTGGATGGTACGTTCACTCTGTCCATCCGTCTGTGGGTGATAGGCGGTGCTCATATCTAAGCGAGTCCCCAAAGCGTTTTGGAGAGTAGTCCAAAAATGAGAAGTGAATCGCGCATCGCGATCGGATATAATAGAAGTAGGCACCCCATGCCTAGAGACTACCTCCTTGATGTAGAGATTAGCTAGTTTCTCCTGCGAGTCCGTCTCCTTTATTGCCAGAAAGTGTGCCGGTTTGGTTAAACGATCCACGATAACCCAAATCATGTTATGGCCAGTTGGCGTTCTAGGAAGTTTTGTGATGAAATCCATAGAAATCCCGTCCCATTTTCACATAGGGATTTCTGGTTGCTGGAGTAGGCCTGAAGGTTTTTGATATTCAATCTTAACCTTCGCACATGTCAAGCACTTACTAACATAAGTGGCTATTTCAGCTTTCATGTTTGGCCACAAGTAAAGAGTTTTAAGATCTTGGTACATCTTGTCTGAACCAGGATGTACCGAATATCGAGAGGTGTGGGCTTCATCGAGCATCAGTTGTCTGAGATCCCTGAAACATGGTATCCAGACTCGATTCATAAAGTATTGAAGACCATTTGTCTTTAGTTCCAAGTGCTTATCAGCACCATGTAATGTTTCAAGCCTGATGTTTTCTTCCTTCAAGGCTTCGCCCTAGGCTTCACGTATCTTATCAGGAAGATTAGAATGTATGGTAAGTTGTAAAGCTCGCACCCGTTTAGGTTTCGTTTCCTTACGACTAAGGGCATCAGCTACTACGTTAGTTTTCACTGGATGATACTTGATGGCACAGTCATAATCATTCAGAAGCTCGACCCATCGACGCTGTCGCATGTTCAGCTCCTTCTGATCGAATATGTGTTGGAGGCTCTTGTGGTCAGTGTAGATCGTACACTTTGTCCCATAGAGATAATGCCTCCAGATCTTTAGAGCAAAAACCACTGCTCCCAGTTCCAAGTCATGGGTGGTGTAATTCTTCTCATGAACTTTAATTGACATGAGGCATACATGATTACCTTATCACGCTACATCAGCACACACCCTAACCCTTGGATAGACGCATCACAGTACACCACGAAGTCCTCTGTACCCTCAGGTAATGATAGTATAGGTGAAACTGCAAAGTTTCGCCTTCAATAATTGAAAAGCAGATTCTTGGGCATCTACCCACTTGTAAGTAATACCCTTCTGTGTCAAAGCAGTGAGGGGTTGAGCGATCTTAGAGAACCCCTCAATGAATCTGCGATAATATCCCGCAAGACCAAGAAACTGGCGCACCTCTGTAGGAGTCTTAGGAGCCTCCTACTTTTAATAGCATCAATCTTGGCGGGATCGACATGTATTCCTGCCTCGTTAACCACATGTCCAAGAAATTGGACTTCTCGAATCCAAATGTCACATTTAGAGAATTTTGCATATAACTGCTCATTTCTCAAAAGTTCCAAGATCAGCTGCAGGTGTTGCTCGTGCTCTTCCCTGCTCTTGGAATAAATCAGTATGTCATCTATGAACACTATGACGAATTTGTCCAAATAGGGCTTGCACACGTGGTTCATTAGATCCATGAACACAGCCGGTGCATTGGTTAGCCCAAATGGCATCACCAAAAACTCATAATGTCCATAACGAGTTTGAAAGGCTGTCTTCGCCACATCCTCCCCTCGAACTCTCAGCTGATGGTATCCTGACCTCAAGTCAATCTTAGAATAGAAACTCGACCCTTGCAGCTGTTCAAATAAGTCATCAATACGAGGCAAAGGGTAGCGGTTCTTAACCGTCACTTTGTTCAACTCCCGATAATCGATACACATGCAGAAACTCCCATCCTTCTTCTTAACAAACAGAACTGGAGCTCCCCATGGCGAAGAACTAGGTCTAATAAAGCCCCTATCCAATAGCTCTTGGAGTTGGGTAGACAGTTCTTGAAGTTCGCCTGGTGCTAGGCGGTATGGTGCGTGTGCAACTGGAGCTGCTCCAGGTACAAAAATCAATTTGAAACTCCACTTGAAGAACAGGTGGAAGTCCAGGTAGTTCCTCTGGGAAAACATCTAGGAATGCTCGGACTACTGGGATGTCCTCGATCTTAGTTTCAGTTTCTGCTCGAGTGTCAGATATGTTAGCCAAAATGGCTGGACACCCCTTACGGATACACTTCTGGGCTTTCAAAAAGGAGATGATGCCCACCATGGCACCACCACGATCACCCTGAATAGATAAAAGTTCTCAACTTGGGAGGGGGATACAAATAATCTTCTCCTGACAGAGAATTTCAGCGTGTTGCTTGGACAACAAGTCCATGCCAACCATGAGCTCAAAGCTACCTAGTGTGATAGGTAGGAGGTTGATGGCAAACAATTACCCATATAATTTGAGCTTACAGTCACAATGTATATGGGTTACCTCAATAGGCTTCCCATCAGCCAATTCTGTAGAGTACAGGGTATCAAGAAGAGTAGGAACTATCCCTAAATGTTTGCTAAGTTTCGATGACATAAAACTATAGTCCGCACCAGTATCATATGAAATAGAAGCAAGAGTGTCGTTCAAGGAACACGTACCTGTCATGACATTGTTATCAGTCCTGGCTTCCCCAGAGCCCATTACAAATGCTCTTCCCCGAACCCCATTTTTGTTGTTACCATTGTGGTTGTTGTTGTTGAAGGACTTATACCTCACACTATCCCACGTTCTCTTACTATCACCAAAAGTAGAAGATGAAGCACCATGCTTCGGAAAAGTACCATGCTCAACAGCCTCGTCAGTGAGTTTGCGAGCCAGGTGAAAGATTTGTAGGTGAGCTGCAGTGGCCAAGCCACGAATCTGAGGGACCCACCCTTTTAGTATGAAATTTGATCCGCTGGTAAAGTTAGTTAATTAGATTCAAGCATATAGTATCTAACTCCTGTAGCTTGGTAGTGTAGGCGTCGTTCTCAGACCCAACCGTCTTTAGATAACAAATTTCTAGATTTCACCACAGGGTGTTACGTTCTCCATCCAAGTATTTGTAACTCATCGAGTGTGCATGTAGCATACATTACCCCATCCTGCCTGGGGCAAATGCACATGACAAAGACTTATACTATCGAAGCAATCAGACGGTCTCCTTCAGTTCCGTTGGAGTTATCGAGGTTTAAATAAAAGGCTTGAAAATATGAAGGCAGGTTGTTGTTGTGACATGTGCACTCAAGGAATAAGAAAGTTCAAATGTGGAAGTTAGGGGAAACAAATGATTTACAAAATGGATCTTTACTAGCTTGGAAAGATGCGAGGGCCTCAACCACCCTATCGTTGATCATAAGAACTCAGTCTTATCTAAGTTAGCAAAGGGAAAGGAAAGAAAAGATAGGTAAGAAAAGGTAAGAGCCAATCGTTGCCATGCTCTGTCTAGATAGTAGAGCCTTCATCCTCACTTTCCATGTGCTCGTCCTGCTCAGGTTCCCCTTCCATCCCTTCTCCTTCCTCTTTCGCGATGTCAGTGTTATATGGTCCTCATCATGTACAGTCTCCTTCTCCGGTCCTGTGTAAGTCAGTTCAATGGTCAACAGCACCATTCGTTCCTCCAATCGTGATTATCAGTCACTGGTAGGTTTCGTCTTCCTTTGAGATATTGCACCGCATTTCTGGCCTTACATAACTCCCCAAGAGTGGGTGTAACAAGCCCCAATCTGATGTGTTCCCATGTGCTCGTCCTGCTCAGGTTCCCCTTCCATCCCTTCTCCTTCCTCTTTCGCGATGTCAGTGTTATATGGTCCTCATCATGTACAGTCTCCTTCTCCGGTCCTGTGTAAGTCAGTTCAATGGTCAACAGCACCATTCGTTCCTCCAATCGTGACTGTCAGTCACTGGTAGGTTTCGTCTTCCTTTGAGATATTGCACCGCATTGCTGGCCTTACATAACTCCCCAAGAGTGGGCGTAACAAGCCCCGATCTGATGTGTTCCCATGAAACTACTATATACTCACGAGGAACAGTGACAAGTTTGTTCTGTATCGCTCGCTCGTACATGGTGTAAATGTACTAGAGTAAGAATAAAATTCTATATGAGTAACCCAGTCTCGTTTGAGTTTCAAATGAAAGTAAGAAAGGTCAGATAACAAGGAACAGAAACTAATTGTCTCCTTGCTCAGTGAAAAAGGATAAGTCTCAGTATTTGACTTTCTTCGAATTTGATTTGGTTTAATAGTACCACGTCATGCGCATCGTGCAGCTTCCTATGTACGTGCGTCTCAATGCTCGCAAAGGCTCTCTCCCCTGTACTATTGTTGTTTCCTCATCCATGAGGTTTGTTAGGATACTAATCCCAGTAATGCGCCACCTGGTGGGACCCTGGGTCCCCACCAGTGACACGTTCAGAATCAGGTCTAGAACTAGAAGATAACATATCTCCCGAAACTATGTGTTGTAGATATATGTAGCTAAAAGCTAGTTATGCACTTAAGTTGTGAGTGTACTTATGCTATGATGATTATAGACTAGACTCAACATGCAGTCCTAGTTCACTATAACCAATGGCTCTGATACCAATCTGTCACACCCTCAAATTTCCACTACGGAGTTTATACCGTGAGGCGCATGACGTACCAGGATCCCATAGCCATAAGTCATATGAACGAACTCTAAATGCCGAAACCATTTAGTTCGTTTTCAAAAACCAAGTTTAGTTAAGCTGCGGAAGCGTAAGCCAAATTTAAACCTTTTTAAAACCATGCGCAAAACAACGCGCCCAAATTAAAACCATATGTAGGATAACGTAAAAGCATAATATGTAATTTAGGTGTATGCCCAAGACCCCAAATGCAGTGAAGTGTGCAGTGTGTTCTAATCGTGGCACCGGAAGCTAACTACCTGCAAAAGCATGTATATCGTGGGTCAACAAACAATGTTGGTGAGTTCACTAAGTAAAGAAGGTGAGTAAGTAAATGCGCTGGCTTCCAAAACCACGTAACCAACTAAAAGCGTAAATAATTAAGTTGGTTGCAAAAACCGTGTAACCACTAGTTCATCGTATGCCAAGGGTAGCTAACCCATTCATGATAACTAACACCGATATACCAAACTGCTAATGTACGCGTTGTCACAAATGTTAGCAGTTTGCCTTGCATCATTGCCTATCAACAATGATAATCTGTTAAGTTATAGTTCACTCCCGCACTCCCCCGAGCCGGTGTGAGGTTTGTCAGACCTAATAGCGCTATCAACTAATAACCCGCTTGCCATAACCCGTCAACTCATTCAGTATGTGAAGGACTTACAGTGATAGTATTGGTTTAGTTCATCAAACTCGAGTAAAACCCGACCCACACAAGGAGTAAAAACTCGACCCACACAAGGAGCCATAGCATCCCAACCCGGGATGTGTAAGTAGTCCCAAACCGGACTAGAAAAAAGTTAAGTACGTTGTCTCAAACCCAAGACGCATGCTTTTGAGAAAAGTAGTGAAACTCACCTTAGTATGCAAGCAAATAAATCCAACTCCAAAGTAGGGTGTGCTACCGACTCTCTAGTATATGTGTCACTAAGTAAGTATATGTGTAATACCATTACACCATATAACCTATTTGTCCAAGACGTTTAATTGTTCAAAATCGTATATGTGACACCTAGTGATTCTACATGCATAAGTAAACCCTACGGACCCGTTGGTGAGTATGTTGGTTATCATTTGTTCTACACTTCATATGCATCTCATATGAGTGCCCATTCAAGTACATGTCAAATACATACCACATAGGACTCCAATTAGTCACATAAACATATAATACACAATCTGTGTTTTTAGGACAGATAATGCGCCATGAAAACTAGTTTATTTAAAATACTTAATCAACAAATTAAACTCCCAAAGTTTTACTGAATACTCTTTGGGGTTCGTTTGTTAGTCCATATTTTTTTTATCTAAAAACCAAACACAACAATTATGAAAAATCATACATCACAGATATATCCAGAAAGTTTCTACAACAGGTCAGGTTAGTAGAAAAATTACCAAAAATCGTGTATTCATCCAAACGGGATGAATCTACTTGGAAAAGCCGAGTTATTTCAATGTTATCCTACTGTCCAAATTTCATAACTTAATTCCTTGTAAAACTTGAGTTATGATTGTTTAAAGTTGACTAAGTTTGTTAATCCAAAAAATCTGATATGACCTTTACTCAAAGAAAATTCCAAAAACATATCAAACAACATCCAAATCAGATGATTTTACCCATTCTAAAAAGATAAGACCATGTACAACCCAATAATGCAAAGAATTGGTCAAAGTCAACACTTTAATGTCACGTAACAGACCCTACAAGTTGACATTCAGATTCTGTCCAGTTTCTAATCATGCAATATTATCAATTATATCAAACCCTAGTTGCATATTAACCATCAATAACACCTAATAATCATCACACAACATCAATAAGAGCCACATCTGATCAAAACCCTAATGATACATCATAAACATCATCATTCATAAACCCTAGGAGTCTAAAACATCAAGAACATTCATAGTCATGCAACCTATAAATTTTCTAATCGCATAGGATTATGTTTAACCCATTCAACCTTTATAAACTTCAAGTTTTAATCTTTATAAAAGGGTTTCAGACCTGGACAAACTTAGTTATAAGGTTTTATAACATATTAAAGAAGATTATAACACAATAGATTAAAGATTATACCGCAAGTTCTTCGAAACAATCAACCGAATGCTCTTGAAGCTTCCCGATCGATGTTCTTGCGCCTTAGCAAGTGTTTAGGGGTTAATATTTCGTAATAGGGAAGTAGGGGGCGATTAGGGTTGAGTTTAGGGGTTGTATGAGGCTTAAGATTGTTTAAATAGGGTTTTAAGTCGGTTTAGTTGCGTCAGGATGCTGCGCGCGGCCGCTCAGAGGGAGCGCGCGGCCGCTCATAGGGAGCGTGTGGCCGCTCGGAGTGAGTGAGTGGCCACTCACTCCTCCCCGGCCCGCTCCGAGTGGCTTGCTTCGTTGTACAGCCTGTTTTCTTCGATGTTTTCACTATTTTGGACCATAATAAGTGTATCCCCATGTGTTAAGACCCCAACCATCCTAATGGTCCACCTTTAACGATTTTTATTAACGTATTCGGTTTAAGTTCACGTAATCACATACAGTTTGCACATAGTTTCACAGAGTTTCATAGAAGCACGTAATTGCAATCAATCTCAATCAATTAACTCACAATTATTTAACTTCATTGTTCACCAACGTCCGAGGTTCACTAATCATGTATATAGTCTGGTAATTCCCCGAATTACTACTTCATGTAGTTATTAACCTATAACTGTGCAACGTGTGTCCTATCTAGCTAACCCTAGTTAAGTATAATGCAAGGAATGTAACTAGAGTTTAGTTAAAGTGAGAACCTGAAATTGCGGGGTATCACATAAACTGCTCTACATGGTCCTCCAAGTGTTCCCCGAATACTGGCACCTAGTAACATGCTACTACAAGCATATGTGTGCAAGAACATGTGTAAGCAAGTGCGTCTATTGGAGCATATAGGGGAGATGTCCGAATCCTGGACAGATCTCAAGAGTACGCAAAACCACTCCAATACACGACACCGCTGAGCAAGATTTAACTAGTCAGTTCCTTCTTCTTCAAATCCCGAAGAAGAAGGTAAGAGTAAGGAAAGTCCAAGTAAGAACGGATGATGTAACACAGAATAGCGATGATGATGTAAAGACACCCCGACAAAGTTACCACGTATCCCAAAACCGACTCAAGTATGTGACCGTCTACTGTTTGTGTGACTCGGCTATAGACCAGACTCTACATGCAGTCCGAGTTCACTATAACCATTGGCTCTGATACCAATCTGTCACACCCTCAAATTTCCACTGCGGAGTTTTATCACGAGGCGCTTGACAAACCAGGATCCAAGTCAACTGTAACATCGCCAAATTTTCAAATTATAATACGTATATTATTTTCATAATGTGCCTAAGTTTTATTTCCCGACCACACAACTTATCTATATATATACATATATATACATATAATAATAATAATAATTTTATCATGTATTAAATGGACACCCTTACTTGAGCCCAACCATGCCTAAACCCAACTTACAATACCAACCCATCCCTTCTACCTTATTTGGAGCCCACAAGCCCAAGACCCAAGGCCCAAGGCCCTTCAGGCCGGCCCAAACACCCCTTTACTGCTTTTAACAAAAAAAAGAGTGTGTCCAGCCGGGTTTCGAACCGGAGACCTCTCTCACACACACACGCGTTTACACCACCTGGACCACACCCTTATTTGATTTTAAACCAACTTTAAAAACATATTAACATACCCTCATTTCCCTCCTCCTTCCCTTCCTAAACATTAAATAGCAGCAACAGCATAACCTTCCATCTTTTGACCAGTTAATTGGCACGTTTAACGCGAAATTTATCATGGATTGATTTAACAGCTTGATTATCGGCCTATCACAACCAATTTCACTATCAATTGGCCTTCAATTATTACCAATTTTGAACCCTTGATGCGTCAAACTTAATAACTCGGTCAACAATTTCCAAATCGAACACCAAGATATTTCCCTATAAATTGAAGACCCTCTAGCCTGCTACATTCGCCGAACTATCTCTCTCAACTCTCAATTTCACTTAAAAATTCTTCTGTTCTTGGTTTTGATCGCGTGTTTGACTTTTTAACGTGACCGGCTAATCGAGCTCAATACAACCTTGTGAGTATAATTATTGTTGTGGGGTTTGTTCATCGGCAACCATACATCAAAAGCCCTAACATTAATCGGGTTAAGGATGTGTGGATTGTTCGATTGAAAAAGCGAGGGCTCGAGATTTTGAATTGGGGATAAACTGATTTAAGATAATGTTTTTATTTTAGTTAAACAGAGTTAAATCACAACCACAGGCCTAGGCCAAGTGGTTGTGATCGATGCTTGTAACCACAGGCCTAGGGGGTGGTGCTTTCGAGTCCCGATTTGGGCGCCCCTTTTTCCATTTTTTTTCACCTTTTTATTCAAACTAATATATATATATATATATATATATATTACATTTAATCTTGTAAATTCATTTTTAATTATTAAAACCTTGTTTTAAAATCTAAAAAAATTATTTTTAACAAATCTGATGTCAAAGTTTTATCTACAATTTTTATTTTTCTGAAATTCATTTATTTAATATTTATAATAATTAAATCAATTTTATACTATTATATTTATAAAAATCCATTAAAATATCAAAACAATTTTATTAATTTCTACAAAATTATCCTATGTTTGTACAATGTTGAACTTTACTGAAATGATTTTTAAATCAGAAAAATCATTTATTTTATATTTTTAATCAATTTTTGTTAGATTTAATCATAATTAAATCATAATAAATTCAATTTTTATTATTTTTGCACCAAAATTTTATACAATTTATTTTTAAATATTTAGAACAGAAATATGATTTTTAAAATAATAATTCTTTAATTTTAGTATTTTTAAATATTAAAGTTAAATTTTGGCAATTTGTAATAAATAGATTTAAAAATCTATTTTAAAGGAAATAATTTTATAAAAATTATTTTTATACTTCAAACATATTATTGTGAGCATTCTAAAATTCAAATTTTATAAAAAGACTTTCTTTTATTTAATTATCAAATTTCCCTTTATTTAATTAACATTTTATTTTAAATTCAACAGTTGGATATCTCCAAATCGAAACCCTAGAATATACTTATAAACTAGTTAGACTTAGACTTATTTGTTGCCTTATACATAGGGTAATACTTGGCAATCTATTGGGCTACACTTATACTATTCCTCAATACCTAATACTATACCGAGGTGAGTTTACGTAACCATGTTTATGCGATTCTTTATACTTGCAACAATTATTTAAGCAATTCAACATGCATGTCTAGTAGTAAACTTTATTGCCTCATGGATTAGCCAACAGTTTCAACGAGTTTCAACGAGTTTCAACATTTACATAATCATTAGCTATGGCCAAGCCGGCGATACTCAATAATAGATCTATTGGATTGACAATCCCACCCGGATACGTGTACCTCCTACATAGGTAACGTGGGTAATTGTTATCGTTCAACATATTACTAAGGTGAACCGTAGATGACGGGATGGACCTAAACTAGTCGGAGGTTTGATTATGTCAACATATTATACTATTCATGTAGACTTAAATTTACGATAGACATACGAATTGCTAAACTTTTATACTTAAACTATATGCTTAACATGGCTTATGTATTCTCACCAACTTCTAGTTGACCCCCCCATTTTTCCAAACTCAACAGGAAATACTGATGCTTGAAGTCTAGAGCTAGCATGAGGAGATATTTGAAGCTTTGTTGATTACTTGATGTAGACTTTAACGTAATTCAATATTGAAATGTATTAAAGGATTATTTAAACTTATGTACTACCATGAGCTACTGAACAATCATTCATACGTGGCACCTCGATGTTTCCGCCATCGGTTGGGGTGTTACATCAACGGTCACAATAAACAACACTATATGAAATACGTAAACTCAAAAACATAGTTTCCATAAAGTGACAACCATAGCGGAAGTATTTAAAGAATTTAATCAGCTACAAAACTGTGTTCCAAGTATTTAAGACACTTATTTCAAAACGTGCAACTAAGTCTAGACGCCAATGCAGACCCGTGCGCCTAGTCCAATTAGTGCTACCTTAGCGATCTGAGAAAACATGCCAAAAAGACGTCAACATATATAATGCTGGTGAGTTCACAGGTTTGTTCAATATGTTACCAAATTGTTACCAAATGTTACCACAGTGTTGCCAAAGTGTTACCATGTCCATACTATATCAATGTTACCGAGTACGCTAGCTAGGCGTATATTTTGTTACTACTACAATTGGAAAACCATTACTAGACTGTTACAGTGTTCAGCCCGAGTGTTCAGCAATGTTTAGCAAGTTCGAGACAATATGGACCCGCCCGACCCTCCAAGCCGTCGAGTGGGGCCTGTCAACCTAATAGATCTATCCACATTTCCCCCGTTGTGCAACTCCGCACATTCATGGTTTCACCCGGGACTTTCAAAGATCGTATAGCAATGTAAAGTTAAATCATAGTATGACATATGTTACCAAAATAAGTTTAGCGCATGTTTTCTCCCCTAAAAGTAAAAGCTGGTAAAAGTGGGGCCGTGAACTCACCTTAAGTTGTGTTCTTCAATAATATAAGAAAGCCAAGCCCTTGATGATCCCAACTACCAGAGATCTATCAAAATGTTCACATAAGTGTTCCGACTAATAACCATAAGGTTATTCAGTCCCCGGTTGTCCAGATCGTGACCACGTATGTTTTAAAACGTGTTTTGAATGTTCAACCGACACACTAGACCGACACGACATCCCGTTGGTGACTCATTACCCTAACTAATCACGTATACATAGATTACACACAAGGTTCAAGCATAAAACACTTAGTTTGCATCAAAAATCTCATTTTTGATTGTATAGGTCGAACCAGAATTTTACAGTTCCACGTTCGCCCCTTTTTGCCACATTCGACCCTTTTTACACACAAGGTTCAAGCATAAAACACTTAGTTTGCACCAACAACGGGACCCGGTACTAGTGTATTTCCAAAACGACTCCCAATGATTCTCCAGATCATTGAACCCTGGACAATCCTAACATAACCCGACTCAACTAACCCAGTTAAGTCCATTTATAAATGTTTTTCGCTAAGGTAGACTTATGTTTTACCAAAATGTTTAAGCTGAACATGCCGGGTGTCACAGGTTGTGTTGGAGATGGATTCGGGTTTTGAGAATGACGTACGGTCAATGAGCTCGGGCCATGGACGTCGATCGGAGAGGGCAGACCGGATGTGGTTGAGGAAGGCACGGATGAGGGGGGTGGTGCTTTGGGGATGGGGTGGTGAGGTGGTGAGGTTTTTGGAGCTAGAGACGGGGAGGATTGGTGGTGATGGGGTGGCCATATATAGTTAGGTTAGGTTGGGTGCATGGATTTGCATGGGAATATGAGAAGGCCGGGGTGAGAATGGAGTGGTTCAAGGGTTTGGACATTGTGCATTAGAAGGTTGTACGTTGTGTTTTAAGGGTTGTAATTTGTTAGAATGTGGAAAGATAGAAATAGACGGTGGAAATCGTTTTTATATTTTGAAGGTGGTATATAGTTCAACAACTAATTTATATTTTTTTCGTGTTTGTTAAAAAAAGTTGACTGCATAAAGGTGTTCAATAAGGCAATACTTAGTGGCCTGCAAGATTAGCACCTCTCCCCCACTATATGACTGGCTTAATCAAAAAGTAGGTTTTCAGGTGTTAAAAATTTAACGATGAAGGCCAATTTTCCAAAATTAAGGCTCTTCAAAGCCCCTATGTAGCAGTGTTGGAGCGCTAATTTTGTTTTAAGCCCCCATAAGCGTTCGAGTACGCATGGTCTAATTACATGTTTTTAGATGATTAGGTGTAATTTTTCACTCAATAGCGCCCTCTTTTGTTTCAATAGCATCATTAGAGAGGCGCTATTTTTTAGAATCTCGCTTGAAAGATCATTTTTTAATTCCGTCAACGATTCATGGATGTTGTTGTTGGGTCAAATAGTCTTCTATCTTGTCTCTTAAACCACTTGCTGGTTCATGCAACACCATATCTAGCAGGGCAATGTTTTCCCATGATTGTTCCTTAACTGTTTCTTCGATCCTCTCTACTTCATTGCAAATATCTTCATCTTTTCTCTTTTCTGTTAGTGACCAAGCGCTGGATAAAGACTTAACATCTGATGTATTAGCAAAGTGATAGTATGATCTATTTGCCATTTTTATAGATGAAGTTTAAAATATGTACTGTGTGGAATTTATAGATAAATTTTAGGTTGGATATGAAAATATTTATAGAAATAATTTCGAAAGATAATTAATTTCACGCGATTTTGGTATAATTATTTAAATCTCTGATTTGTTAAACTGATAGTTGATTATTTCGGCTATTCGTTTTCCAAAGCATTCCTCCATTTATGTTTCACAACTTGTATAGACTTTTTAGATACTATTGACGTTTTGAAATCAATTAAATAATCATTATAAGAAAACCTTTCGTTTAACACGTTAACCCAAGTATAATAACTATTCTACCGTATGACCTTTCATCTTCACGCGTTGTCAGTCTATAAAATAGTAAAGACATCCGGAAGTTCATCATAAACGATTTTAATTAATATTAACATTTACATTTTAGTCTTCAACAATTGCATCAATGGCAGCCCCAAGTAATAACCGTGAAGATGAAATGAAAGAATTTGTTCTTAATCAAATTACAGCACAATACTATCAAGATTTGAAGACTACAAGAGACTTGAAGATTTGTTTTGACCGTTTGCACTTGGGCACATTTGACCGAGACGATGTTCAACGGATTTTAAAGTCAATGCCTTCGACTGCTGTTCGTGATTTGTCGGTGTTGTGCAATTCAGAGTCCGGTATTAAGGATGTAAAACTTTTGGCAAGATTCAAAGATCTACACGCACAGCTTGAAGCCTCAATGGAATTGAAGCTTAAGTTTATTAATTCCTTTAACTAGCCGTGGATACCATCCATCGCATATCAATGAGTTAATACGCATATTGAGTTTCATATGCCTAAAGTTCTTAAAGTTCAAGAATAAAAGGAATTGCAGCTTCAAAGGAATTGAAGCTTAACTTTATTAATTCCTAATGTATATTCATATATATAAACAGATGTTATGAAGATGGAAATCATACTGTATATTGATGTTTAAAATTGATTATATTTGTTTTGTTTAACGTTGATTATATATGGTTTTTTATATATGGCTACATATTGACTACAACTTTTTAATCCGTCTGTAGACTTTTTGTTCCTTAGTTGTAACCTTTCAGTTATTAAACATCTGATCAGTGTTATTAACTGTTGTCGTGGAAGGAACAGACGTTACACAATGCGGTATTTCTTTCAACAGTAGTTAACAGTGGCCCTGCTTATGTTTTTATGTATATATGATTATTATAAAAGATATAAACAGACGTTGCCAAACAGTGGTTCTTCGCAACAGCGGATAAGGCTGGACTCACTCCTCCCGTGTGTTTTCACACGAGATTCCACCTAGTATCTATCTATAATTTTCATAATAGGAGAAGCGTGAGTGACGTCAGAAAGCTGATGTGTCAGCCGGAGAGAGTGGCCACCAATGCCTGTATGATGCTGTAGGTGCATATGTGCGACTAATGCTTTGGATTGGATAAATCATATGTTTTTGTTTTCTGTCGTTGGTGCGAAGGAAGGTTTTGGATGGTGCGAAGGAGGGTTTTCAAAGGTGCGAAGGAAGAATTTTGGGCGAATGAAGACTGTTTATTATGTAGTTTGGTTCGACCGTTCACAATGGGCGAACCTGCACATTCGCACGAACAAAGTGGGCGAATGTGCAGTCTATAAATAGGCAAACTCAGTTTTTGTAGTTAACTTTGAGTCATTTATTTCCCGCCACTTTCTGAATTCTCTCTGTAACTTTTTATAAACTTGTTTTGCGTCTAATCCTTGATTGTAATCACTTTTCTACGTGTATTCAAGTTTGATTATTAATGAAAACGTTTGAAAATGATGATTTGTGTGTGTTTATCTGATTAGTTATCATTTTGTGCTGGTTTTGGGGATTCCACACCCAAAACTAAATTGTTTGATTGTCTTTGTAGCTTATCGATCCTTTCACGCGCTTACAGATGCAAACACTGACGTCATTAAGCCCGTTAAAAAAATTCAAAAAAGGGGTGGGCCACGTGAAACCACCGCTGTTCCCCCCAACAGCAGTTCTCAATCGCTGCGTCTGCCAACCAACAACAAACCTTTACTAATATATACTCTCAGCTATTTTAGGCCCTAAGTTTTTGAATTTTGAGGGGGGAAATTTAAATACACGTAGGGAAACGTGCCTCATCAGCTTCCTATATATAAGCACATAACCAATGCACCCATTTCTTTTTATCAGCTTTGAATTTTCTACTAAAAAAGATTTTCAAATTTCCCTCTTAAAAGTTCAAACAATGTCGACGTCAATGGAAGATGAAGAAACCCATGGCACTTTTATTCGTGATCTCAATCCAGCCAAAGACATGTGGCACCTGAAGGCTCGTGTCATAAGAAAATGGAACACAGCCTATAAGTTGGAAGTTATATTCATTGATGAGCAGGTAAACTTTCTAAGTTGCTTTATTTTGTTATTCTTCCAGACGTGGTTTTTTGTGCATTCTTTTTACATTCTGTTTTAAGGAGCTGCAGGGTGATAAGATTCAAGGTTTTGCCAAGTCTTCTTTTATGCAACTTTTTGACAGTCAACTTGAAGAAGATGGTGTGGTTGTCTTATCTATGTTTGGTGTTGGTGAAAACAAGGACATTTAAAGAGTTGTAGGACATCAATATAAAATCATTTTTTATCGTTGTACAATTGTGAAACATGTTAAGGGCTGGGAAGGTGTTGAGTATGGTTTTAACTTCTTACCTTTTAAAGAAATTCTTGACGGAGAAGCCAAGAATCTGTTGAGCGTTGGTTTGTATTTTGTTTTTTTATTTTTGAACAAAGATTAACATTCAGTTTACCTGAACATTGTTCCTTTTAAACTTATCAGATGTTTGCCAAAACTGTGTGTTTCTTTTTATAGATGTTGCTGGTAGCGTCATTTGGTGTGTTGACTTGGATGTGTATGGAGAAGCTCCTAATGAAACCAAACGGATGGATCTTGATCTTTAGGACTTAGAGTAAGTGTTTTTGTTGAAATTATTATACAGTCTTCTTGTAAAGTATATCATCTGCTATTCAGATACCTAACACTTAACAAAAATATTCTGTTTTTAAGGTGAGTCTTATGTTTCAATGGTTGTAAACAATCATTGTTAGAATTGCAAATTTATTTTCTGTAATAAATGTTATGATGAAATTGATCTATGATTGACTATTTTGAATCTTATGTGGAACACATTTATTGATGTAATAAATTATCTGTAATTAATTTTTGTATACATTCAGGTTTTTTCAATTTTTTTACATCTATGGTTCTTTTGTGTTGTTTTAGAGGTACGACGTTAAGATGTACATTGTGGAACTCTTATGCAATACAGTTTAAGGTGCTTATTTCCAACATCACTGAGGAGCATCTACTCGCAATTATCCAGCATGGAAGGGTTAGAAACTGGAAGGGTAAGTTTTGTTTCATTTTTGTTATTTTAAAAAGATTTTATTATAAATGAAGTCATAAAGGTATGTGTGTTATGAAATTTATAGAACGAATTACAGTTCAAACTGATAAGTATGGATCTCGCCTCTTTCTGAATCAAGGAATAGATGAGGTTTCTGACCTAAGCAGGATGTGCTATTTTATTATATTCCTATAAGCAAATTTAAAATTAATTTGCTTTAGCTTTTAGATGTAATTTGTTCCATATTTATGTAGCTTGGTGTTGAAACAAGAACAAGAGTCTGGATGTACTTCTCAAACCGTTCTTTCTTCCCAGACTGTTTATCCAATGCGTCAGGAATTCATAGTTGGAACATTAAAGAGGCGTGTTGACGAGCTGATCGACATTCAAGAGGTTTCAATATTTTATACCTGCCTATTATATGTCTTCATTTTACTATGTGTTTCTATTGTTTAAAAGTGTATGTTGAATATACATTTTGTTTGCAGCCGATGTCTTTTGTTGTCGTTGTCACTGTAAAAAGTGTTGAAGAAAGCTGGGGTTGGTTTTATGCTGCCTGCCGGAAGTGTAATAAGAAAGTTTTAAGTAAATCCGAGTATTTGCAAGATGCTGAAGTTGTTTGCGAAGCATTTCTCAAATTGCCTGCTACTGCCTTGGTTTGTAGGAAATGCGAGTGTGAATGTACTTCCATTACCACAAGTATGTAAATCAGTACATGTATAAACTTTTTTGGTTTGCAGATTTTTCATTTCAGTTCATGCGGATTTTTTAGATAAATTTTGTTTTATTTGTTTTAGGTTCAAGTTGCAGATAAGGGTTCAAGATGAATCTGGTAGTGTATCATTTGTGATGTTTGATAAAGATGTGATGAGGATCATTGGAGTTGCTGCCTGTGATATTAGGGAAAGGCAGTTGAGGGAAAGCGATACAAAACGTTTGCCGCATGAGTTGTCTCGGATTGTTGAAAAGAAATTGGCTTTTAAGATTGATCTTTCTGATTTCAATCTTACAAATGACTACCATCTTTACATTGTGGTTAAAATTTGTGATGATCCTGTCATAATTGAAGAGTTGGTTTCTGGATATGAGAATGTACACGATAATTCCGGCCCAGGAATTTATTCTAATTTTTTTGTAATAAGGATTTATTTTCAATAGATGTTCAAATCTATTATGTTTCCATAATATGTGAGCAATCTTTAGGTCACTCAGGAAGTTTGTCAAAACAAACCTGTTAACCTTTCAGAATCTTCGCAAGTTGGGTTACAAGTTACTTCTAAGGTATTTAAGAGGGTTTGTCCAAGTATTTGTAATTTGTTTCTGCAACTTGTATTGTTATTTAACCTTTTATTAACTATTTGGTTTTTTTTTTTGAAGGATGTTTTATGTGTTGGCTCTGTTGTGGATACTGTTACAAGTCCCAATGGTATTGAGGATTTTGAGAATGTAAATGTTGGTGAGCATACTTTTTCAAGCAAAAGATTGAAGAAGAAGCCAACTAGATTTAAAAGTTAGGAACTTATTGTTAATGTATTCTTATGTGTGTTTAGTGTTTTCAGTTGTAAGTTTTTGTTAACATCTTTAAAGTTAAGCTTATGTATGTTAATTTTGTACATACTGGTTTAACATTTTCGAATGGATATATTTTAGTTAAAAGTTGTTTGTTAACAACTGTTTTTGCTTTGGATGTTATTGTATTTTAATTTCATCTGTTTAAACTTCTTTTATACAATATCTGTTCAAACAATAGTGTCTCGAGTATATTTATGCTATCTTTACATCTAGAATCTTCATCTGTACAGTGGCCATCAAAGACCTTTAGGGTTGTGTCGACTGTTTGTAATTCTGAATTTTAAAACACTGATGTAAGTTAAATATATATACCTTCGTTAATATCTGTTGTTGCAGTTTATGTTATGTTATTTTAGGGTGAGTCTGTTTGAACTTCTGTTATCTAATATCTGTATAAACAACAGTGTCTCGATTATTATTTTATAATAAAGAATATTAAATTTTTTAATAGTTATAGAGCCAATTTTATTAGATGTTGATAAACACTATGTAACATATGGTACCACAACATTATTTAGTTTTTTTCTAAATGTTGAAAATTATAGACTTTTATTAAATTTCAGTAAATATTAGTTACGCTGAGTATATTTTATGTCATTAGTTTGTCATTTAAATATTATAATATATTTAAAATATAATATAAGTTTTCAATAGAAAGTATATAATTACATATCTTCTAAAAGCCAAATCATTTGCAACAACAATAGTTTTAATTGTTTATTTAATATAAAAAGATTAATGTTTAAATTAATGGTATCTTTCCATCTAGATCCTTCATTTGTACAGTGACCATTAAAGACTTTTAGGGCTGTGCCGACTGTTTGTAATTATGAATTTGAAAAGACTTGTGTAATTTAAATTTAAACTTGATGTTAGGATAAAAAGTATTAAACAGATGGTTATAATAAGTTGTAAACAAAAACAGATGTTGAATTTTTATTGTTATTAAATATATGTTCATTTTTTAAATTTATAGGAACTATAAAAGGTTAAAATCATTTGGAAGAATAATTTTTTGTAATTCTTTTTTTAAAACCAAGAAGAATAATGTTTAAATTTATGGTAACCTTCCATCTAGATCCTTCATCTGTACAGTGGTCATCACACTTTTTAAGGACTGTGTAGAGTGTTTGTATTTTGTAATTATGAATTTGACAAGACTATTGTTATTTAAATTTATATATTTTTTTCTTTAGATATTTATTTTGTCATTGAAATATTATTTATTTAAAATATAATAAGTCTTCAATATAAACTATATAAATACATATCCTATGGAGAACATTATTTTTTTAGAATAAAAGACTTCAAATCATTTGTAACAACAATAGTTTTACTTTTTTAGTTTTAATATAAAAAGATTAATGTTTTTTTGATGGTATCTTTCTATCTAGATCCTTTATTTGTACAGTGACCATTAATGATTTTTAGGGTTGTGCCGACTGTTTGTAATTACGAATTTGAAAAGACTTGTGGAATTTAAATTTCAACTTATTTGGTTAGATATTTTATTACAAGTTAAGTGTTAGAAAGTCTGTTTTAAAACTCTAGTTAAGTCATCTTTCGATCTTCAGTTGAAAATTCTAATGTATCATAGTTATTTGACAACATCTGTTTACAAATCATCCAAAATTGTATATCTTGACCTTAGAATAGGTTTCAATAAGAAAGTTAAAATATAACTCATTGTGAATATAAACAATTATTACAAATTTTAATAATACTGATTTTTTTAAATATTTTTGTTGGATCAGTAATGCTCTTGATGTTTTGCTTGCTAGTGAACACTTATGTGTTTAGCAAGTTCAATCAGATTTGCACAACAAAATGAGTGAGTAAAGTTACACTATCAACAGGAGTTATTACTCCCCCTTGATGTTTGAAAACTAAAGACAAGTTTAATGAGAATATAAGTATTGAATGTGAATGGTAATAAACACTTAAATAGATTCTCAATAAATGAGATGGAAATAACAATAATAAGCTTTGAAGGATTCAGTTTCAATTAAAATCAATGTCTAAAACAGAGGGATGAACCCATCTATTTATAGACTTACAAAATACATGAACCTTGCCAAAAAGCAAGTCTGTAACAAGTTGCAACAAGTTGCATTCTTGGAACTTGCACAAAAAGATAAAGTAATACGAAACAAATAAACTACTGAAACATAATGCGGTGGAAAGATTCTGGTACAAGTGCTGATGAATGACAAACTACTGATGAGTAGTTTGTCTTTAGTAGTTCTTCAGTGAACTTGTCTGGTTAGAATTCAGAACTTCTGATACTTCTTCTTCAGTACTTGTTGAATCCTTCTTTAGTACTTTAGTCTTCTTTCTTCAGTAGTTCTATACTTAGAATATTTTGACAGAAGTATGAATTAGACTAAGGTTTGCAAAAGTGGTTTCCTCAATCCTTTTTGTCCTAACAATCTCCCCCTGGATTGATGAAGCCAAAACCTTTTCTAATTCCTTATTGTTTTATTCTGTCATTCACAATCTTCCATATCTCCTTGAACATGGAATTCTTCAGTTGATTCAGCTGTTCATCAGTGAGAGATCCCCTTTGAGGTTCCAAATGTTAAATTGTAAGCAAGTCCTGAGTTGATAGATTCTTCAGTTCATTCATGGACTTGTAGGCCTTGCTTGTAGGATCTCTTCTTGTCACCAATGCTGAGTTGTCATCAGTAAAGGACCATCTGATGATCAGCACTTTAGAATTGTTAAAATCTGAAGTATAGGGAACCATGCTGGATCCCTGGGATGTTCCTGAGTGTTGGATGTTTTCTATTTCTGTGACTCTCAGGTGGGATTCACTTATGTCTTCTTTTTGCACCACATCAGGTAATTTGAAAGTAGGTAAATGATGTTCAATAACTACCTTTGTGTGCAGTCTATCAGTTATAGTTTTCTGGATTTGGTATGAAAATGTTGAAGGATCCCTAAATTGTGTTATCAGATGATTTTCTTCAATATCAAAGTCTCCTTGAACAACTGTGTTTCCTTCTAGCAACACCATCTTGAAATCAGTCTTTGTATTGTCCTCTGGCTTTCTCTTGGTAGCTGGTCTTTGTTTGACACCAGAAGTTCTAACTAATGAAGTTGATACTTCAAAAGTTTTGAACTTCTCTGGATTAGCAGCCTTGGCAGCCTTGTATTTCTTGTATGTGTCCAGTAGTTTGTCTTCTCTCCATTTTGACACAGAGGCTTTTGAACCATAGTCATTAGCTACCAGTTCTTCAATCATTTCTGCTCTCTTGGCTTTTCTATTTTTCTCTGTTGCAGTTTTGTCAGCAACAAGTTGAGCTCTTCTGGTTAGCTCATCCACTGAGAGCCCTTTGAGTGAATAGGCTTTTGTTTTGTTGTTCTTTGTTATAAAAGACACCAGTTGTTGTCTTTTGTCTTCTTCAGCAACTCTCTCTGTTTCAGCTTGCCTATTCAACTCTGCTTCATAAGCTTGAAGCTTTTCATTTAAGCTTAAGTCTTCCCTTGCTTCCAAGTTGTTCCAGATCTCTTCTTCCTTAGCCTTTCTTTGGGCTCAATTAAACTCTTCTCTAGTAGTTCTTTGGACATTGAAATTGGAGAAGGGTTCAGCACAGTCATTGTTGTTGTTGTTGGCCTTGGAATAGGAGTTGGTTGTTGTTGTTCAATTGGTTTGGAAGGCTCTTCAGCTGTTTGTATGTTGGAAGTGTTAACTGCTGAAGTCTTGACAGAAGTGTCAACTACTGAAGGATTGTCTTCAGTACTTTCAGAGTCTTCAGCAGTTTCTTCATTATGGCCTTGGGAAGTTTCAACTTCAACTTCAGTTCCAGAAATAAGCCTTTGTTGATCTTCTTTTTGTTTTTGGGCTTTTTCTAGAAGTTATTGTTGCTGTAGAGCCACTCTTGCCTTTATCCTGGCTTCCAGTGACTTCTTAGGTTCCTTAATCTTCTCCCCCTTTTTGGCTTCATCCACTTCTGGAAGCCTGCCAAGTTGAGAAGTTCTACCAGTGAGTGTAGCAAGCTGTCTTGAGTTGTTGTCAATCTTGTTGGACAGCTCACCAAGTTTCTTGTTGATCACCTCAAATTGAGTTTTGGTTGACAACTCCAAAGCAGTTGTGAAGGATTGGAGGTGATTGGCAATGAGGGTGTTCATCAACTGGTATAGGGGACCATTTGGGCTGCATAGTTGATTCAGGTCTATGCTTGATAACCCAGGAAATTAGCTAGGCATTTTTAGTGAGGGGTGTGTTTTTGGGTGATCTTCATGTTGTACAGAAGATGCCACTTTAGGGGAATCAGGGATCAAGTGGTCTTTAACCTGATCTGGTGTGACCAGCTCTTTGAGCTTAGAGACACCAGGTGCAGGACCTTCACTAGCAGCCGTCAATTCAAGTTTGGTGGAGTGTGAATCATCATCCAAATTAATGGAATCATCTGAATCCCTGCTTACTTCCTCAATGAGGACATTATCAGTTATATCATGAGCTGGGCCCAACCCAGTTGCATGTACCTCTTGTTCATGGTTCAGAGGATTTCCTACCTCAGGCATTAAGCCTTCATCAGTAGTTGCCACAAATGAGGTCTTAGCAATGTTACTTCTTTCCTCAGATCCACCACTGGGTGGTATATGAGTAGTAGCAGCCTCAAATGTACCTAAAGTCTCTAAGTTTGGGCTTAGAAACCCTGGTTCATCCTCATCTCTTGGGTTAGGGCTATGGACATCCACATCCATGTCAAAGTCTGAAGGTATGTCCCCTGTTTGATGTGGTTGTTGGGGACTGACATGTTCTGATGGGATGGTCTCTTTTAGCCCAGAGAGAAGTTTGGCAATTTCTAAGGCTTCAGATTCAGAAGTTTGTGGTACTGGTTCAGTAGTTTGGGCTAATGGTTTAGGTGTTTCAAAAGAAGAGTCAATGGGGATTGTTTTCTTAAATTTCTTTCTTTTGAATAGAATTGTGATTGGTGCTCTAGTGGGTGTTTGAGATGGATGAGACTGAGAGGATGTTTTCAAGTGCATATTGCACATTGGCAAGTTCAGGCATCTCAACTTCCTGAACTACCTTTCTTTTAAGGCTGGTGGGTTTTGGTTTTTGTTGTTTAGGTTTCTTGGCCTTTTTGGGTGAAGGTTTGGAAGATGAGGGTTCCATGGGGACTGTTGTATGTTCCCCTTGGTCATCTTATGGCCAGGCAGCCGGTTTATTGTGCCTAGAGTATGCTTGTGAGGTTAATGGGTTTAAAACAGTTGTTTTACCCACAAGCACCTCTTCTCCAAGTTCTTTTATTATGCATTGCATAATGAACCTTGGATACAACAAAAACTTCTTTTTAGAATTGAGATGATGTAACACCAACTCATTAAAGAAAAGTGCTGATGCCCTGAATTTTGTTTCATTCACAATGGAATGAAAAATAGGTTGAAAAGTAGAGGACATCTGATCATAAGATCCAGTTTTTGGACTAAAACACATTATTATGTAATGAAACAAAAGTTTATATTTTGGTTCAAATAATTTCTTAAAAAAGGTTGCATGTGAGAAAGTACCTTGGTAACCACACTCTGTGATGGTCAGATGAATTTCAGAGTTTGAAAATTGATCTGGGGCATCCACATCATCAAGACCCAGTTAAATTCCCAAAGTTGCTTGTGTGATTGCCATTCTTCTCCCTTGGATATATGAATTGAGGGAGATCACTTGATTATTCACTGTCACCGTCTCCGCATTTGCCCAGAATCATTTAGAGTTTCAGTGTGGATTGGAGGATCAATGGTGAGGGCAGTGAAGTATTGGGATTTAACGACTAAATCAATGATTTCATTGTATTGGGACCAGACTTCATGTTTCTCGAAGTAGCCTCTTTGATTGTGTCCCTGTTTCAGTATTAGAGCCATGTGGTTTGTGTGTGGGTCAATCGAACAGTGTTCTTGTTTGCAGGTTCAGGGTTTGAGAGTATTTTTGAGATAGAAGGAGGGATTTTTTTTTCTTTTTAAAAGGATAAGTGTTGGAAAAGGTGTTTATCAGAAGTTTGTAACCGCCCTAGGTCAAAATTCTGAAGTGGGAAATGTCTGATTTGCCCTTAATGACAAAACTGCTGATGAAGAATAATTATCATCAGTAGTTCCCATTTTCTCTTCAGTAGTTTGTTAACAACTGATGAGAATGTTTATAAACACTTTATTCATAACTTCTGAAGATTATTTTATCAGAAGTTACTCATTTTTCAGAAAATATTCCCATACTGATGTTTTTGTTCATCAGTAGTTTCTCTCTTTTTGTTTTTCAGAGGTTTTCGACTAAAAACAGATGTAAGTGAAAAATAAAAGTATGTGCAGAATTGTTGTCTACAAGCAATGGTGTCTTGGTTTATTTGATTCCATAATCAAGAAGTTGATATTGGAGCCATTGTATCTGTGATGTACAACTTGCAGCTGCAATGTATTCAGCTTCAGCAGTTGAAGTTGCAACAATTGCCAGGACACTAGACAATTTCCCAAGAATTGATAACCACCAGATGTTGATTTTCTTGACATTTTGCACCCTACATAGTCACTATCTGAAAAAGCTGATAACTTGGTATTGCCAGAAGCAGGATACGAAATTCCAAGTGTAGGAGTTCCTTTAAGATATCTGAAGATTCTTTTGACTGCAATTAGGTGTGATTCCCTAGGAGCTGATTGATATCTAGCACAGACACATGTTGAAAACATAATATCTGGTCTAGAAACAGTTAGATACAAAACGAAACCTATCATACATCTATACATGGTTTGATCAACTTGTTTTCCTTGATCATCTGGTTCAACTTGTGTGGTAGGCGTCATGGGAGTGGAACATGATTTACAGTCTTGTACAGAAAATTTGTTCAATAATTCTTTAACATATTTAGATTGATGTATAAAAGTTCCATTTGTTTGTTGTTTAATCTGCAGTCCTAAAAAGTACTGCAGTTCTCCCGTTGTACTCATCTCAAATTTTGATTGCATGAGTTTCTTAAATTCATCACACAATTTTGTGTTTGTTGAACCAAATATGTTATCATCAACATAAATTTGAACAAGTAAGACATGATTTCCAACATTTTTAATGAAAAGAGTTTTATCAATGTAGCCTCTTGTAAAGTTATTTTTGAGCAAAAAGTTGGAAAGTGTTTCATACCAGGCTCTTGGAGCCTGTTTTAGCCCATAGATAGCTTTGTCAAGCTTGTACACCCACTCAGGATGAGAAGGATCCTCAAACCCAGGTGTCTAACAAACATACACTTCCTCTTTGATTTTTCCATACAAAAAGGCACTCTTAACATCCATTTGAAAAACTTTTATTTTGTTGGAAATGGCATAGGCCAGAAATAACCTGATGGCTTCAAGCCTTGCAACTGGAGCAAAGGTTTCATCATAATCAATTCCTTATTCTTGAGAGTAACCTTGTACCACCAGTCTTGCCTTGTTCTTAATGATCATACCTGTTTGTTCCTAAAAACCCATCTTGTGCCAATTGGTAGCTTGTTTGGTGGTAAGGGACAGATTTCCCAAACCTGTTGCTTCTTGAATTGAAGCAACTCATCTTGCATAGCCTCCACCCAATTGTTATCTTTGACGGCTTCTTGGTACTTCTTAGGTTCCAACTGAGAAATGAATGCTGAGAAGAAGCAAAAGTTGGAAAGCTGGTTTCTTGTAAGAACACCTGATGCAATATCACCCATGATTTGTTCCAATGGATGATCTTTGTGTTCAATCAGTTGTTGTAAACCACTGACAGCTGTAGGTGGCTCTTGTACTTCATCAAACAAACCACTGAGGTTTATAATGTCTGGTTTAGCTATTTGAACATCTTCAGTAGTTGTAGGAGCTGAAGTAGATGTTTGAGTTTGTACATTAGCAGTTGTTGAATCAGAAGTTTGTGAAACTTCTGAAGGCTTGAACGTTGACTTAATGACTGTATTAGGAGTCCATGGTGCTGGATCCTCATCATCAAACCTCTGATCACCATAATAAGTAGGTTTAGATGAAGTGACAGTCTTTTCAGGTCCGAAATGGAAGCTGTCAAGGTCAAAGAGTTCAGTAGGATGTGCTGGAATAAGAATGTGTTTTGACTCATTGAACTTGACATTCAGTGTTTCTTCTACTATCTTGGTTCTTGAGTTAAAAACCTTGCAGGCTTTTCTAGTTGAAGAATAACCAAGAAAATAACCTGAATCAACTTTAGCAGCAAACTTTGAAATAGAGTCTTTAATGTTTAGAATGAAACATTGACATCAAAAAGCCCTGAAAAAGGAGATAAGGGGCTTTATGCCATGAAGAACTTCATAGGTAGTCTTGGAGTGTCTCTTGTTGACAAGTACTCTATTTTGAACATAACATGTAGTGTTAACTGCTTCAGCCCAGAAATACAATGGTAGGCCTGAATCAGCTAACATAGTTCTTGCTGCTCAATCAATGTCCTTTTCTTCCTTTCTACCACACCATTTTGTTCAGGAGTTCTGGGAACACAGAATTGTCTAATAATCCCTTTAGACAAACAAAATTCATCCAGATTTTTGTTCCTGAACTCTGTCCCATTATCACTTCTAATGGCTTTGACATATAGAGAATATTGTTTCTCTACTTGTAGAATGAAGAACTTGATGATTTCAGCTGCCTCATCCTTGGAAAATAAGAAGAATACCCATGTGAATCTTGAATAGTCATCAATGATGACCAAGCAGTACTTCTTCTTACCAATGCTCATGATTTTTACTGGCCCAAATAAGTCCATATGGAGTAATTGAAGACATGCAGTTGTTTTTGATTCTTCAATAGACTTATAGGAGGACTTATGCTGCTTTCCCTTTAAACAGGATACAAGTGTTCTTGACACTGGTATACTTTCAAAGGTAGACCTCTGACCAAGCCCATTTTTGTGACTTTATTTATGGTTTTAAAGTTCACATGGCCAAGTCTCCTGTGCCAGAGATCAGTCTCTGAAGTTGATGCCTTTGAGAAGAAACATGCAGTGTTGTTCAGTACTTTGTCCTTTTCAATGTCCACTGCATAGACATTGCCACATCTGTTGGCTATCAATAAAGTATGATCTTCAATGATCTTCTCTATCAACTTCTGGCCTTCTGGTGATAAAAATCTTGCATGTTGTCTTTGTGAAAAAAGGAAGAATATCCTTTATCACACATTTGTGACACACTCAGCAAGTTGTACTCAAGGTTTTCAACCAGATTGACCTTTCAAAAACTGTATTTTTCCAGAGGAGACATTGCCATGTCCTAGCACATATCCCTTGGCATTGTTCCCAAAGGATACATATCCTTCTCTTTGACTGATAATGTTGTTTTTCATGTATCTGCATCCTGTCATGTGCATTGATCCTCCACTGTCAGCATACCAAATGCTATTTAACCCTCTGGAGACCCTCTGCACAAAGTAGCAAATTAGTTAGATTTAGGTACCCAAGCCAGTTTGGCTTTGGGTTTACTCTTGAGAACATTAACAGTTTGTTCTTGACCAGGTTGAGGAATCCATGTCTTTTTGGCAATGGATTTTTCATTATGTCACACCCTCAAAATCCACTTGCGGAGTTTTACCGCGAGGCGCATGACAAACCAGGATCCAAACCAACGATCACAATAAACAAGTCTAAATGAATATAATGCAATTTCAAAACATAGTTTAAAATCCCCGTTTACAGCGGAAGCTTATTCAAAACAGTATCTCAAAGTAACCAAATGTTCAACATATGAAAACCATGCGACTCTAACTAGACGCCGTACAGACGAGTGCGCCCTAGTCCAGTAGTGCTACCTTAGCGACCTGAGAAAACATGTAAAAGTTTACGTCAGCACAAAAATGCTGGTGAGTTTACAGGTTTTGTAATCCAAGTACCAAGTCCACCTGTCCATACTATAACAAATCGAAAACCAGTGTACGCTAGCTAGGCGTATGTTTTGTTACTACCACGATTGGAAAACCATTACTAACACGCATACCAGATGTTGTGCCCGAAAAGTAAACCAGTTGTTCCTGTTGTTCCTGTTTGAGACAATATGCACTCGCCCGGCCCTCCAAGCCGACGAGCGGGGTTGGTCACTCCCAATAGCGCTATTCACATTTCCCCGTTGTGCAAACCCGCACATTCATGGTTCCCCCCGGGACTTCCAAAGATCGTGTAGTACACAATAGAAACCCATAGTATGACATTAGTTACCAAATAATCGTTTTAACACATATTTTCTCCCCCGAAAGTATGAAACCAGTTTAAAAGAGGGGCCGTAAACTCACCTTAAGTTGCGTTACTCCTTAACCCGAGTAAACTCAGCTGCTATGCTAGTCCCGTAAAGCGGCGACCTAACATATGACAGTTACAAGTACTTAGACTAATAACCCGCAGGTTAATTAGTCCCTAGATGTCCAGACCATAACCAAGTTCGTTTGAAAACACCGTGACTGTTTAACTGACCCAAAGTACAAGACTTGACATCCCATTGGTGACCCGAGACTTCCCGTGTTAGGTTTACGCTCTCAATCATGAAATCATGCAATCACACTTAACATACGTTAACGCACAACAAGTTATAGCACATAGTTCACGTATCACCGAATTACATCCAAACATATGTTACCAAGTTATTAGATATGTTACGGGGTTCCTAGCATGTTCCTACATGTCAAATCGGGTCTCGGAATGCTAATTTATACCTACAGCAGCAGTACACGCGTTTAGAAAAGTCAACTAGCATTTAGGTTGGTCAACTGGCATTTAGGAAGGCTAATCACATGTAACTACTAGCATTTAGGGCTAATTGCATGTAACTACTAGCATTTAGGGCTATACCACATGTAACTACTAGCATTTAGGGCTATACCACATGTATCAACTAGCATTTAGGGCTATACCACATGTATCAACTAGCATTTAGGGCTATACCACATGTATCAACTAGCAATTAGGGCTAATCGCATGTAAGTATTAGCAATTAGGCCCTAATCGCATGAAAGACTGGCGATTGGCCTTCTAATCGCCTCTAACATAGGCGATTAGGATTGCTAATCGCCTGTAACCTTGCTGTTCCAGTTTTTCGCGCGTTTAACGCTCCAAATCAGATCCAGAACGTGTGTAACCACCCAATATCATCCCAAACACTATCCTAAACATGTTTCAACTAAAACCCTTCGTTTTGCCTCGTATTATCAGCCCTGCATGCAATCACGTAATCCAAACACCATTCACATAGCATGCAACATCATACTAACATGCGTAACTATAACCCTAATAATCAATTCTCAGATTTTATCATCATAATATCATTATTATTCTGATCTAACATAATAACATGTCATTCATTCATCTTGAATCTTAAAAACCCTAGCTTTCTAATCATAAACACCCATAACACATGTATACTAGTTAAAATCCGATTAACAACACTTATTAACGATTTTCAGAAAGCTTTTCCGTTTTAGAACAGGTCTGGACCATTAGGGATTGATTATAAACGTTTATAAAGATTCATGGATGGTAACCAAACCTTAGATTTGTGAAAGAATGATGGATTAAGCTTGAAACCTTGTGTTTTGATCAAAAATCGCGTTCCAGAGGTTGTGTGTGTGTTGGGGCAGGTTATGGGACGACTAGGGTTTGTATAATGAAGTTTATGAGGTCAAGTATGGTATTTATAGTCGTTTTTAGTCGTCCAGCCCGTAACACGCGATTATGCAGCTTTACACGCGATTAGGAATCCTAATCGCATGAACAGTAATGTATTTGGGCCTAATCGCATGAACAGTCATGCATTTGGCCCCTAATCGCATGAACAGTCATGCATTTGGGCCTAATCGCATGAACAGTCATGCATTTGGCCCCCTAATCGCCCATAGGGGCTAGTTTCGTGTGTTTTGCACGTTAAACCCCGTTTTAACATATGTTAACACATATTCACATACCGACAAGTCACATAATGATTGTAAACACATAACACTTGTAAATACACATATTCACACTCGTTCACCAATTCCCGGGACTCGAGACTTGTATGTTCCGTATGCCCTGACGATCCTACAAATCGTCACCGTTTGTACACTTGGTTAAGGACTGACATCTAATGAACCTCTAGACCAACATCCAATGATCTTCTAGACTAAACGATAGTTCCCGAACCATAACCCGACTTAACTAACCCAGTTAAGTACAATATACGCGTGACTCGCTAAGGTAGACTTTCATCTAGACAACGTTGTTAACCAGAATTTGCCGGGTGTCACACATTAAGAGCAATGGTAGTATCCTTTTGAGGACCACCATCAACCTTGGTTCAGTAGTTGTACCATATACATGAGATCTTTAATCTTAGCAGTTTGTGAAACTGCTGATGATGTAGGTCTAACTACTGAAAGAGAATTTTGAGAAAAAGATTTTTGTTGAGATTTCATCTTTTTCTGAGAAAAGGTGTTTGCTGGTTGTTGTTTCTTGGGAGAAAAAGTTTCTTCAAAATCATTTTTGATTTGTTTTCCCACAACCAGTTGTGAAATTTTCTTGTTGTACTGAATTCCTTTTCTATATCTGCAAAATTCTGTCTTGTGGTTAAATAGACCATAGATTTCACATTCTTTTGCCTTTTCTTTTTCATTTGAAGGCAAATTTCTGACTGTTTTGATTTGTTTTAGGTCATCAGTAGTTTTCAGGTTCTCAACTCCTGATGTAAATGAAACTACTGATGGCTTAATGTCAGATTTTATCAGTACTTCTGAAGAACTTTCTTTGTGAGTTTTTATAAAGTTTTCATGAAAAGTGTGCATTCTTTCTCTTTAGAAGTTTCACCTGAAACAATTTTTCTCCCATCTTCAGTAGTTTTGGGGGAAAAATCTGTTGGTGTTTCAGTGTGATTGTACCCTATGCTAAACCTAACATTTGAAGCACTTTGTTTGTTAAGCAGCAGTAGGTACCCTTTACAAGATTCTACCCATTTTTCACAAGTAACCTTGGTGTCAGCATGCTCTTTTCTGACATTTCCTAGGTCATCTATCATGATTTTATGATGTGCTTGGGTTTCAATAGCATTGTTAGTTAATTTAGAATTTTCTTTTGCCTTTCCAGCAAGTTTTCTTTCTAAATCACATTTCATCTGAGTGAATTTTCTCTCAGAGTCATTTGCTTTGCCTTGTAAGTGCACATTAGTCTCTCTTATGAGAGCAAAAGATTCTTTACATGATGTTGAACAAAGTTTTGTTAAAGATTCTTTTGATACCTGAGACAGGGCAGATTTTGAGGTGCAGCCATCAAATGCCATTAAGGCAAAATTCTTTCTGCCATTGTCAGGTTCTCCCTAGTTGATGTCAAACATTTTGTTGTCTGCATCAGGATTGCACTCAGTAGTGTGAAAAGGAAGACTGCTCCAGTCAACATACCCTGAGGTAAACAAACTTTGTTGTGAGGGTTGCTGAGTCTGTGGAGGTTGTTGAGCAGCTGGAATGGGAGGGATTGATTGTTGGCTCTGCATCTGTTGAGCAGGCATCTGTACATATTGTACTTGTGGCACATATTGGATTCGTGGAGCTTCAGCCTGTACAAAATGTGCACTCGCCTATGTTCCATTATTCCTATTATAACTAGGGTTAAACTGATTTCCAGACTGAGATTGGTTATAGCTAGAGCTTCTACACTCTCTAGCAATGTGTCCCAACTTCAGACACTTGTGACATCTAAGTTTAGATTTGTCAAAACCAATTTTTGTAGAACTGTTTAGTCCTGGAAATTTCTTTCCTGACCTTTTATAAAATTTGTTTGTTTTAATACTTAACATGGCCAGTTAGTGTAAGATGTCCATTTCTTCTAAGTCATCATTGCTGAAAGTTTTTAAATCATCCATGATAAAACACATGTTATCAGCAGTTTGACTATATTCATCATTGTCATAACCTGGGAATGATCTTTCTGATGAGATCCCAGCAGTTATGTCAATGTGGTCAAAAGATCCAAAACTATTTGAACAAGTAGGTGAATCTTGTGCCAATAGTGCTGTACTACCTGGTAGATAGTCATCAGCAGTTTTAACAGAACTTTGCAGTTTCTTCTTTTGATCGATTTCTCTTTCAAAAGTTAGCAATCTCCCATGTAATTTTGTAAGAGTGAGGGAGCTAAAGTCTGGTGAGGATCTAAGGACTATAGAATATGTTTCCCATTTTTCAGGTAAAGACCTTAAAAATCTATGAAGCATAGATACAGTTGTGTAGGTCTGACCATTTAATTTTAGCTCAGATATTAATGAGTAGAATCTTTCAAATTGTTGAGTTAAAGTTTCCCCATTTATATGAGCAAAAGTTTCATATTGTTGAGCCAAGATTTCTATGGTGTTGGCAATCACCTCTTCAGTTCCTCTAAACTGTTCTTTTAGGCAGTCCCAAAGCTCTTTGGCACTATCACAATGTAATAGTCCAGAGTAGATTTCATTTGGAAGTGCCATTGCCAACATAGAGAAAGCTTTAGCATCAAGCTCAAGTTTTAGGAAATCATTATCTGTATAGTCCTTTGGGTCTTTTGGTATTTCTACTTTAGTTTCAAGATTAATATTCTCCTTTGCCAGATATTGTATTCATTTCTAACTAGCATAGCAGGTTTATTGGCAGAACCAGTATTGTGTGGATCCATTTTAAAGAGTATTGAATTGTCAAATATCTCTTAAAGTGATGGATGTTCATAAAAGTGAACTTTTAATCCTTTAATGAATATCAATAAGAGCTTGTGTCTGATTCTCAATGTGTTAGATTGATATGTGATCAGATAAACCAGTGCTCTGATACCATTTGTTGGATCAGTAATGCTCTTGATGTTTTGCTTGCTAGTGAACACTTATGTGATTAGCAAGTTCAGTCAGATTTGCACAGCGGAATGAGTGAGTAAAGTTACACTATCAACAGGAGTTATTATTCCCCCTTGATGTTTGAAAACTAAAGACAAGTTTAATGAGAATCTAAGTATTGAATGTGAATGGTAATAAATACTCAAATAGATTCTCAATAAATGAAATGGAAATAACAATAATAAGCTTTGAAGGATTTCAGTTTCAATTAAAATCAATGTCTAAAACAGAGGGATGAACCCATCTATTTATATACTTACAAAATACATGAACCTTTCCAAAAAGCAAGTCTGTAACAAGTTGCAACAAGTTGCATTCTTGGAACTTGCACAAAAAGATAAAGTAATACTAAACAAATAAACTACTGAAACATAAGGCGGTGGAAAGATTCTGGTACAAGTGCTGATGAATGACAAACTACTGATGAGTAGTTTGTCTTCAGTAGTTCTTCAGTGAACTTGTCTGGTTAGACTTCAGAACATCTGATACTTCTTCTTCAGTACTTGTTGAATCCTTCTTCAGTACTTTAGTCTTCTTTGTTCAGTAGTTCTATACTTAGAATATTTTGACAGAAATATGAATTAGACTAAGGTTTGCAAAAGTGGTTTCCTCAATCCTTTTTGTCCTAGCAATTTTTATTTCTATTAACATAGTTTATGTTAATAATATCTTTTTTTACGTCAAAATTATTTAGTTTTTTGTAAATGCTGGAAATTATTTCATCTACCGTGAGTATATTTTATGTTATTTCATCTACCGTGAGTATATTTTATGTTATTTCATCTGTAGGCTCGTTATCATAGACTTTTATTGAATTTCAATAAATATTAGTTAAACTGAGTATGTTCTATGTCATTAGTTTGTCATTTAAATATTATTTATTTAAAATATAATATAAGTTTTCAATAGAAAGTATATGCAACAACAATAGTTTTAAATTTTAATTCTTTATTTGATATAAAAAGATTACTGTTTAAATTGATGGTATCTTTCCATCTAGATCCTTCATTTGTACAGTGAGCATTAAAGACTTTTAGGGCTGTGCCGACTTTTTGTAATTATGAATTTGAAAAGACTTGTGTAATTTAAATTTAAACTTATTTCATTAGATATTGATTACAAGTTAAGTCTTAAAAAGTCTGTTTTAAAATTCTGGTTACATCATATTTTGACCTTCAGTTGAAAATTCTAATGGATCACACTTGTGTGACAACATCTGTTTACAAGTCATCAAAAAGTGTATATCTTGACGTTAGAGTATGTTTCAATAGGAAATTTTATTTTTAGGTCATTTAAACTAATGATTATATTCATACTAATAATTTAAAAAGTAATGCATTGTGAATAAAAACTGTTATTACAATCTTTAATAATACTGGTTTTTTAAGTAATGTTATTTATAATTCATAACAGTTGTTTGATAACATCTGTTGATATGTCATCAAATATTTGTATTCGTTGATGTTAAAATAAAAATTATTAAACAGGTGGTTATAAAAAGTTGTAAACAAAAACAGATGTTGATTTTTTATTGTTATTAAGTATACTAGGTGAGATCCCGTGTGGAAACACACGGGAGGAGTCGCCCAAACCTTATACGCTGTACGCTAACCGCTGACAAGTCGGCATACCAAACGTCAACGTCTGTTTATATTCACACGTCAACAGACCAAAGAATTAGTAGTTAATAATACTGAGGCAATAGATCGTTTGTAATTCAACTGTTTGTAATCGAATGTCTGATTCAAATAGTTGCTAATTTAACCGTTTCTTTCAAAATCATTTGTAAGAATACTTTTTTGTAATTCATTTTTTAAGACAAAAAAGAATAATGTTTAAATTTATGGTAAACTTCCATCTGGATCCTTCTTTTTTATAGTGGCCATTACACTTTTTTAGGCATGTGTAGAGTGTTTGTAATTATGAATTTGAAAAGACTATTGTGATTTAAATTTATATAGTTTTTTATTTAGATATTGATTACAAGTTATGTTTTACAAACTCTATTTTAAAAATCTGGTTACATCATCCTTTAGTTGAAAATTGTAATGGATCACACATTTTTAATAATATCTGATTGCAAGTCATAAAATTTTCAATAACTTTGAATTTAGAATAGGTTTCAATACGAAAGCTTATTACTATGAAAATGAAATTAATGATAATATTCATACTAATCAACTAAAACATAATACATTGTGAATAAAAGTTATTATTTCACACTTTAAGCATATTAATTTTTTTTTAAGATTTTTTATCTGTATAAAAAATGTCTTTAGTTTAATCAATTTTTATGGTAACGTTTTTTTGTTGTTTGATAATAGTAAAAATTAGTACATTAAGCATTAATTACCGTTGTATTTTCTGTCACTTTCCATCAATATCGTTCATCTGCACATTGCCCGCTAAAGACTTTTAGGCCCTTACTGACTCTTACTAATTATGAAATTGAAAAGACTTGTGTAATTTAAATTTATATACTTTTTGCGTTAGATATTCTTTAGAAAATTTGTTTTAAAAATCGGGTTATATTATTGTTGAGTGTAAAATTGTAATGCTTCACAGTTTTTGAGAATATCTATTTACAAGTTAACAGATATTTCATTAATTTTAACTTAGAATAGTTTTGTATATTAAACAATGCCACTTATTATGTTATGTTTAGTTTTAATATCTGTTGCATTTTAGTTACAATCACTAACTTTGACGTCATTTGTTAAACAACTTTATCATTGAAATACTATTAACTTAAAATATATCTTCTTATTCTAAATTATAGGAACATACAAATATTTCAAATCATTTCTACGAAAAATATTTTTAATTTTTTAATTAATATAATAAAATAGATAACGTTTAAATTTATATAAGATATTTTAGCTGTTTAATAATAGTAAAAATAAGTACATGTTACATTAATTATTGTTGTATGTTCTATAAGTTTTCATCTAGATCTTTATCTGTACAATTGTGATGCTAGACTTTTAGGGTCGTGGGCTGATTCGTAATTATGATTTTGAAAAGACTGATGTAATTTAAATTTATAGTTATTTCGTTACAACTTTATTACAACTTAAGTTTTAAAAGTTCTGTTTTAAAAATCTGATTATATCATCCTTTAGATCAAAATTGTATTTCATGACAGTTGTTATCGCAATACCTGTTAACAAGTCATCAAATTTTATTATAATAGTCACAATAATGTAAAGAGTAAAGTTCGTCTTATTGATTTAAAAAGTTTCTCATATAATAATAGATGTAGTTTTTAATTTTAAAGATGTTATTTGTTGAATAAACATCATAATTACACATTTTATAGATGATGATATTTTTTTATAATTTTAATTTTATAAAATATATCTTCATTGTTTAAATATATATTAATAATAAAAGATTTCAAATCATTTGTAGATTCATTTTCTATATTTAATTTATTTTAATTGTTTAATTACAGATATTATTTTTTAGTTACAATCTATATCTTACATCTGTTCAATTTTCATGTAATCTTTTAGGGCTTTAGTGTCATCACTTATTGGTGTTTGATTTGTCTCAGTGTGTATCAATCCTAATTAGATTTTGTGTGATTTGTTGATAAGTAAACAAATATTTTTTAAATTTCAACTTCAGAACGCTCGAATATCAAAGTTAATTATTATGATATTGAATTTTATTTTATTATGATATCGTTTCTGTTAGTAATTGTAATTGTTTTTCAGTTTGTTTTTATTTTTATTTATATAATAGGGCAAAAAAACAGTATTATTATAGTGGGTATATCTGTGACACCCGGCATGTTTGGCTTAAACATATTAGTAACATCTAAGTCTACCTTAGCGAGAAACGTTTATAAACAAACTTAACTGGGTTAGTTGAGTCGGGTCAAGTTAGGATTGTCCAGGGTACAGTGATCTGGAGGATCATTGGGAGTCGTTTTGGTAATACACTAGTACCGGGTTCCGTTGTTGGTGACATTACATGAACTAATTAAGTATATGTGTAGATTATGGGTCGTGTGGTGGATTATATACATAGATGTGTTGAAATGATGTGTAAATGATTATCTATGCTTAAATATGTTAAATATAGACTAAGGATGCATGCTTATGTGTTAAGATGTGTTAGAATGCGTTAAACACGACAAACTGGAAAACTAGTCAAAAAGGAATCCTGGTTCGACCACTTCGAGTGGTCGAAGGAGAGAAATTGTCTTGTTCGACCCTTTGTAGATGGGCGAACCAGGGAAGTGGAATTGAAGGAATTCCCTTCGACCAGAACAGGGCTCATTCGACCCTGTGAAAGGGTCGAAGGAGACCACCTGCGACCATTGAAATGGTGCGAAGGAGGATTAGTATAAATACCAACCTTTGTCATTTTTCATCATTTCACAAACCCTAACCGTCCCAAAACGCTCTCAAACGATCTAAAACACTAAGGAAGGAGTTTTTGCTATTCTTTTTCATAATCTAACCTATCTACAACATCTAAACGAGAATCCAAGGTGTGTTCATAATCCTAAACCTTTTTAAAAGCATTTTAATTCGTTTTCATCTAACCCTAATTGTCTGGATCTGTTCTAAGGGTGTTTTTATGATTAAAAATCTTTTAAACATCTTTCTAAATCAAAGCATTATCATTAACATAGGTTTCATGGTAAATAACATATGTAAATTGTATATTATGTGGTATTATGTGTTGTTCAATGATTTGCTGCTATATCTATGATAGAAACATGATATAGGATTGTTATTGATGTTGGAATATTGTTGTCTAGGGTTAGGATTGGATATGATGATGATAATATGGGTATTTGGGGGTTTTATTGGACCTAAACTTGATGCATGATATTTATGATCAATAGAATTGATAAGAAAAGATCGGATAATCAAAAAACTGAGTATTTTAAGCTAAGCATGAATCGATTTCAAAAGTTTCCAAATTGGGTAAATTATTCATGCATGAAAGTGATGTTTCCATAATCATTACCATTTTGGGAAAGGGCTGAAACGGACGTATTATCGGGTGAAATCGGTGGGGTTTTGTAGGGATAAGTTATCCATGCTTGACTGCTGTGTTTGGTGATGTTTCGAGTCATTTTGAATGTGTTTGAAGCGTTTTTGGGAAAAATTGCACAACAGGGGCGAACCTGGCCTCCTTCGACCGATCGAAGGTGCGAAGGAGGAAAACCAGGGTCGAACCTGGGTTTTGTTGGGCGAATTTGGTAAAACGGGCGAAGGAGGCATCAAACGGTCGAACGAAGTGTAAAACGGGTGAAGGAGACTGAAAAGGTGCGAAGGAGACTTAAAACTGACTGGTTCGACCGTTCTGATGCAGAAATGAGATTTTTGATACAAACTAAGTGTTTTATGCTTGAACCTTGTGTGTAATCTATGTGTACTTGATTAGTTAGGGTAATGGGTCACCAACGGGATGTCGGGTCGGTCTAGTGTGTCGGTTAAACATTTAAACACGTTTTAAAATATACTTGGTTACGATCTGGACAATCGGGGACTAGATAACCTTATGGTTATTAGTCAGAACACTTATGTGAACATTTTGATAGATCTCCGGTAGAGGGATTATCAAGGGCTAAACATCTTTACTTGTAATTGAAGAACGCTACTTAAGGTGAGTTCACGGCCCCACTTTTACTGCTTTAACTTTTGGGGGAGAAAACATGCGCTAAACTGTTTTGGTAACATATGTCATACTATGGTTTTTTTTATCTTTATATTGCTATACGATCTTTGGAAAGTCCCGGGGGAAACCATGAATGTGCGGGGATGCACAACGGGGGAAATGTGGATAGATCTATTGGGCGTGACCTGCCCCACTCGTCGGCTTGGAGGGCCGGGCGGGTGCATATTGTCTCGAACAGGAACATTATCATGCTGAACATACGGGCTGCTTAAACATGCTAAACATTGCTAAACGTGTCTAGTAATGGTTTCCAATCGTAGTAGTAATAAAAACATACGCCTAGCTAGCGTACTTGGTAACATTGATATAGTATGGACATGGTAACATTTTGGTAACATATTGAACAAACCTGTGAACTCACCAGCATTATATGTTGACATCTTTTTGGCATGTTTTTCTCAGGTCGCTAAGGTAGCAATGAACGGAACTAGGCGCACGGGTCTGCATAGGCGTCTAGGCCTAGTTGCACGTTTTGTAATAAAAGTATTTTGAATAACTTTTGAGATGATAGCATAGTTGATTAAATGCTACTTAAACGCTTCCGCTTATAAAATTAATGGTTATGCCTCTTTACGTTTTTTTCATATAGAGTTGTTTATTGTGATTGTTGACTTGGATCCTGGTTTGTCATGCGCCTCGCGGTAAAACCCCGCAAGTGGTAATTTGTTAGGACAAAGAGGATTGGTGAAACCACTTTTGGAAACCTTAGTCTAATTCACTTCTGTCATTTTGGCTAAGTATAGAAGTACTGAAGAGAAGACAAGAAACTGCTGAAGAAAAGATATGAGAAGTGCTGAAGAAGAAACTTCATCAGAAGTTCTGAAGTCCAAACCAGACAAGTTCACTTCAGAAGTACTGAAGACAAACTACTCATCAGTAGTTTGTCATTCATCAGCACTTAGCATCAGATATTTTCCACCGCCTTTTGTATCAGTAGTTTATTGTTTATTATTACTTTTAGCTGTAATTGTTAGTTTCAATGTTGCAACTTGTGCAACTTGTTTATGATATTTCTGTACTTGCTTTATGGGCAAGATACATGTATGTAAACGTCTATAAATAGGAGGCTTCAACCTTCTATTTTAGACATTGATTTTAATAGAAAAATCCTTCAAACACTTTCACTGTTCTATTCCATTTCAGTATTTATTGTGAATCTGTCTAAGTATCTAATTCTCATTTACTGCTTAGATTCATAATAAATACTTGTCATTATTAGTTTCAATCATCAAGGGGGAGTAATAACTCCTCTTAAGTATAAAAAGTGTTGCTTTAAACTTATACATTCCGCCGTGCTTACAATCTGATATACAAGAGCTTGCTAAACACTTAAGTGTCAAAGATAGCAAGTTCTTACTTAAACAAAGAGCATACTGATCCAACAATTGGTATCAGAGCGTTGGTTTATCTGATCACATATCAATCTAACAAATTGAGAATCAGACACAAAGCTCTTATTGATACTCAATAAAAGATCAAAAGTTCACTTTTTATCAACATCCATCACTTAAAAGAGTCATCTGACAAATCAATACTCTTTAAAATGGATCCACATAATACTGGTTCTGCTACTAAACCTGCCATGCTTGTAAGAAATGAATACAACATATGGCAAAAGAGAATGGCACATACCTTGTCACAAACCAACACAGGTTGTTGGAGATCTGTGATATATGGTCCTCACTAACCAGTAAACATAAATCTTGAAACTAAAGTTGAGGTTCCTAAAGAACCAAAAGACTATACAGATGATGATTTCCTAAAACTTGAGCTAGATGCAAAAGCATTCTCTATGTTGGCAATGGCTCTCCCAAATGAGATATACTCAGGCCTTTTACATTGTGAAAGTGCCAAAGAACTCTGGGATAGTCTTAAAGAACAGTTTGGAGGAACTGAAGAGGTGATTGCCAACACCAGAGAGATCTTTGCTCAACAATATGAGACATTTGCTCACATTAATGGGGAAACTTTAACTCAAGAATTTGAAAGATTCTCCTCATTAATATCTGAGCTAAAGTTAAATGGTCAGACCTATACAACAGTATCTATGCTACATAGATTTTTAAGGTCTTTACTAGACAAATGGGAAACATACTCCATTGTTTTAAGATCCTCACCAGATTTTAGCTCCCTCACTCTTACAAAACTCCATGGGAGATTACTTACTTTTAAGAGAGAAATTGATCAAATGAAGACATTGCAATCATCTGGTAAAACTGCTGATGACTACCTACCAGGTAGTACAGCACTTTTGGGACAAGACTCACCAACTTGTTCCTATGGATCTTATGACAACATTGACATAACAACTGGGATCTCATCAGAAAGATCTTTCCCAGGTTATGACAATGATGACTAAAGTCAAACTGCTGATAATCTATGTTTTATCATGGATGATTTGAAAAACTTTAGCAGTGATGACTTAGAAGAAATGGACATTTTACACCAACTGGCCATGCTAAGCATTAAAACTAACAAGTTTTATAAAAGGTCAGGAAGGAAATTTCCAGGATTGACCAGTAATACAAAAATTGGTTTTGACAAATCTAAACTGAGATGTCACAAGTGTCAGAAGTTGGGACACTTTGCTAGAGAGTGTAGAAACTCTAGCTTTAACCAATCACAATCTGGAAATAACTTTAACCCCAATTATAATAGGAATAATGGAACTCAAGGGAGTGCTCATTTTGTACAGGCACAAGCTCCTCAACAGCAATACATGCCACAAGTACAATATGTTCAAATGCCTGCTCAACAGATGCAGAGCCAACAATCAATCCCTCCCTTTCCAGCTGCTCAACATCCTCCACAGCCTCAACAACCCTCTCAACAAAGTCTTTTCACCTCAGGGTATGTTGACTGGAGCAGTCTCCCTTTTGACACCACAGAGTGCAATCCTGATGCAGATAACAAGATGTTTGACATCAACTGGGGAGAACCAGACAATGGCAGAAAGAACTTTGCCTTAATGGCATTTGAAGGCTGTACTTCAAAATCTGCATTGTCACAGGTATCAAAAGAATCTTTGACAAAACTTTGCTAAAATTCTTGCAAAGAAACTTTTGCTCTCATAAGAGAGACAAATGTGCACTTACAAGGAAAAGCCAATGATTTAGAAAGAAAATACACTCAGATGAAGTGTGATTTAGAGAGAAAACTTACTACTAAAACAAAAGAAGCCTCTAAATTAACTAACTCAGCTATTGAAACCCAAGCACAAATTAAAATGATGATAGAAGATCTTGGGAATGTCAGAAAAGAGCTTGCTGACACCAAGATCAGCTGTGAAAAATGGGTGGATTCTTGTAAGGGGTACCAGCTATTGCTAAACAAACAGAGTGCTTCAAATGTTAAGTTTGGCATAGGGTACCATCATGTTGAAACACCAACAGATTTCTCTCCCAAAACTACTGAAGATGGGAGAAAAATTGTTTTAAATGAAACTTCTGAAGGGAAAGACTGCACATCTTTCCATGAAAACTTTCTAAACAGAAATCCTGGTATTTTCAAAGAAAGTACTTCAGAAGTATTAACAAAATCTGACAACAAGCCATCAGTAGTTTCATCTACATCAGGAGTTGAGACCCTGAAAACTACTGATGAGCAAAATCTTTACACTAATGTCAGAAATTTGCCTTTAGATCAAAAACAAAAGGCAAAAGAGTGTGAAATTTGTGGTCTATTCAACCACAAAACAGAGTTTTGTAGATACAGAAAAGGAATTCAGTTCAATCATAAAATTAAACAACAGGTTGTGGGAAATCAAATCAGAAATGATTATGAAAGAACCTTTAAACCCAAGAAACAACAACCTGAAAACACCTTTTCTCAGAAAAAGATAAAATCTCAACTAAAATCTTTTTCTCAAAATTCTTTGTCAGTAGTTAGACCTGAATCATCAGCAGTTTCACAAACTGCTGAGATTCAAAAACTAATGAACTTGGTACAACTACTGATGACCAAGGTTGATGGTGGTCCTGAAAAGGATACCACCATGGTTCTTAATGAAAAATCCATTGCCAAAAAGACATGGATTTCTCAATCTGGTCAAGAACAAACTGTAACTGTTCTCAAGAGCAAACCCAAAGCCAAACAGGCTTGGGTTCCTAAATCTAACTAATTTGTTATTGTGTGCAGAGAGTTTCCAGGGGCTTAAACAGCATATGGTATGTTGATAGTGGAGGCTCTATGCACATGACTGGATGCAGATACCTGATAAACAATTTTATCAGCCAAAGAGAAGGATCTGTATCCTTTGGGAACAATGCTAAGGGATATGTGCTAGGACATGGCAATGTCTCCTATGGCAAAATACAGTTTGACAAGGTCAATCTGGTTGAAAACCTTGAATACAACTTACTGAGTGTGTCACAAATGTGTGATAAAGGATATTCTTCCTTTTTCACAAAGACAGCATGCAAGATCATCTCACCAGAAGGCCAGAAGTTGATAGAGAAGATCATTGAAGATCATACTATGCTGATTGCCAAAAGATGTGGCAATGTCTATGCAGTGGACATTGAGAAAGACAAAGTATTGAACAACACTACCTGTTTCTTCTCAAGGGCATCAACTTCAGAAACTGATCTCTGGCACAGGAGACTTGGCCATGTGAACTTTAAAACCATAAATAAAGTCACAAAAATGGGCTTGGTCAGAGGTCTACCTTTGAAGTATACCAGTGTCAAGAACAATGTGTATCCTGTTTAAAGGGAAAACAGCATAAGTCCTCCTATAAGTCTAATGAAGAATCAAAAACAACTGCATGTCTTCAACTACTCCATATGGACTTATTTGGACCTGTCAAGATTACGAGCCTTGGTAAGAAGAAGTACTGCTTAGTCATCATTGATGACTACTCAAGATTCACATGGGTATTCTTCTTATTCTCCAAGGATGAGGCTGCTGAAATCATCAAGTTCTTCATTCTACAAGTGGAGAAACAATATTCTCTACCTGTCAAAACCATTAGAAGTGATAATGGGACAGAGTTCAGGAACAAAACTCTGGATGAATTCTGTTTGTCTAAAGGGATTATTAGACAATACAGTGTTCCCAAAACTCCTGAACAAAATGGTGTAGTAGAAAGGAAGAACAGAACCTTAATAGAGGGAGCAAGAACAATGTTAGCTGCTTCTGGACTGCCCTTGTACTTTTGGGCAGAAGCAGTTAACACATCATGTTATGTTCAGAATAGAGTTCTTGTGGTCAAGAGACATTCCAAGACTGCCTATGAAGTTCTTCATGGCATGAAGCCCCTTATCTCCTTTTTCAGGGCTTTTGGGTGTCAATGTTTCATCTTGAACATCAAGGAATCTATTTCAAAGTTTGCTGCCAAAGTTGACTCAGGTTACTTTCTTGGTTACTCTTCAACTAGAAAAGCCTACAAGGTTTTTAATTCTCACACCAGGATATTAGAAGAAACATTGAATGTCAAGTTCAATGAGTCAAAACACACTCTTATTCCAGCACATCTTGCTAAACTTTTTGACCTTGACAACTTCCATTTTGGACCTGAGAAGGCTGTTACTTCATCAAAACCTACTTATTATGGTGACAAAAGGTTTGATGATGAGGATCCCACACCATGGACTCCTCAAACAGTTATCAAGTCAACTTCAAAATCATCAGAAGTTCCCCAAACTTCTGATCAAACAAGTACTGAGGAACAAACTCAAACTTCTGGTTCAGTAGATCCAACTACTGAAGATCAAGGAACATCTGAACCAGATATTATAGACCTCAGTAGTTTGTTTGAAGAACATGAGCCACCTACACCTGTCAGTGGTTTACAACAACTGATTGAACACAGAGATCATCCACTTGATCAAATCATGGGTGATATAGCTTCAGGTGTTCTTACCAGAAACCAGCTCTCCAACTTTTGCCTATTTTCAGCCTTTATCTCACAGTTGGAACCAAAGAAGTACCAGGAAGCCCTCAAAGACAATAATTGGGTGCAAGCTATGCAAGATGAACTGCTTTAGTTCAACAAGCAACAGGTCTGGGAAATCTGTCCCTTACCTCCAAACAAGCAACCAATTGGCACAAGATGGGTTTTCAGGAACAAACAAGATGAAGCTGGTATGATAATCAAGAACAAGGCAAGACTGGTAGTTCAAGGGTACTCTCAAGAAGAGGGAATTGACTATGATGAAACCTTTGCTCCAGTTGCAAGGCTTGAGGCCATCAGGTTATTTCTGGCCTATGCCATTTCCAACAAAATTAAAGTTTATCAAATGGATGTAAAGAGTGCATTTTTGTATGGAAAGATAAAAGAGGAGGTGTATGTCTGTCAGCCACCTGGGTTTGAGGATCCTTCTCATCCTGAGTGGGTGTACAGACCGGACAAAGCTCTTTATGGGCTCAAACAGGCTCCAAGAGCCTGGTATGATACACTCTCCACCTTTTTACTCAAAAATAACTTTACAAGAGGTGCCATTGATAAAACTCTTTTCATTAAACATGTTGGAAATCATGTCCTACTTGTTCAAATTTATGTTGATGATATCATTTTTGGTTCAACAAACACAAAACTGTGTGATGATTTTAAGAAACTTATGCAATCAAAATTTGAGATAAGTACCATGGGAGAACTGCAGTAATTTCTGGGACTGCAGATCAAGCAACAAACAAATGGAACTTTTATACATCAATCAAAATATGTTAAAGAATTATTAAACAAATTTTCTTTAAAAGACTGTAAATCATGTTCCACTCCCATGACACCAATCACACAAGTTGAACCTGATGATCAAGGAAAACAGGTTGATCAAACCATGTACAGATGCATGATAGGTTCCCTTTTATATCTAACTGCTTCTAGACCAGATATTATGTTTTCAACATGTGTCTGTGTTAGATATCAATCAGCACCAAGGGAATCACACCTTATAGCAGTCAAAAGAATTTTCAGATACCTGAAAGGAACTCCAACACTTGGAATTTGGTATCCTGCTTCAAGCAATACCAGGTTATCAGCTTTTTCAGATAGTGACTATGTAGGGTGTAAGATGACAAGAAAGTCAACATCTGGTGGTTGTCAATTCTTGGGTAACTGTCTAGTGTCATGGCAATCAAAGAAGCAAACATCTGTTGCAACTTCAACTGTTGAAGCTGAATACATTGCAGCTGCAAGTTGTACATCACAGATACAATGGCTCCAATATCAACTTCTTGATTATGGAATCAAAGAAACCAAGACACCTTTGTTTGTAGACAGCAAATCTGCCATTAGCATCATTCAAAATCCGGTACAGTTCTCAAAAACCAAACATATTGAGATCAGGTACCATTTCATAAGAGATTGCTATGAAAAAGGCAAGATTGATGTGAAGCATGTAGCAACAGCTAATCAAATAGCTGACATCTTCACAAAACCCCTTGACACATCAACATTTCAGAAGTTAGTATCCATGCTTGGGAAGCTAAATTTGTAAGTGTTTATTTTATTATTCTGCACATATTTTTCATTTTTCACTTACAAAAAGACAAAAAGTCTGAAACAAAACTTCTGAAAAGAGAGAAACTACTGATGAACAAAACATCAGTATGGGGATAATTTCTGAAAAGTGTATAACTTCTGATAAAATAACCTTCAGAAGTTATGAATAAAGTATTTACAAAACATTTTCTCATCAGCTGTTAAAACTACTGAAGAGAAAATGGGAACTACTGATGAAGATAATCCTTCATCAGCAGTTTAGTCAAAAAGGGCAAATCTGACTTTTCCCATCATCAGAAGTTTTGACCTAGTCGGTTTAAAACTTCTGATAAAGAGATTTTTAACCGAGGCGGCTTAAAAACTTCTAATAAAGAAGATTCAAGCGGTTAAAAACTTCTGATAAATATCTTTTTTCAACACTTATCCTTTAAAACTCAAAAATTCCCTCCTTCTCTCTCAAAAACTCTCTCAATAACCTAAACCTGCAAATCAACTGTTCGATCAACAAAAACAAAAACCACATGGCTCTCGTTCTAAAACAGGGACACAATCAAAGGGCCTTTCTTGAAAAACAAGAAGGCTGGTCCCAATACGATGAGATCATTGATCTTGTTGTAAAATCCCAATATTTTACTGCTCTCACAATCGACCCACCAATTCATACTGAAACTCTAAATAAGTTCTGGGCTAATGCTGAGACGGTGACGGCTGATGATGAAATTATTTCCCTCAACTCAAGAATAAAAGGGAAACCACTGACCATCACACCGGCCACACTGGCAACAAGACTGGGCCTGAATGATGTAGCTGCCCCTGATCATGTTGCTAACTCTGATATTCACCTAACCATGACATAGTGTGGTTATCAAGGTACTCTCTCCCATGCTACTATCTTCAAAAAATATTTTGAACCAAAATACAAGCTTTTGTTTCATTATATTATTATGTGTTTGAGTCCAAAGACAGGGTCTTATGACCAGATGCCCTCTACTTTTCAACCAATATTTCATTCCATAGTGAATGAAACCAAATTCAGGGCATCAAAATTATTTTTCAATGAGTTGGTGTTACATCATAATAATACCAAGAAAAAGTTTTTGTTATACCCAAGGTTCATTATGCAATGCATAATAGGGGAACTGGGTAATGAGGTGCTTGTGGGAAAAGTTTCAACTTTAAATCCATTAACCTCACAAGCATACTCTAGGCATAACAAACCGGCTACCTGGCCAGAAGATGATCAGGGAGAACAACAACAAGTCCCCCTGAAGCCCACATCTTCCAAACTCACACCACCAAAAGCCAAAAAGCCCAAGCCAACAAAACAAAAACCCACCAACCCAAAAGAAATGCTGTTCAGGAGGATGAGATGCCTGAACATGCTCATGAGCAATCTGCTCTTCAAATAGGTGAGACTGAAACACCCTCTCAGTCTCATCCATCTCAAACCCCACCAAGAGCACCCATAACAATCTTATTCAAAAGAAAAAGACTTAGAAAAACAATTGCAACTCACACTTCTTTTGAAACTGCTGACCAACCTATTTCACCTATTGCCCAAACTACTGAACCAACCCCTCAAATTTCTGAACCAGAGGCAATAGAGATTGCCAAACTTCTCTCTGGGCTAAAAGAGAAAGTCCCATCTGATAATGTCAGTCCCCTACAACAACATCAAACAGGGGACATAACCACAACATCAGACATGGATGTGGACATCACTAGCCCTAACCCAAGAGATGAGGGTGGACCAGAGTCTTTAAGCCCAATCTTAGAGACTCTTGGGGCATCTGAGGCTGCTACTACTCAGTTACCACCCAGTGGTGGATCTGAGGACAGAAGTAAAACAGCTAAGACCTCAGATGTGGCAACTACTGATGAAGGCTTAATGCCTGAAGTAGGAAATCCTCAGAACCAAGAACAAGAGGTTCATGAGAGAACTGAGTTGGGCTCAGCTCATGATTTAACTGAGACAGTCCTCAATGAGGACAACATCAGGGATTCAGATGATTCCATTAATTTGGATGATGTTTCAAAAACCAAAACTACTGAATTGACGGCACTTTATGAAGGTCCTGTTTCAGGGGTATCCAAGCTCATGAAGCTAGTCACCCCTGAACAGGTTAAAGTCCACTCAATCCCTAAAACCCCTAGAGTGGCATCCTCTGTACAACATGAGGATCTCCCAAAAACACACCCTTCACATCAAATGCCTACCCAATTCCCTGGGCAAACAAGCATAGACATGAACCAGCTATGCAGCCCAGAGGGTCCCCTGTACCACATGATGAACACTCTCATCAAGAATCACTTCCAAACATACACAGCTAACTTGGAGCTGTCAATCAAAAACCAATTTGGAGTGATCAAGACAAAGATGAATGATCTGTCCAACAAGATTGAATTCAACAGCAAACAGATTGCTCATCTTCAAGGTCAATTCTCCCAACCCTTAACCTCTAAACATGATGAATCCAAAAAGGGGGAGAAAATTAGGAAACCTAAGGAGTCATTCGAAGCCAGGATAAGGGCAAGAGTGGCTATCCTTGAAAGAGATCAGAAGAATCAAGCCAGAAAGGAAAAACTGGCCAAACAGTTTGGTGTCTCTATTCAAGAAATAGAGGATGCTGAAAAATCTGATGAATCCCAAGGGCATAATGAAGAAACCTCTGATGGCCAAAGTTCTGATGAAGAATCAGAAAGTACTGAAGACAATCCTTCAGTAGTTGACAAACCATCAGCAGTTGTCAACCCATCAGAGGTTAACACTTCCAAATCTCAAACTGCTGACCCTTCCAGAACAACTGCTCCCATTCAACCAACATCTGCTCCTATCAGGCCTACTACAACAGTTACAACAATGACTGTGCTAAACCCTTCTCCAATCTCTCAATTAGCTGAATTACTAGAGAAGAGTTTAGTTCCAGCCCAGAAGAAGACCAGAGAAGATCTGATCTGGAAAACTCTGGAAGAAAGGGATGATTTAGACCTGAGCCATGAAGAAAAACTTCAGGCCTATGAAGCTGAACTACAAAGGCAGGCTAGCCTTGATGAGATTGCTGAACAAGACAAAAGACAACAATTGATGTCTTACATCACAAAGAACAGCAAGACTAAAGCCTACACACTCAAGGGACTCTCTATGCAAGAGCTGACAAGAAGGGCACAACTGATTGCAGACAAACTGGCCACAAGTAAAGAAGGAAAGGCCAAGAGAGCCCAAATGATAAATGAATTAGTAGCAGATGGCTATGGTTCAAAAGCCTCAGTATCCAGATGGAAAGAAGAAAGACTGATGGATACTTATCGAAAATACAAGGCTGCCAAGGCTGCAAATCCAGAGAAGTTTCAAACTGCTGATCCTTCAAGATCAGTAGTTAGAACTTCTGGTATATCAACAAGAAGGCCTGCTACTCAAAGAAAGAAAGCAGAGGACAATGTCAAAACTGATTTCAAAATGGTACTACTTGAAGGAAGTTCAGTAGTTCATTCAGATTTTGACATTGAGGAGAAACCTCTGTTAACACAATTCAGGGATCCTTCCACTTTTGCCTACCAAATCCAAAAGACTATCAAAGAAAAGATGCATACCAAGGTAGTGACTGAACACCATCTCCCAACTATTCAGATGCCTGATATGCAACAACAACAAGGAAGAGACTCCCACCTGAGGTTTACTGAAACAGAAAGCATCCAACACTCAGGATCATCAACCCAAGGGACAAGTCTGGTTCCCTATACCTCTGACTTTAACAAGTCAAAGGTACCTATCATCAGATGGTCACTTACTGATAACAACTCAGTATTATTGACAAGAAAAGACCTTTCAAGCAGGGCTTACAAGAAGATCAGTGATCTAAAGAAACTGTCAACACAAGACCTGCTCACAATTCAACATCTGGAACCACAGAGAGGATCTCTATCTGATGGACAGTTAAACCAGCTCAAGAACACCATGTACAAAGAGATATGGAAGATTGTTCAAGACAGAAGAAGATCATAAGGAATTAGTAAGGTTTTGGGTTCATCAATACAGGGGGAGATTGTTAGGACAAAGAGGATTGGTGAAACCACTTTTGGAAACCTTAGTCTAATTCACTTCTGTCATTTTGGCTAAGTATAGAAGTACTGAAGAGAAGACAAGAAACTGCTGAAGAGAAGATATGAGAAGTGCTGAAGAAGAAACTTCATCAGAAGTTCTGAAGTCCAAACCAGACAAGTTCACTTCAGAAGTACTGAAGACAAACTACTCATCAGTAGTTTGTCATTCATCAGCACTTAGCATCAGATATTTTCCACCGCCTTTTGTATCAGTAGTTTATTGTTTATTATTACTTTTAGCTGTAATTGTTAGTTTCAATGTTGCAACTTGTGCAACTTGTTTATGATATTTCTGTACTTGCTTTATGGGCAAGATACATGTATGCAAACGTCTATAAATAGGAGGCTTCAACCTTCTATTTTAGACATTGATTTTAATAGAAAAATCCTTCAAACACTTTCACTGTTCTATTCCATTTCAGTATTTATTGTGAATCTGTCTAAGTATCTAATTCTCATTTACTGCTTAGATTCATAATAAATACTTGTCATTATTAGTTTCAATCATCAAGGGGGAGTAATAATTCCTCTTAAGTATAAAAAGTGTTGCTTTAAACTTATACATTCCACTGTGCTTACAATCTGATATACAAGAGCTTGCTAAACACTTAAGTGTCAAAGATAGCAAGTTCTTACTTAAACAAAGAGCATACTGATCCAACATAATTTGAGGGTGTGACAGATTGGTATCAGAGCCAATGGTTATAGTGAACTAGGACTGCATGTAGAGTCTGGTCTATAGCCGAGTCGCACACACTAGACGGTCACATACTTTGTGTCTACTAGTGGGATACGTACTAACGTTGTCGGGGTGTCCTTACATCATCATCATGCTTCTCCGTTACATCATCCACTTTTATTTGGGTTCTTACCTACTCTTGTCTTCTGGATTGAAGAAGGAGGGGTTGATTTGTTGGTTCTAGCACACACATGCCTTCATACACTTGCACCTATCGTCACACGTTATTAGGCGACGATATTCAGTGACTGGGGTCTGGATTAGGGGTACATCTGGAGGACCATGTAGAGCAGTTTATCATTTCGGGTGCACACGAAGTAATAAACTGGAATGCATGAAAATCCCGATGGATTTCGAGTTTGGATGTATAGTCCTGGATTTGTCCCTAGGTTAACTCTCGTAAATTTCTAGTGGTTGACACTGGAAGTGAATCTGAATCCCTCGATTTCTTGATTTGTTAGATCATGTCTGGTGCTCGCGGTGGTGGACGTCGTGGTGGCGGCGGTGGCCGTGCTGGCGGTGGTGGTCGTGCTGGAGGCGGTGGTCGTGGAAACATTAACATGACCCAAGCTGAATTGAACAACTTGCTTCAGCAGCAAGTGAACATGGCTATGGCTAATTTCCAGGCTGGGATTAATGCCATGGGTGGTGAGTTGATTTTTGTCGACCTTGCCTCATTTTTGGGTTTCGTGTCCTTTCGTTTGTGTTTTACTCGTGTACCGTGTTTCAGGTGTTGGTGCTAATCCACCCCAACCTCAGTGCTCTTATAAGAAGTTTCGGGACTGTCAGCCATATAATTTCGCTGGAACTGAGGGAGCGGTGGGACTGCTCCGATGGCTGGAGAAGGTGGAATCTGTGTTTGTTATGTGTAACTGTCCTGCTGGGGACCGGGTGAAGTATGCTACCGCGACATTTGAGGGGCCTGCACTGTCGTGGTGGAATGCTACTACACAGAACATGGGATTGGGGGAGGCTATTGCTATGCCTTGGGCGGAGTTCGTGCAGCTGTTGAGAGGTGAGTACTGTCCGAGAGAGGAGATACAGAAGTTGGAGCATGAGGTCTGGAGTTACAAGATGGTTGGGTCTGAGATTGAGGAATACACTGTGAAGAGGAATGAGCTGGTGGTGTTGTGTCCTAATTTACACACACCCGAGTACAGGAGGATCGAGCACTATGTGTCTGGACTAGTGCCCGAGATTGCTGGGTTGGTGGCTGCTGGGAATCTTCCCACTATTGCTGAAGTTGTCCGATCAGCTCATCGGATGACTAACCTGAAGGTGGCAGAAGGCGTTTTGCCACCCAAGGGTGCTGCTATGAAGGTCGCTGAGGGGAACAAGAGGAAGTGGGATAGTGTGGGGAAGAGTGTGGTGCCAGCTCAGCCGGCAAAGAAGTTTGATTCATCTGGGTCTTCTTCTAGACAGAAGACGAGTGGGTACGTTGGGAAGCATCCCAAGTGTAACAAGTGTGGTTTTCACCATTCTGGGGGTTGTGATAGGGCTCGTTGTCATCGGTGCCATCAGTTGGGGCACCATGCTAAGGATTGCAAGGTGGCACTCACCCCAACTCAGACTCCTGGCTACTCCTGCTCCTACTGCTCAGGGGACTCGGGGGAGGCAGGGGTGTTATAACTGTGGTGACACGGGACATTTCAAGCGTGACTGTCCCAAACTGAAGCAGGGCGATAATGGGAGGGGCGGAAATGGTAACGGGAACAACGGCGGCGGAGGCAGGACTGCACGTGCTTTCGTCATTGGATCTGCGGAGGCTAGGCAGGATCCAGACACAGTTACCGGTACGTTCCTTCTTAATGATCGCTATGTTTCTGTCTTATTTGATTCTGGTGCCGATAAGAGTTTCGTATCTTTGGATGTTAGTCGATTGCTAGATATAGTACCCACACCTTTAGAGGCTAAGTACTTAATAGAATTGGCTGACGGTAAGAAAATCGAAGCGACACAAACCCTTAGGGAATGTCGCTTGGAACTGTCGGGTTTGTCTTTCCCCATTGACCTTATGCCGGTACCCCTGGGTAGTTTTGATGTCGTGGTTGGCATGGATTGGTTATCGTTGTACCGCGCAGAGATCATTTGTTTTGACAAGGTTATCCGGATCTCTCTCCCTGATGGAGAGATTCTTTCGGTTCGTGGCGAGAAAAGCGGTGCTCCGCTGAGTATCATTTCTAGCATGAAAGCCCGTAAGTATCTTCGGAAGGGCTGTTCGGCCATTCTGGCACTTGTTAACGTTTCTACTGACGATGAGAAGAAGATCGAGGATATCCCGGTGGTTCGTGACTTTTCTGATGTGTTTCCTGATGATTTACCTGGTCTTCCTCCCCATCGTCAGGTTGAGTTTGGTATTGATCTCACTCCGGGCGCAGCTCCTATTGCCCGAGCTCCGTATCGTCTTGCACCTCCCAAGATGCAAGAGTTGTCCAGCCAGTTACAAGAACTCTTGGAAAAGGGTTTCATCCGACCGAGTTCTTCCCCGTGGGGAGCTCCTATTTTGTTTGTGAAGAAGAAGGACGGAAGTCTTCGCATGTGTATCGATTATCGTGAGCTGAACAAAGTGACCATCAAGAATCGTTATCCTCTTCCTCGCATTGATGATCTCTTTGACCAGCTTCAGGGCTCCAGCTACTATTCGAAGATTGATTTGCGGTTCGGTTATCACCAGTTGCGCGTTAGGGAAGCTGACATTCAGAAGACTGCTTTTCGCACTCGTTATGGCCATTTTGAGTTCTTGGTCATGCCTTTTGGCCTCACTAATGCACTGGCGGTGTTCATGGATTTAATGAACCGCGTTTGCAATCCTTACCTTGATAAGTTTGTCATCGTGTTCATTGACGACATTCTGATTTACTCCAAGAACAAGGCGGATCATGAGGAACATCTGCGGTTGGTCTTGGAACTTTTGAGACAGGAGCAGTTGTATGCTAAGTTCTCAAAGTGTGATTTCTGGTTACGTGAAGTTCAATTGCTAGGACATGTGGTGAATGAAGTGGGAATTCATGTCGATCAGGCTAAGATCGAAGCTATTAAAGACTAGGAAGCACCAAAGACGCCATCTGAGGTGCGGCAATTCCTAGGTCTTGCGGGTTACTATCGTCGCTTTATTGAGGGATTTTCGAAGATCGCTCAACCCCTCACTGCTCTTACCCAGAAGGACCGAAGGTTCAACTGGGATGAACCACAAGAATCAGCGTTTCAGATGCTGAAGCTTAAACTTTGTTCTGCACCTATCTTATCCTTACCTGAGGGTACGGATGACTTCATTGTGTACTGTGATGCTTCTATTCGTGGTCTCGGTTGCGTGTTGATGCAGCGCGTGAAGGTTATTGCTTATGCTTCTTGTCAACTCAAAGTTCATGAGAAGAACTATACTACTCATGACTTGGAACTGGGTGCGGTAGTCTTTGCGTTGAAAATCTGGAGACATTACTTGTACGGTACCAAGTGTGAAGTATATACCGATCACAAGAGTCTTCAGCATATTTTCGACCAGAAGGTGTTGAACATGCGGCAGCGTCGCTGGGTAGAACTCCTGAACGATTATGACTGTGCCATCAAATACCATCCTTGCAAGGCGAACGTTGTGGCGGACGCCTTGAGCAGGAAGGAGTCTGCGAATCCACGTCGTGTTCGAGCCTTACAGCTCACCATTCATTCGTCGTTGCCTGACCAAATCCGTTCTGCACAGTTGGAAGCCTTGAAGGAGGAAAACCTTAAGGCTGAAACGATGCACGGTGCTGACAAGCATCTTAAGCTCAGGACCGATGGCTTACACTATTTTGTGGGACGTGTTTGGGTCCCATTGTTCGGGGGATTGTGCGAGCTTGTTTTGGATGAAGCTCACAAATCCCGGTATTCTATTCACCCTGGCTCCGATAAGATGTATCAGGATTTGAAGATACTGTATTGGTGGCCGAACATGAAAGCTGATATAGCTTCTTACGTCAGCAAATGTTTGACTTGTGCTAAAGTCAAGGTGGAGTATCAGAGGCCGTTTGGTCTCCTGCAACAACCAGAGGTTCCGGAATGGAAGTGGGAATGAATCACGATGGATTTTGTCACCAAGCTGCCAAGGTCACCTAGTGGTTACGATATGATCTGGGTGATTGTTGACCGGCTGACAAAATCGGCGCATTTTATACCTATTAAGGAAACTGATGGACTCGAGCGGTTGGCTCGACTTTACCTTAAGGAGGTGGTTGCTCGGCACGGGGTGCCTGTTTCTATTATCTCTGATCGTGATTCTCGTTTCGCTTCGCGATTCTGGAAGGTTCTGCACAAGGCTTTGGGTACTCAGTTGGATATGAGTACGGCTTATCATCCGCAAACTGATGGACAGAGTGAGCGGACGATTCAAACCTTGGAAGACATGCTTCGGGCATGTGTTATCGATTTTAGCAAAAGTTGGGAGATCCACCTGCCGTTAGTGGAGTTCTCCTACAACAACAGCTATCACTCTAGCATCAAGGAAGCTCCGTTCGAGGCTCTTTACGGATGGAAATGTCGATCACCACATTGTTGGGCCGAGGTGGGCGAGAGCCAGCTCACTGGTCCGGAAATTGTGTATGAAACTTCGGAGAAAATCGTACAGATCCGTCAACGTTTGGCTGCTGCACGGGATCGTCAGAAGAGCTATGCCGATCGCCGTCGAAAACCTTTAGAGTTCCAGGTTGGGGACAGGGTACTTCTAAAAGTTTCACCATGGAAGGGCGTTATACGCTTCGGAAAGCGTGGCAAGCTTAACCCTCGTTATGTCGGACCATTCGCAATCCTGGATCGGATTGGACCGGTGGCATACAGACTTGACTTACCGGCGGAGCTCGGTAGTGTGCACAACGTCTTCCATGTGTCTAACTTGAAGAAGTGTTTGGCTGATGAATCTCTCATTGTACCACTGGAAGAGATCAAGGTTGATGATCGTCTTCGCATTGTGGAGGAACCTGTCGAGATTCTCGACTACAAGATTCGTAGCCTTCGTCGGAGTAAAATCCGCATCGTTAAAGTCCGTTGGAACTCGAACCGTGGACCGGAGTTCACATGGGAACGGGAGGATCAGATGAAAGCTAAGTATCCTCATCTTTTTCCGAAACGCGCGTTTGAATCGAGGCATGTTACTGCTGAAGCGGAATGAACCTCGGGTCGAGATTCCTTTCAACGTGGGGATGATGTGACATCCAGTAATTTTCTTTTCGTAATGTTCTTTTCGTTCCTTTCTTTTGGGGCTTTGCGCAATTTTCGGGACGAAAATTCTTTCAACGTGGGAATGATGTGACACCCGGCATGTTTGGCTTAAACATATTAGTAACATCTAAGTCTACCTTGGCGAGAAACGTTTATAAACAAACTTAACTGGGTTAGTTGAGTCGGGTCAAGTTAGGATTGTCCAGGGTACAGTGATCTGGAGGATCATTGGGAGTCGTTTTGGTAATACACTAGTACCGGGTTCCGTTGTTGGTGACATTACATGAACTAATTAAGTATATGTGTAGATTATGGGTCGTGTGGTGGATTATATACATAGATGTGTTTAAATGATGTGTAAGTGATTATCTATGCTTAACTATGTTAAATATAGACTAAGGATGCATGCTTATGTGTTAAGATGTGTTAGAATGCGTTAAACACGACAAACTGGAAAACTAGTCAAAAAGGAATCCTGGTTCGACCACTTCGAGTGGTAGAAGGAGAGAAATTGTCTGGTTCGACCCTTTGTAGATGGGCGAACCAGGGAAGTGGAATTGAAGGAATTCCCTTCGACCAGAACAGGGCTCATTCGACCCTGTGAAAGGGTCGAAGGAGACCACCTGCAACCATTGAAATGGTGCGAAGGAGGATTAGTATAAATACCAACCTTTGTCATTTTTCATTATTTCACAAACCCTAACCGTCCCAAAACGCTCTCAAACGATCTAAAACACTATGGAATGAGTTTTTTTATTCTTTTTCATAATCTAACCTATCTACAACATCTAAACAAGAATCCAAGGTGTGTTCATAATCCTAAACCTTTTTAAAAGCATTTTAATTCGATTTCATCTAACCCTAATTGTCCGGATCTGTTCTAAGGGTGTTTTTATGATTAAAAACCTTTTAAACATCTTTCTAAATCAAAGCATTATCATTAACATAGGTTTCATGGTAAATAACATATGTAAATTGTATATAATGTGGTATTATGTGTTGTTCAATGATTTGCTGCTATATATATGATAGAAACATGATATAGGATTGTTATTGATGTTGGAATATTGTTGTCTAGGGTTAGGATTGGATATGATGATGATAATATGGGTATTTGGGGGTTTTATTGGACCTAAACTTGATGCATGATATTTATGATCAATAAAATTGATAAGAAAAGATCGGATAATCGAAAAACTGAGTATTTTAAGCTAAGCATGAATCGATTTCAAAAGTTTCCAAATTGGGTAAATTAAGTGATGTTTCCATAATCATTACCATTTTGGGAAAGGGCTGAAACGGACGTATTATCGGGGGAAATCGGTGGGGTTTTGTAGGGATAAGTTATCCATGCTTGACTGCTGTGTTTGGTGATGTTTCGAGTCATTTTGAATGTGTTTGAAGCGTTTTTGGGAAAAATTGCACAACAGGGGCGAACCTGGCCTCCTTCGACCGATCGAAGGTGCGAAGGAGGAAAACCAGGGTCGAACCTGGGTTTTGTTGGGCGAATGTGGTAAAACGGACGAAGGAGGCATCAAACGGTCGAACGAAGTGTAAAACGGGCGAAGGAGACTGAAAAGGTGCGAAGGAGACTTAAAATTGACTGGTTCGACGTTCTGATGCAGAAATGAGATTTTTGATACAAACTAAGTGTTTTATGCTTGAACCTTGTGTGTAATCTATGTGTACTTGATTAGTTAGGGTAATGGGTCACCAACGGGATGTCGAGTCGGTCTAGTGTGTCGGTTAAACATTTAAACACGTTATAAAATATACTTGGTTACGATCTGGACAATCGGGGACTAGATAACCTTATGGTTATTAGTCAGAACACTTATGTGAACATTTTGATAGATCTCCGGTAGAGGGATTATCAAGGGCTAAACATCTTTACTTGTAATTGAAGAACGCTACTTAAGGTGAGTTCACAGCCCCACTTTTACTGCTTTAACTTTTGGGGGAGAAAACATGCGCTAAACTGTTTTGGTAACATATGTCATACTATGGTTTTTTTTAACTTTATATTGCTATACGATCTTTGGAAAGTCCCGGGGGAAACCATGAATGTGCGGGGATGCACAACGGGGGAAATGTGGATAGATCTATTGGGCGTGACCTGCCCCACTCGTCGGCTTGGAGGGCCGGGCGGGTGCATATTGTCTCGAACAGGAACATTATCATGCTGAACATACGGGCTGCTTAAACATGCTAAACATTGCTAAACGTGTCTAGTAATGGTTTCCAATCGTAGTAGTAATAAAAACATACGCCTAGCTAGCATACTTGGTAACATTGATATAGTATGGACATGGTAACATTTTGGTAACATATTGAACAAACCTGTGAACTCACCAGCATTATATGTTGACATCTTTTTGGCATGTTTTTCTCAGGTCGCTAAGGTAGCAATGAACGGAACTAGGCGCACGGGTCTGCATAGGCGTCTAGGCATAGTTGCACGTTTTGTAATAAAAGTATTTTGAATAACTTTTGAGATGATAGCATAGTTGATTAAATGCTACTTAAACGCTTCCGCTTATAAAATTAATGGTTATGCCTCTTTACGTTTTTTCATATAGAGTTGTTTATTGTGATTGTTGACTTGGATCCTGGTTTGTCATGCGCCTCGCGGTAAAACCTCGCAAGTGATAATTTGAGGGTGTGACAATATCTATTGTTTCTGTCTATAAAAGGCGAGTAACTCTTCATTTCAGTTTGCAAGGTTGTAATACCCGAAACATTTAAAATAAACCAACAATCTATACATTCAGTATATAATGTTATTTCATGTAAATTTGGTACTGCCAGTCTTTTCAAAATTTATTGGTCTGAAAGAAAAATATATTACCAATAATCCGTTGCTAATGAAGTTGGAATTGGTGTTGCTGAAGATTCTTTCAATCAAAGGAAAATATTATTTATTTTCTTATAATACAAGAGCCTGTCCAAAATGAGATTGGTGTCTATATAAATAATATGTCTCTAATTTTTTCCGTCATTTATAGACATATTATTGTATATGTTTTTTCTTCTTTCGACCGATCCTTCTTTCGGTTTCTGTTGTGGTGTTTTGGCTGTATTTTTTATTTTCTTTTTTGTTTTATAGATTAGATTTGTTATTTGGTATTACTTCACTTTTGTAGCGATGTCGGAGTTTTTTGTAACAACACTTCTTTGTTGTATTTTTTGTAACCAGTTTTCGTTTGTGGTGTTTTGGCTGTATTTTGTATCTTTTGCTTTTGTTTATCTGCTTATTGTAAGTAAAATTATGCAATTCCAATGATGAGTTTTATTGCTATAATTTTTTTAGTATTGTATTGTAGATTATATTCAAGATACGGTTGAACAATAACTTTTTTCGTTAAACAGACTGTTTGGTAAACAAAAAAATAAACCTTACTCTACGAATTAAAAATCACATTAAGTACTTATAGTTCTGTAAAGAGGTAAATTTGTATTTGAAAATTTTAATTTTCTAATGATCTTTTAATTTATATATGTAAATTGTTGATATATTTTATTAAAAAATTTTTTAAAAAAAATCAACTTCTCAATAGGTCATTATATAACATCTCTTGACAAGTTAACTTACGTTGTGATATTTATTTTTAAATATTATTAAAATATGTGAGAAAACTTTTAAGTATAATTTATAAATATAAAAGTTAAATTGAAGATTAAATGTTCTCAGTAGTAAATAATAAATACAATCTGGAATGCTTCGGTTAAAAATTTATTTTAAAATTCAATTTCAAATCTTTTTCAATCTAAATTGTATATTTATTGTATTCATTGACAGTTATTTGATAACCGCTGTTTATGATTCAACAGATGTTGGAAAATAGACTATATACTATAAAATGAGTAAACTTTTATCTAAAAAAAAGTTAGGATTTGAAAGTTAATCAATTGAAAGAAGCATGAAAGTAGTTAGAAATATTGTTTTCTAGAGAAATTTGTTTTATTGTTATGAAATATATATATATATATATATATATATATATATATATATATATAATGTATATGTTTTTTTAAAGTTATACGAACAATAAAAGAGTTCAGATTAATATTCTAAAGTTAAATAAGTTTGTTTTTTATTTTAATTTCAAATCTTTTTCAATCTGAATTGTATATTTATTTTAATCTTCAATTGTAAAATTGGATTCATTGACAGTTGTTTGATAACCGTTGTTTATCATTCAACAGATGGTGTTAAACAGACTATATACTATAAAATGAGTATATACTTTTATATAAAATGAAGTTAGAATTTCAAAGTTAATCAGTTGAATGAAGTATAAAAGGTAGTAACAACATTTGATGTCTAAAGAAATTAGATTTTGGTGATCTTACATATTTTATTAGAAGTTTAATTGTTATGAATTATATATACATATTAAAAAGTTATAGGGACATTAAAAGAATTCAGATTAATTTTCTAAAAGTAAATAACATTATTTGTTTAATTTAAAATAAAAATGTTAATTTATGGTATCCTTTTTTAATTATTTTATAATAGTTAAAATAATTACTGCTATCATTAATTACCGCAGTATTTTTCAAGTTTCCATCTACATTGTTTAACTGTATATTGATGATCATAGAGTTTAGGCCTATTCCCTGGCAGCAATAATCATTACATTGATACTCGATTTTTTAAGTGAGTCCATATCTTTTGCGTATATTTATTTATTTATCGAACATCAATATATACATATTTCTATTGATTAAAAAATACTAATAATAAATTAAGTTAAATATCAGTATTTTAAAAGTTATCACTATTTGTTTATAAAAATGTATTTTGTAAAATAAATGTTTTCATCATCTATTTTGTCACACCCCCAAGTTCCACGTGCGGGGTTTTACCGCGAGGCGCATGACAAACCAGGATCTAAGTCAACGGTCACAATAAACAACACTATATGATACGTAAAATGAAATAAACAACCATTAAGTTTTCATAAATCCATTCGCTGCGGAAGCGTAACTTTTATTACAACCCAAAATGTAAAAGTACGTAAGTCTGAAAAAGATAAGATAATGCATATGAATCCTAGACGCCGTGTGACTCTGTGCGCCTATGATAAGCTGCTACCTCAACGACCTGAGACAAACATGCTAAAAACGTCAGCAAATAATGCCGGTGAGTTCACAGGTTTTATATTAAACGTTTTAAGTAATAAAAGCCATCATGTTACCACTATGTCAGAAATGATAGCGTTAGCTAGACGCATGAGTTATACTACCACGACCGGAAACCATTACAGACAACGAAATATGATTTTTGCCCGAAATGATTTAGCTTATGACCGAGACAATATGCACCCGCCCGGCTCCCAGCCGACGGGTGGGGTCTGTCAATCCCAATAGATCTATCCACATTTCCCCCGTTATGCTATCCAGCATATTCATGGTTTCCCCGGGACTTTATGTATCGTATAGTATGTAAATGAATCAACACTAGCATAACATGATAATTTATGTAATAAGTATAAGCATGTGTCTCCCCCAAAATGTAAAGCGTAAGGCGGGGCCGTGAAACTCACCTGATGCTGCTCTTCGCACTACGACAAGTAAACCTGCTCAATAGACGGCCCCTAATACCAGTGACCTATCATGACGAGCGCATAAGGTGTTAGACTAACAACCCGCAGGTTGATTAGTCCCTAGTAGTCCAGACCATAACCGTGTATACATGAAATGATGTTTCAAACGTTTAACCGACCGTACCAGACAAGGCCCGACATGCCATTGGTGACCCGACATTCCACGTGTTAGATAAATACAAGACATCATGCCACATATGCAATTAATCACTTAATATGCGCAACAGTCCACCTAGTCTAGCATAATGTCCGATTAACGTGTAAACGGGTCCGAACACGTGTCACAAAGTCATTAGGTGTATCCCGGGGTTCCTATCATGTTCCTAGGCGTTAAATTATGTTCCGGGATGTTAAAATATACATACAGCAGCATTATACGCGATTAGGAATCAAACTAGCACTTAGGATTGTAAATGCCTTATGTATAGGCATTTAGGATTGTAAATGCCTAAGTATAGGCATTTAGGATTGTAAATGCTTAAGTATAGGCATTTAGGATTGTAATTGCTTAAGTATAGGCATTTAGGATTGTAAATGCTAGTAGTTGAGGGGAATAGGCCCCTATTCGCATATACTATAGGCGAATAGGCTTGTATTCGCCTGAACATCAGGCATTTAGGATTCTACTCGCCTAAAGCCTCATGCGAGTAGGATCCTACTCGCCTATACAGTTCTGTAGTGCAATTTCGCGCGCCGAACGCTCCAAATCAGATCCGAAACATGTAAGAACATTCAATAATCATCCTAACACATTAACAAACATATTTCAAGCAAAACCCCTAAGTTTTCATCGTTCTAACCGTTCCGAATGCGAGCGTTTTCCCAAAATAGCAACTTAGCATGTAAACATCACATCAACATGCAAGAACTTACCCTAAATAGCAATTATTCAGATTAAATCACATAACCACGTTATCCGATAGCATCCTACTGTTCTAGCATCATCCTAGAGCAAACCCTAACATCATACAATCAACAACACACCTCATATCATCCTAATCATCCAAAATCCTTCAAATGGGTCAAAACATCAAGTATCAACAATACACAACCAAAACCATTCAAACTCCTAGGACATCATCATACTAACTTGTAATAGCCATAAACATCATAATAACACAAAAACAATCATGATTTAATCCTAAAAATTCTATCTTTAATCACATATAACACATATAACACATGTAAAGGTGTGGGTTTGTTTAAAAACGGTTTTAAATGGATTTTCAAGGACAAAAACGTTTATAAGTCAGGTCTGGACCTTTAGGGAGTAAATCATAATCATTTAAAGGTTTGGGTTTGAAGAACACACCTTATATTTAAGAGGAGATGATGGAATAAGCTTGGAAATAGTTGTTTTGATGTGAAAATAGGTTCCAGAGGGTGTTTGTGGGTTGAGATAGGTTATGGGACGGCTAGGGTTGTATAAATGATGTTTTAGAGGTCAAGGGTGGTATTTATAGGCGTTTTTGATCGTTCAAGGCATTTCAGGCGAGTACGCAGCAGTATAGGCGAGTAAGGCTGCTATTCGCATGAACCATCATGCGAATAGCCCCTATTCGCCCTTAATAACCTCCTACTCGCCCTTACTAATGGCGATTAGGCTATCACACACAAGCCTAATCGCCCATAGTCCAAATGTTTGTGTTTTTGGCGCGTTAAACCCTATTTTAACATATGTAATCACGTTTTCACATACCGACAAGCCACATAATGATTACTAACATATAATGCACGATAACTAATACGTTCCCACCCGATCACCAATTCCCGGGACTCGAGCCTTGCGTACGTGCGTTAAATCCGGTGATTCCACGAATCACCGATCCTTGTACACATGGTTATGGGCCGACACCCAATGGTCCTTCGGACCATTGTAACGACTCCCGATGATTCCCGAATCATCAGTACGACTTAACTGACCCCAGTTAAGTATGATATTAAGTAGTTGTTTAAAATGTTTTCGTTGAGATAGACTCGTATGCATGTAAAGTATGAAACGCATGTATGTAAAGTATAAAAGTATTGACCTGAATATGCCGGGTGTCACATATTTAATTTCATTTTTATCTCGATCTATGTTTGAGTAAAATGAAATATAATTTAAAAACCATAATATTATAATTAAGTTTGTTTTTTATTTTAATTTCAAATCTTTTTCAATCTGAATTGTATATTTATTTTAATCTTCAATTGTAAAATTGGGTTCATTGACAGTTGTTTGATAACCGTTGTTTATTATTCAACAGATGTTAAACAGAGTATATACTATAAAATGAGTATATAGTTTTATATAAAATGAAGTTAGAATTTCAAAGTTAATTAGTTGAATGAATTATAAAAGGTAGTTACAACATTTGATCATACAAGCATTCATCAAGCCCCAGCTTTAATAAAACCCCCAATTTAGACATGATATTATTAATCATCTAATTGTGACCATAAACAATCTTATATTAACATCAATATCATCCATAAATCATGTTTCTAGCATTAGTACAACAGCAAATCATCAAACAACACATAATATCACATAACACATAATTAACATGTCACACCCTCAAATTCCACATGCGGGCTTTTACCGCGAGGCGTGTGACACACAAGGATCCCAGTCAACGATCACAATAAACAACAACAAACATGCATTCATATATATATTTTAAAACCAAAACATCATGCTTTGAGTCGTAAACCAGCAGCGGAAGCATTTCTTGTTTACAACCAAAAGACATATTATAGTTTACAAAACATTGTTTAATATGCTTCAAAATTCTAGACGCTATGCATGACTCCGTGCGCCTAGTCCGTTAACTGCTACCTTAGCGACCTGAGAAAACACGCCAAAAATGTCAACATATAATGTTGGTGAGTTCACAGGTTTTCTTTTATAAAAGAGTTGTTACAAGTTTGAAAAGATCATTCCCGTTACTACTATGTCATAAAAACGTTAGCTAGACGTTAAGTGTTTTTACTACTACGGTTGGGAACCCATTACTAAACATGTACCAATGTTGAATCCAGCCCAGATTGACTGGGTTACCGATGTAACACCCCAACCGATGGCGGAAACATCGGGATGTCACGTAATGATGATTGTTCAGTAGCTCATGGTAAATAATAGATTCCATTAAATGATTTAATTGAATTACATACAATTGTTCTAGAATTTGTACATCAAATTGAATAAAACTATACACGTATCTTCAAGCATCAATTCATATCCTCAAGCAAATAGAACCTGAAACATGTTAAGTTGAAAATGTTTTGGGTCAACAAAAGTTGGTGAGAATTACATAGGTTTTTGATAATTGAGTAAGAATGATGTGCAATTCATGTGTCATGTCAATCTAGTCCATATGTGAGAACATACTAGAAATAAATCGAGTGCATAATCAACCCTGATGACTGTTATAAAATGATACATACCATACGCTCATGGTCCAATATGTTATACGATAACAAACACCCACGTAACCTTTGTAGAGGCACGTATCCGGGTGGGATTGTCAGTCCAATAGATCTATCAATGTATACCGCCGGCTGATCAATGTTAATGATTATGCTAGAATGGTGCTTACTCTAATCATGCTCAAGACATAATGCAACATAGAAAACACATAGACACATTGATGATTGAATTGCAATGATGATGTTATAAACATGTTTCACCCCAAAAATAGTGAAAATAGAGTAAAAGGGGCTATGTAAACTCACCTTGGTAAAATGTTATATCTGTTGAGAAATGTGTTGACCAAATGTATCAAGTGTCACCCTAAAATGAGGTAATAAATATGTCTAAGTCTATCAAGTCTACAAATGTATAAGTTCTAGGGCTTCGAATTTGGGGATAATAGCTCGTTTGATTATTATTAAAAATATTCGCCAATTGAGAGAAATTTAGTAAATAGGTAACCAAAAGTCTTTTTATAAATGTTAAATCTAGGATGGTCACAAGAATGTGTTTAAAGTATAAAAATAATTTTTATAAAATTATTTTCTTAAAAATAGATTATTAAATCTATTTATTATAAATAGCCAATATTTAACTTTAATATTTAAAAATACTAAAATTAAAGAATATCTATTTTAAAAATCATATTTCTGTTCTAAATGGTTAGAAATAATTTGTATAAAATTTTGGTGCAAAAATGATGAAAATTGGATTTATTATGATTTAATTATGATTAAATCTAACAAAAATTGATTAAAAATATAAAATAAATGATTTTACTGAATTAAAAATTATTTCAGTAATGTTTGACTTTATAAAAAGTCAGGATAAATTTTGGAGAATTTAATAAAATTGTTTTGATATATAAATGGATTTTTATAAATATAATAGTATAAAAATGATTTAATTATTATAAATATTAAATAAATGAATTCTTGAAAAACAAAAATTGTAAATAAAACTTTTATCTCAGATTAAACAAATATAATTTTTTTAGAATTTATAAAATAGTTTTGATATTTTAAAATGAATTTAAAAGATTAAAAGGTTTAATATATATATATATAATTGTTTTTTTTAAAAAGAAAAGAAAAGAATAAAAAGAAAGGTTGAGCCGGGACTCGAACCTTGCCTCACTGGGCGGTTCAATGGTTTTACAACAACCATCAAACCATCTGGTCTGGTCAACAGGCTTGTTTCATTTTAGATTCGAAAATATTTAATATAAAGAACAATCATTTATCTTCCCCAAATTATTAGTATGAACCCTAGATTTCATAATAAATTGAATTACACAACATTAACCCAATTAATCATGGGGTTAATGTTGTGTAGGTTCTGATTAACAAAACCCATAAAAAATATAGGACTTACAAACTTGTTTTGAGCTCGCACGATTAGTCAAACAAAAGTCAAACGACGAGTTTGATAATAATAATTAGAGTATTACAGAGGGAATTGGAGGTTGAGAGAGAGTTGTGAGCGAGTATACAAGGCTCGGAATACATCTATTTATACTAATGTTCAACGGTTATGGTTAATTGGAAAGTTTGACCTTGATAATTATCATACGCGTATAATGAAGAATTGGTCAATTAATTGGTGTAATTGACGTGTATTCGTATTGTAATAGGCCGATAATCACGTTTCAGTGGTCAAAGGATTGTTAAACATAGTAAATTTTGAAATTTCAAATCATTCTATACACTGCTGCTGCTCGCTGATATAGGAAGAAAGAAGGGTAGTTTATTTTGTGTATTTATATAAAAAGAATTGGATTGAAATCAAATATAGTGTGTGGATCAGTTGGTTAGTCCGCGTGGGTTAGTCTGGAAGGTGCCCGGTTCGAAACCCGGGGGAGGCACCCTTTTTTTTTTTTTTTTTAAAACAAGTATAAGGGTTCTTGGGCCAAGGTATGGGCTTCTGATGGTGGGCCTCTGAATTTCCAAAGGAAGGGAGTGGGCTTTAGGCTATGGTATTGGGCTTCAGATTAACAAAGGAAGGTTACAATACTAACTACAAATCTGATTTTTTTTTTTTTATCAAAATTATTATTATTATTATTATTATTATATATGTATGTATATATATATATATATATATATATATAAGTTGGGTGGTAGGAAAAACTTAGACACGTTATATAATGAACGTTAAAATAAAAATATATATATATATAAAGCACGTTCAGAATTTGGGAAAAATTTTGCGGTGTTACAACCGATGCCTCAATAACCTGAGAGTTAAAGACAATATGCACCCGCCCGGCATCCCTGCCGTTGAGTGGGGTTTGTGAGGCCCAATAGATCTATCCACATTTCCCTCGTTGTGCATCCCCGCACATTCATGGTTTCCCCCTGGGACTTTCCGTAAAAGCCGTATAGTAACATAAAGTGCCCATAGTATAACGTGACCTTTAATAAGTAAGTAAGTAGCATGTTTCTCCCCCCGAAAGCAAAACGGTAAAAGTAGGGCTGTGACACTCACCTTAGATTGCGTTACTTGAAAACAGTTAAGTAATTATGCTATGATAGCCCCAAATAGCGGCGACCTATCATAAGATGTGTATAAGTATCCAGACTAATAGCCCATAGGTTAACTAGTCCCTGAATGTCCAGACCATAACCACAAACGTTTCAAAACACCTTTGACTGTTAAACCGACCGTACCAGACGAAACCCGACATCCCATTGGTGACCCGACATCCCACGTGTTAGACAATACAAGACATCATGCAATATATGCAATTAATCACTTAGTACGCGCAAGAGTTCACCTAGTCTAGCATAACGCTCAATTAACGCATAAACAAGTCCGAACACGTGTTACTAAGTCCTTGGGTGTATCCCGGGGTTCCTATCATGTTCCTAGGTGTCAAATCATGTTCCGGGATGTCAAAATACGCTTACGACAGCAGTACACGCGATTAGGAAACTAACATGCAATTAGGAAAAGTCAACTGGTGAGTAGGAGAAGTCAACAGGAGAGTAGGGGAGATTAACAGGCGAGTAGGGGCCTAATCGCCTGATACATCAAGCGATTGGGCTGTAATCGCCTGATGTATCAGGCGATTAGAACCCTAATGGCCCCTAATGCTGCTGTCGTGCATTTTTGCGCGTTAAACCCTCCAAATCAGATCCGAAACATGCAAAAACACCCAATATCAAACCTAAACCATTTACCAACCCATTCCAAGCAAACCCCCCCCCCCCCCCAATTTATCTCTGCTCTAACGGCCTCGGTGCGATTATTTCCAAAAATGGCAAAGTACTAGGTTTCATTAACTATGAAATCTTTCCTTAAATAGTAAGGATCAGATTACACCTCCTACAACTTGCTAATCATCATCTCTATGTTATAATATCATTCTAGTATGATTCCTAACAATAAACAAGCAATGAATCATATCATAACATCCTAATTCTTCAAGAATCACCCAAATGGGTCAAAATGCATACTTTCATCAAAACACTATAACAATAGCTTAAACTCATAGATAATCATCCTAACAACTCCTACACATCAGAAGTACATCAATTTCATAGAAACATTCATGTTATAATCACAAAAAATCATCATATGCATCAATACTTCACATATAGCAAGTATTATGGTGTAGACTTGTTTTAGAACTCATTTCCAAGGTTTTTAAAGACACATTCTTAGCAAAACAAGGCATGGACTTTTGGGGAACCAAAACAATAACATTACAAAGGTTTGGGATGAAGAACACACCTTGGATTTTATCAAAGAAAGGTGTATTAGCTTGGAAATGGTGAGTTTTGAAGCTAAACAAGTTCCAAAAGTGTTTTGAGGTGTGTGGGAGGCTTAGGATCTGTTAGGGTTGCACTAAGAGTGTTTGGGGAGTCAAGGGTTGTATTTATAGGTGTTTTGACTCGTGCATAGCAGATCAGGCGAGTAGGAGAACAGAACAGGCAATTAGAAGCTCTAATCGCCTATATATTGGCGATTAGAAGCTCTAATCGCCCCAGTATCCTCCCAATCGCCTATAATAATGGCGATTAGGAGCCCCTCCGGTTCCTAATCGCCTGTAGGGTTCCTGATTGGGTTTTTGGCGCGTTAAACATTATTTTGACATATATAAACACGTATTCACATACCGATAAGTCACATAATGATTACAAACACATAATGCACGATAACTAACACGTTTACATCCGTTCACCAATTCCCGGGACTCGAGACTTGCGTGTGTGCGTTAAACCCGGTGATTCCACGAATCACCAATCCTTGTACACATGGTTATGGACCAACGCGGGATCATCGTAACGACTCCCGATGATTCCCAGAATCATAGTAATGACTCGACTGACCCAGTTAAGTACGCAATATGTATGACTCGCTAAGGTAGACTTACTAGTTTAGTCAATGTTACTAACCTAAGTTTGCCGGGTGTCACATAACATATGTTTATTGATATGAAAACTTATGTTTAATGATAGGTTTTGGTTTAGAAAGATGTTTAAGAGGTTTTTATTGATAAAAACATCCTTAGAACAGATCTGGACATTTAGGGTTAGATGAAAACGAATTAAAATGCTTGAAAAAGGTTTAGGATTAGGAACACACCTTGGATTCTTGATTAGATGTTGTTGATAGGTTAGATTATGAAAAATAAGAGCAAAAACTCCTTCCTTAGTGATTAAGATCGTTGAGAGTGTTTAGAGACGGTTAGGGTTTGTGAAATGGTGAAAAATGACAAAGTTTGGTATTTATACTAGTCCACATTCGCCCCTTTCACCTGGGCGAACGTACCCACATTCGCCCCTTTCACAAAGTCGAATGTACCTTATTTGGTCGAATGGAATTCTACCATTTTCACATTCCAGGTTCGCCCCTTCATTAAGGGTCGAACCAAGATTATTTTCCAGGTTCGCCCCCATGCTGTGGTCGAACCTGGACCTATGTTTTTCTAGTTTTATAGTTTGTCATGTTTAACGCATTTTAACGCATCCTAACACATGAACATGCAACCTTAATCTATGTTTAACGTATTTAAGCATGGATGATTATCTACACATCGTTTAAACACGTCTTTGCATATAATCCACCATATAACAATTAATCTACACATAACACTTAATTAGTTTATGTAATTTCACCAACAACGAGACCCGATACTAGTGTATTCCCAAAACGACTCCCAATGATCCTCCAGATCATTAAACCCTGGACAATCCTATCCTGACCCGACTCAACTAACCTGGTTAAGTCCGTTTATAAATGTTTTCTCGCTAAGGTAGACTTAGGTGTTACTAAAATGTTTAAGCCAAACATGCCGGGTGTCACATCATCCCCACGTTGAAAGAATTTTCGTCCCGAAAATTACACAAAGTCCAAAAATGAAAGAGACGAAAAGAAGGAAACGAAAAGAAAATTTACCGGGTGTCACATCATCCCCACGTTGGAAGGAATCTCGACTCGAGATTCATTCAGCTTCAGCAGTAACATGCCTAGATTCGAATGCACGTTTCGGAAAAAGACGAGGATGTTTAGCTTTCATCTGATCCTCCCGTTCCCACGTGAACTCCGGTCCACGATTCGAGTTCCAACGAACTTTGACGATGCGGATCTTACTCCGACGAAGGCTACAAATCTTGTAGTCGAGAATCTCGATAGGTTCCTCCACAATGCGAAGAGGATCATCAACCTTGATCTCTTCCAGTGGTAAAATGAGAGATTCATTAGCCAAACACTTCTTTAAGTTAGACACATGGAAGACGTTGTGAACACTACCGAGCTCCGCCGGTAAGTCAAGTCTGTATGCCACCGGTCCAATCCGTTCCAAGATTGCGAACGGTCCGACATAACGAGGGTTAAGCTTGGCACGCTTTCCAAAGCGTATGACGCCCTTCCATGGTGAAACATTCAGAAGTACCCTGTCCCCAACCTGGAACTCCAAAGGTTTGCGACGGCGATCGACATAGCTCTTCTGACGATCCCGCGCAGCTGCCAAACGATTACGAATTTGTACGATTTTCTCCGAAGTTTCGTACACCAGTTCCGGACCAGTGAGCTGGCTCTCGCCCACCTCGGCCCAACAAAGAGGTGATCGACATTTCCGTCCTTATAGAGCTTCGAACGGAGCTGCCTTGATGCTAGAGTTATAGTTGTTGTTGTAGGAGAACTCCACCAACGGTAGGTGAATCTCCCAACTTTTGCCAAAATCGATAACACATGCCCGGAGCATGTCTTCCAAGGTTTGAATCGTCCGCTCACTCTGTCCATCAGTTTGCGGATGATAAGCCATACTCATATCCAACTGAGTACCCAAAGCCTTGTGCAGAGCCTTCCAGAAACGCGAAGCAAAACGAGAATCACGATCAGAGATAATAGAAACAGGCACCCTGTACCGAGCAACCACCTCCTTAAGGTAAAGTCGAGCTAACCGCTCGAGTCCATCGGTTTCCTTAATAGGTATGAAACGTGCCGATTTTGTCAACCTGTCAACAATCACCCAGATCATATCATAACCACTTGGTGACTTTGGTAGTTTGGTGACAAAATCCATCGTGATTCGTTCCCACTTCCATTCTGGAACCTCTGGTTGTTGTAGGAGACCAGACGGCTTCTGATACTCCACCTTGACTTTAGCACAAGTCAAGCATTTGCTCACGTATGAAGCTATATCAGCTTTCATGTTTGGCCACCAATAAAGTATCTTCAAATCCTGATACATCTTATCGGAGCCAGGGTGAATAGAATACCGGGATTTGTGAGCTTCATCCATGACAAGCTCGCGTAATCCCCCGAACAAGGGAACTCAAACACGTTCTGTGAAATAGTGTAGGCCATCAGACCTGAGCTCAAGATGCTTGTCAGCACTGTGCATAGTTTCAGCTTTAAGGTTTTCCTCCTTCAAAGCTTCCAATTGTGCAGAACGGATTCGATCAGGCAATGAGGAATGAATGGTGAGCTGTAAGGCTCGAACACGACGAGGTTTCACAGTCTCCTTCCTGCTCAAGGCATCTGCCACAACGTTCGCCTTGCCAGGGTGGTACTTGATAGCACAGTCATAATCGTTTAGGAGTTCAACCCAGCGACGCTGCCGCATGTTTAACTCCTTCTGGTCGAAAATATGCCGAAGACTCTTGTGATCGGTGTACACTTCGCATTTGGTACCGTACAAGTAATGTCTCCAGATTTTCAACGCAAAAACCACCGCACCCAATTCCAAGTCATGAGTAGTGTAGTTCTTCTCATGAACTTTGAGTGACGAAAAGCATAGGCAATAACCTTCCCGCGTTGAATTAACACACAACCGAGACCCCGAATAGAAGCGTCACAATACACAACGAAATCATCCGTACCCTCAGGTAAAGACAGAATAGGTGCAGAACAAAGTTTAAGCTTCAGCATCTGGAATGCTAATTCCTGTGGTTCACCCCAGTAAAACTTTCGGTCTTTCTGGGTAAGAGTGGTGAGGGGTTGAGCGATCTTCGAAAATCCCTCAATGAAATGACGATAGTAACCCGCAAGACCTAGGAATTGCCGCACCTCAGATGGCGTCTTTGGTGCTTCCCAGTCTTTAATAGCTTCGATCGTAGCCGGATCGACATGAATTCCCAGTTCATTAACCACATGCCCTAGGAATTGAACTTCACATAACCAGAAATCACACTTTGAGAACTTAGCATACAACTGCTCCCGTCTCAAAAGTTCTAAGACCAACCATAAGTGTTCCTCATGATCCGTCTTGTTCTTAGAATAAACCAGAATATCGTCAATAAAGACGATGACGAACACCGCCGGTACGTTAGTGAGACCAAAAGGCATGACCAAGAACTCAAAATGGCCATAACGAGTGCGAAAAGCAGTCTTCTGGATGTCGGCTTCCTGGACACGCAACTGGTGATAACCGGACCACAAATCAATCTTCGAATAGTAACTAGAGCCCTGGAGCTGGTCAAAGAGGTCATCAATGCGAGGGAGAGGGTAACGATTCTTGATGGTCACTTTGTTCAGCTCACGATAATCAATACACATGCGAAGACTTATGTCCTTCTTCTTCACAAACAAAATAGGAGCTCCCCACGGGGAAGAACTCGGTCGGATGAAACCCATTTCCAAGAGTTCCTGCAACTGGCTGGACAACTCTTGCATCTCGGGAGGTGCAAGATGATACGGAGCCCGAGCAATAAGAGCTGCACCCGGAGTAAGATCAATGCCAAACTCAACCTGACGATGGGGAGGGAGACCAGGTAAATCATCAGGAAACACATCGGGAAAATCACGAACCACCGGAATATCCTCGATCTTCTTCTCATCGTCAGTCGAAACATTAACAAGTGCCAGAATGGCCGAACAACCCTTTCGAAGATACTTACGGGCTTTCATGCTAGAAATGATATTCAGCGGAGTACCGCCCTTCTCGCCATGAACCGAAAAAGTCTCTCCATCAGGGAGAGGGATCCGAATAATCTTATCGAAACAAACGATCTCCGCATGATACAACAATAACCAATCCATGCCGAAAACGACATCAAAACTACCCAGAGTTACCGGCATAAGGTCAATGGGGAAAGACAAACCCGACAGTTCCAAGCGACATTCCTTAAGAGTGTGTGTTGCTTCAATTTTCTTACCATCAGCCAATTCTATTAAGTACTTAGCCTCTAAAGGTGTGGGTACTATATCTAGCAATCGACTAATGTCCACAGATACGAAACTCTTATCGGCACCAGAATCAAACAAGACAGAAACACAGCGATCATTAAGAAGGAACGTACCGGTAACTGTGTCGGGATCCTGCCTAGCCTCTGCAGATCCAATGACGAAAGCACGCGCAGTCCTGCCGCCTTCGTTGTTCCCATTACCATTCCCGCCCCTCCCATTATCGCCCTGCTTCAGTTTAGGACATTCCCGCTTGAAGTGTCCCGTGTCACCACAGTTATAGCACCCCTGCCTTCCTGGAGTCCCCTGAGCAGCAGGAGCAGGAGTAGTAGCAGGAGTTTGGGTCGAGGAAAGTGACACCCTGCAATCCTTAGCAAGATGCCCCAACTGGTGGCACCGATGACAATGAGTCCGATCACAACTCCCAGAGTGATGATAACCACACTTGTTGCACTTGGGATGTTTTCCAATATACCCACCCGACTTATGCCCTGAAGAAGACCCAGACGAATCAAACTTCTTCACAGGATGAGATGGCGTTGGAACGACACTCTTCCCCACATTATCCCACTTCCTCTTGTTCCCTTCCGAACCCTTCGCAGTAGTACCCTTAGGAGGCAAAACACCTTCTGCCACCTTCAGATTAGTCATTCGATGAGCCGATCGAACAACTTCAGCAAGAGTGGGAAGATTCCCACCAGCCACTAACCCTGCAATCTCCGGCACTAACCCGGAAACATAGTGCTCAATCCTCCTATACTCGGGTGTGTGTAAATTAGGACACAACACCGCTAGCTCGTTCCTCCTCACAGTGCATTCTTCAATCTCAGACCCAACCATCTTGTAACTCCAGACTTCATGTTCCAATTTCTGTATCTCCTCCCTTGGACAGTACTCACTCCTTAGGAGATGCACAAAATCCGCCCAAGGCGTAGAAATAGCCTCCCCCAATCCCATGTTCTGGGTAGCAGCATTCCACCACAACAATGCAGGCCCCTCGAATGTCGCAGTAGCATACTTAACCCGGTCCCCAGCGGGACAGTTACACATAACGAACACAAATTCTACCTTCTCCAGCCATTGGAGCAGTCCCACCTCTCCCTCAGTTCCAGCGAAGTTATGGGGCTGACAGTCCCGAAACTTCTTATAAGAGCACTGAGGTGGAGGGGGATTGACAGCGATACCTGAAACACGATACACGAATAAAATACAAACGAAAGAACATGACACCCAAGAATGAGGCAAAGTCGACAGAAACCAACTCACCACCCATGGCATTAATCCCAGCCTGTAAAGTAGCCATAGCCATATTCACTTGCTGCTGTAACAAGTCATTCAGTTCAGCTTAGGTCATGTTGATGTTACCATGACCACCGCCGCCAGCACGGCCACCGCCGCCAGCACGGCCGCCGCCGCCACCCCCGACGTCCACCACCACGAGCACCAGACATGATCTAACAAATCAAGAAATCGAGGGATTCAGATTCACTTCTAGTGTCAATCACTAGAAATTTACAAGAGTTAACTTAGGGACAAATTCAGGACTATACATCTAAACTCAAAGTCCACCGGGATTTTCATGCATTTCAGTTTATTATTTCGTGTGCCCCCGAAATGATAAACTACTCTACATGGTCCTCCAAATGTAACCCTAGTTCAGACTCCGGTCACCGAATATCGTCGCCTAGTAACGTGTTACGATAGGTGCAAGTGTAAGAAAACATGTGTGTGCTAGAGTCAACAAGTCAGCTTCTTCCTCTTCAATCCTAAAGAAGAAGACAAGAGTAGGTAAGAACCCAAGTAAAAGCGGATGATGTAACACAGAAGTATGATGATGATGTAAGGACACCCCGACAAAGTTAGTACGTATCCCACTAAGAGACTCAAAGTATGTGACCGTCTAGTGTGTGTGACTCGGCTATAGACCAGACTCTACATGCAGTCCTAGTGCACTATAACCATTGGCTTTGATACCAATCTGTCACACCCTCAAATTTCCACTTGCGGTGTTTTACCGCGAGGCGCATGAAAAACCAGGATCCAAGTCAACGGTCACAATAAACAACACTATATGAAATACGTAAACTCAAAACTTAGTTATCAAATCATTAAACCATAGCGGAAGCATTTAAAGATTTAATCAACTACAAAACTGTGTTCCAAAATATCCAAGACACTTATTTAAAATATGCGACTGAGCCTAGACGCCAATGCAGACCCGTGCGCCTAGTCCAACCGATGCTACCTTAGTGACCTGAGAAAAACATGCCAAAAAGACGTCAACATATATAATGCTGGTGAGTTCACAGGTATGTACAAAATGTTACCAGTGCTACCAAAGTGTTACCATGTCCATACTATATCAATGTTACCAAGTACGCTAGCTAGGCGTATGTTTTATTACTACTACGATTGGAAAACCATTACTAGACACGTTTAGCAAAGTTTAGCATATGTTTAAGTAGCCCGAATAATGTTCAACACATTTAGCAAAGTTTGAGACAACATGCACCCGGCCGGCTCTCCAAGCCGTTGAGTGGGCCAGGTCACGCCCAATAGATCTATCCACATTTCCCCCGTTGTGCATCCTCGCACATTCATGGTTTCCCCCGGGACTTCCAATGATCGTATAGTAATGCAAAGTTAAAACCATAGTATGACATATGTTACCAAAATAGTTTAGCGCATGTTTTCTCCCCGAAAAGTTAAAGCAGTAAAAGTGGGGCCGTGAACTCACCTTAAGTTGCTTTCTTCAGTAATATAAGAAAGCCAAGCCCTTGATAATCCCACTACCGGAGATCTATCAAAATGTTCACATAAGTGTTCCGACTAATAACCATAAGGTTATCTAGTCCCCGATTGTCCAGATCGTGACCAAGTATGTTTTAAAACGTTTTATGTGTTCAACCGGCACACTAGACCGACCCGACATCCCGTTGGTGACTCATTACTGTTAGGATCTCAGTTTGATTGTTTTGATATGTTTAGAATAAGATGTGAATTGAATGATATAAGTATATATGGAAAGTGCAGCGGAATGATAAACAATAATCAAAACAATAGGATTAAATGTTTTCTTTAATCGAAAGCTTTCATTAGATTGAAAGATTACAATCAAATACAAGTACTCCCCCTCAGCCTGATCACACAGTGATTGTTTGTCTGAGAGAATGTTTGTGTGTGACCAATAGAACAGTACAAGCACTATTCTATTTATAGACAAATCTAAACCACTGGTGACCTGTGCTGACGTCACCTAAGATAGTGACCTCTAACAGAATAACAACATAAAACATCTGCCCTATACAAACTACTGTTGTATTACAAAACACTGTAAGGTAAACTACTGTTGAGGGAAAACTCTGATGGTCTTGCAACATCTGTTGGAGCCTAAGTGTTGTTAACTCCAACAGACCTTTAGTCTTCAGTACTTGATCAGCAGTTGTTCTTCATCAGACCTTTGGTCAGCAGTTGTTCTCTATCAGTTGTTATCCAACAGTCCTTGTATCAGCAGTTGTCATAGTAGTTGTTTGGATGGAACAGTTGTTAGGGTCAGCAGTCTTTTGGGAAGAGTATGTTGTAAAGACTATTTATTTGTGTGGATCAACTGTTAGTATATTTTGGCTTTTCAATCATCTGTTCTTCTTCAGGTCAGCCGACCCAACAATCTCCCCCTAGAACAGATGATGCCAAAACTAAACTTTATTCTTGATCTTTATTTCTCATCAGACTTTCTCTGATTTGACCTTTGAATTGTAGCTCAAAGTTCAAAGAAAATAGGTCTTCTGCATCTCTTTCAAGCTCAAGGTTTAGCAGTGATTGGAGGTCATCTGCGCACAGGCTATATGCATCATCCATGCTTAGCTTTTGAGCTTCTCCATCTGACTTGAGCAAAGTCAATTCATGAGTGTCTTTGTTGACCTTCCATTTTAGAATTTTTGAGTCAAAGGATTTGCTGAGGTGCACTTTTATTCTAGATGAGTTTGGTGATGGAGGTCTCCCAATGAGTTCTCTTAGCTTATCAGTAATGGGATCTGAGAAAAAATGTACTTGATTGAAGAGGCCCTCCTTTATATAAGTATCAGCAAACTTCTTCTGATCTTCTTCAGACATTTCTTTCTTTTTCTTGAATTGTCTTCTAACAGCAGCTGATAGATCAGAAGTATCAAGTAAGCTGTCTAATGTAAAAGCCTGTTGAGGTCTCTTCATCAGTGGTTCATCAGAGTAGACAGGTTTTCTGGGTAAGTTAGGATCTTTCTTCCTATTTTCTTCCAGTCTCTTGTATGTTTCAACCAACCTCAACTCAGACCACCTTGCAACTGACCTCATTTCCCCATAGTCAGCAGCCACAATTTCTTGTCTCATTCTTTTAAACTTCAAGGCTTTGGCTGGATCTCTGCCTTTACTAAAATCAGGGGCAGAGACTTTAGCTGGGGGATTCTTGGCCATCTCTTCAATTCTTAAGAGTTCTTCTCTGAGAGCATGAGTGGTCCAGCCTGCAAACTGTTTCTTGTTTGCTTTATAAGGCATGGTTGCCAAGATCTGTTCAAGAAGTGATTCCCTAACCTCTCTTTCCATGTCACTGCTGAGAAGCATGGCAGACATGGAGTTGCTCAGGGTCTTAGCAAAATCTTCAATCCTTCTCAATTTGCTAAGCTCTGCTAAATGGATGCCCTGAGCAGTCCTGTCATCTTTCCCTTTGCATTTCTCTTTAATGATGGCATCTGCCTGTTCAGCCTTGTATTTTAGATATGTGTCTATGTTTAGGGGAACAGGAAAATGTGGAAGAGAAGGGAAAGATCTTTCAAATGGTTGTTCAGTATTATAGAAGGATTGCATTTCCCCCCTTGACTAGATCAAGTTCAAGGGGATACTGAACAGCCAATGGTGTAATGGTTGGTGGTGGTCTATGGGAAGTGAATTGTGATGTGTGTGGTGAAAATGATGAAAGTGGAATGGCTGATATAGGTGTGGATTATGTGGTTGAAGTGGTAAGTGGTGATGTGTGTATGTTTTCATCCTGTACAAAAAAGGTTGATTTCCTCTTCCTTTTGTACAAGATTTTTGGTGATGGTGGTGTAGAGGCAGTGGTAGTGTTAACATCTGTTGGCACCTTAGTAGGACCAGCAGATGTTTGGGATTTAGGTGGTGATGTGGTTGTAGGTTCAGATGTAGGTTTGGTGATAGTGATGACAGGCTCAGATGTTATGGTGGTATCAGTGGTTTGGGTAGCAGTAGTGGTTTTGACAGCAGTGGTTTTAACAGCCAGTTTGGATGGTGGTTGTCTGATATGTTTGGTTCTTCCTTTTAGAGGAATCCACGTCTTCAACTTCCTGCTGTTGTTCCCTTTTCTGTTTTAGCAAAAACTCTGCCTTGACTTCCAAAGTGCCAGCCCTCTTTTGCTTATCTTCAGTAGCTTTTTCAGCATCTTCATTAGCAGAGTTGTCCACTTCTTTAGCTATGCTAGTTTGTTGTTGTTGTTGTGGTGCTGTTTGAGTAGACCCTGGTTTGTTGGCAGACTTTTATTGACCTTTTTGTGAAGGTGGACAACCAAAGGGATCTAGCTTTGGAAATCTATCTCTGCCACTCTCCCCCTTTTTGGCATCATCAGTTGTGAATTCATCATCATCGTCATCTCTGAGAATGGTGGTAGGGGCAGAGCCAGTGGTCTTCAGCAGATGGTCTTTAATGGCCTGAATATTTGCATGGGTATCTTTGTACATAACATCTACCATGTTTCTGATTTCTGCCATATAAGTTTCATGAGTCTGATCTGCTAGTTTTCTGTGAGCTATGATGATGGGAGAAACAGATTTCCATAGCTCACTAGCAATATCAGCTGTGGATGGTTGACTCTTGGTGAGAGTAGCCAAGGATTCCAATATTGACTTGACATCAGATTTGATATCAGCAACAGAGGTTTCAATGGTTTGGACTCTGGCCGTCAATTCTTGGTATTTTAACTCATCACCTAAGTTAATAGGATCATCTGAATTCCTACCAGTGGTAGTTGTAACTGGTTCATCGGGATGTCACGTAATGATAATTGTTCAGTAGCTCATGGTGAATAAATTTCCTTAAATGATTTAAATAAATTACATACAATTTGTTCTACATGAATTCGTACATCAAAATGAATAATACTATGCACACATCTTCAAGTATTAACTCAAATCTTCAAGCAAGTAGAACCTGAAACATTTTAAAGTTATTTTGGGTCAACAAAATGTTGGTGAGAATACATAGGTTTTTGAATATAGTTGATAACAATAGTTTGTACAACAATCACAGTTGTATGATGATAGAGTATGATTCCGACATGTAACAATGCGTCTTTGTACAACCAAAGCTTGTGTCGACTGATGACTAACTCGCAAGTTAGTTAAATGTTGTTACTATTATCGATCATCCCTGAATTTATGCGGGGGGTGGGTTTGTCAGACCTATAGCACTATAATCTAAACAGGCGGCTTGATCATTGTTAATGATTGTACTGTGTCTTTTTGTTACAGTCAAATGATAGAATGATGTTGTAATTGAATCACAAGTAATTATGAGTAAATGATAGTATAAAATGTTTAAACATGTTTCACCCCAAAAATAGTGAAAATAGAGGAAAAAGGGCTATGTAAACTCACCTTAGCAAAATGTTATATCTGTTGAAAAATTGAATAGTGATGTTGCCCAAATGTGTCAAGTATCACCCTATAATATGGTAATAAATATTTCTAAGTCTATCTAGTCTACAATATTTATATATTCTAGGGCTTCGAATTGGGGATAAATGCTCGTTTGATTAATAATTAAAATGCTTGATAATTGAGAGAAATTTGATAAATAAATAACCAAAAGTCTTTTTATAAAATTTAAATCAGAGATGGTCACAATAATGAGTTTGAAGTATAAAAATAATTTTTATAAAATTATTTTCTTAAAAATAGAATATTAAATCTATTTATTTCAAATTGTCAAAATTTAGCTTTAATGTTTAAAAATACTAAAATCAAAGAATTATTAGTTTAAAAATTATATTTCTGTTCTAAATAATCAGAAATAATTTATATAAAATTTTGGTTCAAAAATATTAAAAATTGAATTTATTATGATTTAATTATGATTAAAACTAACAAAAATTGATTAAAAATATTAAATAAATGATTTTTCAGAAATAAAAATCATTTCAGAAAAGTTAATTGTTATGAAAACTCAGAATAATTTTTGTGGAAATTGATAAGATTGTTTTGATATTTTAATAGAATTTTATAAATATAATAGAATAAACTTAATTTAATTAATATATATATTAAATAAATAAATTTTTGAAAACTAAAAATTGTAAGTTAAACTTTTTCATTAGATTAACTTAAAATAATTTTTGTAGAATTATTAAAAGAGTTCTTAATATTTTAAAATGAATTTATAAAATATAAGTAATATATATAGTTAAACTAGATTGTTTTTAATTAAAACAAAACAAAACGGAAAAATGTTGCAACAGCTGGGGTTCGAACCCACGTGGCTCGGTCAGAGGGCACCAGACACAACCACTTGGTCCAGACGAGTGGTTGTGTTTGGTTTCAGTTTATTTAAAATAAATAATATACGTGAATTTTTGTTCTTCCCCAAATCAACATATGAGCCCTAGATTTTCCAATTGGGCAATTTACACAACATTAACCCAATTAATCTTAACGTTAATGTTGTGTATATGCCGAACATCAAAACCCATCAACAAAAACAGACTTACAATTACGTTTCGATACAGGATTGATCGGTCAAAGGCCAATGTCAAAAACACGCTCAAATCAAGAACAGAGGATTTGTTAAGAGAAATTGGGGATTGAGAAAGGATGAGTGGCGAGTTGTGGAGGTTCAGAGGTGTTCAATTTATAGGGTAGTGGCTTGGATGTTCGAATTGGCAACGTTGACTTCGAATTGAATGTTGGACGTGTCAAAGAGCAAAAATTGGTAAGAATTGATTGGAAATTGCCGTGTGTATGACTCGTATCAGGCCGGTAATCACGTTGCCAATCAATCCCTAATCAATTACACGCTAATGGATTTGATTTTGGTAAGTTGTTGATCTCAGTTGACTTCCAAGTCAACTGAGATGATTTTGAATCGTGTTATAATTAAAACGCGCTTGGTTTAAACCAAGAAACAAGTGTAGAGCAGATGGTAAGGCTGTTTGAGGTTGTGACCCGGCTGAGGGCTCGGGTTCGAGTTCCGGCCCCAGCAAATTATTTTTTTGTAATAAAACTATATATATATGAATATTATATATAAATAATATAGTGTTAGGGTTCCAAAAAACGCCACAATAATAATTAAATACGAATAATAATAATAATAGAACTTGACGTTTTTATTCAAATTATACATAACGTACAATTATTAAACGCGAAATGTTACAGTCTCCCCTACTTTTAGGAACTTCGTCCCGAAGTTAAAAGAAAAACACCAGGTTTACAATTGGTCGACTACCGCAAACCTTGATAAAATTTCTCACTGCCTTAACGTACCTGTAAATTCATGATTACATTCCGGACTGTAATTACCAATTTACCTTACATTAGGGTTTTGCGTCCTTTTATGACTCTACCGATTGTTGAGCAGGTTCGCTAGTCCCTACCAGTCGTTGAGCAGGTTGTAGGGCCTCTCCCGACTGTTGGAAAGACATGATGACCTCTACCAATCGTTGAGTAGGTTGTTTGGTAGTCAACTAGTTGTTGTACAAGTAAGCAAGTATGATTTAAATATAGATATAGCAATCAGTTCACATTCAAACAAGCATGCACTCAGATGTTATGATAATACTAGAATTTATTACTTGAATTAAAAACGTAAATACATAGAATTAAAAAGCAGACATCATTCAAATGGTGGGGTTTGCTGTTAATTAGCTGGAGGGTCTTGATCTCTGTTTAGTTTAGGGCATCGGTTACGGAAGTGATTTGGGTCTCCACATTCATAGCATTGACCATAGTTGTATCGATTAGGATTAGCAGCCTGAGCGGGGTTGGTGGGTTGGTTGGCATTAGGATTTGGGGTCTCACGACACGTGTTGACCAGATGGCCATACTTTCCACAATTGGTGCACAAGCGACACGCTGAAGCAGTGGGATGATGTCGGTTGCATGTGTTACACAATGGATAGTTTCCTATATAGGGTTTCTTGTTAGAAGCTTGTGTAGTGAGGTTGACATCAGGATCCCTGGCCTTACGCTTCTGGTTCTCAGTAGTTACCGCGGCTACAATACTTGCTTTCTCGCTTTTCCGAACCAAGGTACCGTTCTTTACGTGATTATCAGTTAGGGTAGCTGCTAGTCGTTTGGCCTCTTCGAGGGTAGCAGGGTTCCTTCCCCATACCGTGTCCTGAATCTGCATGGGTAAACCACCGATATATTTCTCAATGACCACAGGTAGCGGAGTGACCTTATGGGGCAACAACATACTGAGCTCATGGAAGCGGGTATTATAAGCAAGGTTTTCCCCACTATCCTGAGCAAGGGTGTGGAACTCGTCCTGTAATTTCTTGACCTCGTTACGTGGGCAAAATTCATCTTTCATTATCTCCTTGACTTGATCCCAGGTCATAGTAAGTGCAACTTCAGCTCCTCGGGTGCGCTTTTCCTCATTCCACCAAGTGAGTGCTTGTTTGTGGAGAACACTCATGGCGTAACGAACCTTAAAGTTGTCGGGGCATTCACTGTTGATGAAGGTATTCTCAATACCCTCAAACCATTGTAGGAGTCCTGTAGCTCCTTCTTCTCCACTGAATTTTGGGGGAATACAAGAATTAAAGTGCTTAAGGGTACAGGCTGGGAGACCATTCCCGTTTCCGTTGTGGTTTCCATTTCCATTACCATTGCCGTTACCGTTCCCGTTGCCGTTCATCTGGATGACTAGAGCCAGTAAGTTAGGAACCAGAGTCGCGATTTGCTGCGCCATTTGTTGAGAAATGATCGCAGCCAGTTGGGCATCAACACTATTGTTGTTGTTGTTGTTGTGATTAGTGCCGTGGTTATGGTTATGGTTGTCGCCACCTTCCTCGTGGTTCTCACCATTGTTATTGCGAGTGCTGCGACGTGGAGGCATGATCTGTAAGAGACACAATGAAATGAATGAGGTTATATAAGGAATGTAATCATTTATTCATTAATTAAAACGAATAAACGAAAACGTTGACTTATCAAAGATTCTAAATTCTAATAACATATGAAGACATGCTTTAGCCTATAAGTGAACACTCATCCCGAGAATTCCCAGGTAGGCATCCGGGTCCCTCGTCTGATTGGGATATATGCGCAATGCCAGCCTAGACAGAAGACTCAGAATACAGGCGTTCACCCTTCCAGATTGCACGTGTTCGTTATTAAAATCTAGAACTTCGACGAGATCTCAAGGGGGTTCAGGTTAAACCTGAGGATTTTGTCCTATTAATCTAAGAGTGGATCCAGTGATGGAGAGCAACCTTCTTGTAAGGATGAAAGTAGGGATAAGAAGTAGGATAGAGGATAGAAACAAGTAAGGTTGCAAGTAAAAGGAGCAAGTACTGACTAAAATCCTATGGTTATAGACTAAATTATAATTTTTTTTTCTAATAACCTAATTCCCTATAACCATGGCTCTGATACCAATCTGTAACACCCCAACCGATGGCGGAAACATCGGGATGTCACGTAATGATGATTGTTCAGTAGCTCATGGTGAATAAATTTCCTTAAATGATTTAAATAAATTACATACAATTTGTTCTACATGAATTCGTACATCAAAATGAATAATACTATGCACACATCTTCAAGTATTAACTCAAATCTTTAACCAAGTAGAACCTGAAACATTTTAAAGTTGAAAATATTTTGGGTCAACAAAATGTTGGTGAGAATACATAGGTTTTTGAATATAGTTGATAACAATAGTTTGTACAACAATCACAGTTGTATGATGATAGAGTATGATTCCGACATGTAACAATGCGTCTTTGTACAACCAAACCTTGTGTCGACTGATGACTAACTCGCAAGTTAGTTAAATGTTGTTACTGCTATCGATCATCCCTGAATTTATGCGGGCGCATGGGTTTGTCAGACCTATAGCGCTATAATCTAAACAGGCGGCTTGATCATTGTTAATGATTGTACTGTGTCTTTTTTTAACAATCAAATGATAGAATGATGTTGTAATTGAATCACAAGTAAATATGAGTAAATGATAGTATAAAATGTTTAAACATTTTTCACCCCAAAAATAGTGAAAATAGAGGAAAATGGGCTATATATATTCTAGGGCTTCGAATTGGGGATAAATGCTCGTTTGATTAATAATTAAAATGCTTGATAATTGAGAGAAATTTGATAAATAAATAACCAAAAGTCTTTTTATAAAATTTAAATCAGAGATGGTCACAATAATGAGTTTGAAGGATAAAAATAATTTATATAAAATTATTTTCTTAAAAATAGAATATTAAATCTATTTATTTCAAATTGTCAAAATTTAGGTTTAATGTATAAAAATACTAAAATCATAGAATTATTAGTTTAAAAATTATATTTCTGTTCTAAATAATCAGAAATAATTTATATAAACTTTTGGTGCAAAAATATTAAAAATTGAATTTATTATGATTTAAGTATGATTAAAACTAACAAAAATTGATTAAAAATATTAAATAAATGATTTTTCAGAAATAAAAATCATTTCAGAAAAGTTTATTGTTATGAAAACTCAGAATAATTTTTGTGGAAATTTATAAGATTGTTTTGATATTTTAATAGAATTTTATAAATATAATAGAATAAATTTGATTTAATTAATATATATATTAAATAAATAAATTTTTGAAAACTAAAAATTGTAAGTTAAACTTTTTCATTAGATTAACTTAAAATAATTTTTGTAGAATTATTAAAAGAGTTCTTAATATTTTAAAATGAATTTATAAAATATAAGTAATATATATAATTAAACTTGATTGTTTTTAATTAAAACAAAACAAAAAAGAAAAATGTTGCAACAGCTGGGGTTCGAACCCGCGTGGCTCGGTCAGAGGGCACCAGACACAACCACTTGGTCCAGACCAGTGGTTGTGTTTGGTTTCAGTTTATTTAAAATAAATAATATACGTGAATTCGTGTTCTTCCCCAAATCAACATACGAGCCCTAGATTTTCCAATTGGGCAATTTACACAACATTAACCCAATTAATCTTAGGGTTAATGTTGTGTATATGCCGAACATCAAAACCCATCAACAAAAACAGACTTACAATTACGTTTCGATACAGGATTGATCGGTCAAAGGCAGAAGTCAAAAACACGCTCAAATCAAGAACAGAGGATTTGTTAAGAGAAATTGGGGATTGAGAAAGGATGAGTGGCGAGTTGTGAAGGTTCAGAGGTGTTCAATTTATAGGGTAGTGGCTTGGATGTTCGAATTGGCAACATTGACTTCGAATTGAATGTTGGACGCGTCAAAGAGCAAAAATTAGTATGAATTGATTGGTAATTGACGTGTGTATGACTCGTATCAGGCCGGTAATCACGTTGCCAATCAATCCCTGATCAATTACACGCTAATGGATTTGATTTTGGTAAGTTGTTGATCTCAGTTGACTTTCCAAGTCAACTGAGATGATTTTGAATTGTGTTATAATTAAAACGCGTTGGGTTTAAACCAAGAAACAAGTGTAGAGCAGATGGTAAGGCTGCTTGAGGTTGTCACCCGGCTGAGGGCTCGGGTTCAAGTCCTGGCCCCAGCAAATTATTTTTTTGTAATAAAACTATATATATATATATATATATGTATATTATATATAAATAATATAGTGTTAGGGTTCCAAAAAAACGCCACAATAATAATTATATACGAATAATAATAATAGAACTTGACGTTTTTATTCAAATTATACGTAACGTACAATTATTAAACGCGAAATGTTACAGTCTTAGTTATGTAACCATTGTCCTGTTGTGAGACAATGGTCTCTACATCAGTAGTGGCTGCTCCACTTGAAAACTCACCTAGAGTTGCATTGAACTCTAGGGGTGTAACCTCCTCTTCTGCTTGTGGGATGGCTGATTGAATTTCCTCAGTCCCAGTCACTTGTGGAGGTATACTCTCATTGATAGGTGAAAGAGAGGAACTGGGATTTGCTTGAGTTTTATCAATAGCCTCAAACAGAGGTTGCATGGTTTGTTGAACATGTGATGGTGAAGGTGGAGGAGTAAAAAGAGAATTAGCCCTGGGAGAGGGGCTTGTGAATATATGGCCAAGTGACTCAAATGTATCATGATGTGGTTCCCCTTGGCTTACAACATGATCCTTTTGTGAGGATGCATGAGGAGTTTGGACAGGTGGAGATATTTCCAACTGTAGTGAGGAAGTAACAACAGTGGTTTCTAGTAGCTTTTGTGTTGCAACAGAGTTATCTTCTGGTATCTCATCTTCCAGAAGTCTCCTTTGTGATTGAGTGGTGGTTTTTGTGGACGGACGTTTTCTTTTGGAAATGGCTGGTGTGGGTTTCACAGCACTGGATGTAGTGCCATGATCACCAGGAGCAGTGGGCTCAACAACAGAGGTTTGGATCTGAGTTTAATTGTTTTGATATGTTTAGAATAAGATGAGAAATGAATGATGTAAGTATATATGGAAAGTGCAACGGAATGATAAACAATAATCAAAACAATAGGAATAAATGTTTTCTTTAATCGAAAGCTTTCATTAGATTGAAAGATTACAATCAATTACAAGTACTCCCCCTCAACCTGATCACACAGTGATTGTTTGTCTGAGAGAATGTTTGTGTGTGACCAATAGAACAGTACAAGCACTGTTCTATTTATAGACAAATCTAAACCACTGGTGACCTGTGCTGACGTCACCTAAGATAGTGACCTCTAACAGAATAACAACATAAAACATCTACCCTATACAAACTACTGTTGTATTACAAAACACTGTAAGGTAAACTACTATTGAGGGAAAACTCGGATGGTCTTGCAACATCTGTTGGAGCCTAAGTGCTGTTGACTCCAACAGACCTTTAGTCTTCAGTACTTGATCAGCAGTTATTCTTCATCAGACCTTTGGTCAGCAGTTGTTCTCTATCAGTTGTTATCTAGCAGTCCTTTGTATCAGCAGTTGTCATAGCAGTTGTTTGGATGGAACAGTTGTTAGGGTCAGCAGTCTTTTAGGAAGAGTATGTTGTAAAGACTGTTTATTTGTGTGGATCAACTGTTAGTATATTTTGGCTTTTCAATCATCTATTCTTCTTTAGGTGAGCAGACCCAACAATTACCCTAACTAATCAAGTACACATAGATTACACACAAGGTTCAAGCATAAAACACTTAGTTTGTATCAAAAATCTCATTTTTGATTCAATAGGGTCGAACCTGGAAAATTAATCCACCTTCGCCCCTTTTAAATCTACATTCGACCGTTTGGAAACCACCTTCGACCTCTTGAACTGATTCGACCAAACTGTCTAGTTTCGACCCTGGGATTCCTTTTCGACCACCCGATCGGTCGAATGTGCCTAGGTTCGACCCTGGCAGAATACTTTTCCCAAAAACGCTTCAAAAACATCCGAAACATCGCGAAACCTCACCAAACACAGCAGTTGATTATGATTAACATATCCCCACAAAACCCCACCAATTTTACCCCAAAACATGTTCATTTTAGACCTTTCCCAAAATGGCAAAAATTATTAAAACATCACATCATGCATGAATTCTTTACCCAATTTGGAAACTTTTTGAAATCAATCCATAATCATCTTAATAGTGTTCAGTTTGTCATGTGTTTAATCATCTCAAAAAGTCCTATTGATCATAAAAGCATGCATCAAGCCCTAGCTTTATAAAAACCCCCAATTTAGACATGATATTATTAATCATCTAATTGTGACCATAAACAATCTTATATTAACATCAATATCAGCCCTAAATCATGTTTCTAGCATTAGTACAGCAGCAAATCATCAAACAACACATAATATCACATAACACATAATTAACATATGTTTATTGATATGAAAACTTATGTTTAATGATAGGGTTTTGGTTTAGAAAGATGTTTAAAAGGTTTTTATTGATAAAAACATCCTTAGAACAGATCTGGACATTTAGGCTTAGATGAAAACGAATTAAAATGCTTGAAAAAGGTTTAGGATTAGGAACACACCTTGGATTCTTGATTAGATGTTGTTGATAGGTTAGATTATGACAAATAAGAGCAAAAACTCATTCCTTAGTGATTAAGATCGTTTGAGAGTGTTTAGAGACGGTTAGAGTTTGTGAAATGGTGAAAAATGACAAAGTTTGGTATTTATACTAGTCCACATTCGCCCCTTACACCTGGGCGAATGTACCTTACTTGGTCGAATGGCATTCTACTATTTTCACATTCCAGGTTCGCCCCACGCTGTGGTCGAACCTAGACCTATGTTTTTCTAGTTTTCTAGTTTGTCGTGTTTAATGCATTTTAACGCATCCTAACACATGAACATGCAACCTTAATCTATGTTTAACGTATTTAAGCATGGATGATTATCTACACATCGTTTAAACACTTCTTTGCGTATAATCCACCATATAACAATTAATCTACACATAACACTTAATTAGTTTATGTAATTTCACCAACAACGGGACCCGGTACTAGTGTATTCCCAAAACGACTCCCAATGATTCTCAGGATCATTGAACCCTGGACAATCCTATCCTGACCCGACTCAACTAACTTGGTTAAGTCCGTTTGTAAATGTTTTCTCGCTAAGGTAGACTTAGGTGTTACTAAAATGTTTAAGCCAAACATGCCGGGTGTCACAATTTGTTTATAAAATGTATTCTGTAAAATAAATGTTTTCATCATTTATTTAATTTCATTTTTATTTCGATCTATGTTTGTGTAAAATGTAATATAATTTAAAAACCATAATATTATAAATTTACATTTATGAAGGATTTTTAATCCCAAATTACATATTTTTCGAAATTACAGTTACTGCTGATTCTTTATAATTTCTTCACGACGGTGCTTCCTTTTCTTACTAATGGAAATAATGTTTTCAGTAAGGGCTTCCATCTTCGTCGAAATATCATCATTTACTTCGATTTGATCTGCCAGGTACTGTAAAGCCATGTTTCGTTCACTTGATTCTGGAATTTCAACCATATCATACATGGTTTTGCCGTTTTTCCTTAGATCCGTAACCGCTAGAGATGTATGAATTCCATATGAGTTTCTTATTGTTTGTTCTTCAAAAGCTTCTTTTTTGAAAGCCTTAATCAGAAGTTCATCAACTGTTTGTTGGAGACTTCTTTGGTAAATTTGGGAGGATGACATGTTTTGGTGTTATGTAATATAAGTTTTTGATTATTGTAAGGTGAGATGTACAGTGTAATATAGTGTTTTGTGTGTGTGTGTGTGTATATATATATATATATATATATATGGTGTGAATACAAAATAAATTTAAGCACGCTATGGTACACGTGTTTTACCACTTATGCCGTGACGTTTAAGTTGCAACTCTTTAGATTTGACATTTTGCATTTGTAAAGATACTTTTTCATCTAACGCATTTATAGCATTCAATTTCCGTAATTAATACGAAATGGGTAACTTTGGTTATTATTTGAACTATCGGCTTATAAATATGTAGATCTTTTACTTAAAATTCTTCTATATACTCATATATACTATATAGGATTCTTTTATTGCTTTTTTCAAGTTATGGCCTCATCATCATCACCAGCAGTACTCGCAGTGGATTTCAAGATGGATTTAATTAGACAAGTTCTTATGCAGTATGATAAGGATGCATTGTATAAAGATGTGTTGAATCAGACTTTTACTCGTATTTCAAACTGTTTGGTTTACGTATCTTTTCACATATAGTTGTCGTTCGTTGTGACCGTTGACTTGGATCCTGGTGTGTCACGCTCCTCACGGTAAAACTCCGCAAGTGGAAATTTGAGGGTGTGACAGCTGCTGTCTTGTGGTGGTTTTCATTGGTTCTGTTTGTTATTTGATTCAATGAGGCTGGAAAGAGAGATTATTCTCTAGGATTTGGTTGTTAGTAGGGTTTTTTTATGTTTCCTTGTATTTTTATGTAGGTTGTAAATTCAGATATTGTAATTTTGTTATCATCAAAGTAGTTTATTCCTTTTTGTGTTTATTTGTCTTCAATGCAATGTTTAACTCAAACTATGGAATTGTAATTATTCAATTTTGATTGACGGTTATTCGTAAGCATTTTTAGTTACAAGGTCTTTTTACCAAACAAGTTAAAGAACCTTTTTTTTATATTATTGGTATTGATTGTTATAAAAGAAAGAAACAAATATTAGTAAACAGGTTTTGTTTATAGCAGATCATTTTTTTCAACATACACAAACAATGCTTAAACTAATTGTTTTCAACATTCACAAACAGATGGTAATAAACAGATGTTCTCAAACAGAGCTTAACATTTAAAATTAAATCGTACATAATGAAAATCATATCTACTATACAGAACTACTTAATTAAAATTTCAAAAATCCTTTGTTAAACTGATAGTTAACTATTTCGTCTGTTCGTTTTCCAAAGCATTTGCCCATTTATGTTTAACAAGTTGTTTAGACCTTTTAGGTAGTATAAAGGTTTTGAAATTAATTAAGTAATCATTAGAAGAAAACCTTTTTTTAAGAAGTTAACTCAAGTATAATAACTGTTCTATCGTATGACGTTTCATCTTCACGCGTTATTGGTCTATAAAATACTAAAGACATCCAGAAGTTCCTCATAAACGATTTTCATTAATATTAACATAACATTTACATTTCAGTCCTCACCAATTGGATCAATGTCAGCCCCAAGTGATAAACGTGAAGATGAAATGAAGGTATTTGTTCTTAATCAAATTACAGAACAATACTATCAAGATTTGAAGACTGCAAGACAGTTGAAGATTTGTTTTGACACTTTGCACTTGGGCATATTTGAGCGAGACAATGTTCAACGGATTTTGAAGTCAATGCCTTCGACTGCTGTTCGTGATTTTTTGGTGTTATGCAATTCAAAGTCCGGTATTAAGGATGTAGAGCTTTTGGCACGATTCAAGGATCTACACGCACAGCTTGAAGCTTCAATCGAGTTGAATCTTAAGTTTATTAATTCCTTTAACTAGTGGTGGATACCATCCATTGCATATAAATGAGTTAATACATGTATTGAGTTTCATATGCGTAAAGTGCTTAAAGTTCAAGAATAAAAGGAATTGTACCTTCAAAGGAATTGAAGCTTAAGTTTATTATTCCTAATGTATATTCATATGTATAAACAGATGTTATGAAAATGGAATTCATAATATATATTGATGTTTAAAGTTGATTATATTTGTTTTGTTTAAAGTTGATTAGATTTGGTTTTTTAATCCGTCTGTAGAGTTTTTGCTCCTTGGTCGTGCCCTTTCAGTTATTAAACATCTGATAAGTGCTAAAAAAATATAAACAGACGTTGTGAAACAACGGTCCCTCTCAGCAGACATTTGGTGTGTTGACGTGTCGGTGGTTACCGTACAATGGATAAGAGTTGGTCTGTTGAAGCGTCAGTATAAACAGACGTTACGAAATAGATGTTTTGTCTGTTGACGCGTCAGTGGTTAGCGTACAGCGGATAAGGGTTGGCCTGGTCCTCTCGTGTGTTTCCACACGGGATCTCACCTAGTTATATAATTAAAAGCAATAAATCCTACATGGCATTCAAAGAGGGCATCCTCTCTTTTGAGTGTCCCGTGTGACATTAATTGATTTTAGGAAAAAAAACTAAAAAACGAAATTGTATTTTTCCCTCTCATGTTTTCTCCCATAATTTTTAAACGTTAATATCTTTTATATACGAGATTTGTTAAAGAAAAAATTACACCAAATTAACGAGCATTTTATTATCTTTCCAACGAGTACTATAGTGCTATATAAAAAACAGAGAAAAAATGACTATTTTATGTGGGGTTTTGTTCATACAGGAAAAAAAACACAAAGTGTTTAGGTAATTCATTAATCATGTATAGGCAAGTCACTAATTATGTTCAAATCAGTAAATATAAATTCTATTTTCAACATGTGTTAGCATTGGAGTTGTACATTGTTTTAGGTTAGGTATTAATATTAGAGTTATACATTGTTTAAAGTTAGGCGTTAACATTGGAGTTACATTGTTAATTGTTTTAGGTTAGGTGCTACCCAAAGCTTTCCTGCATATAACTGTAAAGCGCATCATTCTATTTTATATGTAAAATTGATATGTCATATTAGATTTCTCAACCCCAGGATGTTCCCGTGGTATAATCTAGTTTTAAATATTTTGACCATCTCAAATGGTCATACTTAAAAAGAAGCCTTAATCCTCTCTCTCTCTCTCTCTCTCTCTCTCTCTCTATATATATATATATATATATATATATATATATATATATATATATTGTGTGTGTGTATTCACTCATCACCCATTTCATTTTTTAACCAACCCCATTTCGCATTCACATTTTTTGGGTCAATGAGGATTAACAAGCCTGCTAACCTTAGTGTTGGGATCTGAGTTTGATTGTTTTGATTGTTTAAGTAATAAGAACAATGAATGGAATGAATTATAAATGGAAAGTGCAGCGGACTGATAAACTATTAATCGAAACAAGAGAATAAATGTTTTTCAATCAAATGCTTTCATTAATATCAAATGATTACAAACAATTGTACAAGTACTCCCCCTCAGCCTGATCACTCTGTGATTGTTTGTCTAAGAGAATGTTTTGAGTGACAAATAGAACAGTACAAGCACTATTCTATTTATAGACAAATCTAAACCTCTGATGACCTAGGTTGACGTCACCTAACACAGTGACCTCTAACAGAATAACAAACATAAAACATTTGTTGATACAAACTACTGTTACATTGGAAAACTCTGAAAGGTAAACAACTAATAGGAAAACTCTGATGGTCTTGAATCATCTGTTGGAGCCTATGTGTTGTTGGCTCCAACAGACCTTTAGTCTTCAGTACTTTGATTCAGCAGTTGTTCTTCATCAGACCTTTGGTCAGCAGTTGTTCTCTAGCAGTTGTTATCTATCAGACCTTTGTAGCAGCAGTTTTCACAGCATTTGTTAGGGTACAGCAGATGTTAGGGTCAACAGTCTTTTGGGATAAGTAACTTGTAAATGTTGTTATTATTATGGATCAATTGAGTAGTATATTTTGGTTTTCCAATCATCTGTTCTTCTCCAGGTCAGCAGACCCAACAATCTCCCCCTAGAACAGATGATGCCAAAACTAAGCTTTATTTTGATCTTTATTTCTCATCAGACTTTCTCTTATCTTCCCTTTAAATTGTACTTCAAAACTTAAAGAGAAAAAGTCTTCTGCATCCCTTTCAAGCTCTAAGTTCAGCAATGTTTGGAGATCATCTGCACATAGGCCATGTGCATCATCCATACTTAACTTTTGAGCTTCTACATCTGATCTGAGCAGAGTCAATTCATGGTTGTCTTTGTTGACTTTCCATTTTAAAATTTTTGAATCAGAGGATCTGCTGGGTTGCAAGTTTATTGTAGATGAGTTTGGTGATGGAGGTCTCCCAATGAGTTTCCTGAGCTCTTCAGTAATGGGATCAGAGAAGTAGTGTACTTGATTGAAGAGGCCCTGTTTTACATAAGTTTCAGCAAACTTTTTCTGGTCTTCTTCAGACATTTCCTTCTGTTTCTTGAACTGTCTTCTGGCAGCAATAGATAGGTCAGAAGTGTCAAGTAGGCTGTCTAGTGTAAAGGCCTGTTGAGGTCTCTTCATCATTGGAGCATCAGAGTAAACTGGTTTTTTGGGCAGTGTAGGGTCTTTCTTTCTATTTTCTTCCAACTTCTTGTATGTCTCAACCAGCCTTAGCCCTGACCATCTTGCAACAGACCTCATCTCCCCATACTTTGCAGCCACAATCTCTTCTCTCATTCTCTTGAATTTTAAAGCTTTGGCTGGATGAGGCCTTTCCTAAAATTAGGGGCAGAGACCTTTGCTGGGGGATTTTTGGCCATGTCTTCTATTCTCATGAGTTCTTCTCTAAGAGCATGAGTGGTCCAGCCTGCAAACTGTTTCTTGTTTGCTTTGTAGGGCATGGTTGCCAAGATTTTGTCAAGAAGAGATTCCCTAACCATCCTTTCCATGTCACTGCTAAGAGGCATGGTGGACATGGAGTTGCTCAAGGTCTTAGCAAAATCTTCAATCCTTCTTAGTTTGCTAAGCTCTGCTGAATGGATGCCCTGAGCAGTCCTGTCATCTTTCCCTTTACATCTCTTTTTGATGATTGAATCTGCCTGTTCAGTTTTGTATTTAAGATATTTATCTAAGTTTAGGGGAACATGAAAATTTGGAAGAGATGGGAAAGATCTTTCAGATGGCTGTTCAGTATTGTAGAAGTATTGCATTTCCCCCTTGAGTAGATCAAGCTCAAGAGGATACTGAACAACCAATGGTGTGATGGATGGTGGTGGTCTGTGAGATGTGAATTGTGAAGTGTGTGGTGAGTATGATGAAAGTGGGATGGCTGATATAGGTGTAGGCTGGGTGGTTGAAGTAGGAGGTGGTTATGTTTGTATGTTTTCATCTTGTACCACAAAGTTTGATTTTCTCTTCCTTCTGTACAAGATGTGTGGTGATGGTGGTGTTGCAGCAGTGGTTGTGTTAACATCTATTGGCACTTGTGTAGGACCAGCAGATGTTTGGGATTTAGATGATGAAGTGGTTGTAGGTGGTGTATTGGTGGTTGTGGTGGTGGATTTGGTCGTTGGTTTGGTGGTAGGTTCAGTTGTTTTGATGGTATCAGTGGTTTTGGTGGTATCAGTGGTTTTGGTGGCAATGGTTTTAGTGACATCAGTGTTTTTGACAGCAAGTTTAAATGGTGGTTGTCTGACATGTTTGGCAGGCATCTTCTTCCTTTTAGAGGAACCCACATCCTCAACTTCATGCTGTTGCTCTATCTTCTGTTGTATAAGAACTTCTGCTTTGCATTCCAAAGTATCAAGCCTTTTTTGCTTTTCTTCAGCAGCATTTTCAGCATTGACATTAGTAGTTTGATCTACTTCTTTTGCTTTGCCTGCATTGACTGCTTCAGTATCAGCAGTGGATTGATCATTGGGATTTGGTTGTTGTGGTGGTGCTAGTTCAGACCCTGGTTTTATTCCAAATGGCTTTAGCTTGGGTAGTCTATCTCTGCCACTCTCCCCCTTTTTTGCATCATCAGCAGTGAATTCATCATCATCTTCATCTCTTCTGATAGTAGTAGGGGCAGAGCCAGTGGTCTTCAACAGGTGGTCTTTGATGGCTTTAATGTCTGCTTGGGTATCTATGTACCTAGCATCTACCATATTTCTGATTTGAGCCATGTATGTTTCATGTGTTTGATCAGCTAGTTTTCTATGAGCTATGATGATTGGGGAAACAGATTTCCATAGCTCACTAGCAATATCTTCTATAGATGGTTGACTTTTGGTAAGAGCAGCCAAGGATCCCAAAATTGTCTTGATATCTTATTTGATGTCAGCAACAGAGGTTTCAATGGATAGTACTCTAGCCATCAATTCTTGGTAATTTAACCCATCACCTAAATTAATAGAATCATCTGGGTTCCTACTAGTGGTAGTTGTATCTGGTTCAGTCCTAGGTGGTGAGTCCAAAGAATGAGAACCAGATGCCCCTTTGTCTTGGTTCTGGGGACTCATCAAAAGTTGCTTGTTCTTCCGCAGTTGCAGTAGAAGCTTCATACCACCCTTAAACTTCAGTAGTTCTGTATTATATTAGTTTTTATTTACTTTATGTACAAGTTCCAATACTACAACCTGTTGTAGTATTATAGTATTAGTTTTAATACTTCCAATGTACGTTTACTTCTGTCTATAAATAGATATGTTCACACCATCTATTTTAGACATCTTTTGCAGACTATCATTCTAATATATGAGAACCATTTGAGCACTTACAACTGTTTTATCATTTACTATTTGATTCTCATTTTTATCTCTTATGCTGCTTTAGTTATACATTTGAGGGGGAGCATTTACTTCTCATAAAAGTGAAATGTTAACTTAGAACACTTAATATTATTCCGATGTGCATTTACTTTGATAAACTGTTCTAAGAAGAAACTGTGATAGGAAAATTGATCCAACAATTGGTATCAGAGTCCTGGTTCATCTGATAATATATCAATCTAAAAAATTGAGAATCAAACACAGGCTCTTATTGATATTCAATCAAAGATAAAAGTTCACTTTATCATACTATCCATCACTTTGAGAAATTGCTAATCAATCAAACTTCATAAAAATGGATCCTCATAATACAGGATCTGCGAATAAGCCTCCCATGCTAGTCAGAAATGAATATAACATCTGGCAAAGAAGGATGGCACACACTTTGTCACAACAAAACACTGGTTGCTGGAGGTCTGTTATGTATGGGCCTCATAAACCAGTGACTACAGATTTAGAAGCTAAAGTAGAGAAAAGAAAAGAACCAAAAGACTACACTGATGAAGATTTCCTAAAACTTGAGCTAAATGCTAAAGCTTTTTCAATGTTGGCAATGGCTCTCCCAAACGAAATTTATGCTGGGCTCTTACATTGTGAGAGTGTCAAAGAGCTGTGGGATTGCCTCAAAGAACAGTTTGGAGGAACTGATGAGGTGATTGTCAACACAAGAGAAATATTGGCTCAACAATATGAAACCTTTACTCATGTTAATGGAGAAACTCTGACACAACAATTTGAAGATTTTTTCATTAATCTCTGAGTTAAAATTAAATAATTAGACCTATACAAAATATTTTGACTCCCTAACACTCACAAAATTACATGGAAGATTATTAACTTTTGAAAGAGAAATAAATCAAAAGAAAAAGTTACAAAACTCTAGCAAAATTGCGGATGACTATGTTCCATGTAGTACAACTCTCTTAGGACAAGACTCACCAACTTGTTCTAATGATTTTGGTTCTTTTGACCACATTGACATAACTACTAGGATCTCATCAGAAAGATCATATGCAGCTTATGACAATGAAGAAATAAATCAAACTACTGATAATATGTAACAACCCGATTCAGACCCCCAAAATGTTTCGCGTATTAATATTATTATCATATAATAAAAGTGAACCAAAACAAATAATGAGCGAGTCGGTTGTGTGCGAAACTAAAAACCGAACCGTTTAATATATATAATAATATTAGAATGCATGTTATGAGATTAAGCTAATACGCGTTAACAAACCCATTCGTGACTAAATGATTAGTCACCATGAGACACATGGTGTCACCACCATGTGCCCCATGGCATCTTTATAACATGACACACACTTCATTTTTTTTTTATAAAAACTCACAACACACACATAATAAACACATACACACATACTGATGAAGTTAGAGAGAGAGAGAGATAGCTAGAGAGAGAAAGCGAGATCGGAGGCCTCCTCCTTTGCCTCCGGCGGTGCTCCGTCAACCGAGCCCACAACCCCCTCACCTCTACAACCTTGATTCACCACCCGATTCGTGTTATCAGAAAGAGAAGGAAAGGAGAACGATAGAGAGAGGGGGAGAGAGAGAGAGAGAGAGAGACGCAAAGTAAGAGAGAGAGGCAGCAACCAGAGAGAAAGAGAGAGGGAAAGTCGGCGGCGGCGCTGGCACCTCCATCACCAGAGTATCAACGAGCACAAGGTAAAACCTGATAATTTTTTACCCTCTATAATAGCTCACCTTGGTTGTTGATGATCTGATTGGGTTTTGGTAGAATGCATCGGTGAAGGGGGTTTCCGATTATGGCTTCGGTGGTTCAAGGTGGATGGTCACAGGTGGTGGTTGGTTCGGGTCAGGGGTTAACCGAAGGGGACTCGGTGGTCGACGACAGCAGGAGAGTGGTGGTTGTCGAGTGGTGATTAACCAATGGTGATGATGGTGAGAGTCGCAGTGGTCATAGGTGGCGGTGGCAATGGCAAGGTGATGATGGCTTGGCAGTTGAGATAATTAGGTGATGGTAGAGGTTAGGTTGGTTGATTGTTGATGCAAGGGTTCGGGTCAAGGAAACGGGTCATGAGGTCGGGTCAACAAAAGTCAACTAAGGTTAACATAATAGTCAACCGAGTTAACCGGGTCAGTCTTGACCTACACGAACCAAGCTTACACACAAGGTATAATCGGACCTACAACTCATTAGTTATGAATATTATAATTATATAACGGCACGTGAGGGACTTGACGAGTATTATGAATAAACCGATCATAAAGGCGAATATATATATATATATATATATATACACACACATACTAACAAGTATGGATAGGATTGGGTTAAACACTTGATAACTTGGACTCTCGGATTAGTGGCATAGACATTAGTTAACTTTGCGGACTAGTCATATGAGGATAATAGGACTTAAGCATTGGATTGGACAATCGGATGATTGAGACTAGGACGCGAGCATGATTAACCAATATATATATATATATATATATATATATATATCGAAAACGTATAAATATATAAGTTAAGAATATAATGAAACTTGGACAAATACTTAGGACAATAGTTACGGACAATGGGACTTGGACAAGAATTGAATAAGAAGTGACATATGGTACGTTATAACATTAATAACTTATATAACTTGAACAATCACTTTAATGGGACTTAAGATTCGGATAAATGGACTAGAGGCAAACTATTAATATTAGAGACCTTTGACATCAACACTGTGGACATTTGGACACTCAGCTAGAACAAATGTAAACTTATAGATTCTGGGACTAGAATTATGGACATAATAACAATAGGATGATATAATGTGAACTCGGATATTTGGATTAGTCGCCTAAACCTTAGTTAACATGGAACTTGAAACCATTGGACCCTTAACGCATAGAACCTTATAAACATGACGGTTATTGCCTCGGACTTTTGGACATTAGCTTTAACATGTGACACTTAGGATATGGACTCGCCAACTAAGTCTTGGACATAAACTTTGGACAAATAATATAAAAGGAAACATATATAAATAATGAACCACACGCTCGAGCTCGTACCCACGCGTAACCATTATAAATGAAACCAAGACTAATAACAATAATGTGTATCGACATAGGGCCCAACCAGGAGAGTATCAGTATCCGATACTGAACATCTACTTTTTATATTTTTGAGCTATGCAACCAGGTGAGTTTCGTGAACTCCCCTCTTTTTCTTTTAAACTGTTTTGGGGTGAATGCATGCTTCTAGATGTTTTACTTTATTATGGGTGTTAGTTATACATAGTGTGATTACCTGCTTGCTTGTTTTGTATACTGAACCAGGCACTCATTAACTCTAGCTGAGCCGACTTAATATATGGGTAGAACTACTTGGGGAATCCCCCACGCACAGTGGTCCGACCTTACATGAAAACCCCCACTGAGACTGACGGGTCGTTGCGGCATACATTTTGCCATTGGGGAACCTATGTGGCAGGGCATAGGTTGAGAACTATAACAATAACGGGTATAGATTATGTTGTTACATCTAGGCATGGTTAGGCATGACGCTATGTGCTAAGGGTTGAGTGGCCAACTTGTATAATTGTAACACCATAACTAGGAAAACGTGTTTGAAAACTGTTAAACATGCTTGAATAAACTAAACAGAACTTGTTTTGATAAACTACTTTTGGGCGCCTATGTAACTAAACACACGAACTAACCAACATTATTGTTGACAAAAACTATTTTAAGCATGTGTTCAGGTACCGGCTCAGGAGATGTGAAGAGCGTGCGATTGCAACCCGAAGTCACAACCGGTGGATGAACCAGAAGACGATCGAGAAACCATAGAAACCACCCGCGCGAGTATGATTAGATACTAGATAACCTTTGATGAAATTGTATTACGTAAACCAAATTATGTAAATCATATTAATAAAGTTAGTAAATTTTATCCCTCTTCCGTTGTTGCTTGCATTTGCGTGAATGTTGTACCAATCTGTAATTTCGTCCAGGCCCCCTCGGGCTGGTTGTGGCATAATATGTGTTTCATTCTTGATGATTTAAAAAATTTCAGTATTGATGATTTAGAAGAAATGGATATACTACATCAACTGGCCATGTTAAGCAGTTAAAATGAATAAATTTTACAAAAGGCCAGGTAAAAAAATTCCAGGTCTTAATAATCAAACAAAAGTTGGTTTTGACAAGTCTAAACTTAGATGTCACAAGTGTCGGAAGTTGGCACACTTTGCTAGAGAGTGTAGAAGCTCTAGCTATAACCAACCACAGCCTGGAAATCAAACTAACTCCAGTTATAATAGAAATCAAGGATCACAGGGAAGTGCATATTTTTTACAGGCACAAGCTCCATAAATCCAATACGTGCCACAAATACAATATGTCCAGATTCCTGCTCAACAAAAGATGCCTTCCACTGCTGCTGCTCAGCCTCCACAACCTTAACAACCCAGTCAACAAAGTTTGTTCACATCAGGGTATGTTGACTGGAGTAGCCTTCCTTATGATACATCTGAATGCAATCCAGATGCGAACAATAAATTCTTTGATATCAACTAGGGAGAACCTGATAATGACAGAAAGAACTTTGCCTTGATGGATTTTGAGGGATCTTCCTCTAATTCTGCATTATCATAGGTTTCAAAAGAATCTATTTTAAAACTGTGCTCAAATTCATGTAAAGAAACTTTTGCTTTGATAAGAGAAACCAATGTGCATCTACAGGGCAAAGCCAATGACTCTGAAAGAAAACTTACACAAATGAAATGTGATTTAGAAAGAAAACTTGCTTCAAAATCAAAAGAAATTTCTAATTTGACTAATGATGTTATTGAAACCCAAACACAAATAAAAATCATGATAGAAAACCTAGGAAATCTAAGAAAATAGCTTGCTGACACCAAGGTTTATTGTGAAAATTGGGTGAAGTCATGTAGAGGTTATCACATGCCGCTTAGCAAACAAATCGCATCAAATGTTAAGTTTGGCATTGGTTATAACCACACAAAATCACCAACTGATTTCACTCCCAAAACTGCTGATAATGGGAGTGAAATAGCTCAAAAACAAACTTCTGAAATAAAAGAATGCACATCTTTTCATCAGAACTTTCTCAAATGCAAATGAAAGTTCTGCAGGAGTTGAGACCCTGAAAACTACTGATGACAAAATTCAAAATTCTGAAATTGTCAGTGATTTACCTTCAAAAAACTCCTAAAAATGTTAAAATGAAAGGAAAAAAATTTCAGTATTGATGATTTAGAAGAAATGGATATACTACATCAACTGGCCATGTTAAGCAATTAAAATGAATAAATTTTACAAAAGGCCAGGTAAAAAAAATCCAGGTCTTAATAATCAATCAAAAGTTGGTTTTGACAAGTCTAAACTTAGATGTCACAAGTGTCGGAAGTTGGCACACTTTTCTAGAGAGTGTAGAAGCTCTAGCTATAACCAACCACAGCCTAGAAATCAAACTAACTCCAGTTATAATAAAAATCTAGAATCACAGGGAAGTGCACATTTTTTACAGGAACAAGCTCCATAAATCCAATACGTGCCACAAATACAATATGTCCAGATGCCTGCTCAACAACAGATGCCTTCCACTGCTGCTGCTCAGCCTCAACAACCTTAACAACCCAGTCAACAAAGTTTGTTCACATCAGGGTATGTTGACTGGAGTAACCTTCCTTATGATACATCTGAATGCAATCCAGATGCAGACAATAAAGTCTTTGATTTCAACTGGGGAGAACCTGATAATGACAGAAAGAACTTTGCCTTGAGGGATCTTCCTCTAATTCTGCATTATCATAGGTTTCAAAAGAATCTCTTTTAAAACTGTGCTCAAATTCATGTAAAGAAACTTTTGCTTTGATAAGAGAAACCAATGTGCATCTACAGGGCAAAGCCAATGACTCTGAAAGAAAACTTACACAAATGAAATGTGATTTAGAAAGAAAACTTGCTTCAAAATCAAAAGAAATTTCTAAATTGACTAATGATGTTATTGAAACCCAAGCACAAATAAAAATCATGATAGAAAACCTAGGAAATGTAAGAAGAGAGCTTGCTGACACCAAGGTTTATTGTGAAAATTGGGTGAAGTCATGTAGAGGTTATCACATGCCGCTTAACAAACAAACCGCATCAAATGTTAAGTTTGGCATTGGTTATAACCACACAAAATCACCAACTGATTTCACTCCCAAAACTGCTGATAATGGGAGTGAAATAGTTCAAAAACAAACTTCTGAAATAAAAGAATGCACATCTTTTCATCAGAACTTTCTCAAATGCAAATGAAAGTTCTGCAGGAGTTGAGACCCTAAAAACTACTGATGACAAAATTCAAAATTCTGAAATTGTCAGTGATTTACCTTCAAAAACTCCTAAAAATGTTAAAATGAAAGGAAAGGCAAAACCATGTGAAGTATGTGGTCTGTTTAACCACATAACAGAATTTTGTAGATATAGGAAAGGAAATCAGTAGAACAAGAAAACTTTACAACTGGTTGTGGGAAAACAAATTAAACAGGATTTTGAAAATACCTTTTATCCCAACAAACAACAACCAAGCAAAACCATTCCTCAGAAAAAGACTAAATCTCAACATCAGCCTTTTTCTCGAAGTTCTTCTTCAGAAGTTAGACCCAAACCATCAGTAGTTTCACAAACTGCTGAGGTTAACAATTTGATTGAAATGGTCAAACATCTAATGACCAAAGTTGATGGTGAACCTCAACATGTTGCTACCATTGCTCCTAAAAGCAAATCAATGGCTAAAATGACATGGATTTCTAAAAATGGTCCTAAACAAACTGTTACTCTTCCTGTTCTCAAGAGTAAACCTAAAGCCAAAATGGCTTAGGTTCCTAAAACTGACTAATATACTCTTTGTGTAGAGGGTCTCCAGAGGTCTAAACAACATTTGGTACGTTGATAGTTGAGGCTCAATGCACATGACAGGATGCATGTACATGATCAACAATTTCATAAGTCAAAGAGAAGGATCGGTGTCCTTTGGGAACAATGCCAAGGGATATGCGCTTGGATATGGCAATGTATCCTCTGGTAAACTACAGTTTGATAAGGTCAATCTGGTTGAAAACTTAGAGTACAACTTGCTGAGTGTCTCTCAAATGTGTGATAAAGGATATTCTTCCTTTTTCACCAAAACTGCTTGCAAGATTATCTCGCCAGAAGGCCAAAAGTTGTTAGAGAAGATTATTGAAGATCATACTTTGCTGATTGCTAAAAGACGTGGCAAAGTCTATGCAGTGGACATTGAAAAAGACAAAGTATTGAACAACACTGACTCTTTCCTCTCAAAGGCATCAACTTCTGAAACAGACCTTAAGACCTTAGGCATAGGAGACTTGGCCATGTGAACTTCAAAACCGTAAATAAAGTCACAAAATGGGCTTGGTCAGAGGTCTTCCCTTGAAGGAATATAAGTGTAAAGAACATTGTGTTTCCTGTCTTAACGGAAAACAGCATAAGTCCTCATATAAGTCTATTGAAGAATAAAAAACAACTGCATGTCTTCAACTACTCCATATGGACTTATTTGGGCTAGTCAAAATCATGAGCCATGGTAAGAAGAAGTACTGCTTGGTCATCATTGATGACTACTCAAGTTTCACATGGGTCTTCTTCTTATTTTCCAAGGATGAAGCAGCTGAAATAATCAAATTCTTCATTCTACAAGTAGAGAAACAATATTCTCTCTTTGTCAAAGTCATCAGAAGTGACAATGGGACAGAGCTCAGGAACAAAACTCTAGATGAATTCTACCTATCTAAAGGGATTGTTAGAAATTTTAGCATTTCCCAGAAATCCTGAACAAAATGGTGTTGTAGAAAGGAAGAATAGAACACTGATAGAAGTAGCAAGAATGATGTTAGCTGATTCAGGCCTACCACTTTATTTCTGGGCAGAAGCAGTTAACACAACTTGTTATGTTCAGAACAGGGTCCTTATCAACAAAAGACATTCCAAAACTACTTATGAAGTTCTTCATAGCATCAAGCCCCTTATCTCCTTTTTCAGGGCTTTTGGATGTCAATGTTTTATTCTAAACAACAAGGACTCCATTTCAAAGTTTGCTGCTAAAGTTGATTCAGGTTACTTTCTTGGTTATTCTCCCACAAGGAAATCTTACAAGATATTCAATTCAAGAACCAAGATTGTTGACGAAACACCGAATGTCAAGTTCAATGAGTCAAAACATACACTCATTCCAGCACATCCTGCTGAACTCTTTGACCTTGACAGTTTTAATTTTGGACCTGAAAAGACTGTAATTACTTCATCTAAATCCACTTATTATGGTGATCAAGGGTTTGATGATGGCCCTCCTTCAGGGACTCCAAATGCAGTCTGCAAATCAACTCTTAAACCATCAGAAGTTTCTCAAACTTCTGATTCAACAAACCGAACAACTCCTGATTCAAACGCTCAAACTTCTGATATAGCTCCTAAAAATTCTGATTCAGTCCAAATAGCTAAATTAGACATCATTATCCTCAGTGGTTTGTTTGAAGAAGTTCAAGAGCCCATTGTTCAAACACAAGAACAAATGATAGAACACAAAGATCATCCATTGGAACAAATCCTGGGTGATATAGCTTTAGGGGTTCTTACAAGAAACCGGTTTTCCAACTTTTGCTTTTACACTGCCTTTATTTCATAGTTGGAACCAAAGAAATATCAGGAAGCCCTCAAAGACAAGAATTGGGTTGAAGCTATGCAGGATGAGTTGCTGCATTTCAAGTAGCAACAGGTCTGGGAAATCTATCATTTACCTCCTAACAAGCTACCAATTGGCACAAGATAGGTTTTCAGGAACAAACAAGATGAAGCTGGTCGAATCATCAAGAACAAGGCAAGACTTGTGGTCCAAGGTTTTTCCCAAGAAGAGGGAATTGATTGTGATGAAACCTTTGCACCAGTAGCAAGGCTTGAAGCCATCAGGTTATTTTTGGCTTATGCAATTTCCAACAAAATCAAAGTTTTTCAAATGGATGTTAAAAGTGCATTTTTATATGGAAAAATAAAAGAGGAAGTGTATGTTTGTCAATCAACTGGGTTTGAGGATCTTGCTCCTCCTCATTGCATGTACAAACATGACAAGGCTCTATATGGGCTAAAACAGGCTCCAAGAGCTTGGTACGACACACTTTCCACATTTTTATTAAAAATCACTTCATACGAGGCTCCATTGATAAAACACTTTTCATAAAGCATGTTGGAAATCACATCCTCCTTGTTCAAATTTATGTTGATGATATCATTTTTTGTTCAACAAACACCAATGTGATGAATTTAAGAAACTCATGCAATCTAAATTTGAGATGAGTACTATGGGAGAACTGCAGTACTTTTTGGGACTGCAGATCAAACAACAAACAAATGGAACTTTTATACATTAATCAAAATATGTTAAAGAATTATTGAAAAAATTTTCTTTACAAGACTGTAAATCATGTTCCACTCCTATGAGCCCAACCACACAAGTTGAACCTGATGATTAAGGAAAACAGGTTGTCCAACCAATGTATAAATGTATGATAGGTTCCCTTCTTTACTTAATTGCTTCTAGACTAGATATTATGTTTTCAACATGCGTTTGTGCTAGATATTATATGCGCGTAGGATCGTCTAAACAACAAAGATAATGATCAAACAAGTTCAATTCAGGTGCGGAATCCCTGAATTGATCACAAAATGATAATAAAACTAGCAAAACACAGAATTCATCATTAACATAATCATTCCATTCATAATCATAATCATTTACACGTCAAAAAGCTTGTTAATAATGATAAAACACTTTTACAGACTCAAAAAGTAACCCTAGGGAGAACACACGCAGGGAGGGAAAACAAAATGACCAAAAGTTACATTCAAAAAGTTGATTCGACCTTATATAGACCTACACATTCGCCCAATTAACTTGGCCGAATGTGCAGGTTCGACCATTCGACATGAGCGAACCAAGACACATATATGCATAATTCTTCCTTTGACCTCCCTGATGCTCCTTCGACCATTCTGATCCACCTTCGACCGTTCTATAATCTACATTCGACCATTCGATATTGAACAAAACATTTGTAATTCGCAATCCAATAGCATTAGTCATAATATATGCATCTACAAAGCTACAAACTCCCCCTCGACTATTGCTTGGATTGCTTAAGTCTTCGTTCATAGTCCATCATCTTGTTCATAAGCTTGATGCGCAATAACGTCTTCTGTTCCTTGGTCATCACTAGTTCATGAGTTTGTATCGGCTTCTTCTTTTTAACATCCTGAACTTTCACAAACTTCCCCAGTTTCTTGTCAAAGTCACACCCAGCATTCACATCCCATGCAAAGCATAAGAATACCACACGTTGGTATTTGCTTGTCTGTTCACTATCCTTAGCTTCGCAGTAAATCGGATTATAGTACAACATGATGATATCTTCATGCAAACAGCTGATTAACCACATTGGATCAAAGATGTGAATTTTCTTGAAATCCTTTGCACTATCCTTCAAGACGATAATAGCCTCTGCAGTCTTCCAATCATAGTACCACCACATGAAGTCTTTAGAAAAGTGTTGTGGAAACTGCATCAACGGAATATGTTTCAACACTTTCGGTGGTTTATACTTCAAAGTCACTTTAGGCATCCCTGTAATGTAATCCTTCTCCTTCTTATGGACAATCCTCTTAGGATACTGTGGAGTAAACACGTCCCACTTTGTCCTGCTCTCTCTGGCCATCCTATCTGCAAAATAACCAACCAGATGGTTGTTCACTATAGCACCTGACATCTCATGTCTGCAAATATCTCTAACAGCCCAGTATGGTAATGTCTTGATATTATGGAATCCTTCAAAGTACAGAATACCCTTCTCCCATTTTACCGCAACACACTTCAGCTGTCTCAAGTACTTCCAGCCAAGAGCTTTCCCTTTAAACAAATCATTGTGAAACTTGTAAAAGCTACCTTGAACTTCTATCTTTGGACGGTTAGCTTCTTTCTCTTTAAGCTTCCTCAAAAGTTATTTCAAAGCGTCAGATTGTTCAGTGTTTGGTTTTTTACAATCTGGAAACACTTCTTCAACAAACTTCTTACTCTTTTCATGATCAAATTTCTCAAGCTGGCTCAACAGCTCATCAGTGAATTCAGGAAATCCAGAATCTTTGTTATTCTTGAAGTATTCTGGATATTCCTCGCTAGTGATATCCTCAATCTCTACCTCTTTAAATACTAGAACGGCTCTGTCATCGGAGTGATTACCTGCTTCTTTCTCAGGTATGTTTGGTATCTGATTATCAGCCATCAACTCCTCAAAACACTTACCAACCTGTTTCGCCAGTCCCTCCAATATCTCCTTAGACATGGCTGCAGAAACTTCTCCATCTTCTAAATCAGGATCGTTGTACTCCAACTCAAATCTCATATCATTTGACTCAAATATCTCAGGAAATCTGCCTGTCATCTCGATCGTCCAGACTCTGTCAGTCAACATCTGGCGATACATGTTCTTGTCATCATCAGATAAAGATCTAATATTCTCATTCCAAAAGATATTATCATCATCAACAGTTCCACCAGGAGCTTTCGAACTTTATCCTCCTGTATCTTTTCCTGATCCTCTCTTCTCACACTTATACTTGTCAGTATCATCATCATCACTGTCAGAACTCGCAGAGCTATTACCTTCACCTGAATCATCTCCTGAACCATCATCATCACCATCATCTTTCTTCTTCTTAGGAGCAACACCGGCATCCTCATCCAACTCATCATCTTCTTCTTCCTCTTCATCAGATGGTTCAAAATCAACTTCCTCTTCATCACGCTCTTTATCTTCTTCACCAGCTTGTAACTGAGGAGTTTTAGAGTACAAATCTTTAATCAAGTTATCCATACTCTTGTTACTTGCTTTCAGCTTCTTGTTCTCCTCTGTTATAGCAATGTATCTTCTGGTGTTTCTCTGCTCATGTTTCAACAACTTCTTGTTTTCTTTCTGTAGTTGTTTAATCTTAGCTTCCAGAGCTTCATGATTCTCATGTGACGATTCAACAACATCTAACATCTTCTTGTCATTGCTTCTCAACTGTTCAATCTCTGCTTGTTGCTGATTTATAATCTTCATCATGTCAGCAAGCTTCTGGTTAACTGCAGTCATCACATCACTGCCTACAGTAACCTTAGGTGTTGAAGCTTCAGCAACAGGAATCTTCCCTTTCTTCAACTTCTTCAACACTCTATCCAATGCATCGTTGAATTCATCAGTTGGTAACTCAGTATGTTCAGCAGCAGATGATGTCTTTTGTTTCTTCGCTGCTGAGGATGTGATGGGTGATTTAGAACTAGATGCTGGAGGCAGTTTCTTTCCAGCAACCAGATGCTCAATATCTCTAGATCTTTTCTCCATCGGCTTCAAAACTTTCTCTTTCTTCTTATACTGTGGTTTCTTTTGTTTCTCACCTGTCTTTGGCGATCCCACAAAGTCTTCGGATCTCAATCCCAAACCTTCATCTGTCTCATCCAATGCAATAGGACTTTTTGTCCTTTGCTCTTCCACAGAATTATTATGACTCTCAGACTCACCAACCATAGTGACCTTGGGCGTGGTGCTCTTTACAGTCTCACTCTCCGAATCCCATCTCTCATCTTCCTGTGTCTCTTCAGAATCAACAGACACTTCGTCAACTACATGTAAACCCTTCTTGGCTACACTTTTACTTTTTCTAGAAACCTTCTTCTGAGCAGGTTCAGTATCATCTTGTTTCTCTTTACCTTTCCCTATCTTTGCACCAACGTTCACAACTTGACGCTTTCTCTTCGCAACAGGATCTACTGGGCATAAAGGATTGTCTTCGTCTGAATCACTGTTATCATGTCTAACCTTGTTCTTTCCTGGATCCACATATCCTGGGTTGATCAGATGACCAAACAAATTCTTGTGAGGTGGTCTCTCATTCAACGGCACACCCTTATAACCCTTCATTCTAACAAGTGTGTTCAGGTTCATGTGATCCTGTACAACAATCTGGGTAGGATCTATTCTCAACTTCTTATGCTTCTCATCAAGTATCATCTAAATGAATCTCGGATAAAGCAAAAACTTCTTGTTCTTTAAGCCTCTTAGTGGTTCTAGCATGTGTTCAAGTATCATACCAGATACATTGAACGGCTTGTTCAAAATAAGAGCAACCATCAAAGAACTAATGCTCTTTCTCATAACATCATACCCTCCACTCACTGATCCAAATACGTGTAACATGACGTGAGCGAGATATTTCAACTGAGGGCATAGCTTCCCTTTGTGTAACGAACCATCAGTTATCGGTCCGTTGTACTTCATTCGTAGGAAGCACTTTCTCTGCTCAATCCATGAAAGTTCTCTAGGATCTGTCTTCTTCTCATCATGCAACTTCAGTGCCTCTCGGATGTCATCTTCAGAAATGATCACAAGCTCCCCCTGAATTGTACTTACCACAACAGATTCATTGTTCCAGTAGTCCATTTTGGCATTCTTCCATAACTCCTGTTGATGATCCTTATAAATGATGGCGGGGGTAGCAAGGGCAACTATCAATCGGCTTCTTTTCAAGAAATCTACAATGCCGGTGAACTCTTGATGTTTCTTTAAATCTCCCATGAATGCACAGCAGTTGTGCGTCGGTTCGAATGGTAATTCTTCCATCTGTTCCTTTCCAGTTGCCTGCTCTAAAGATCCATCGGGAACACTAGCACTTTCCTGTTCAGACATTATTATACTGCAAAACAAATCAAGAAAACACGTTAAAAACGGACAAAATAAACAAAACTTGAAATTTTTGATTTTCAGATTCTACATTCGACCGTTCGAGGGTACGAATGTGAAATCAGAGGTTTGAATGTGGGATTAAAGGTTCGAATGGAAAAAAATAGGTAAAAATGTACATTCGACCGTTTATTTCCAGGTTCGACCGTTTGAACATCTACATTCGCCCAAAAAGTCACATTCGACCGTTTGAATTTGGGCGAAGGAGACTGTTCATCTTCTTCATTATCAAATTTTGATTTGGTTCGTTTTATCATGCCATTTTGATTTGAATACCCTCTAATGTGACCGATTAAACATTCCCAATCAACAATTTCAATTATTATCCATTGATTATGTGTTTTCTAATAAAAACTAGGGTTCGATAGTTTTAAATCATCAATTTGACAATCTGATTGAGTTTAAACCTTAGTTTTTGTTTACTCTCCCCCTAAAACACATAAGTAATGAATCCTTATCAAAAATTGTGGCAATTATCAGTTAAGAATTGAGTTTTGATGTCAATTAGGGTTCAGGCACAAAATCAATGATTAAGAACTGTATCATTGATGATAACCTGCAAATGATATGGCAAAATGATCAGCGATTCAAGACGAACACAATGATATATTTTTTAATGCACGGGCAACAAGATCACTTTAGCTCAGAATTTTGAAATTTTTTGAATATGGGGGTCGAATGTGCAGATCAGGTTTATATAGGCTCCACATTCGACCGTTTGACTAGGGCGAATGTGAAACTTTTTCCACCTTCGACCCTACTTAAAGGTTCGAATGTAGAAAAAGGGTTCGAATGTAAAAACATCACATGAACACTCACATTCGACCGTTTAAAAGGTTCGAATGAGCAGTGAAAATTCCACCTTCAACCCAACGAAGGGGCGAATGAAAATTGGAATTTTTGAAAATTTTACCAAATCTCAAAATCGAGTCCCGTTCAAAATATTTTTCAACTTTTAAGCATTCGACATTCATTATTTCTCATTTAAAGATGACAAAACTCAAATGGTCCATCAAGTCTTAGAAAATCATCATCAACCACCATCAGCTATTAAAAATAAGATAGAAATGTAAAATCTTTTTGGATTTTCTAAACTTTTTGTTAAAACACACCTAAAATCTTTTTGAGTTTTGTAGTTTTCACAAGAAATGTAAAATGCTCAAAATAAAAAGATAAAGCAGTAAATGTTTTGTGATTTCCGGTAAGGGGATCATATCAGTTATTTAGAAATCTGATCACACCGTTGATCTTTTTTATTTATTATCATTAAAGACAATGTGTGATCTGGCAACTGCTGATATTGTGATCCACATAAACTCACATGCAGACTGTTGTGCAGTGCTTTAAACTGGTACTATTAGTTATAGTATAAACTCAATTGTCTGTGGTACCCACGCACACGACATACTCCCGTATCAAGAAGTAAATGCACAAAGACTCATTGTAACGCGTGATTATGCTTTAGTCATCTGTAATTTACAAGGTATGAAGCACAGAGGTATACAGGTCAGCAAATCAATGCAACAAAGTAACATGTGCACTCTACCAGGTTGAGGGCTAATATCAATCATGATTTGCATCAATGATTGGATACGATGTAATAGATAATTTTTTATCATCGTCATACATGGAAAGTTCCTCAATTCGGTAACTTTAGGATTTGGCTTTATAGCTCATTTATAAAGACACCCTGTCTGATCTAGGTCCGTAATGACTTACAGCAGAAGATCAGAGAGGCTATCCCCAGACAACTAATAACATAACGACCCGAAACCTCCGAATTTTGTACAAATACCCTATCAAACGAAATTACGGTACTAAGACCATATGCCCATGAGGAGTTCATCCACACAACAATTTGTTTGATATGTATGTATCAGACACGTAGTAGTAGGTCTACGAAGCCTATCAACACATCACACAGACTCAAACATACGCCTTATATTGCATTACATTTCTTTAACATGTGTCAGATCCCCACTGATGTACTATCATTTCCCCTTTTTCTCTTGGAAATCATTTTTGGGATTTTCTAATTTTTATGGGTTTTTGAATTTTTTTCAATGTTTTTTGTTTTTCTGAAAATAAAATCTACCTAAAACTGTAAAACATATTTTTGGATTTTTGTATTGTGAAAAACAATAAAAACTAAACTAAAAAACGATAAACTGAGGTGGTGATCAGTCTTGTTTTTCTTTTATACCGTTTGCTTTTAAAAGATATTCAAATCTTGATTTATCAAAAGCTTTGGTAAAAAGATCTGCACGTTGATAGTCAGTGTGGATTTTGACCATATCGATCAACTCTTTTGCGTAACAATCACGGATAAAATGGTATTTGATCCGGATATGTTTAGCTTTCGAGTGATTTACTAAGTCTTTTGTTAACGCAATTGCGGTTTCATTATCACAGTAAATAGGAGTTTTAAGAAATTGCAAACCGTAGTCCACCATCTTTTGTGGTATCCAGAGAACTTGTGAGCAGCAGCTTGATGCTGAAACGTATTCTGCTTCACATGTGGATAAGGCAACTGCGGTCTGTTTCTTGCATTGCCAGGTCACGAGCCTGCTCCCCATAAACTGGCATCCAACCGTTGTGGATTTGCTGTCTTTGTCACAGCCACCCCAATCTGCATCACTAAAAGCGATTAGGTCAAAATTATCATCATTAGGGTACCATAGTCCTCTCGACGGACAACCCTTCAGATATCTAAGGATACGTTTGACAGCTGCAAGATGACTCTGTTTCGGCTTCGACTGATAACGTGCACAGAGACATGTGGCAAACATTATATCTGGTCTGGAGGCGGTGAGGTACATCAGAGATCCAACGATTGCTCTGTATGTAAAAGGATCAGTTAGCTCCCCCCTTAGCATCAACACCAATCCCGTGATTAGGTTGTACCCCATTGGCTTTAAATCATCCATCTGGAATCGGCTCAAGACTTCAGAAATATATTTTGTCTGGTGAATAAAGATCCATGTTGGTCTTTGTTCCACCTGCAAGCCTAGGAAAAACTGCATTTCTCCCATCGCACTCATTTCGAACTTTTCCTGCATAACACGTTCAAATTCTCTGCACAGAAGTTTGTTAGTAGAACCAAAAATAATGTCATCAACATAAATCTGCACTAGAAGCAAGTCATCTCCTGTTCGTTTAGTGAACAGTGTGCATTCTACCAAACCTCGTTTAAATCCTTTTGTCAGAAGATACGTTCTCAGCTCCTCATACCATTGCCTTGCAGCCTGGTGCAACCCGTAAAGAGCTTTGTTTAGAACGTAGACCTTATCCCGGTGAATAGGATCCTCAAAGCCTGGTGGTTGACCTACGTAAACTTCCTCCTTGACCACACCGTAAAGAAACGCGCTTTTAACGTCCATTTGATACACCTTGATTTTCTTATAAGATGCAAACGCCAGAAACATGCGGATAGTTTCTAAGCATGCAACCGGTGCATAAATCTCGTTATAATCGATTCCTTCAACTTGATGAAAGCCTTGTACGACCAATCGAGCTTTGTTCCTAACAATCACTCCTTTGTCGTCTTTCTTACACTTGAACACCCTTTTTGTTCCTATCTTTTTCCGTCTTGGGGGTAAATCTGTCAGTGTCCACACTCCGAGTTTCTGAAACTGTAATAACTCCTCTTGCAAAGCCTCTACCCAAACGTCATCCAAAAGAGCGTCCTTGTATGTCCGCGGCTCGACCTGCGAAACATAACAAGCAAAAGACTAGTCATTTTGAAAACCTGATTTTTGAATTTTGGCATATAAAGCAAGAGCGCCAAAGTTTTCTGGTGAGTTTGCATTCCTCAGTTGACCTCTCGTCATCACACTGCTACCAGGATCACCAATAACCTGCTCGATCGGGTGAATCCGATGTATCCGTGATTCCGGATAATTAGGTACTTGCACTCCCGTCTGAGTAGTTAAGTTCTCTGTTGAATCCAGATCATTACCCAAATTTGATGATGAAGCAACATTAGGATTTGGGTTCACTGGTGGTGTCTCTGTAGCAATATCTGGAACAGCTTCACTTGTAACATCATCGTCATCTTCAGATTCCGATGAATTAAGAGTTGTGGAAGCTTCCTGAAATACCTCTTCTTCAGCTGCAGGAACATTGGTATCATTAGAAGTTGTTTGGGGGTTTACGGTGATTGGACGCACCAACGGTGATGTCACTGCGTTTTCGACCTCGTAATATAATCGTAATACAGCCTCTTCAACCAAGCTATCTAGATTGAATGATTAAAAGAAATCCTTGTAATCAAACATCAGTATGGACCGCTACCCTGTACATTCTGAGTATATCTTTGAACTTCAACATTAGCCCACTCCCGACCTGACGAGTTCGTTTGTTGAAAACCCATTTGAGCGGGGTTGCATATCCAACGAAGAATCCTTCTTCAGCCTTTGGTGCGAACTTCTCAGATGGATTAAGCATTGTACATGGAGCTCCAAACGGTTCTAGATACTCTAAATTCGGCTTTCGTCGATTCAACAGCTCATAAGAAGTTTTACCAAACTTCTCCACCGTTAAAACACGATTAAGAGTATAACAAGCTGCGTAAATTGCTTCGTTCTAGAACATTACTGGAAGATTTGAGTCCACAAGCATTGTTCTTGCCGTTTCAATTAGAGTCCTGTTTTTGCGTTCTGCGACACCGTTCTGTTGTGGGGTATATGGAGCACTATATTCATGATGAATTCCTTTGTTTTCACAAAGAGCTTCCATCTGTGCATTCTTAAACTCTATCCCATTATCACTCCTAATTCTCTTGATCTTGAGACCATAGACATTTTCCAATCGAGTGAACAGAACTTTCAAATTATCAAAAGTGTCGCTCTTATGATGCAAGCACATAACCCATGAAAATCTGGAATAGTCATCGGTAACCACAAGACAGTACAATTCACCAGCATGACTTTTACGTTTGACTGGTCCGAACAGATCCATGTCCAAACGCCCAAGTGGCAGTTCAACGGAATTGACTTTCTTTGGCTTATGGGATTGTTTATGCTGCTTTCCTTTCTTGCAACTCACACACTTGTCATTTAAATGAAAATGTTTAACATTCACGCCTGTGACAAGTTCATTCTTCACCAATTGATTCATCTTTCGAAGGTGAATGTGTCCCATCCTCCTATGCCACATGATTGATTCTTTTTCTGTAGCCTTGGAGAGAAAACACGTGACTTGGCCTTGTGTAGTCATAGCTTTTGACATGTCGAGAATGTACAAATTGTTCACTCTCGGTGCCTTTAACATCACCCACTCTTTTGGTAAAACGAATCCCGGCTTGAGTATATAGCAAGATTTGTCATCAAAGAATACTGAAAACTGCTTATCACATATCTGACTGACAATGAGCAGATTATAACCGATTTGCTTCACGTACGAAATCTTCTCAAAACTCACAATTCCATTACTTACACTACCCTCCATGGTAATGTATCCACCCTTGTTTCCAGCAAACGCTACATAACCTCCATTAATATTTCTGATATCGAACAGTAGCGATAGATCCCCTGTCATGTGACCAAATGTTCCACTGTCAACAATCCAAAGACTGCTCACAAGGCCAGCTGAAGCTCCCTGCACATATCAAGTAAAAGATTAGATTTTTCGGGGGACCCAAGCCTGCTTGGTCTTGGGTCTTTGAACTTTGAGTTTCAAAGATTCTTTCTCACAGACAGATTGATTTGAATTGATCTTTTTCTGATCAATTAAATCTTTTTCAGTTTCAGTTTTCACATTCTCATTCACTTGTGAAGATGAAGCACCTTGAGAACCCTTAGGTGACCAACACTGTTCCGAACGTTTCAAGATCCGGATTTGAGATTTTGGGGTCTCAACCGGTTTCTTTACTTCGTCTTTAAACGAAACTTTCTTGGTTACCTTCTCTGATTTAACAGAGACAGGTCCAACTGTTGGTTTGACAGAAGGTTTTACAGGAACCTTTTTCTTGTCAACAGTTGTGTTCACCATCGGTTTCTTAAGGGGTTTTTCAATTGCTATCCGGTTACGACGATCATATGTCATCGAACGATTATCCCTTCTTTGATAAAAATGATTTTGATTGTAAAAATGTGGTTGTTGAGGGACAACACGTTGTTGTGGAAAACATTGACTATCGACTGGACGTTGATGATTTTGCTTCACTTCCACCTCGTGCCTTTTGTGCCTAACATACGGGCAGTGAGCAAGTAAATGCCCTCTCTCCCCGCATTTATAACACGCACGATATTCCTCAAAGTTATTCTTGGCGTTCGACTTAGCATATGTAGTGATAGGATATTGATCATCCACACACTTCCTTCTAAGACTCTCAGGAGCTGGGTCCTTGGAGTAAGTCGGCTAAAGAAACTGTTAGCCTTATTCTTTGGCTTGATAAATTCTGTGACATGAACTTTTGGTTCTTTTGGAATATCCAAGTAAATTCTCTCTAAGACCTCTGGAGGTACATCATTTGTTCGCTCATGCTTTGGGAACCAAATGGTACTCTCCTGCCAAATCTTCTCAATCTTTGAATAATTGGCAAATTTGATTGGATATTCCTCGTCAGACATTATCTTATCGGATCCAATCATCCGATAGAAAATCCTGACAGGTTTGTCACAAGATTCATTTTTCTTTTCAACATGCTTAACTGATTGATTCTTTCTATGAGCATTAGCCATGGGATGCATAATTTGAGATGGTGACACAGGTTCGTTTGTAATTATGTGATTTTCAGCAGGAATATCACACACCTTCTCAGATTGGTCATCCCCAGAATCGGAATCATCAGTTACAGTAGTTACACCTTTATTGTTTAGTCCCAAGATTGGTCGAACATCAGAATTTGGGTCTCCCACACTAGAAGTGTTCGACTCATCATCCGATGTCGAGTCAGACTTAACTGAGCTCTCCGGTGTTATTGAATGTAGAGTATGGTTTTCAAATAACACTGGAGATGGGACGGCCTTGTAGTTTGCACTACTAGACTGTGAAGGCTCCTCTATGATATGATCAACAACATAAGCAATATGCTTATAACTCTCAAGTTTCTTATTCACTTTTTCTGCAAAGCACTTGATGGTAGCCATTTCAAGTTTTGTATTTTCTAAATCATTGATGTAGTTGTTAATGGCTAGTTGTTTTAAAGATAAAGTCTTTTTCAGTTCTAAAATATCTTTCTTATAACCATCAAGAACTCTGTTAAACTCACATGCTTCTTTCTGATACGATTGACAGTTGATTTTAGCACTCTCAAGCTGAACCCTGATTTGCGTATTATCCTCTGTCAATCGATCACATGCACCACAATAATTCTTACTATTCATATCAAGATTAGATTCAAAACTTACCTGCTTTGGAGGCTCTGTCATCGCCATCAGTGCAAAGTGTGCTTCCTTACCAGCGAAAAACTTTGAATAATCAATTCTGGTACAAGCATCATCCACCATGCATGATTTGCGGGTCATCCGAAAATCAGCTTCAGCAAGCAATTGGTCGATATCATCATCCAGTGAGTTAACACTAGCTTCAGAATCAGACTCACTCTCCACATCAGAATAAGCTGAATCATACTGTTCTGGCACATCAGTAACCGAATCAAGAATCAAACCTGACTTCTTCTCTCCACAAACATCACTTTCTTCACTTAACTCCTCAATTTTCACTTCAGACATATTCTCAGTCACTATCTCTTCTTCAACACATATCGGCTCATCCAAATCCATTTTCTGTGCAACACATGCCACATTACCAGTGGTAATCTCCTCAACACCTAAGTGCATACCCGTCCAATCAAATCCCTCATCTTTCTGTATCACCAACGCCTGGTTTTGGTTATCTGATTGGGTTTGTGTGTTTGGTGTAGAAATAGGAATGATTGTTTGGTTTGGATTTTGTGGTGTTTGGTTTTGGTTCTGGTTTTGTGTAGTGGTTTGTCTAACAGTGTTGTTTTGTGAAGTGTTTTGGCGATTTTGATAGGTATTTTGTGGTTGAAAGCTTGAAATATTAGGACTTTGGTAAGATACCTGATTTTGGGTTTGACGGTTTTGGTAATTGGTGTTGAAAGGATTTCTGTTCCCTTGCTGTGCTGGCTGTGTACATTCCCTCTTGAAGTGACCTTTCCCACCACAATTGAAACATGTCACTTTGGCTTTGTTGAAGCCATATGTGGTGTTTGGAGAAGTAGAAAGATCAGTTCGGCCAGTCTTCTCAACGAATTCAGTAGCTCTCCTCATAACGCTAGCAAATGCCCACTGGATATCAATGAGCTCCATCTCTTCTTTGTCAATTTGTGCGTAGTCTTCACTGGTCAAGTTGTTGTTACCATTTTGACTCGCAACCAGCCCGTTATAAGAAGCTACCATAGCTGACACCAATGCTACATGTTGTTGTGCAATCTCAACAGTAGCATTGTTCAAGTTTGAGGTTTCCAGCATAATTGAACTCTGAGTAGGTTGAGTTTGGTTCATCTGGGTTTGTTTCACTTGAGGAATATAGGATTGTTGTTGAGGTTGGTTTATATTACCAGAATAACAAGCTGTTTGTTGCATAGGTGAAAATGGTGGTATGAAAGTTGTAGTAGGATATGATGGTGGGGTATAAGATGAAGTTTGAGCAAGGTAATTGATAGGTGTTTTGGATGGTTCAACATGACTAGAAACGCACGCAATGTGTGGAGCAACATTAGAACTGGAACTTGAACTAGCAAGAGATGAAGATGCATTACCATGGTACAACTCCGGATTCTGAGGAACTTGAGCTCTTTTCGCCTTCCTCTTTTCTTCCATCTCTTTATTCTCAAGCTTCTGGATAAACTCGTTGATGGTCCAGTATTGGTACGCATCCTATTCCTTGAGTACCTCTATGTGTTGATTCCAGTACGGTGGCAACGCATCAGCAAACTTGTCCACCAGCTCAGACATCGGTATGTTAATCTCGTAGCTTGATAGCTCGGTCAGTAAATGACAATACCTTGGAATCAACTTCTTCAGCGTCTCATTCCCCATATAGCTGAAGTTCTCAAACTCTTTTCGTAACTCCTCCATCCTTAACTTCCTCGTCTTCTCATTCCCATCATGTTGATTTCTTAACATGTCCCACAATTGTTTAGAAGTGGTGCAAGACCCAAACTGATGTAAAAGATCAGTATTAATGGCTTGGGACAGTTGAGAAAACGCCTTCTTCTCCACAGCAAATTTCTTTTTCTCATCCTCAGCAAGACTTTCCAACGGAATTGGCTCACCCGTGTTCTCCAAGATCGGAGCAACATAGCCCTTAGCAATCATTTGCCAAGCTTCTGTTCCTTCTAATCCCATTCCCTCAAGTTGAATCTTGAACTTGGTCTTCCATGTGTTGTAGTCTACCATTTCCATCAACTTTGGTGGACGGCTCCCACTACCCGAAGATAAGTCTTGAATAAGAGTCGAAATCGCGTTGGTAGTATGAGAGTGTACCGCCGCTACTGCTACTCCCCAATAATCAACCATCGGTTGTGGTTGTGGTTGTGCAACTTGTTGGGGCATAGAGCTAGTCATCGCCATATAGTTTATTGGTTGGGATGGTTGACTAGACTTTTGAGCAGCTACTGACCAAGGATCCATGGTTGTCTGCTGTTGTGGTGTTGTATTAGGTCGTGGTGTTGTAGGAAAATTCTACATATCGATATGAAAATGATTAAACACGAAACGATTAGAAAAATTTTATAACAGTTTCTACGTTCGACCCTTTTGAATGATCGCGTGGTCGAATGTGAAAATTCGTCCACGTTCGACCGTTTGATAAAGTTCGATTGTAGAAAATAACAAACTCGGTTCACTTTCGACCGTTTAAACCCACGTTCGACCACTTGATTGGTCGAATGTACCCAATAAGGTCGAATGAACAAAAACACATTAATACTTTCTAAGTTCGACCAAAACACACTCCACGTTCGACCAAATAATCCTTGGTTCGACCAAATCTCCCTAGGTTCGACCCTTCATTTTGAAAAATGGTTATTCTTTGAAAATCAGTTATTTTGAACAAAATTTTTCAAATGTTGATGAAATTTGATGATCTTAATCAGTTTTTGCTTTGGATTGGATTTGGAACAAGTTTAACAAAGAAAATTTTGAGTTTTATCCATGAAAACAAGTTCAAATCAATCAATTTAACACCAAATTCAGTTTTTCAATGAAAAACAGAAAGTTTTGATCAAAATTGGGTCCAAATCAGCTGTAATATTATCAATTTGTGGTTGTTTGATCCAAATGGCTCTGATACCACTTTGTATGAGCGTAGGATCATCTAAACAACAAAGAAAATGATTAAGCAAGTTCAATTCAAGTGCGGAATCCCTGAATTGATCACAAAATGATAATAAAACTAGCAAAACACTGAAATCATCATTAACATAATCATTCCATTCATAATCATAATCATTTACACGTCAAAAAGCTTGTTAATAATGATAAAACACTTTTACAGACTCAAAAAGTAACCCTAGGGAGAACACACGCAGGGAGGGAAAACAAAATGACCAAAATTTACATTCAAAAAGTTGATTCGACCTTATATAGATCTGCACATTCGCCCAATTAACTTGGTCGAATGTGCAGGTTCGACCATTCGACATGGGCGAACCAAGACACATATATACATAATTCTTCCTTCGACCTCCCTGATGCTCCTTCGACCATTCTGATCCACCTTCGACCGTTCTATAATCTACATTCGACCATTCGATATTGAAAAAAACATTTGTAATTCTCAATCCAATAGAATTAGTCGCAATATATGCATCTACAGATATCAATCAGCTCCAAGGGAATCACACCTCATGGCAGTCAAAAGAATGTTTAGGTATCTAAAAGGAACTTCTAACTTAGGGATTTGGTATCCTGCTCTCAGCAGTACAAGATTAATAGCTTTTTCAGATAGTGACTATGAAGAGTGTAAAATGTCAAGAAAATCAACATCTGGTGGATGTCAATTCATTGGAAACTGTCTGGTGTCCTGCTGAAGCAGAATATATTACAACTGCAAGTTGTACATCACATATACAATGGCTTGAAAATCAACTGCTTGATTATGGAATTAAAGAGACCAAGACACCATTACTCCTAGACAGTACCTCAGCCATTAGCATCATTCAAAACCCTGTCCAATTTTCAAAGACAAAACACATTAAAATCAGGTATCATTTTGTAACACCCCGAAAATCGGTTTCGTTTAAATATGCCATATATCCTGATTAACAAACTAGTCATTTATTCTAGCAATCAAGGAAAATAGAACTTGAGGGACCTCATGTGTCATTTGGGAAAAGTAGAGATATGAGAATAATAAAAACAAAACTTGGTAAAACTTATCAGTGTTTTGATCGACCAAAACACCTTCAAAAACACACACACACACACATAAGAAGTTCATCCAAATCAGCCCCAAAACATGCTAAGATCAAGAGTTCTTGTCAATGCATGATGGGAATTATGATCATCTAGTGTTCGAAACATCCTGAGGTAACTCTAGAACTCTTTAGATTCATTAAAATCCATGGATTTTGAAAGATGATGATTCTAGGGTTTTTATAAAAACGTGATTCATGAGCTTCTATAGGTTGCTATGTGTTAGTAGACATCAAAGAAGCTATAAAACGTGATAATATGTTATATGTTGTTGATCCACATGAAATAGTGAATGTGTGTTATGTGTGAATAGTGGGTTTTCACCCTAAGCATGAATTACACTACTATGTGGTTAATCTTGCAGTTTCTATGTGATTGATATCATGTATGTGTGTTAATTGATGAGATGATCATGTGCAAATTGTTAATTAAGCCATGGTAAAATCGAGGAAGCTTTGGACACCTTGAATTAACATGATGAAAATGGTTCATACAAGGTGTTTGATGAAATGCCAATTAGGTGGGAACTAGTGAAACTAAGAAATTAGAATCATGCGAATGTTATCATTTATATGTAATGTTGATTAGCAATACGCTATGTCAATCGCATACTTGATATAAGAGGATGGCTATGGATTTAGCTAGAATTGATAATGAATACATGATGCCATGGATAGTGAAAGGATCCTATATTATGTATTCTAACAAGCATAAGTTTGGCTCATTCCCAAGTTAGGTACAATGAGGGAGTAAACGGGTCAAACGGATACAAGGTGGATACTTATGGAAACAAGAATGGTTGCAAGGTAAGTATTTCTTACGCCCTAAGATATACAAACACTGTATAGAACGCTATTAAAATGAGGCTAAAACGTTGCACAAAAGTGCAGCCAAACACTGTTAAAACACTGCTGAAACGCTGCACAAAAGTGCAACGAAAAACTACTAAAATGCGGCTAAAACGCTGCTGGAAATGCAGTGAAAAAGCTGCAGAAAATGCAGCAAAAAGTGCGGCAAAAATGCTGTAGAAAACCGCAACGAAAATGTTGTTAAAAGTACGGCGAAATGTTGTAGAGTTATATCATATTGAATTAGACATTGACATAATACGGAAAGACCATAGGGCATAAACAATAATGAGTTGAATTGAGTAGAAAAAAAAGGAATAAATCTTATTTGGCGGTAAACCTTAAGTTATAAGGTTTGGATGCCTAAAGAACAAGTTTAGAATGGGTCAAATCGACAAAAAAATTCATCGGGGCAAATGGAGAAGACATTACCATTTGAATCTGGAAGTTAATGCTTGCCTTGTCGAGTTGTTCCTCTACAGGTAAGCATAGAGCCAAAGGGCACGTGTTGTCCTAATATATTAGGTGGAACTTGCAAGGTACTTGTACTCGGTCATAACTTTGACCCGTCAGGTATTTATTAGTATGATTTAAGAAGGCATGAATTAAAGGCTTAAGGTCTCCTAATGGGTCAAGTAGCGCCATCGGATAATAAATCACTAATCTGGTTGAGAAACTAAGCATGTGAAACCGGATGTGAAATCTAGGTTGCTATGCAATAAGAAAACATTCACACATGTATGTTTTGAGAATTTGGTTAATTATTCTCGAACCTCATTAAATGGGTCAATGGGACCTATTTCTATAAAGTGCACACACAATGAAGTCTTGGTGCGCACTATTTCTATAAAGTTCACACAAGGAAGTTTTGGTGTGCACTATTTCTATAAAGTGCACACATGAAAGTTTTGGTGTGCACTATTTCTAAAGTGCACACATGAAAGTTTTGGTGTGCACTATTTCTATAAAGTGCACACAAGGAAGTTTCAGCGTACATTATTTCTATAAAGTACACACATGAAAATCTTGGTGTGCACTATATCTATAAAGTGCACACATGAAAGTTTTGGCGTGCACTATTTCTATAAAGTGCACACATGAAAATATTGGTGTGCACTATTTCTATAAAGTGCACACATGGAGGTTTTGGTGTGCACTATTTCTATAAAGTGCACACATGGAGGTTTTGGTGTTCACTATTTCTAAAAAGTGCACACATGGAAGTTTTGGTGTGCACTATTTCTCTAATGTGCACACCTGGAAGTAATAAGTATTTTGAAGTCATGGTTTGACTTGGCCTAATATGGGTGGAAAATTTGTAAAAATTTCATAAACTCATACTGCTTATTCTTGGTTAAACCCAGATACCAACGATAAACACTTCACTAATCCCGAGCATTCATCAAGCTTCCGCACTAGAATTCAAGAGACTCCCGTTGCAATGCAAAAATCTTAATATATGAGATTAGAAAAATAATAATAATAATAATAATAATAATAACGTATTGATTACTACGGTGTAAATTTTTCTTAAATATCAAAGTCTTTAATCGGGAGTGGTTTTTAGTTAAGGCTATAGCTCGTAAGATTAAGCGATAATCGCCTATTTACGGGTTAGGGTCTTACACATTTCATCAGAGATTGCTATGAAAAAGGCAAAATTGAGGTAAAATATGTGTCAACAGCTAATCAAATAGCTGATGTGTTCACAAAACCCTTTGACACAACAACCTTTCAGAGGTTAGTATCCATTCTTGGGAATCTTAATTTGGAGTAATTTTTTAAGTGTTTTCATTTTTCTATACATATTTCATTTTCAGTTATTTTGTTACTCAACTATTATAAACCTCTAATGACCATAGAGGGAGAAACTACTGATGGACATAACATCAATACGGGAATATTTTCTAAAAAGAGAAACTAATGATGATAAAAATCATCAGAAGTTATATTGGGTGTTTTTAAACTTATTCTTATCAGTTGTTGAAAACTACTGAAGAGAAAATGGGAAACTACTGATGAACATATTTGTTCATCAGAAGTTTTGGTGAAAAGGAAAAATCAGTATTTTCCCATTCAAAAGTTTAACCTAGGGCGGTTATAAACTTCTAAAAACCCATATTTCTCATTTATTACGTTTTAAAAACCAAAATTCCCTCTCTCAAACCCTCTAAAAAACTAGTAACTGTTCTATCAAACTTCCATGGCTCTCGTTCTTAAACAGGGACACAGTCAAAAAGGCTACTTCGTCGAAGACAAAGCCTGGTCCCAATACGACGAAATCATTGATTTAGTCCTAAAATAAAATTATTACACGAAGTTCACTGTCAACCCACCAATCCACACTGAAACTCTCAATGAGTTCTGGGCCAACGCTGATGCTGTCACTGTTGATGGCAAGGTTATCTCCCTAAAGACGAAGATCAAAGGGAAAACCATGGCAATCACACCTGAAACTCTGGCATAAGACTAGGTCTGAATGATTCTCAAGCCCCAGAAAATATTTCCACTGGAACTATCCAGTTAACCATGACAGAGTGTGGTTGCCAAGGTACTCTATAACGTGCTACTATTTACAAAAGATTTTTTGATGCACCATATAAACTATTGTTTCATTATATTATCACGTATTTGAGTCCTAAAACTGGCTCTTATGATCAGATGCCCTCAGCTTTACAACAAATTTTCCATTCCATTGTGAATGAAACTCCTTTCAGGGCATCATCATAGTTTTTCAATGAGTTGGTATTGCATCACCAAAATGATAAAAAGAAATTTTTGCTTTACCCAAGGTTCCTAATGCATTGTATTATAAAGGAACTTGGTGAAGAGGTACTTGTGGGTGAATCTTTAAAACTAAATCCTTTAACCTCACAAGTATTCTCAAGGCATAACAAACCTGCTTCCATGCTAGAAGATGACTAGGGGGAACAAGAAACAGTCCCCATGGAACCCACATCTTCCAAACCCATTTCCCCAAAGACTAAAAAGCCCAAGAAGCAAAAATCCAACCGACCAACCCAAAAAGAAAAGCACCTTAGGAGGTTGAGATGCCTGAGGATGTTAATGTGCAATCTGCACTTGAAAAAGGTGTAACTGAAACTTCCTCTCAGTTACATCCATCTCCACCATCACTAAAAAGAGCCAACCCTATTTCTATCCAATTTTCAAGGAAGAAACTCAAAAAGAACAAAACTACTGAACCTCTTCCTGAAACTACTGAACCCATTGAAACTACTGATCCTAAATCTACTGAGCCTGAACACTCACACACAAAAGTAGAAATTGTACACTTTCTCTCTGGGCTGAAAGAAAATATCACATTAGTTAGTGGCATTCCCCAATCACCACATCAAACAGGGGGAGAAACTACTCATATGGCCATTGAAGTGAATATTATCAGTCCTAACCCAAGAGAAGAGGGAGGACCAAAGTCTCTAAGCCCAATCTTTGAGACTTTAGGTACATATGAGGCTGCCAATACTCTTTTACCACCCCTTGGTGGATCAGAGGCCAGTGGTAACATACTTAAGACCTCATATGTGGCAACTACTGATGAAGGAGCTGAGCCTAATGCAGGAAATCCCCAAACCAAGACAAAGGGGTTCATGAGACTACTAGGTTGGGCCTAGCTCATTGTAAAATTGATGATGCTCTCATCAGGGATTCAGATGATACCATTAGTTTGGATGATGAATCAAATATCAAGGATTTGACGGCTTATTGTGAAGGTCCTGAATCCAATGTATCTATACTCAAAGAGTTAGTCACAAAGGATTAGGTTAAAGACAATTCACACCCTTATTCCCCAAGAGTGGCATCCCCAGTTTTTACTGAGGATCACCCAAAAACTTACCCTCCACAAACAAAACAGCCTGCCCAAACATCTTCATCTGGTGCTACAAGCATAGACATTAACCAGCTACGCAGCCCAGAAGATGCCTTATATCAAATGGTACACCAACTCTTTTCATCTCATCTCCAAACATTCACCACTGCCATAGAACTCAAAAACAAAACCCAAATAGAGATGATAAACAATGCCATAGACCACAAACTGGGAGAGTTGTTAAGAAAGGTAGAAGACAACTTGAACATCTTACTGGTGTTTCCTATCATGCCCCATGGTTTCCTGAAATAGATGAAGCCAAAAAGAGGGTGAAAGGCAAGGTACCCGAGAAGATTGTTGGGTTATATTGAGACCACAGTTACCAGATTAGAGACTTTTGATAGTATATTGTATAGCTTGATAGTTGAAGGACTTAGTGTGTAATTATGACATAGTTTTGTAAGCAAACCCTACTGCTGCGCACTTAAGTACACGGGCTCTGCACACTTAAGTTAAGTGCGCAGGCCCAGAGGATTTCCTATATAAAGGATGTGTGTGCACAGCTTTAGGGTTAGGGTTTTGGTCATTATCTGTTGATAGCACAAGATAGGTGCGTACTTGCTGTAATCCATGGTTCTTCAGTGTTAAATTGTCAATGGAATTATCGTATTATTCATCTTGTGTGTCGGTTCTTACAATATTCATCTAGTTTCTTTGATTGTAGAAGATTAGTCACTTAAACACCTAATTCATAGGTGTTTCTAAGTGATAACAATCTCTTGCACTTACAAGATCTAGCATTTGGGAATTACAATTTGGTATCAGAGCCTCTGTGCTCTAGATTGTATCTACTTTAAGATACCAAAACCCTCATCTTGTTAGTTTTTATTAACAAGATTATTTTCTTATAAACTTTAAAATTTAGGTGTTTTTCTTATATTTTGGTTTCAAATTTCGTGAAAATCGTGTTTCTAAAAGTTTAGAGTGTGTTATTTTGATTAGAAAATGGTTTGGAAAGGATTCAGCTGAGTTTTGTGTTTATTACAGCTCATTTTGCGCACTTATTTCATATATCCTGCGCACTTAGCTCATAAGTTGAGCACTTGTTTCTTAGTTTGAGTACTTGGCTCATATATTGCATACTTGTGTCTGTGAGTACTTAAACTTGTGGTATTAGTACGCAATCAGGTTTTCTACGCACTTATTGCATTTCCATTGTCTTGAGCACTTATTTAGGGTTTCTACGTACTTAAACATAAATCTTGGATTTGTGCGCACTTACTGAAGGTGTAGTCTTGAGTACTTGGCTAGGGTTTCTGCGAACTTAAAATCTTAAACGAGAGTTTAAGTGTCTGCGCACTTATTTTAGTACGCAGGCTGATCAGTAAGCACTGAGCACTTATCATGCCCAAGTGTTGACTGATCTGCGCACTTATCAAGAAACACAGCCACACGTATACTTCCGAGCTGCGCACTTAACAAAGACTACAACTTGACAAGGCTGTTTACATTCTTACAGGTTGCTGCATACTTATCTGGACTGTTGTGAACTTAATTGTGAACTTACCTGCGCACTTAGCTGTGTACTTACGGACTTGGACATTTTCTGGACTGATAACTAAAATCTGTTTAACTAAATTCCTAAAATTCATCTAAATCATGGCTGGTAACGATAACCATTCAACAGTTAACCCTATCACTCAACAAGAACTTGAAACCGGAACCACAACCAGAGTACCTAAGTTAAAAGGTGCTGAAGACTATGGGACTTGGAAGAACAGAATGAGGTCATTCTTCTATGTTACAGACTTCACCCAATGGAACTCTATCCAGTTGGGCCCACACATTCCCATGAGAACCACTGCCACTGGGGAAGAGTTTAACCCTGATCCAACCACTTACACCGATGTTGATAAACAATTACTCCAGAGAGATCACAAGGCTTATAGTGCTCTAACCATGGCCTTATCAAACGATGTTTATAACATGTTTGAGGAGTATGGCACGACACATGATCTATGGTTTGCGTTGAATGAATACTATGAAGGGAACGAAGAGATGCGCCAGTACAAGCAAGACATGGTGCAGAAAGAATATGACATGTTTGGCAGTATTCGTGGGGAAAGTTTGAGCTCACACATTGATAGGTTCATGAGCATGTTGACAAAGATGAAGAAGGCTGGAATTCCTGTGAACAACAGAAATTCTATCAAGAAGCTGCTAGACTCATTGCCAAAAGAATGGAGCATCCAGTGTATGCTGATCAGAAAAGAATATCTAGACGCCCAGTCTACCTTGGCTGATCTTATCAACACACTGAAGTCGTTTGAGATGGACATCACAAAGAGAGAGATGAACCAGTCCAATCCAAAGGCAGTACCCATCACTGCAATGAAAAACTTGGCATTAATGGCTCCAGTGGGTAACATGGGTTCAAGCTCATCTCATGTGTATGCTGATGGAATGATTGGTGGTAGCTCCAGTTCAGGAAAGACCGTTCCATACTCTCAACCCAGTGGCAAGAACCCTCAACCCCCAACTCTCAATCCTCAACAAACAAAGCTTGCTAATGAACACGTTGAACTCTTCAACGCCTTCATGACCAGCTTTGAAGCATTGAAGACAGGTGATCTGAAGAATGATATGATGAGCCCGGAAGATATGTATCAAGTGGATCCCGATGATATGGAGGAGATGGACCTGAAATGGCAAATGGCCATGATTACTCTAAGGGTTAAGAGGTTCCAGGACAGAACAGGTCGAAGGTTTGGATTGGGAAAGGCTGGGTTTGATAAATCAAAAATCAGGTGCTACAATTGCAAAACTCTCGGACACTTCAAGTATGAGTGTCCAACCTTAAATCAAGCTGAAGTTAAACCGGCAAAGAGGATGGTGGCAATCACAGATGGAGGAGAAGCCAACCAGCAGAAGGCGCTTGTGGTTCAAGATTTTGACTGGGGAGAGGAAGCTGCTGTGGCAGAGGCTGAAGTGAACAAGGCACTGATGGCAAAAATCTGCACAAAATCAACACTTGGTGTGAGCTCCTTGGAAGGGTCATCAGCGGAGATGCCAAAAGGAGAAGGGATGGAGAAGGCTGGTCTAAAAGGTGTGTTGAGTGAGGACAAGGGCAAGGAGGCTGCTGCCGAGGAAGCTTTAGTTGCTGAGAAGACTTCCACAAACAAGGTTGATCAACAACCGCAGAGCATGCAGAAGAAGGTTGAGGAGAGAGACCTGGTAAGTATCCCGCTTGAAATAAAATCAAAGCTTTGCTCACCAAGGTGTGTTACAGCCGTTGCTTACTGTTTGTCCCACAATAGGAGAATTTTAAGAGAGATGGATGACATCCGAAAAATCAACACTGAAATGAAAGAAAATGAGTTAGCATATCAGCGAAAGTTAAATGCAACAATAGCTGAAATGCACACTCTAAAAGAATTTGTTCTCAGAAAAGAATTTTTAATAAATGACTTAACTGAAAAACTAGAAATATCTAGAAATGAAACAAATCATCTCCAAATTGTTGTGGACAAATGGAATGTAAGCAAGCATGCTCATACAGATATCCTTGATTGTTCAAGGAAATCTTTCGTCAAAGATGGAATTGGGTATAAGGATAAAAAGGGAATTGTAAAATCTCTATTTTTACCCTTGAGCAAAAGTGAATATATACCCATTCCAAAACCACATCCAAAAAATGATCTTTTCGAAAAAAAATGTGTCACGCCTGAGTCAAACTCTAGTATAAGTAAAAGCAGTGCAGATATGACCCAACAGGATCAGGTGGACGATGATGAAAGTTGTGGTGAACAAACAATGGGGTTAGGTCACCCAGGTGCCAATTACTCTACAGTGAATTGGTTCATCCGGAGTCATGACAAGTCAAAAACTTCTTTGAATTCGGATGATTGTAATAATTTAACTAATTTCGATGACTGTAATAGTTTATCTAGGATGGATAACTGTAATAGTTTATCTAGGCCGGATGACTGTATTACATTAACTTCTAAACTTGATTTCAAGGGTGTTATGGACCCAAATGATAGGATGAATCCTATCAAACGATCAGATATTTGTGTTGAAAATGTTATGCCTGTTTGTGTTGATCTTAATGATGCATTCTCTGATAATGAAAATGTATATAGACCATCTCCGTTTGTTCCAGAACTAAAAAGAAACAGGTTTGGAAAATTTCTTACTGAAGAAATTCCAGAGTTTACACCATCATCAACAGATATGTCATGTTCTGAAGAATCACAAAGTGAAACAGATAACACAACTTCTGGAGAATCTCAGAGTGATACAGAAAGTGACATCAGCGAGCCAGAATGCAACACAAATGAAGAATCAAGCAACAACAATAGTGATGAAGCATGTTCAAGAGACAGCCCCAACACAAGCAACTACAAGAGAAGAACATCACAACCATCATCATCCAGATCTTCTTCAAAGATCAAGCCTAAACACTCTAAATGCTTTAGATGTGGAAATGAGGGACATGTGGTTAAGAATTGTCATTTGCAACCCAAACCACAAAGTGATACCAATACCCAAAAATCTTTTTCAATTCAAATTAAAGATCTTCAAGAAACTATAAGAAGTTTTGTTAAGGTCACAAAAACTTGGAAAAGACAAGAGTCAGTTTTAGGTGAAAATCACGACAGATTAAAACTAAAACAGACCTGGATTCCAAAAGTTACTTAAAATATGGTCTGAGTCGTGATTGTACATAGTGTCTCGTATATTTATCTGTATATTTCTCTTGTTTTATGTGTTTTTCAGAATAAACTACAGAAATGGTTGATTGCCTTGATGAGATATCTATGGCACGTTGATAGCGGGGCGTCAAGGCACATGACGGGACTAAAAGAACTCCTCAAAAACTATCGGTTCATTGATGGAGAGTTTGTTGCTTTTGCCGGCAACGAGAAGGGCGGAAAGATAGTTGGGATAGGAGACGTGATTTCTGATGCACTGACTTTAGAAGATGTCAACTATGTTCCAGAATTGTGCTACAATCTGCTGAGTGTATCACAAGTCTGCGACAAAGGAATCTCAGTGTTATTTAATGACATGGAGTGCATCTTTCTAAAGCCAGGATTCATTCCTCCTACCAATATGATTATGCTTAAATCTCCTAGACAAAATAATACTTATGTGATAAACATGAGAGATGCAAAATCTGAATGTCAAATGACATGCTTACTTTCTAAAGCATCCGAGTCAGAGTCACTGCTATGGCACAGGCGATTAGGACATGTTAACTTCAAAAATATTAATAAGCTTTCAAAACTAAATCTTGTCAGAGGTCTTCCTTCTAAGGAATTTCCTTTTTCTGAAAAATGTTTAGCATGTGCCAAAGGAAAACAACACAAAAAATCGCATAAGTCCAAAGCTGTGAACTCTATAGACTCACCTCTTCAATTATTGCACATAGATCTTTTTGGTCCTATTAGTGTTAAGAGTCTAGCTAAAAAGTCTTATTGTTTGGTGATAACAGATGATTTTTCCTGATTCACATGGGTGTACTTCTTGGAATACAAAAGTGAAGCTGCTGAGATATTCATGTTGTTTGTTCCTCTCATTGAGAACATAATAAAGACAAAAGTTAGATCAATCCGAAGTGATCACGGAACTGAATTCAAAAATCAAAGTTTCGTGACTTTCTGCAACAACAGAGGAATTCATCTTCAGTACAGTGCTACGAGAACTCCTCAACAGAATGGTGTTGCTGAAAGGAAAAATCGTACACTTATTGAGGCGGCCAGAACCATGCTTATCGACTCTAAATTGCCGATCATTTTCTGGGCTGAAGCTGTGAATACCGCCTGTGATGTTCTTAACAGAGTCTTAATTGTAAAGACGCGCGGGAAAACAGGTTATGAGTTGCTCTTTAAAAGAAAACCTCTGATAGACTACTTCAGGCCTTTTGGATGCTCATGTACGCTACTTAACAACTACGAGAACATAATGAAGTTTGATGTAGTTGGAGATGAGTGCTTCTTTGTTGGATACTCCTCAAGTCAAAAAGCTTATATAGTGTACAACAAACAAACCAAAATGGTTCTCGAGTCTTTTTATGTTGATTGGCAGGAATCCAACTCTACCAACACAGGAGCCGGTCCTGACTGGTTCTTTGACGTGGATGTTGTTTTCAACAATTTCAGCATCATTGATGAACAACCATCTGAAAATCAAGCATCCGATCCTTCTCCTCTTGAAGATACTCTTTACTCTTCCGAAGACGATGCTGCACCTTTCACCACCCGATTTTCTCCACTCGTAGCTGATCCAATTGTTCCCCTTCAGTCCACAAATGGTGATGCAACTGTTGAAACTACTCCATCTCCTGAAGGTACTCCAGCTTCGGAAGAAACATCTTCAGCACAACAGTCTGCAAATGATCCATCCAGTTCATCAATTCCTGCAGATCACCTTTCTAATCTGCCTTCCCAAATTCAAGAAGAACCAAACATGGGATTTAAGTCTTCTAAGGATCACCCTGTGGAGAACATCATTGGACCAATCTCTGAGGGTGTTCTTACTAGAAATCAGGCAGACAAACTGAATATTGCACTTTCCGCCTTCTTATCTCAGACGGTACCTTTCAGCATTGAAGACGCTGTCAGAGATGCAAGTTGGGTTGAAGCCATGCAGGATGAGCTGTATCAGTTTAGAAAGCTAAAGGTTTGGGAACTTGTGGATTTACCTGAAGGAAAGTATCCTATCGGAACAAGATGGGTGTTTCGCAACAAAATGGATGAACGAGGTGTGGTAGTTAAGAACAAGGCTCGTCTGGTTGTTCAGGGCTTTCGTCAGCAGGAGGGTATTGATTATGAGGAAGTGTTCGCTCCAGTTGCTCGACTTGAAGCCATACGTATCTTCCTGGCATACGCCTCATACAAGAACTTCAAAGTCTTTCAAATGGATGTGAAGAGTGCATTCCTGTATGGGAAGATCAAAGAAGAAGTCTATGTTTGTCAACCCCCGGGTTTTGAAGATCCTCATCATCCCAACAAGTACTACAAACTGGATAAGGCTCTCTATGGACTTCATCAAGCTCCTCGAGCTTGGTATGAGACCTTATCTTCATACTTGCTGCAGAATGGGTACACCAGAGGGAAGATCGACATGACTTTGTTCACCAAAGAAGTCAATAAACACTCTATCCTTGTTCAAATTTATGTTGATGATATTATATTTGGCTCCACTGATGAAAACTTATGCAGGGAATTTGAAAGCATCATGAAGTCTCAATTTGAAATGAGCATGATGGGAGAATTATCGTTTTTCTTAGGCTTGGAAGTGCAACAGAAAGAAGACGGAATTCTCATCCACCAAGCCAAGTATACAAGAGACATTCTGGCAAAATACAACATGACCGACTGCAAGCCGTCCAATACTCCTTTTGCGGCCCAAACAACACTTGTACCAGATCTTCAGGGGCCTTCAGTGAATCCTCACATGTATCGATCAATGATTGGCTCCCTGATGTATCTAACAGCTAGCAGACCAGATATCATGTGGGCAGTTAGATGCTGCGCGCGTTTTCAGTCCAATCCTAAGCAATCGCATGAGACTGCAGTGAAAATAGTCTTCCGCTACCTCAAAGGAACACCAAAACATGGTTTATGGTATCCTAAGAGTGATAACTTTGATCTAATCACTTACTCTGATAGTGATCATGCAGGTTGTACGATTGACAGAAAATCTGTCTCTGGTGGTTGTCAATTTCTGGGTAACCGGCTAGTGTCTTGGCAGAGCAAGAAGCAGACCACCGTGTCCATTTCCACTGCTCAAGCCGAATAAACAGCTGCATCCAGTTGTTGCTGTCAGGTGTTATGGATCCAAAATCAGCTTTTGGACTACGGTTTGAACGTCATGCATACACCTATTTTTATTGATAATGATGCATGTCGTGACATCGTGAAGAATACAATTGATCATTCTAAAACCAAACATATTGAAATTCGGATTCACTCAATTCGCGATGCGCACGACAAAGGATACATACAGGTGTTGCCTATAGATATTGCTGATCAAAAAGCAGATATCTTTACAAAAGCTTTCGATAAAACCCGGTTTCATCAGTTGGTTTCATGGCTTGAGATGATAAATTTTGAATAAAAAAAAAACTTTACTTGTGCATATTTTATAGAAAAATCTTCTTTTCTTTTAAAACAAGATTTTTGGGGGAGAAAGTAAACCAGTCCATTCCTAATGCAAAATTAATTCAGGAAATGATAGGAACTAATCATATCTCGTCAGCATGTGAATAGGACCCAGAGGATGTTGTGGCCTCAAGCAACGATGTGACGGTAGATTCAGCCTGGAATCAAGTAAACTGCTACTAGGTGATTAACAATGAACATCTACACGGAAAGCTGGATTCCCATTGTGCTTTAGGTCTGCACAAGCTGAGTCCGATCATACATAGGTTGAGAAATTAAAAGACACAGAAAATTTTGTGCATAGGTAAATCAAAAGACACCTAAGAGTGCAAGCTACCAATGCGGGGCTAAGAAAAACAAAATTTTTGAAACTGAGCAGCAAAAGACACGCAATGTTAGTGACGTGCAAACATATATAGGTAGCTCACCAAACGATTAGATGATCATCTTCTCTGCTTATGGTAACATAGACCTGAAGCTCTCATCATCTGATCAAGATAATGATCATCTTCTCTGCTTATGGTAACATAGACCTGAAGCTCTCATCATTATATTTCAATAAACCTTGAGGATCGGTAGGCCAATACCTAGCACACTGTGGGGTCCATAAAATTTTCGTCAATATTACCGAAAAACATGATAAACAGCATCGCCAAACACATGTTGAAAGAGAAAAGGCATGGATTTAAGTGCACAAGCATACCGACAATTGTTCTTAGGCTGCAGTTATCCAACGGGAAGTTGAAACGGGTTCTGGCAGGTATGGTTAGTATGATCTTGAATGCAGAAGGTGAGACTTGGTAAAACCCCATTTATCAAAATGGATTTGGGCTTTATAACTCACTTATTGGGTCAAATTTTGTACATTGCGTACTTATTGGGCCCTGCGCACTTAACTCAAGTGCGTAGGCCCAACTGTTGACTGTATAAATACTGAGTCAAATGTGGTTAAAAAGTTTTATCTTCCTTAACACTTTTTTACTAACCCTGATCATCTGATTCATCACCTGTTCATCTTCATCACCGTTCATTATCATCATCATTATCACAACTAAGCCCCCTAATCATCCCAAATCAAATCCCATTCTCCTCATTTTGTTGATTATATCCACTGATTAAGGTAGTTACCACGTATTAATGTTTTATTGCTTGTGATTACAGGGACTAAAAGGATGATTTTGATGCATCAGTTGGGATTTTTGGTGTTTTGTTGGGTTTTCAAACTTATGAAGTTCTGCGCACTTGATAATGAACAAGTGCGTACTTGTCTCATAGAGACTGCGCACTTGTCTCATAATCATACAAGTCTTCAAGAACCCTAATGTCCTGCGCACTTGCTGTGTGAACTTAAATCTTGAACGAAGGTTCAAGTGTCTGCGTACTTGCCTAGTACGCAGACCTGACTGGGTTGGTAAGGGGTTACCATGCCCGTGTTTGACTTGGACTGCGCACTTGATTTGGGCTTGAGTACTAACCAAGTGCTCAGTCAAGTATCTGCGCACTTGACTGTTTCAGTGGAGGCAGCTGTTATAAGATCTGACAACACCCTGGAATAGCCAGCGGTGTGTTGTTCAGAAGCAGTGATGTCATCACTTTCTTTGTTGGTGATGTCAACAATGTTTGAATTTTCCATAGCCATTCCAGATCTGAGTGGAGAGAGTAGATCTGCAATAGGATGGCGCCAATTGAAGGTCCAAAAGCCGGACGTACCTCAGGTGAGAGGTAGAAGACGACTGGCTTGATAAGATCTCTGAGCAATTAACCTGCAAAACTGGATAAACCGTTAGGCTCGTCACAAGGGGGCAGGGAGGGCCTCTCTGTGACCACCCTCCGGCGTGAGGATAAGTATTTGTTTGGAGAAGAAAAGGGAGTATAGAGATAGAGAGAGAGAGAGAGAGAGAGAGGTGCGGAGTATGTCAGAACGTGTCTTACTTGTACTTATGAGGGGGTATTTATACTAGTCAGAATTTGTTGTACTATCCTTCGTCCAGGTGTACTAACCTTCGTCCTAGTGACCTCCGGTTGTTAGTGGTGAGCACGTGTCTTTGGCGAACCGCGTCCTATGGTCATGATGCCGCGTCCTGGGAGGTTGAGGTTCGGATGGGAGGTTTTATACCTCTCCATGTCCCCTCAAGTCCACAAGTTAATTTATAACTTAGTGGAATTGATTGTTCTTTTGGTAATGCTTTCCAGCTGTTTTGATGGACGCGGCACGTGGCAGTTCTTCAGGCCATGTATTGTGGCAGTTATTCCCAGGTGATCTCGACCGTTGACGTTTGGTTATTTTGGTGAGCGATTGCGACACGTGTCGCCGTTTGAGTTCCTCTTTTCTTGGTTATTTAAACCAGTTTTTTCATTTCTTATTTTTACTTTTCCTCATAAATTGCTCTTTGCTTCCTTGCTACCCCTCCTTGCCACTAAGATCTTGACTTGCTTCTTCTTATTCAGGTTCGTCCCTTCATCTTGTTTCTTTCCAGAGTTTTTCTTTTTCTCATTTGTTGGTTTATCATAGGGAAGGATAATATGAATGTTAGTTTCTCAACCCTCACCAAAAAGAAATTAGACAAATTCCTAATCGATTATAGGATTCCTTTAGATCTTCACCCTGAACTCCCTGCCCCTGATCGAGCCATTTACCCTCATCTTTCTAGCAAGTTCGCGTTCTACACGCGAGTATGTGATTTTGCCAATTGCAGGGTTCCTTTAACAAAATTTTTGTTTAAGGTTCTTCTATTCCATGGGGTTCACTTTTCCCAAGTGAATCCCTTTGGTTTGGGAAGAGTCTGTCACTTTGAGCTGAAGTGTCGGGCTTTGAAGTCGAGGGCCGACCTAGAGGTATTTAGGGCTTTTTATAAGCTGAGCCAGGCCGGTGATTGGTTTACCTTTGAGAAGAGAAGGAAGAAACCTGAGTGTCATTTAAAGGATACTTCCAGCCTGAAGAATTGGAAGACGCGGTTCTTCTGGTTGGACGATCGGTGTCTTCCTAAGGAGATGTTGAGTGTTTGGAGGGAGGACTACGTGTCGTCTGAGTGGGAGCTTCCGGGTAACTTTGAGTGCGACTCAACCTTATATAATAAGCTTGTGGCTCATAAGTCGAATATTAAGAAATACCCGGAGCATATCTTGGTGTTAGCTGGGGTTAGTAGGATTTGGGATGAACCTGACCGATGGCCTGTTATCCGGTATAGGAAGAAGGGTGAGCCTTGCTCTTTATCCTTGAATTTTTTGTTTTGAGGATTTTATTTTTAACTTTTATCTTTTTTGCAGAAATGTCACTGCTTGCAGCCCTAAAGTTCGACGATTATGATGATGATAATCTCTCCTTTTCTAGAGAGCCCCTTGGATCCAGCAAACCGATCTTGGAGCAGGTGACTAAGCTACAGGCACCTATTCGACCGGAGGGAGAGGAGGTGGAGCATGCTGAGAAACCTTCGGGCGAAGGAGAGGTAGCGGGCGAAGGTAGTGGGAAGGACGGAGGTGATGATGGTGGTGAGAAGGGGCAAGTACTTGTTCAGGAGGGGGTGATGATGATGTGACTGTGGGTAAGATTTTTCCTAATCCTGCTCCTTTGCAGTCTGTGAGTTCTTCGAGTGTTCATGTTTCGGAGGATGATTATACCGAAGATGCTTCCTTGGACTTAAATGTGGAAGCCCGGAAGAGAAAGGCTGAGCCGTCTAAGGCTAAGAAGAGTCCTAAAAAGGTGAAGTTTGTTTCATCGGCTCTTAATGTTTCCGAATCAACTCAAGGTAACATATTAGATGTATTTGATTTGCACATTTCTGGTGGGAAATCTCCTCGAGATGGTGATCTGATTTATATGCATGTTCCGGGGGATAAATTAGGTGGTGAAGGTGAGAAGGAGGGCGATGACGTGTTTAGGGATATTGCCAATAGTCTGATCCGAACTTCGGTGGCTCAAGCTTCTGGTGGTTTTTCCATAGCTTCCCCGGGTTAGTCAACTGGCCGCATATCTAACTTTCGTGCTAGTGAGGAGAATGAGTTTGGTGCGTCCTATTCTCCTTATTGGTTCGAGACTGAGACATTGATCCTGTTTAATCTTGTAGACCCGCTGGACGATGCGATGGAGGTTGATCCGGCTACAGCCGAAGATGTTTTCATCCCCGATTGGGATTTGAAGAATGGTTCGCGTGTGATCGATGCCTTGTCATCGAAGATGATGCTTTTCAACTTACATACTCCGGCTGACCATGCTCACTATCGGAAGCTGAAGGATACTGACTTAGGTGATGCTTTAATGATCAACCAGGCTCAGTCAAACTTTTTGGTGTCGGAGGTTTATAGAAGGTGGGTTGATTCGGAGTTTCAACGTGGCAAGTTGGAGAAGAGGGGTGTGTGTAACCATGGGAATGTGTTAGAATCTCTGAAGATAAGCCAAGAACAAGTCAGGTCTGTGCAGGCTTCCCTTGCTGCGGCTGGAGAAGAAAGGGATGCTCTTCAGGGTGAGATGGATGTTTTGAAGAAAAAGCTACAGGCTTCTGAGCAAGCTCATGAGACCTCCAAAAAGAATCTATTGAGGAGCTTGAGCAGGTAATGGTGAAGACCAAGACTGCTGCGGATCAACTTGTTAAAGGTTCGTTCTTCTTTCCCTTTTCATTTCTTCATGCCTCTTTTGTACTTGGTGAATTTTATTTGTTTATCTTTCTTTAGATAAGGATGAAGTCTTGGCTCGGGAGAAAGAGGCTCTGAAGCTTGTGTCGAGTTTGAAGACGGATTTTGAAAGGAAGGAGTCGGAGAAGCTAGACTTGCTGAAGGAGATTGAGGGATTGTTTGGCTTCAAACAGTTCGTGCTATCAGAGGGGGTGGAGTTGGTGTCAAAGCATGTTCGGAGCTGTTCGTCCATGAAAGCTGCGGTAGCTGGAGTGAATAATGCTATGAATGGGATAGGATATAATACTGGAGTTCGAGCTGGGCATGGGGCGGCTCTCAAAGGAATGGCCGTAAATGTTGTGCCCAAGCTCGTGCCTAATGCAAAGCAGCAACTGATGGATGCCGTCAAGGTTTATGACGAAGTCTCCTTCCCTTCTATCTCCGAGATGCAAGATCTTTCTTCCGAACCTGTGGACGTTGTTATCAAGGCTTTTCAAGATTTATCAATTCTTGAAGACGCGTCTCAGGGTTTGCCGAAGTAACTTTTCGTCGGATGTTTTAGTACCACCCGTTACTCCACATAGGTTTGGTGTTTTTAGTTTACTCTTGTGAAGCTTTTTTTAACACTTTGTACCATCTGTACCTTAGCATAGGTTCGGTGTTTTAGTTGGTAGGAAACCCTTTTTGGGATTCGGCCATGTTTGGCTTGTAAACGTTACTCATTAAGTTTGTCCTAGGGACGGACGTGAATCGTTGTGTTTTTGCCATATGAATGGGAATGCCTTTACTTTCATGCTTTGGATATTCTTTTTTCCTACTTATTTTTTCTAAGTAGAAGTTAGTTGTACGCCTTACTGAAGTTTTAACAACTTCAGCTTGTATGGTACGGAGACTGTATCATGCGTCCATGATTTTCGAGCCTCGGTCACAAATTATGTTTTAAGTGTTTCAGAATTTTTTATTCTTTAACAGCCTATAACATTCGAAGTAGAACGTTCATTTTTCGCGAATTAGTTTTTTAAGAAACAAAGATGCTACGTAGTCTTTATGGGGTGTCTTTTAGGTTCGGTATTTTTGGTTCCTCGAGATTGTTTGACCAAGAAGTCCGGACGAAAGGGCCTTCGATACCCCCATGCCCTAATTCTTATCCCCTTCATAGACCGAGGTACTTTTACCCCGGATATCGAAGCTTGTATGTCCGTTTTGAACATTCATATAAGTAAATATTTAACATGGAACGAGTTTGTAAAGATCACTTTTTTGTGAAATGAGGTATGTCGCGTCTCATTTTTAACATATATATATATATATGTATGTGCGGAGAATTTCTCATTCCGCGGTACATATTGGAAATTGAAAATTGTGGGGTATTCACATCCCACTTTTACATAGAAAAGAAAAAAGAACAAAACATTTTATTATTCCGGTCCTTTCTTTAGATGTAGCATTTCTTGAGATGTACTCCATTCCATGTCCTGGGGATTTCTTCCCCACCGAGAGTGGCGAGCCTATAGGCTCCTTTTTCCCCTACCGAAGTAATGATGTATGGTCCTTCCCACTTAGGACTCATTTTGCCCGGCTTTTCCGAACCACTTGCCTCATTACTCCGCATCACGTATTCTCCCACTCTGAATTTTTGTTCTCGGACCCTTGAATTATAGTATCTTTCCAAGGTCCGCTTGTATTTTGCCTCCTGGATGGCTGCGGTTTCTCGTCGTTCTTCCAGAAGATCGAGGTTGCTCCGAAGCTCTTTCTCATTTTCTTGTGGGTTAGCCACCCTATGGGTCGGCATGCCTATTTCGACCGGAATCATTGCTTCGGTCCCATATGTCAGGCTGAAAGGCGTTTCACCGGTGCTTGTCTTGTCCATTGTTCGGTATGCCCAGAGGACGTTCGGCAATTCGTCTACCCAGCCGCTTCTTTTCTTTCCCAGACGTTTCTTGATGCCTTCTACCAAACTGCGGTTTACCCGTTCAACTTGCCCGTTTGCTTGAGGATGGGCAACGGAAGAAAAGGCTTGTTCTATGCCGAGACTGGTGCACCATTTTTTGAATGGGTTGTGGGCAAATTGTTTGCCATTATCGCTGATGATAACCATGGGTAGGCCGAACCTGCATACAATGTTTTCCCAGACAAACTTTTTTACTTCAGCCCCTGATATCTTTGAAAGGGGTTTGGCCTCCACCCACTTGGTGAAATAATCTACCGCGACTAGTAGAAATTTTGCTTGTCCGGAGGACACTAGGAAGGGACCTACTATGTCGATGCCCCACTTTTGGAAGGGCCAAGCTGCGGTTACTGGGACTAGCTTGTTTTTTACTCGGAGACTGATTGGTGCATGTCGTTGACGGTTATCACACTTCTGCAACTCGTTTACTGCATCTTGATGCATGCCTGGCCAGAAATATCCTGCATTCATGGCTTTTGTGACCACCATTCGTGGCCCGGCATGGATACCGCAGATCCCCCAATGAATTTCTTCTATGACGTACTTTGCTTGTTCTGCTTCTAAACATCGGAGTAGGGGACCTAAGAAGGTTTTTCGGTATAAGATGCCGTCAATCACTTGGTATTGCAAGGATTTAACTTTGAGCTTCCGAGCTTGTGCCTTATCTGATGGTAATGCGTCGTTCATGATGCAGTTCATGATGGGAGACATCCACGACTCTGCGTGTGTACTTACTGCACAAACTTCTACTTCGGCTGTAGACGGGGCATTCAGTATCTCGAGCTTCACTTCTTGTGACATATGGTCCGGTGTGTTTGCCGCGAGTTTGCTAAAAGCATCGGCCTGTTTGTTTTTTGATCCTGGCACATGCTTCACCTCACATTTTTCAAATTCTGTGATTAAACTTTTTGCCTGTATCAAATGAAAATAAAGTTAGAAGCTATGCCTTTTTTGTGGGAGATGAAGTATTTTTTGAGAGGTAAGGTTCGTACCTTTTGTAGGTATTGGACCATATTTGCCTCTTTTGCTTCGTATTCCCCACTGATCTGGCGTGCAACCAACATTGAATCTACATGTGCTATAACCTGTTTGAAAACATGGTATTTTGAGCATTAGATTGCTGCATTCTTTTTCGAATGTTTTTAAGAAAGGAGCATCCTTGTTTTGTCGAGGTGTATGCCTTTCGAGCTCCAATCTTTTTTGCCAGTCGAAGTCCAGCCAAGAAAGCTTCATACTCGGCTTCATTATTGGAGCTTCTGAAGTTTAAACGGATCGAGTATACGAGTTCTTGTCCATTAGGATCCTTCAAGACTACCCCGGCTCCAGATCCTTCGGAGCTGGATGCTCCGTCGGTGAAAATACTCCATTCACTTGTCTCTGTTGGGATAACTACGTCGTCTGGACTCATTGTTAGTTCGGTGAGGAAATCTGCGACTACTTGTCCCTTAACCGGGCCTCTTCTCTTGTAAGTTATGTCGAACGCTCCGAGCTCAATTTCCCATTTGGCGAGTCTTCCGGAGACTTCTGGTTTTCTTAGTACGCCCAGTATCGGCTGGTCAGTTTGTACCTCGATTTCAAAAGCTTGGAAATATCGGCGTAATCTTCGTGAAGCATGTACAAGAGAGAGGGCGAGCTTTTCCATGGCAGGGTATCGCGTCTCATAGTCTCAGAGGGCGCGGCTTACGTAAAAGATGGACACTTGTGCTTTACCCCTGGTGACCATTAGTACTGAACTAATGGATGCCTCCGAGGCTGACAAGTATATGGTAAGAGTTTCCCCTGGTTTGGGTGCAGTTAATGTTGGTAATTCTGCCAAACATTTTTTGAGATCATTGAAAGCCGCGTCTGCTTCATCCGTCCATCGGAATTCTTTTGTGCTCAAATACTTTTTTAGAACTGCCATAAAGGGCAACGTTCTTTCTGCAGCTTTGGACAAGAACCTATGTAGAGCGACCAACCGCCCGTTGAGTGTTTGTACTTCTTTTAAGTTGGACGGGGGCTTCATGTTTGTAACAACTTCCACCTTTTCAGGATTGGGTCGAATGCCTTCCTTGGACATTAGAAAGCCCAGGAACTTTCCTTCTTCTAACCCGAACGAACATTTCTTAGGATTGAGCTTCATGTTTATCTCCCGGAGTTTGTCAAATGTTTCTTTGATGTCCTTCAACAAAACTTCTTCATCAGAGCTTTTGATTACTAGGTCGTCCACATATACTTCCAAGTTCCGACCTATTTGCCCTTTGAAAGCTTGGTCCATGACTCGTTGATACGTGGCTCCGGCATTCTTTAATCTAAATGGCATTTTTTTGTAACAGTACAACCCTTGACTGGTGACGAATGTTGTTTTGTCTTCGTCAGCTTCGGCCATTTGGATTTGGTGGTATCCTTTGTAAGCATCTAGAAAACATTTTAATTTGAAGTTCGCCACGGCATCGACTTTTAAGTCTATCTCTGGTAAGGGGTAACAATCTTTAGGACATGCATCATTTAAGTCTTTAAAATCGATGCACATCCTCCATGACCCATCGTGCTTCCGAACCATCACCGGATTGGAGACCCAGGTGTGGTATTTTACTTCTCTAATAATGTCTGCGTCTAGCAGGACACTTACATCATGTGCTATTGCCTTGATGCGATCCAGAGCCATACTTCGCTTTTTCTGAGCCACTGGCTTTTTGTCCGGACGAATGTTAAGCCTATGTTCGGCTAAGATTCTTGGTACTCCGGTCATGTCTGATTGTTGCCAAGCAAATACGTCGAGGGACGTTGATAATAGTCTCCATAAGGACCTCTTGATGGCATCCGGTAATTGGGTACCGATGGTTATTTTCTGTTCTGGAAATGCCGGATTAATGGGCCAATCTTCTGTCGTGTTGGTTTCGGAATCTTTGTTTTCCGGAGGAGATGAGCCTGAAGCCTGTCGTACTTCAGCTACGTATATTTCTGATTCGGTGTTCATTGTTGCCACTCCTGTTTTGGTGGGAAATTTGATAGCTCCGTGAATTGTGGAAGTTACCATGCTGAAGGCCTTCATGCCTGGTCTTCCCAGTATGATATTATGAACTGAGGGTGCCCCAACCACTAAGAAGGTAAGGACAACTGTTCTTCGATGCTCTTCAGTCCCAAGGGTGATTGGGAGAGTTAACTGTCCCAAGGGGTGTATGACTTCTCCGGAGAAGCTGATCAATGGCATTTGGACTGCGACTAACTTGTCCTTAGTGGCCGGAGCTAGCTGTTGATAACATTGGTAGTACATGATTTCGGATGCACTACCATTATCTATGTAAATCCGTCGGACTTTGTGTCCTGCCACGACCCCGGAGACGACGATTGGAGCTTCTTTTGCATCTCTTGGGTCGATTGGTGGGAAGAACAATAATTTTTCCATCCAAGGTGCTATGTGTTCACTACTTCGCTTGGTTCCATGTTCATGAATGGACCGCACCATGTGGATTCCTGCTTGATTATTCGGATTGGAGATCTGTGGCGTGGCTGGTTTTCCTTCTTTTAATTCTCGAATCAGGTGGGACAATTTCCCGGCTTTGCATGCTTTGTCTATTTCTTGCTTTAGTGACCAGCAATCATCCGTGTTGTGGTCTTTTGCTTGGTGATATTCACATTACTTTTTGGTATTTCGGTCGGAGGTGGGTTTCTGTTTTGGTGGGGTTGGAAAACGTATTTGTTCAGTGCTTAAGATTTCGCTTGGAGTTTTATTAAGGTCGCGGTAACTGGTACTTCGTGAAGAGTGTCCGGAGCTGGACCTCTCATTTTTGTCGCTTCTTCCGTACGGTTGTGATCTGTGCTTCGACCATGAGCTGTTTCTTTCTACTGGAGCCGAAGCTCCTTTTTTCCAGGAATTGCCTCTGGAGCTTCCTTTGTGGTCGCTTTCTGCTGATTGACCACGAGCACTTTTTCCTCTTGAAAAAGCACGCGCTCGTTCCATTAGTATCTCCATGGTTTTTGGTAAGTCTTCATGCAGTTTTTCAACTAGTTGATTGTTTCGAACCCCATGACAGAAACCAGATATCCGCAGCTGATCAACGGCTCAGGTTATTTGCATGCTTTCTTTGTTAAACCTGTCGATGAACCTTTCAAGTGACTCTCCGTCTTTTCTACGGATGTTGTGTATTTCGGTGATATCTTTTGAACATCGCCGTTGTTGAGAGAAGTTTTGTAGAAAGGCTCGGCGAAGTTCGGTCCAATTTGCTATTTCCCCTACTGGTAAACCGTCAAACCATACTCTAGCTGCACCTGTAAGGGTCTGGGCGAACATGTGGCACCAGGCGGGCATGGGCCACATCTCAATTTCTGCGCCCCCCCCCCCCCCCCCGAAGTCATGAAGGTGATCATCCGGAGCTGAAGTGCCCTCATATCTTTTTATTGTTGTTGGCATTTTGAGTTTTGCTGGCAAAGGAGCACTAGCAATTCGAGGTGCAAACTTGGAGTATTGAGTCATGTATGCTGGTCTGTATGGAGCTGTAAGTTCTTCATCGACCGTACCGGAGCTGGTTTGTTGCTTGGCTGACTGCACTGACGCGGTAGCCATTGGCCCCGTGGATGTGAGTCCAGTTGGCAACGGTCCGGTATATCCGTAGGGCATCAAGAAGCCGTACGGTGTTTGCAATGGGGCGGACGTAACCACAGTGGAGTATGTTTGGAGACTAGCAAGGGTGGACATCACTGTGGATGTTGTTCCTTCGGAAGGGAACAGACTAACCTGTACACTGCGAAGTTTTTCATCTTTGTCCTGTTGTTCTTTTAATTTTAACAAGAAATCACGATTCCGTTGTAAAAAAGTTTCATCAAACTCTGTTGATACAGTTTGCATCCCACTGGGTGCAGTGACTGTTTCAGTGGAGGCAGCTGTTATAAGATCTGACAACACCCTGGAATAGCCAGCGGTGTGTTGTTCAGAAGCAGTGATGTCATCACTTTCTTTGTTGGTGATGTCAACAATGTTTGAATTTTCCATAGCCATTCCAGATCTGAGTGGAGAGAGTAGATCTGCAATAGGATGGCGCCAATTGAAGGTCCAAAAGCCGGACGTACCTCAGGTGAGAGGTAGAAGACGACTGGCTTGATAAGATCTCTGAGCAATTAACCTGCAAAACTGGATAAACCGTTAGGCTCGTCACAAGGGGGCAGGGAGGGCCTCTCTGTGACCACCCTCCGGCGTGAGGATAAGTATTTGTTTGGAGAAGAAAAGGGAGTATAGAGATATAGAGAGAGAGAGAGAGAGAGGTTCGGAGTATGTCAGAACGTGTCTTACTTGTACTTATGAGGGGGTATTTATACTAGTCAGAATTTGTTGTACTATCCTTCGTCCAGGTGTACTAACCTTCGTCCTAGTGACCTCCGGTTGTTAGTGGTGAGCACGTGTCTTTGGCGAACCGCGTCCTATGGTCATGATGCCGCGTCTTGGGAGGTTGAGGTTCGGATGGGAGGTTTTATACCTCTTCAATAACCATGCGCACTTGGACTTTAAACAACAATATGACATTCATTTTGACCATTAAGACACTTGAACGGACTGCGTACTTAAACCCGGACTTTAATGATCTTACCACTGAAAATCAAACGTATCATGGACACCGATGACACCAATCCATCAAATCTTAATCCTATGACTGTTAAAAACTCAAACCTAAAAAAAAAAAATTAAAATCTAAGTCTAAGTTCGTTGTCCGTCTAAGTTTAAGTCTAAAGTCAGTCTAAAGACAGTTATCGGAGATCTAATTGGCTTTTCGTGCTCTTGGTTAAACAGATGGCACTTGACTGGGATCCGAGAGGCATGCACAACCAACCGATGAATCTTGATACTGATGATGTCAAGTTTAAAGATGTAGTGACTTGGATAAGACGCAGCAAAGTCGGATTTGCTGTGTAGAACGTTGAACCAGTCTACGTTTCCCACATTGAAGATTTCTAGAGATCAGCTCGAGTTGAAACTGTATCAAGAGTCAAGCGAATCAACGCAACAGTCCGAAACAAGGCTGTTATCATCACTGAAGACACCGTTTGAAACGTACTGAGACTGCAAGATCAACCAGGAACTGTCAGATTCATGCCTAAAGCAGATATTCACCAACAGTTCAGGAATTTCGGCTACAAGGGTGACTTTGACAAGAGAGGCGATGTCAAGAAGAGCCAACTAACAAGAGACTGGAGACTTATTAGTCATGTATTTATAATGTCTCTATGTCATAGAAAGGGAGGCTACAATGCGCTCAGTGCTGAATGGTCGACAGCGATGATAAAGATTTGCAAGGACGAAGCATTCAACTTGTCAGGCATGATCTTTGACTACATGGTGAAGAATGCAGAAGCTGGGTCAGGCAAATGGGCTATGTACCCAAGGTTCGTACAGATGATGATCAACACTCAACATGATAATCTGCCTCTCGGTGACCAATACATCTTCACCAGAGGTGCACGATTCTTTACAGAATGCAACACACCTGACTGGGAACCAATGCTGGAGAATATGTATGCGGCCCAGCGATATCCACTTGTCATGGAGCTGTACAACAAGATCAGGAAGCGAAGGTCAGATGCTACTGAAACTCGACAACAACCCAGAGCTGCTCCTGCACCTGGACCATCTGAACCCACTCCTTCAGCCCAGCCAACTACTGAGGAAATTGCCCTAGAAAAAGCAAGGGGCAAAAGAGTGGCGACTGAACCTGCTCCATCAAAACCCAGCAAAAAGAAAAGGCCAGCAGGTTTGTTACAAGAAGGGAGAGATACATTGACACCTGAGCAACTTGAGACTGCTGCAGCCTTACAAGAAGTTGCTGAGTTTGAGAAGGCAGCGAGAAAGAGAAGAAGAGAACAGCTACCTGAATCAGATATTCCTCATGTTGTGACTCAGGATGATATCGAGGAACAAGAGATCTTAGAATCCATCTTTGGGGCAGAGCAACCGAATCAACCAGGGCCTTCTACTGCTGCTGCTCCAGCCCCCAAAGCTCCAGCCCAACGATCAGCTGAACCATCCTCATCAGCTCCTGCTGCACCTCGTCGCAAACCGGTGCATCAGGAACTATATGAAAAGCTTGTGAAGGAGGTTGGTAAAACTGCTGCCAGGGAAATCTGCACTTTAAAGAGTGACGTGCACAACAACCAGGAGCTGAGAAAGAAAGTAAAGAAGCTCAAACACAAGAACCGGAACATGGAGAAAATCATTAAAGATCAAAGATACATTATCAAGTTTCAGAATGAAGTTCAAATTCAAATGTTTGAGATGTTCCAAGATTTCAAGAAGCAGCAAACCGGTGCTCCCAGCACTACATTTGATGAGACTTTCGATTTCGGAAAGTTTTTGGAGAAGGAGAAAGAGAAAGAAAGGGTTGCCGAGGAAAGTGAGGTTGATGAAGTGAGTGAAGATGAGATGCCAGAGAGATTCGTGGAGATGGGAATGGATGAAGAAGTTGTTTATGAGACATCTGATAGGCACAAGTTGGATCCTGAAAGATCAACTTGGTTTCCTAGAAGGCCCATCACCATTCCAGCCTTACATCAGAATATCCATCACACCAAGTCTGCTCACCAGGAGAAGATCATCTCCTGGAAATATGATGAAGAGAAGAGATTGTTTGCTGTAAAGAGAAGAGGGGGAGTGATACAATATTTCAAGGGTCAAAAGGAACTAAAGTCTCTCCCCCAATGGGATATCAGGGAGCTCAGCAGGGCCCCATTCATCAATCACTCCCTCAACTCCCAGGCGGCCATGGTCGAGTGGTTTATCAAGAAGGAATGTGACACAGATTTCCAAATCCTGAAGCCGCAGAAACCAAGAAGGAGAATCTCGAAGAAAAGAATCGATCCAGCAACCGGTTGTGGCATGATAACTTATGTGATTGACCCTCCACAGGTCGTCACACGAGTTCCTATTAGATCTGAGCTTCCGGTGATGCTGAGGGACTTTAAAAAGTGGTTTTACGATAGCAACACTGGTGAAGCAGTCATTAAACTGCAGGACGATTCGGAGGCTTTAAGGATTTTGGATCCAGTAGATGTGTTTGCACTTAATTTGTCAGATCTGAATATGCTGTTGGCAAATCAGATTAATGTGGGTGCCGGGAACACGTTGTTTGAAGAAGCGGTGTTGTTTAGAAGTGCTGTGGATAGAGCTATGAATCTGAAAAGAGAGCTGCTTGAGATAATTGACAGGATCAATGCAGCAGATAAAGAAACGGATGATAGGGAGAAGGCTGCTCAAGCTACTGCTGCTGCTGCTGCTGGTGCAGAAACTACTCAACCTGAAGTCGATACTGCTTCAGAGGTACATACTAAAGAACCTGCAACAGTAGCCGATCCTGAAGGAACTGCAACAGAATCAACTGAAGCTCCTCAAGCAGTTGAAGAAGATCCAGTCGCGTTATACATGCAAGACCCCCCTGAACAGGTTGAGGGGGAGCAAAGCGAGGTCGAGATAGATTGAAGATTGAAGAACTGGTAGCTGTGGTCTAGGGGGAGTATTGTTGGGTTATATTGAGACCACAGTTACCAGATTAGAGACTTTTGATAGTATATTGTATAGCTTGATAGTTGAAGGACTTAGTGTGTAATTATGACATAGTTTTGTAAGCAAACCCTACTGCTGCGCACTTAAATACACGGGCTCTGCGCACTTAAGTTAAGTGCGCAGGCCCAGAGGATTTCCTATATAAAGGATGTGTGTGCACAGCTTTAGGGTTAGGGTTTTGGTCATTATCTGTTGATAACACAAGATAGGTGCGTACTTGCTGTAATCCATGGTTCTTCAGTGTTAAATCATCAATGGAATTATCGTATTATTCATCTTGTGTGTCGGTTCTTACAATATTCATCTAGTTTCTTTGATTGTAGAAGATTAGTCACTTAAAACGCCTAATTCATAGGTGTTTCTAAGTGATAACAATCTCTTGCACTTACAAGATCTAGCATTTAGGAGTTACAAAGATTGACCTTGAACAGGGCAAAAAGGCTTGTGAAGCTCAAAGACTCAAGGAGGCCAACAAGAGATCACAAGAAACCAAAAAGGTTAAGGCTTTAAAAGAAAGACATTTATATCAACAAGCCTAAGAAACACTCCTTAGAGAAAAAGTTGAGAAGGCTTCCTAAGGCAAGGATACAACTACTGATGAGCAACATAAAAGTCATGAAGACGGTCCTTCAGTAGTTGCTGAGAATAAACAGCCATCAGTAGTTGCAACTCATACTTCAAAACCAACATCTGCTGAAACCACAACTCCAACTATCCTAATTCTAACTGCCCCATCTGATCCTTCAGTAGTTTTAATCCCTGAACCACTTGCCTTTGGTTCAGAAGAATTGGAAAAGAAACTAAAGGAGGTGAAGGAGAAGGCAAAAGAGGATGAGATGTGGAATAAAATAGATGCAAGGGAAGACTTGAGCTATGAAGCCAAGATTAAAATGTGGGAAGAAGAGCTGAATGAGCTAGAGATAATAGAAGAAGAACAAATTCAAAGTGCTGAAGAAGACAAGAGACAACAACTGATGAAATATATCAGTAAAAATAGCAAAGCCAAGAAGCATTCTCTCAGAGGTCTTTCAACTTCAGAACTTGAACATAGGGCTAGGCTTATCTCAGATTGACTATCTACTGAAAAAGAAAGGAAGTTGAAGAGAACCCAAATCATTGAAGAGTTGGCAGCCAATGACTATGGCACAAAGGCTCAATTATCAAAATGGAAAGAAGCTGATCTCCTTGATACTTACAAAAGATTCAAAGCCTTGAAGAATTCTAATCCAGAAAAATTCAAACCATTAGAAGTTTCCCAAACTTCTGATCCTGCAAGAAAACCACCATCAAAGCCTGCTGCCAAGAAGCAAAATAAATCAGAGGAACAAGTGAAGACAGATTTTAAGATGATACTACTTGAAGGAAAACAAATAGTTAATCAAGACATATCTTAGGAAGAAAAGCCTCCGATTACACAACACAGGGATCCTGCTACATTTGCTTATCAACTGACCGAAACCATCACAGAACAAAAACAAACCAAGGTGATCACTGAACATCACATTCCCATTCCTAGTGATATACCTGGTGTTGTACAAGTTGAACACATAATGAGATCCAACCTGATACTCGCTAAAATTGAAGAACCTCAATCATAGGTATAAACTAAGAACAGGGTATCATACCCTACAAAATGGACTTTGATATGTCCAAGTCCAAGATAGTGAAATGGTCCTTCACCCACAGATCAAATGCCATTGTTCTGGAAAGAGAAGATTATTCTTACAAGGTTATACATCACAAGAATGAGATGAAAAACCTTTCAACAGAAGATCTTCTAACTGTTCAGTATCTTGAACCAGAACAGGGACCACTTCTCACTGGACAACAAGTCAATCAACTCAAGATATCCATGGTGAAAGAAATATGGAGAATTCTTGACTGCAGAAGAAAAGGTAGTACTAAATAAAGACTAGATAAGGTTTTGGCCTCATCAATCCAAGGGGAGATTGTTGGGTCAAATAGGATTGACAAACCAGTATGAACCTTAGTCTAATTCCTCTCTGCATATTTTGCTAAGTATAGAAAGTACTGAAGAAGAAGAAGGGATGTACTGAAGAAGCTGATACAAATGCTGAAGAGAAAAGTGCTGAAGGTGAACCGGACAAACACATGAAGAACAACTTTGATCGGATACTCATTAGAAGTTGTTTGTTCTTCAGCAGTTGCAGTAGAAGCTTCCCACTGCCATTAAACTTTAGTAGTTCTGTATTATATTAGTTTTTGTTTACTTTATGTACAAGTTCCAATACTATAGCCTGTTGTAGTATTATAGTATTAGTTTTAATACTTCCAATGTACGTTTAGTTATGTTTATAAATAGATGTGTTCACACCATCTATTTTAGACATCTTTTGCAGACTATCATTTCTAATATATGAGAACCATTTGAGCACTTACAACTGTTTTATCATTTACTATTTGATTCTCGTATTATCTCTTATACTTCATTAGTTATACATTTGAGGGGGAGCATTTACTTCTCATAAAAGTGAATTGTTAACTACACTTAATATTATTCCGCTGTGCATTTACTTTGATAAACTGTTCTAAGAAGAAACTGTGATAGCAAAACTTATCCAACAATATTGAAACCATGTATCATTTCATAAGGGATTGCTATTAAAAAGGCAAAATTGAGGTGAAATATGTGTCAACAGCTAATCAAATAGCTGATGTGTTCACAAAACCCCTTGACTCATCAACATTTCAAAGATTAGTATCCATGCTTGGGATTGCTAAGTTTTCTGTGCCTTATGTCCAAGGCTTGATACCAAACCACATCAAGCCGGGGGTCTCACTGGAAGCAGTCTCTCTATTCTTGGGGATAGAGGTAAGGTTGTCTACATCTTACCCTCCTCAGACCCTACCTTAGCTTTGCTATAGGTGGGATTAACTAAGTATGATGATGATGATGATGATGATGATGATGATGATGATGATGATGATTTGTAAGTGTTTTTATTTTTCTGTACATATTTCATTTTCACTTATTTTATACTCAACTGTTCATAAACCTATGATGACCAAAAAGAGAGAAACTACTGATATACAAAACCTCATAGGGGAAATATTTTCTGAAAGGAATAACTACTGACAAACAAATCATCAAAAGTTATATTAGGTGTTTTAAAATTGAATTCTCATAAGTTGTGAACAACTACTGAAGAGAAATGGAAAACTGCTGATATACAAATCTATTTCATCAGAAGTTTGGTCAAAAAGGGCAAATCATTCTTTTTCCCATTCAGAAGTTTGACCTAGGGCGGTTATAAAACTTCTAAAAACCCATCTTTCGCATTATTACGTTTTAAAACAAAATTTCCCTCTCTCTAAAACCCCTCTGAAACCTGTAACTGTTTGATCAAGCAAACAATGGCTCTTGAACCAAAACAGGGACACAATGAACTGGGCTACTTCACAAAAGACAAAGCTTGGTCCCAGTACGACGAAATCATTGATTTAGTGGTAAAATTAAACTACTACACAACTTTCACTGTAGACCCAACAATCCACATACAAACTCTGAATGAGTTTTTGGCAAACGTTGTTGCTGTCATTGTTGATGACAAGATCATTTCCCTGAAGACGACGATCAAAGAGAAGACCATGGTAGTTACACCGGATACTTGGGGCATAAGATTAGGTCTGAGGGATGCACAAGCCACATAACACATTCCATCAGGTACTGTTCAATTAACCATGACTGAGTGTGGTTACCAAAGTACTCTGTCACTTGCTATAATTTATAAAAGGTTTTTTGATGCACCATACAAATTACTTTTTCATTATATAACCATGTATTTGAGTCCAAAAGCTGGCTTTTATGATTAGATGTCCTCTGCTTTGCAACAAATTTTTCATTATATTGTAAATGAAACACCTTTCAGTGCATCATCATACTTCTTCAATGAACTGGTTTTGCATCATCAAAATGATAAAAAGAAAGTTTTGCTTTACCCAAAGTTCTTGATGCACTATATTATCAAAGAACTTGGTGAAGAGATATTTGTGGATGATGCATTAGTACTTAGACCCTTAACCTAACAAGTATTCTCTAGGCACAACAAACCGGCCAGTAGGCCAGAAGATGACCAAGGGGAATAGGAACCATTCCCCATGGAGCCCACATCTTCCAAACACTTTTCTCCAAAAGCCAAAAAGCCTAAGAGAAAATTTTCCAAAACCACCAGACAAAAAAGGACACCTCAAGAAGTTGAGATGCCTGAGAATGTCAATGTGCAATCTGCACTTGAAAAAGATGTAACCGAAACTTCCTCTCGGTTACATTCATCATCTCCATCACCAAAAAGAACCAAAACCGTAAGCATTCAGTTTTCAAGGAAGAAATCCAAAAAGGATAAAACTTCTGCCCCAATTCCTGAAACTACTGAAACCCAATCTACTGATGTTCCCAAACCCACAGAAACACAAACTACTGAACCTGAACACTCACCAACACACATAGTAGAAATAGCCCAAATTCTCTCTAAATTGAAAACCAATATCTCATCAGTTAGTGGCATTCCCCAATCACCACATCAAACAGGGGAACAAACTTCTGACATGGCCATTGATGAAGATATTATCAATCATATCCCAAGAAATGTGGAAGGACCAAGGACTCTTAGCCCAATCTTTGAGATCTTAGGTACAAATGAGGCCGTTGCTACTCTTTTACCACCCCTTGGTGGAAAAGAGGCCAGTAGTGACATAATTAAGACCTCATTTGTAGCAACTGCTGGTGAAGGCTCTGAGCCTGAGGCATTAAATACACAAAACCAAGACAAAGGGGTACATGAGACTACTAGGATGGGCCTAGCTCATGATAAAACTGATGAAATCATCAGGGATTCAAATGATTCCATTAATTTGGATGATGATTCAACATTCCATAAAGATTTGACGGCTGACTGTGAAGGTCCTAAATCTGATGTCTCCAAACTCAATAAGTTGGTCACAGAAGATCAGGTTAAAGACCACTTAAACCCTAATTCCCCAAAAGTGGCATCCCCGGTCTTAATAGATAGGGATCTCCCAAAAACACCCCCTCCACAATCACAAAAGCCTACCCAATCTTCTTCTGGTACTAGCATAGACTTGAACCAACTATGTAGCCCAGATGGTCCTTTATACCAGATGATACATCATCTCATTTCCTCACATCTCCAACCTTTACAACTGCAATAGAGCTTAAAAAGAAAACTCAGTTAGAGATGATCAATAATGCTATTGAGATGAAGATGAGAGAGTTGTCTAGAAGAGTTGAAGATAATAGAAGACAGCTTGAACATCTATCTGGTGTTGCACCTCCTGCTCCTTAGTTTCCAGAAGTGGATGAAGCCAAAAATAGGGAGATGAGAGCCAAGGGCAAAGGACCAGAGAAAATTTCTCTTGAAGCTTCAAAGAAGGCAAGAGAAGCTCAACAGCTCAAGGATGCCCAAAAACAGTCAATAAAAACTAAACAAGAAATTGCTTTGAAAGAGAGGCATAACCATCAAGAAAACAAAGAAAGGCTTCCAAAGGGAAAGAAACAATTGCGGAAGAATAACATCAAAGTACTAAAGACAATCCTTCAGTTGTTGGTACTCAGGCCAACCCTTCAGTAGTTGCAACTCAAGCGACAACTCAACCTTCTACCCAAACAACAACTGAAACAATTCCTACTCAAATATTTGTGTCCGCAACTTCACCAATTTTAAACCCTCTACCTATTGCATTCTCATCAGAAGAAATGGAGAAGAGTTTACTGGCAGCCCAAAGAAAAGCCAAGGAAGATGAGATCTGGAACAGTATAGAAGAAAAGGAAGACTTGAGCTTTGATGACAAGCTCAAAACATATGAGACTAAACTCAGAGAGTTAGATGAAGAAGAAACGCTTGCTGAGGAACAAGTCCAAATTCCTGAAGAAGATAAAAGAAAACATCTGATTAGTTGGATTGTGAAGAACACCAAAAAAAAGAAATACTCTCTCAGAGATCTTTCATCTGGAGAACTTGAATACAGGGTGAAGTTGATTCAAGAAAGAAAAAGTGCTGAAAAGACAATAAGGTGAAAAGAGCTCATATAATTGAAGAACTGGCAGCCAATGATTATGGTTCAAAAGCTCTACTGCCAAAATGAAAGGATGTTGATCTATATGAAACTTACAAGAAATTCAAGGCTTTGTAGAAAACCATTCTAGAGAAGTTCAACACATCAGAAGTTCTCAAAACTGTTGAACCTACAAAGAAGTCAACATCCAAACCAACTGCCAAGAAACAAAAACAACAACCAGAGGAATAATTCAAGACTGATTTCAAGATGATACTCTTAGAAGGCAACACAATTGTTGACCAAGACTTGTCTTATGAAGAGAAACCTCTAATCTTAAAAGATAGGGATCCAACCACTTATGCTTATCAACTGAAGCAAACCATCACTGATAAAAAGCAAACCAAGTTAATCACTGAACACCACATTCCTATTCCTAGTGAAACCCCTGGTATTGAACAAGTTGAACATGTTAGAAGATCCAACATGATACTTGTTGAAATGGAAGACCAACCCCAATCACGACTATCTGCAAACCAAGAGAAGGGCATCATACCCTACAAAATGGATTTTTGATGCTTCTAAATCCAAGATTGTCAAATGGTTCTTTACCCACAAGTCAAATGACATATGTCTAGAAAGAGAAGATATGTCATACAAAGTTCTGAAACACAAGAGTGAACTGAACAAACTTTCAACAGAAGATATACTTATAGTTTAATATCTAGAACCAGAACAGGGACCATTTCTTAATGGACAACAAGTCAGGGAACTTAAGATACAATGGTTAAATAAATTTGGAGAATCCTTGACTGTAGAAGAGGAGGATTTAAATAAAGATTAGATAACGTTTTGGCTTCATCAATCCAGGGGGATTGTTGGGTCAAAGAGGATTGACAAGCCTATTAACCTTAGTCTAATATCCTCTCTGCAACTTATGAAAAGACAGGTACTGAAGACCAGTAGAGAAAGTGCTAAAGAAGAAACTGAAAGTGCTGAAGACTAAGGTCCTGAAGATAAACCAAACAAACATCTAAAGAGCAACTTTGATGATTTACTCATCAGAAGTTGTTTACTCTTCAACAGATTCAGTAGAAGCTTCTTACCGCCTTAACTTCCGTAGTTCTGTTATAATATTAGTATTTGTTTACTTTATAGCTATTTTTGTACAAGTTCCAATACTACAGCCTGTTGTAGTATAATAGTATTAGATTTATACTTCTTATGTACGTTTACTTCTGTCTATAAATAGATGGGTTCACACCATCTATTATAGACACACATAGACAGATTTTCACTTTCTAATATATGAGAACCATTTGAAAACTCACAACTGTTTTATCATTTACTTTCTGTTTCTCATATAACACTTATTCTATTTTGGTTTATACATTGAGGGGGAGCATTTACTGATATAAAAAGTGTACTATTGACTTAGACAATTACTATTCCGCTGCATTAACTTCATGTCTTAAATTGCTATTTAAGAATCTGCTGAACATATATAGATCCAACAACATTATACTTTCATTTTTTTTATATAAACTTCAAATGGCAAACCCAAACCCAAACCCAATCCCCCTCCCAAACCCTAACCCAGTCTAACGTTGGACCGTGGAGGAAGAAATCACCCTAGCCAACAATTATATTGCCACACTCGAGCAAAATCCACATGACGATTCGGGAAAGTTTTGAACTTGGTTGTAACTAGATTCCGTGAACAAACGGGTAACAACCATCGTACCAGAGAGGCAATAACAGGAAAATTTATCGCTCTATGAACTAAGTGACAATATTTCACGAGTTATTTAGAAGTGCGATGAATCATGAAGGGGTGTTAAATGATGATTGGGCGATTAAGGAGGCCTATAACGAGTACCGTAACGAGCACAACGCTTTGAACAACAATAGTTAGGTCTTTAATATTTATGTGTGGTTTTAAATATTTTAATGTTATGTTTTTTAATATTATGTATTTTCTGTTAAATTTAAATACAAAATAAAAAAAATAAGGAAATGATTGGTAATGATTAAGGGGGTTTATTCTATCCGGTAGTTATTAGGGGATTTTATTTTAATCACTTTTGAGGTGACGCCTACATGATGTTGAGATAGTAGAATGAAAGCTCCATTTTACACCATCTCGCATTAAAGATTAAAGGTAAAAATTAAGTGTTAGGAACTTTTGGAGAAATTTTACAATATGCAATTTTGAAAATCAAATATCTGTTTGATGATTAGTTAAATAAGTTCTTAAAATATGGACAAATATTTAATTTAACACAAATTTAAGTGTGACACCCGGCATATTTGGCTTAAACATTTTAGTAACACCTATGTCTACCTTAGCGGGAAACATTTATAAACGGACTTAACCAGGTTAGTTGAGTCGGGTCAGGATAGGATTGTCCAGGGTTCAATGATCTGGAGGATCATTGGGAGTCGTTTTGGGAATACACTAGTACCGGGTCCCGTTGTTGGTGAAATTACATAAACTAATTAAGTGTTATGTGTAGATTAAGTGTTATATGGTGGATTATATGCAAAGACGTGTTTAAACGATGTGTAGATAATCATCCATGCTTAAATATGTCAAACATAGACCAAGGTTGCATGTTCATGTGTTAGGATGCGTTAAAATACGTTAAACATGACAAACTGGAAAACAAGAAAAACAAAGGTCCAGGTTTGACCACAGCGTGGGGCGAACCTGGAATGTGAAAATAATAAAATTTCATTCGACCAGATAAGGTACGTTCGACCCTGAGAAAGGGGCGAACGTGGGTACATTCGCCCAGGTGAAAGGGGCGAATGTGGACTAGTATAAATACCAAACTTTGTCATTTTTCACCATTTCACAAACCCTAACCGTCTCTAAACACTCTCAAACAATTTTAATCACTAAGGAAGGAGTTTTTGCTCTTATTTTTCATAATCTAACCTACCAACAACATCTAATCAAGAATCCAAGGTGTGTTCTTAATTCTAAACCTTTTTCAAGCATTTTAATTCGTTTTCATCTAACCCTAAATGTCCAGATCTGTTCTAAGGATGTTTTTATCAGTAAAAAAACCTTTTAACATCTTTCTAAACCAAAACCCTATCATTTAACATAGGTTTTCATATCAATAAACATATGTTAATTATGTGTTATGTGATATTATGTGTTGTTTGATGATTTGCTGTTGTACTAATGCTAGAAGTATGATCTAGGGCTGATATTGATGTTAATATAATATTGTTTATGGTCACAAATAGATTAATTATATATCATATCTAAATTGGGGGTTTTAATAAAGCTAGGGCTTGATGCATGCTTGTATGATCAATAGAACTTTTTGAGATGTTTAAACACATGACAAACTGAGCATTTTTAAGATGATTATGGGTTGATTTCAAAAAGTTTCCAAATTGGGTAAAGAATCCATGCATGATGTGATGTTTTCATAATTTTTGCCATTTTGGGAAAGGGCTAAAATGAACATGTTTTGGGGTAAAATTGGTGGGGTTTTGTGGGGGGTATGTTAATCATAATCAACTGTTGTGTTTGGCGATGTTTCGGATGTTTTTGAAGCGTTTTTGGGAAAAGTATTCTGCCAGGGTCGAACGTGGAATATCAGGGTCGAACCTGGACAGTTTGGTCGAATCTGTTTAAAAAGGGTCGAAGGTGGCTTTCAAACGGTCGAATGTGGCTTAAAAAGGGGCGAAGGTGGATTTATTTTCCTGGTTCGACCCTATTGATTCAAAAATGAGATTTTTGATACAAACTAAGTGTTTTATGCTTGAACCTTGTGTGTAATCTATGTGTACTTGATTAGTTAGGGTAATGAGTCACCAACGGGATGTCGGGTCGGTCTAGTGTGTCGGTTGAACACTTAAACACGTTTTAAAATATACTTGGTCACGATCTGGACAATCGGGGACTAGATAACCTTAAGGTTATTAGTCGGAACACTTATGTGAACATTTTGATAGATCTCCGGTAGTGGGATTATCAAGGGCTTGGCTTTTTATTATTTACTGAAGAACGCAACCTAAGGTGAGTTCACGGCCCCACTTTTACTGCTTTAACTTTTGGGGGAGAAAACATGCGTTAAACTATTTTGGTAACATATGTCATACTATGGTTTTAACTTTGCATTGCTATACGATCTTTGAAAGTCCCGGGAAAAACCATGAATGTGCGGGGATGCACAACGAGGGAAATGTAGATAGATCTATTGGGTTTGACAGACCCCACTTGACGGCTTGGAGGGCCGGGCGGGTGCATGTTGTCTCGAACTAGTAACATTGGTAACATTGCTGAACACACGTGGGCCAAACATTGGTAACAGTCTAGTAATGGTTTTCCAATCGTAGTAGTAATAAAACCTATGCCTAGCTAGCGTACTTGGTAACATTGATATAGTATGGACATGGTAACTCTTCGATAACTTTTGATAACATATTGAACAAACCTGTGAACTCACCAGCATTATATATGTTGACGTCTTTTTGGCATGTTTTTCTCAGGTCGCTAAGGTAGCACCAGTTGGACTAGGCGCACGGGTCTGCATTGGCGTCTAGGATTAGTAGCATGTTTTGTAATAAGTGTCTTGGATACTTGGGAACACTGTCTTGTAGAGATTAAACTCTTTAAATGCTTCCGCTTATGAAATTTATGTTTTTGGGTTTACGTACTTCATACAGTGTCGTTTATTGTGACCGTTACTTGAATCCTGGTTTGTCATGCGCCTCGTGGTATAACCCTGCAGTGGAAATTTGAGGGTGTGACATTAAGCATTCAAGAGAATTTATCGTTTCAAATGAGGGTGAAATTTTCATTTTGTTCTTCTACTTAGACAATTTTTGTCTCACATCTAGGGCTGAGCATTTCGTGATTCAGATCCACAAGAATTTTGGATCCGAAACTTTTTTAATATATAGGTTGGTTTCCAGTTCTAGATTTACATGAATTATCGGTTCTGACTTGGGTCGGTTTCAAACCCACGATTCTAATATAAGAACTACAAAAACTGTTTGTATTTTAATTAGAACATGACTTATTAATAGATATATATAAAAAAAACTATACTGTATAAAAATGATCCAATAGATATGTATTTTTAACGCAAAAATAAAACAATACTCTTTTTTAGATTTTCATTATTTTTACGTGTTTTTGTAATCGATTTCACGTAATGTTAATAAAATATTAAAAAAATATTATTTATAAGAATAACATTGTATTTTTCGTGAAATATTTTTCGGGTTGATGTATCTGTATAGATGCGATATATTGCATAATATATTTATTATATCCAGATCTGAAGTAAATATTTATGGATGGTGCTCTGATATGCGTGTGTGTGTATTTGTGATGTATACATAACAGATTCACATAATGTTTCGAGTGACGAGAATGACAAAATTGTTACGAAAACGTAAGTAGAGAAACGAAAAGTGACTTAAAAAGGAAACTAATGGGACTATTCTTAAAATCTTATGGAGGAATTATTTTAGGAGCATAGTAAAAGAATAAGAATATATAACTCTCTAAAGGTCTGTTCATTAAAAGATTCTGAAGGAGCAGATGCTTTACCCAAACCATGAGAATCTTTAGGACCTAGAACCCCATAGTCCATTAAGGTTCGATTCGTAGTTCCTAATTTCAACAATAAAATGGTATATGGTTCTGATGGGTCCGGGGCGGGTCGGGTCGGTTCCGACCCTTTGCACAGCCCTACTCACATCACTTAGTTGAGCAAATATTAGCATAGAAAACCCTTAGAAAAATGGAATAGTAACTCGACGAGGCTCTTTAGTTGTGCCTATAAGCCCTTTGGCCCGTTTAGTTTTATTTTTGTTCTTTGATCGATCGTAGGTTGATCCAAAACTAAACCGAACCAAAACTTTGGTTTTGGTTAAGGTTATGGCTCAAAGTTGAATTGAACTATCCTGTACATACCCTTAAAATCACCAACATAAGTGTTGTGTTTTCATACGCATCGCATGATCACTTCTCTAATTTAATAAGTGACTAACGCACATACTCACAAACTCTACGTCTATTCTTCGTTTGATCATTTTTAAATGTGGTACTTTTCACTCGTCCATTCCACGTTGGAAGCTAGTGGGTTTCCAAAGCTCGTCCTACCACATTATATCACTTGTCCGGTTTCTCTCAAGTTCATAAAGTGAGACGAAGGATACAATGAAATTAAATGTGAAGGGATCTGGAGCGAGACCCTGAACATGAGCTTGAGCGAGAGGAGCCGGAAACGGAGCGAGTGCATCCTGGTTTCGCTCTATTTGTGACGAGACAAGCACTAATTGAGGTTGAAGATGATTTCCAACTTTTAAGGGTTAAAGCATCCACGATGTTCAAGAATATAATACTTTCATGAATTGGCACCTCAGCGCCACATCAAATTTTAAAGTTCCATAAAAAAACCCTAACTTTTCCCATAATGTTCAAAGCTGCACAAACTCCACATCACACTTCAGACCATCACCTACTTTTACACACACAGGTATGTGTTTGTATATATATCAAATTGCTTTTTATTTTATTTTATTTAAATCTAATACTTTTAATTAACGTTAAATTAAATATATTATACAAAAATTAATTATTCCCATCTTCTCACCACTGGATTAAAATGGACGGAAGAGATATTCAAAACTACTATTCCACTCGTGATTTTCACAGTGTATGGTTAATGTAGTTTTAATGTCACGTAATCATTGTGTTAGTGTAGTGTGTTTGATTAATGTACGATTTATTGTTTCACAATGTATGGTTAGTGTAATGTTGGTGTGATCTGATCATGTTATTGTGTTAGTGTAGTGTTACTGCTCTTAATGAAATGTGTTATTGTGCATGTGTTAATGATGTGGAAGAAGGTTGAGCCACCCCGTGGTTTTTAGCGTCCAAAAAAGATAGAACTCTCTCTACTAACATCGCAAACACGTCACTCTACACCAACAACAACAACCTTACCCAGTAAATCCCACAATTAGCATAGCTAAGAGTAGGGTCTAGGGAGGGTGGGATGTAGGCGGACCTTACCCCTGTCCTTGCGGATAGAGAGGCTGCTTCCAGAGAGACCCCCGGCTCCATAACACACACACGACAAACCAACAACACTAAAAGAGTAATAGAAAGCTACTAATATAAAGAAACAGTGAGAGCGTCACATCTGTAAAACAAGGTATATATGCTATCATAGAACAATATAAATCATAAAAACTCACATAGAAATCACCCTTACAGGTATCCTACCAGAGTAAGAGAGAGTCTAAGCTCCTAGAACCATGCTACGATACAACCGAAAACTCACCTCTAATACTCCTTAACCTTAATCTTATGTCTCCACAAACCCCTATCATCGACCATGTCCTCAGAGAGGTGCATCTCTACTAAGTCCTGCCTAATCCACTCATCCCAAGTCAACTTGGGTCTCCCCCTATACCTCTTCCCCTCTACAGTGATGGTTTCCACTACTCTAACTGAGACCGTCATTGGCCTCCTCTTCACATGTTCATACCATCTCAATCTTCCCTCTTTTATCTTGTCTGATATATTAGTTACCCCTAACTTATCCCTCATAACCTCATTTATTACCTGGTCTATCCTTGTGTGCCCGCACATCCACCTACACCATGTAGCTTAAACCAAACAGACTTACCAAAAAAAAAAAAAAAAAAACTTCTCACCTAAACTTAAAACCTAAAGGACTAAAAACATCAATTCTCAAAACCACAATCTCATTAACCCATCCTTCATCTACGTCTCTCCAAACAAGCACCCCCAAACAAAAGTCAAAAATACCCATCCACCACCATGGACGACCACCACCTCTCCTTACACAAGATCCAAATCTCCGGCCCCACCCTCGCCTCCTTACTCCACCGCCTCTCCTCCTCCTCCGGCGACCTCGACGGCCTCCTCTTCGGCCGCATCTCCCAGCTCACCCCTTCCACCCTCTCCGACGACACCACCACCACCACCAGCACCCTAATCGCCACCGTCACCTCCTTCTTCTCCTCCACTTCCCCCATCTCCTTCTACTCCCCTTCCGGCCACCTCCTCCCCCCTTCCCTTCACCATCTCCTCTCCTCCCTTTCCTCCCCTGACCCTTTAATCGGCTGGTTCTCTGCCCGTCGCAAATCCCCTCTCCGTCCCTCTTTACGTGAATCCACCCTCACCTCTTCTCTCTCTTGCCATAATAATATTAATATTAATATTAACAGCAATAATAATAATAATAATAATACTTTTCCACCGTGTATCTTTCTCCTCCTAACGACGCCGTTTCGGGATGAACTAATCGATACTTATGAATACAAAGCCTTTCAGTTTAGAACATCTAGTGGGTTGTTTGAACCCAAGACGTTGGATGTTGTGAACTTAGGACCTGCTTTTAGAGGGCATTATGGTAATTTTACGCCCAATTCTAGGTTTCCGGATTTGCCCTTTGAGGTTAAGGGTTTGGGGAGTGAGAGTATGGTGGAGGATGAGGGTAAAGATGAGAATGACAAGTTTGGATTGGTTTGTGATGATAAAGGGTTTGGGGGGGTTGGGAGGTTGAAAGGTTTGATGGGAGCTCAGGCTGCTGGGTATACTGCTGAGTTAGAGGAGTTGTATGGGAATATGATTAAGAAGATGAACGGGTTGGCAAGGGTTGTCGAGCAGTCGTCCGCTCGGGTTCTTGAACAGGTTAGTTTAGTTTGTTGGTTAGTTTTGGTTTGATATAAGTAAAGTAATGATAAGGGTTTGTTTGTTTGTTTAATGTTTTTGGGTACAGGAGAAGCATAATATGAAGTTGAGGTATAAAGTTGCAGGGATTGAATGATTTTTTTTTTTTTTTTTTTTTTTGATGGGGGGCATTGTTAATGTGTTTAGCCAGCCAGCCAGCAATTGGAGGGAGTGATGATGTTTTTGGTTGGTTGTTATGGGAAGTGAGTTTTGGATGTATTCTTGGAATGAGATCATGTTCAATTAAAAATCCATCCCATTTTAAAGCCAGTTGACATTTGGTTTATTATATGGTTATGAGATATGTTAACAAGTACCATCTGTGGCAATGTAAATCTCTTGGTATGAAGAGTTTGTTTGATGTAAGAAAATAGTTAAAAGTGAAAATGGTTGATATCTCGTGTTTGAATGCCCGTTTGGTCTCATTTTATGTTGGTAACTTGCCTAAGTGTGACCCATTCTGCTGATCCAGTTGTTTAAGCTGTATCGAATTGAATTGATCAGTTTTAGGGTTTTATAGACCCAAATGGACCTGAATGTAGTATTTTCTTTAACCAAAATCGAGTTATCTGTTGATTAACGGGTAATGGTTGTCGTGCTTTGTTTAGATTCTTTCTTTCTTGTGTATATGAGTAATCTACATATGCTTTTTTGTATATATTGATTATTATGTATGAATATGGAAAATTGGCACAATCTGTCCTTTATCAAAGTATGAGTAGAAGTTTTTCAGATGCTTTTAGAGAACCATGGGCACACAAAAATGGTTGGTGACTCAAAGTATCAATCACTGTTGTCAAGATCTCAAGACACTGCGGTGAAACCTAGGTGCCTCAGACAAACGCAAGACTAACTGAGATGGCGTAGGCGCTGCAATCAGGAGTTTTTTAACCAGTAGAGGGGAGGGGAGAGGAGGGGAGAGAAGACAGTGTAAGGAATCACCGAGTTATGTAAGGTTTAAGAGAGTGTAAATGTATGTATAGTATGTAGGTGTGCTATTATTAACTTTTTATGCTTATAATAATAAATCGCTTGTCTATTATTTTTTTACTGGGTTGCTGTTGTAGGTGTGTGCTTTTTTGTGCCTTGCACCAAGGCCAGCCATAGGCGTGTGCATTATTAAACTACTATAGAAGAAGAAGAAGAAGAAAGGAAAATAAAATGATTTTGGAATGAATTAATCAGGTAACAAATTTAAAAGTGAGATTCATTACATGTAAAGCCTGCTATGCTATGCTATGTATGTAAACAAGTAATGAAGAAAGCTCAAATTCTAACTTAACTACATACCTTTTTTGCTCATGTCCCTTTCCTGTTGTTTTTAGGTAGGTAGGTTATATATATAATTTGGTTAAGGGGTCCATAACTTAACTTGGTGAATATCCTATCCTATCCTGCACTCTTGTTTGTTATTCAAATTCTTGTGTTCTTTGAATAAGGGGCCCCTTGTGTTTTCTGCTTGTGTTCTTGTATATGATCATCGCTTCAAATACATACATACTGTATGTATCTGAAATCCCCCTCCCTTCTGGAAACCTAACCTATAGAATTTGATTCGTATGATTGCCAGCCAATATATCATTCATTTACTTGTGTTTGCTGGCCATGGATTCATACGACGAGGATTTCAACATTATTAATAAATCATCGGTTTTCTTGATCGGTTTCAGAGTAAACAAGTTTCCATGGCCCTCTCTTTGTTCCTAACCTGTCAAGTCCACAAATCGATTGAATAATCCAAACAATATAAACATTGGTAATGGTAATGCTTATGGATCTATCTAATCCTAGAAATGTTGATGCCAAAATTGTAATTTGGACATTTGACCCATTGTAGTTACAGTAGTCCGCTTTGACCTGAAGCCGATTAGATTAATGCTTGTTAAAAACTACCTAGTCTCAACCAGTGCCCGCCCATTTTGGCCAGACCCCGATTTGACTCAAACCCAACCCATACTTTCTAAAAACTACCCTGTTAGCTAACCCAACCCAACCTGACATTTTTCCAGGAGTGAATCAACTCACCTCCAGATTCCAGCTACTACTCGCAATGTCATAAATACAAACAATCCGGCCCAAACTCCGGCAAGACCGAATTTAGGACCAGCAAGAAGAAAGAACGCACAGGTTCCTAATCCGATTACTACCTGCCAAGTGTATAACATTCAAGACTTGAGGCCAGCCTGAGAATCTAGTTAACAAAATCAAGGCATAACACAGAGGGAGGGCTAAAGTTACCATGGAATATGAAGCGTATCCGAAGTCTGAAACTCCATAATATAGCCCATCAAAAACAAAAGCTATAGCGTTTATTGGCTGAGATGCAACTACAAACTAAATCATACAATCGAGACAAAATGTCAAAATATAATTAATTATATTTGTTATTCCTCAGAAAGCCAGCCGAAACATCAACCACCTAAATAAAATAAAAATGACTCAACTTTCTTACCAAGGTACCAGACCTTGCAATATTTACAACTTCTGAGTCAGTGCTGATTAAGTAAGATAGCTGTTCAAACTCGAAGAGCAAGATAAAAGACAAGCTACATCCTGCTATTAAGCCAATCTGATCATCATCATCGAAAAGAGGAAGTTGGATCAGTAGCTGGATTATAAATAAATTTTAATTAATTTGCTAAAACATTCTAAGCCAAGTAAAATATGAAAAGAATAATATATCCCTAACCTGCAAAACTCTGTATATTACTCTGCGTGCTTCACCATAGTTCCTTTGTGAGTAACTACCAGCAAGAATAGCCTATAACAGATTATGAAACATTTTAAGGTCAGGTGAAACAAAGTTGAATTAAGGTTCTGCTATCAAATAGTTTAGATTAAATTAATCCATTCATTATTCAAGAATGAATGTAAACAGTAAGCACCAACTTTTAACAAAAAACAGAAATTGAAATACGAATCAAAGACCTGTCCTGCAAGTGCTAAAGCATCCGTAAGCAAAGACAGAGCCAACCACACTTCTAAGCAGATCTGGTGACCAGCCATTGGCACAGAGCCTTCCCTTGCTGCCACTGATGTAGATAGAGTCATAGTCACAAGTACAGAAAAACTTCTTGACATTAAAAGCGCGCCTGCAAAATACGATGAAGAAAACTTGTGTGAGAAAATGAAGTGTTTAAAGATTCACATCAGTTTCTTATATCTTATAGTATATTGTTATCAAAACATACCAGATTTTAAATATTGAGCAACTTTTTCACCATTTATATTTGGAGTAACAAGTACCACTTCTTCATTTAACTTCCATAGCAGGATGAAGGCAGTCAGATACCTGCTCATAAAAATAAAAATAATTATACATACATAGATCATAAATGTTTTAACAACTTTACAGTAGAAGTACATGAGAGAGAAAGATGACAGCATGACGTACTCAGAAATTACCGTCGCAATTGCAGCACCATCAACGCCAAACCCATAAAAGAAAATCAATACTAGATCAAGTATTGCATTTAGCAAGTTTCCAGCAGCTGTGATCCATCCCCAAAAGCAAAATGTTTTGTTAGTCGCATGCAGTATGCACACAATGATCTTATGATATCCTATTTGGAATGATAATATACTTGCCAATGGCATATAGAGGAGTCTTAGTATCCTTAAAGCCACGGAAAGTTCCTTGTGCAGCCAAAGCTAATACAATTGCTGGAGCACCAAACGCCCTGATTGAAGTAAACTGCTCAGCTGGTACTCGCATCGGTGAATCCTGAAAAAAAGTTAGTCTTTGTCAATTCCAGATTAATGTGCAACTCGGTCATCTTTTAAGGGTATTTTGGTCATTTATCACATACAACAGCTATACCCATGGCATTCAATAAGAAACCAGAACCAAAAGAAAGTGCTATGGTCTCTGCAATGCCAAAGGCAGTAGCCATGGCCAAAGAAGTTGAAACTGATGGCAAAAACTTTTTGTTCGGTCGACCAACCATGTCATCTAAACAGACAAAATCAAACAAAGCAAATCAATCATCATCTTAATTATACATATATAATAATAATAATAATAATAAACATGTATGTTGACACAAGTAGAACCATCACCAGCCTCGACTAATACCGCCTGTTCTTCAGCAACAAACGAGGTAGTGATATTAAGCAGAGGAATATTCAACAGTTTTGCTACTAGATTAAATATTGATATAGAAACTCCAACAGCAGCCAATTCAGCAGAACCTACAACAACAAACAAAACTCTGAATCAGATGCATATATAAGAGCAGAGAGTAGTGCGATTTAAATCTAGGAAACTATGTACAAACTGAAGCATAACTACCATAGTTATAGCTCAAAAGCAAACTTAATAGGTTGCTAACACTCTCAGATAAATATTTATTTGGTGTAATCCAATGTGTTTCTGATACGTGCCATATCATCATGCACTCCATAACGCGGGATATTGGTTACTGCATTAATTATTGTTCTCCTTGTTTTTCCTATTTACTAGCTATTATGTTTTTCCTATTTGCTGCACTATTGGGTTTAAAATAACAATGTTCTTTTCGGTTATTACTTCCTTTGTAAGCCTCTAAAAAAGGCTCAATTCCTTCTTTGAAGATTAGAATGAAAATTAGAAATTTGCTCCAAAAAACTTTTGCTTTCTTTGGAGATTAACGCACTCAATGTCAAGTTCCAATCGACAATCAAACCGAACAAAAATTAACGCACTCAAAAACTTGATTAAAATCCCTACCTACCCAATACTTGGTATATATAGCTATAGCTAACCTAACAAGTTAGACGACTATAACTAGGATTGGATTGTTCACATAATTATCCTAAAACCATCCGAACCTAACTTGTTTAGGATGCAAGATAATTATCTAATCAATTAACTACGACATGTAATAATTAAATCACAAACACATTTAATTATTCATAACTATCCACACCTAAACCTCACCTGCACATTTGGATCGGTTTTATTATTATTCAGAATTCCCAAACACAACGGAAACATACATTAAAACGAGAATGAGTTTAGTTTACCCAAATGACCAACAAACGCGGTATCAACCAGCGAAGTAATTGGATCAGCAGCAAGAGCTACAGCTGCAGGCAATGCAATGGACATGATCTCCATTCCAAGTTCATCAAACACAACCTTCTCTCTGCACTCAACAAAAATTACTCTCACTCCCTATTATTAACACATTCAAAGAGCTGGATAAAACATATATATCATACCTAAACCCTTGAACTAACAAGGCTAACGGATTGGATGGTGTCGAAGTTGTAGAAGTGTCCGAATTATTATCATCGTTTGAAGTAAGCTCTGAATCATTTTGAAGAGGGGGTTTTGGGGCTGATGTGTTGGGGTTTTGTCTGGATGATGATTTAGGTGGGGTGCGAAATCGAATTGAAGAGTTGGGGATTTGGGTGAAAGATTGAAGCTTGAAAGTATGATTATGATTATTATTATTATTATGTTTTATAATTTGTGAGGGAAGAAGAAGAAGATGATGGTGTTGGAAGATTTGGGTGCAGATGGTCATGATTTGCATAATCTGAGAACTCAGAAGAGGGGAGATACAGATTTTGTTATCTTTTAACTAATTTTAACGGCTACAAATACGAAAGACATTATAATATCTTTCGTCATTTGTCTCTTAAAAAACCACTCCCACGTCTTTTATTTATCGACCTAACATATATTTGTAACCTATTTTATGGGATTTTGAACATTTGAAGTTTTGAACCCACTGAGGGCGGGGTTTACTGTTAATGGTGATCTGATAGTGGGTTCCGTGGACCTGAGGGTATTATTTTCGTGAGATATATCACGGTGTGCAGAGGAGAGAGATAAAAATGCAGAGGAGAGAGTCACGAGTGGTGCCGTCGATGAAAAGGGTTCACGGTGGTGGTGTACGGGTAGTCCAGGTGACAGGTTGCGATTGGCGCAACGAATGGGTACTCGGATTCTTCAAGGGTGGCACCCCACCCACCCTCATACAAATTTAGTGGAGATATCTGTAGTCACACGTATACCCTTTTATGCATTCACCTATGTTCATGACTTTCGGTCGGCCACTCACGCGCCGCTTCACGCACCACCACCTCCTCCTCCACCACAAACTAGTTAGGCCAAGTCAAGTCAGGTCTATTACTGGTTCAAAGTCTCTTATTCAATATGACCCCTTAATGGCTCAACACTTACTGAAACAAAAGTTGCTAAACAGTCCCTAAGCAAAGTGACTAATTGATAATTAGCAGATGGCGTGTTTAAAAATGTGATAGAAAATCGGTTTTTAAAGTTGTATCGTTGAAAAAAGTTCCAAAAGGTCGAGTACTAATAGTCACTTGGAGGGAGGAAGACATAACTAAATACTATGTGTAGCTAAAAATTACGAACATCTCAAGAAATAATATAATAATGTCTAAGTAGGTATTAGCATTACGACGAACAAGAAAATGATTTTAGTCTAAAGCTAAAGATTATAGTTCCCGTAAGTATTTTGGAGCATCATGCCGGAGTCAATATTTTTCTTTCAAAGAACACAATGCCAAGTACTTCCTAGCAAACACCGGATCTATAAGTAAGCTGTAAGCATGTCTTGTAAATATAAACCTCAAATATTCCTACCGGTCACTCTACTCTTTTCTTTTCATTGAAGGCCTTGAACTCAATTCTTATGGTTATTTATACGTGGGAGTCCTAGGAAGTTGTATGTTTGTGTATTGATAAAGTCATTCACTATTTCTTAAAACTCAATTTCTCTCCCAAATAAACCGTATAGCTAAGACAAACCATGAACTAAAATACAAAATCTGCTCTAATAGCCCAAATTAGATCATGCATATTTATTAGTATATCAAAAAAGGGAGGGTCATATAATAGAACATTCTTGAGCTACAAAGATTTATTTATTAAATTGTTAGCCTAGCATAAAAACATTTTTCCTCCCATATTTGTTGTTCATACAAATAAAAGAAACGTTGTTATAGACATTTATGCATATTTAATATTTTTTTAAGAGCAAAGGAATACATAAAATTCAACATAGTAAAATAAAAAATTGAAAGATTCCGTCAAAAAAGTTTGTTTTCATTGCATACAATACGTCATAAAATTTGGATTACCGTTATTCTTTTTTCCCACAAAATATGTAGCATTTCTATATAAAAAAAAAGTTGTCCATTTTTCAGGAGTCTCAAAAGAGCGTGAAAACACATAAGTACCCTCGAATCACATGTATGTAAAAGAAGTCATAGCCGTCTGCTTTGATAAATCTTTAAATTCTTCATTTCACTACAAGGAAAGCCACCATTAGTGGCAACCCATGTCATTGCTATTGCCCCACCCTTAGCGGCGACTGTCGCCGTTAATGCTCTCGTCGTTAAAAAAAACGTCGCTAATAACACGTGTCGCCGCTAATACTATATATCCACGTGGCAAAATCCTGTGCATTATGGACCTAACCTTTAGCGGCGACTTGTCGCCGAAGTCTTTTTTTCCCTTTCCTCGCTTTCCTATTCAGCTTTAATACCCTTTGTCCACAAACGCACAATCAAGCAAAAAAACAAGAAAACTAATTAACCAAACATATATACATTATACGCCATAAAACATTCGTCTAAACATACCAACAAAACTAAGCAAACATACAAAGATTTACAACCAAGCATAAACATTATAAATTGTATCATTCTTACAAAAAAAACGCCTAAACATCTTGGTCTTCGTCTTCATCATCATCGCCACTATTGCCGATACCGCTTTGATTTCCAAGGATTAGTCATCATTGTGCTAATTGTTCCTATATATATATATATATATACATATATATATATATATATATATATATATATATATATATATATAGGGAATGGTTATAGAGAAAACCCTCCTTATTTGGTAAACTCTGGAAACTCTGACTTCCCAATATTTTTTTTTTTGAAAAAAATAGGGCAAGTAATATACATGATTTTAAGCATTTTGGGCCAAAAAAATTAAAAAAGCGCCGAGTACTTTTTTTAAAAAATAAAATAAAATTTTGACTAACACATGTTAAGCGCTAATAACAGGTGTTAACAATGTATTAACTATATGTAAACAGTAGACGTTTTTTATTTTTAAAAAAAAAACCGTTCGGCGCTTTTTCGATTTTTTTGGCCCGAAATGCTTAAAAAAATGTATATTACATACCCTATTTTTTTCAAAAAAAAAAAATGTTGGGAAGTCAGAGTTTCCAGAGTTTACTAAATAAGGAGGGTTTCCTCCATATACTTTGCCTATATATATATATTTATATATATATAGGGTAAGGTTCCTATAGGAATATTGGTTTGTGTGAGAAGTGTAGGAAGAATTAAAACTTGATATGTATGCATATATTTTTTTTTTTTTGACGTATTCATGATGTTTTGGATTGTTTTGCTTAGAAAACACCAAACATAACAAATTAATAACCGAAAAAATGTATTTTAAGCAGAGTGTTTTAAGTAATTACTATGGTGTTTTATGCAGAGTGTTTTAAGTAATTACTATGGTGTTTTATCTGTACTTTAAATTTAATGACTATAATGCATTGGATTGTGCTTTAAATTTTTGTATATTGTTGTGTTAAGTGTTTTTCAAGCCAAAACAACCCAATACATCATTCCAAAATAAAAAACATGATGCCTACATGTCAATTCTTAATCCTTCCTACACTTCTCACACAAAACAATATTCCTACAGGATCCTCTACCTATATATATACCAAATGGATCAAATATACTATTACTAAACATATTTATACCAAATGTGTCAAATATCAACATTTAGCAAACATACATACACCAAATGGGTCAACTATCAACATTAAAACTACCAATATATATCAGACGGGTCAAATATTAACATTTAAACTACAAATATATACCAAACAGGTCAAATATCCTATTTACTAAACATATTTATACCAAATGGGTAAACTATCAACAAATAAACTACAAATATATACCAAATGGGTCAAATATCATATTTACTAAATATATTTATACCAAATGGGTCAACTATAACAAATAAATTACAAATACATACCAAATTGGTCAAATATCCTATTTACTAAACATATTTATATCAAATGTGTCAAATATCAACATTTAGCAAACATACACCAAATGGGTCAAACTACAAACATATACAAAATGGGTCAACTATCAACAATAAAACTACCAATATATATCAAGCGGGTCAAATAGTAACATTTAAACTACAAATTGGTCAACTATCAACAAATAAACTACAAATATATACCAAATGTGTCAAATATCCTACTTACTAAACATATTTATACCAAATGTGTCAAATATTAACATTTAAACTACAAAGACATACCAGTGTTAGTTGCGGTTGCGTTGGTGTAAAATGTGGAAGGCTTTCTCTCGGACAAAGCATAGGCCCAATCCCGCGAACATGTCCGCGACGTCTGCCCAACACTTCTTCAAATATACCAACCTTCAAACACCCCAAATAATATTAGTTTTAACCTACTTTAAACCCAACAAACAATCGCCCAAACATGAAAACTAAACACGCACATACACAAATATTTACCAACCGTTGGGAGCTGCTACCTCCTCCTCCCTTTTCTTCTTTTTCGGCGATCCGTTGAGTTTCAGACTCAAACCGTGCCTTTAACCTGTACTGTATTTTACAAAAATGATTTAATAGAGTTACACACACACATATATATATATATATATATATATAAAATAGATTATAAATAAATGCTTACATAATTATCTTAATTCTGGGGGCTATCAAACGCCCCCTGCCTTCCTGTATGTCCTGAACGGTATGCTTCATACCGTTCAATGTTATGTTTAACATTAAAAGTTAAATTATAAGTTGAATAAACATTATCGTCTATGCATATGTGTGTGTATATACCTATTTGTGAAAGTGAGTGGAAAAAGAGCTCGTTCCACCTCGGTATGTGGACGTTTGTTTTTGGCGAACGGCTTTGTTAGTTTCAGACTTCTTCCTATGTTCCTCACTGCAGAAGTGATCAACAGCTCGAAGCCAGTTGTCACGTTTCATACCCTCGGGGGGATGTTGCCTTTCTCCCTCCACATCAAAATCTCTCTACACAGTTAACAAATATTTCTTTGCGTCGGATTTGCGGCCTTTGTACCGCTTTGTGAGAGCCACCACAATGCCTCCTTTTTTTACTGGCAACGAGATCTTGGTCAACATCTTTGAAATTGAAATTGAACTTGGTCTAATAATTAAATAAAACAAGCTAGTCAGGTAGAAGCTTATCAAACAAATTATTAGTCCATTTGTTCCTTACCTTCATATTCAAAAGCTTTGATATAAAATCAAGGGAGGAATAATCCGTACACCCAGGATATAATTCTGATTCGACTTCATCTATCAGGGCTTCAAACTCATCACGAACATCACTACTCTCTGTATCTAAGTCCCCTTCGTTAAGGTCTGTATCCTCTTCCATACGCTCCCCTATAACGTCTTCGATAACACCATTTATATCGCTTCTTCCCCTAACCTCACCTACAACTACATGAGACGCCCTAATTGGATTTTCACCCTAATAGATCCACATCGTGTAATCCTTATCGAATCCATTTATACGAATATGGAATGTCATTGTTCTGAAGGGTACGAAGTTAGAATTATTACACTTTCTACACGGACATCTAATCCTTCCAAATGTGTTGACGAATTGTTGGGCATACTCAATGAAATTGTCAAATCCTTTTACGTACTCAATGTCCAAACGGTTCTATAGTTTAATCCAACTTTTATCGATCGACATGATAATGTGACTGAAACATAATTTGGGTTTAAAGCACGATAATTTAAAAGAAACATATTATTGACACCTAAAGGGTAGGCTGCTAAACTCACTTTTTGAATACCTTATCTCATATATGAAAGTGTATTACATGCTTGTTTGTTTAAGAAAAATTCGGCAACATTTCCCCTTAGCCCCCAAGTATTTAATATAAATATATACCTGAGGAGAAAGAAGGAAACGACAACCGAATCTTTCAAAAACAAACAATCATGTAGTACACATTCACATCCTAAATGAGATAAAGTATTCGACAAGCAGTCCCATAACGGGGACTATCCGAAATTAATTACTAAATCAATTTCGGGCGGGTATTCCTAAGCTCACTATGTCCTAAATGATGATTCAATTTCGGACATATCCTTCTAGTCTCAATATGTATTAACATATAAATATAAATAAACACATACACATAGCACGCGCGCGCGTGCGCGCACACGCACACGCACACGCACGCACACATACACGCATGCATACTTACAAATTTACACACATACATATACTTAAATACCTACATACATACACTATATTTTTTTTAAAAATGTACATACATTATATAATTTGAAAAAAAAAACATACATATTATATTTTGTAAAAAATTATACATATAATATTTTTTTTAAATCTACATGCATAATATATATATATATATAAATATTTATATATTATATATTTCTTGAAATATATACATATTTACTTACATATATCTTTTTTTTAAAAATGTATATACATTATATATTTTTTTAAAAATAAAAATACACACTTTAATATAAATATACATACCTAAATACACACATGCATAACCTATATACACACATACAAACCTACTACTAACAATATAAAGCATAAATACTAAAAAAAAAACAAAAACAAATAGCGGTGACTAACCAGTAAAGATGACGAATCTCCGGCAATGAGAGGTTGAAGACCGGCCCTTCAAATTATCAATATATTACAAAAAAAAAGTTTACAATTTATATACAAAAAACAAATCATACAAATATTTAACAAAAAAAAAGCTTACGGTATAGTGGAGTTTCGGTAGTGGTGTACTTGTGGTGGTGGTGGTGGTGGTTCCTAGTCGTAGTGGAGTTGTGGTGGTGGTGGTTTCTGGTGGTAGGTGGTATGGTGGTGGTTTTCGGTGGTACGAGATGAGAGATGAGGGAGAGTGAGAGCGGGAGGAAGAGACGAGAGATGAGGGAGAGTGACAAAGAGGAGAGACGAGAGACGAGAGTAAGAGATGAAAGAGACGAGAGATTGAGAGCGAGAGTGAAATGGAAAAATGAGCAGAAGAGGGAAAAGAGAAGCTGGTGGTGGGTAGATGTATTTTTTAAGCAATAGTGGCGATAGGTCGCCGCTAATACTGTCACCGCTATTGCTTTTAGTACGATAAATCCCCCACCGTTTGATCTCCTGACCAATCAACGGTACTGATTGGGTCTGATGATGTTAGGTGTGGATTGGGGCATTAGCAGCGACATCTAGACGGGTCACCGTTATTGGTGTCGCCGCTAAAGGTGAAATTTCTTGTAGTGTTTGTAGAAAAATGGTTGAACCATCATAAAGTTGCATGATCACCACCTTTGATCACTTCGTGTTTCAATTTTGGGACATCTTACATTATAATTTTGGGACATAAACAAAACCATTTCGCGTGTCTTCCTAATCTCACTGGGCAAAAGAAAAGGTTTGAGTTGATGACACGACCCGTTTAAAAAAACGAGTTGTACTAGGATTGATCTGTTTTAAAAACAGGTTGGGATCAGATTAATCCGTTTTGATTGACTCATTAAGCATTAAAAAAAAACTTATATAATTTTGTTTTTCTTTTTTTTTCAATAATTATTTTTCCGAAGAATTTAGAAAAATTGGGTTAAATGGTCGTTTTCAAGTTGACCCTAACTTATGTGTGTGTGGGTTAGGAAAGAAATATTTAACATGAATAATGATAAGAGTTGTGTTTAGGTTACACATCCTAATCTATTAATCTGCAACTTGCTAACCCACCATCTCAACATAAGTGTATGTGTAGTGGTGGGGGTTATGGGTATTAATATATTAAAAAGTAATAGAAGGGAAGTTATGGAAAAAGAGGGTGTAGTGGAAAGGGGGGTTATGAGGCTTTATAAATGATTGGGTAATCATTGGTTTAATTATTATTTTCTTATTTAAATAATAATATTAAATACTTTAAATATTCCATTAAATATATAAATATTACAAATACGAAAAAAAATTTACAATACTAAAAAAAATTACAAATACTTAAAAAAAAATACAAATACTCATAGGTAATATTTTTTTTCGATTTTGGCCTGTTGGTTCAAACACATTTCCAAGGCCTTGCCTTCTAGGTGGTCGTGCGGCTGCGTGTAAATGCAAAGTCGCGCTCAAATTGTCGATCCCTCATAATATCAACCACCTCTCGGTTTTCTTGGATACGTTGTGCCCCGATGTCGCGTATGTCTTGGAGCCGCTGGTTCATCTCAGCAAACGCCGTGATCAACTCGTTCACCCCCGACGACGAAGAGTTCGCCCGTGCGGCTCGAGCAGCCCGTCGACCGGTCGGACGAGGCATCTCCTCTGCCCCCTCTTGCCCTGCAAAAAACGCATTTTCTTCGGCGTTTAGGTCGACGTGACGTGCGTCAGACGTAGGGGTCCCGGTATCAGCCAACTCAGAGGTCTTCGACTTCTTTCTGGCCCTAGATGAAGAAGTTCCGACTGTTGTGTAACGCCTAGCTTTTCCCAAATATTATAATATTAATATTTTAATCATTAAACGATTTTAATTCACTAAAAATAGTATCTCGTTAACAAGAAATACATCCTTATTTATTAACAAATTTAATTATTTAAATTCGTCAAATAACGCGTTGTAAGTAGTAACATACTAGTAAACCGATACTTATCCTAGTAAATTTTAAACGCGACTAAAAATATATAAAACAAATATATAGCCCGAATACTCGTTTTATGTCGGTTATTATAAATAGTTTACGTATTATAATTACCTAAGTGCTTAACCGAGTTGAAATGTTAATGAGAGACACGATTTAGCGGATTCGTATACGTGGTGTCTATTTAACCTACACCAAAACTCTATCTATATAATATCCCAACCCATCTCATCTTCATCAACCTAAACCCTAGCCATCACCACCACAATTCTTTTCCCCTCTATATAAGTGGCGGCAGCCACAGGAACCACCACCACCACCACTTGAACCTTCCATCTATTTCTCCTCTACACACATACACACCATCAATGCTCCTACTTCTGCCCTGTAAACTTAACATCTCCCGAGTAATACCCCCACACTTTACAAACTCATTTCCCTCTCCACCCAAGAAGCAGCGGCGGCAACCACCAACCAACCGCCAACCACCACCCTCAATATCTCCCTGCTCTCTTATCTCCCGCACACCCTCTCCCCCTCTAGACAACAGCAGCGGCAGGAGCAAGGACCACCACCCCTTCTACTCCGGCCGCCGCCGCCAACAACAACCACCCGAACCACCACGATTTTCATCCACCAGCTACATACCCCTCTTTCCCCACTGTTCAGCAGCGGCAACAACACAGGGTCACGAGGCTGTACACTTTCTTTATTCCTGACCCGAAGGCACCCCCTTATGGTCCGAGTTGCAGGTTTCGACCAGGTATATCGGAGTGTATTCCTTTGTCTTGTTCAGGTCCCTATCCCTCCCCTCTCATCTCCTTGTCCGATTATCAACAACAGTTGGTTCCGTTTTGTTGGTACAGCGTCGGGTCTTCAAACAAACTAAAACGCGAATCAATTTACACATATTATTTTTTCACTATCTTAAATATTCCTTTCTAACTAGTTTAAAGCCGTGAATCTGAATATTATATAAAGTATACATATACATTATATATAACTATACATATGAGCAAGCATCGTGAAACTAAACCAAGTACTATCGGTTCGTTAAGTCATACACACTTTAAGACGCGCATTCGTTCAATGCGAGTCTAGGTAGTTGAATAAACTATCTATACAATCAATAAATGAAACAAGTGTATTTGCATTAGAATTTAAGGTATCATTTATTTGTAATAGGATACAAGAGCTCAATTAATCCGAGTTCAGACTTGCTGCTACTTGCTAATACTTATACAGTGAGTTTTACATAGCCCCTTTTCTATTTCACTATTTTGGGGTGAAACATGTTACAACATTCTATCTACAATTCAATCATGAGTGTCTATGTGTTATTCTATGTTGCATTATGTCTTAAACATTACTAGGGTAAGCACATTATTCTAGCATAATCATTAACATTGATCAGCCGACGGTATACAATGATAGATCTATTGGACTGACAATCCCACCCGGATACGTGTACCTCCTACATAGGTAGCGTGGGTGATTGTTATCGAACACATAACATAATCGAGTGAACCATATGCGTATGGGATGGACCACAATATTCTAGTCACAAGGGTTGATTATGCACTCGATTTACCTGATAGTTTTGTTTTCACATATGGACTAGACTAGCCATGACACTCGAATTGTACAACATTTTTATTCAAACCTATGTAATTCTCACCAACTTTTGTTGACCCAAAATATTTTCAAACTTAACATGTTTCAGGTTATAACATGCTTGAAGATTAGAGTTAATGCTTGAAGATGCGTAGCTAGTATTTTTCATTTTGATGTACAAATTCTTAGAACAATAGTATGTAATTTATTTAAATCATTTATTGAAACTTATTATTTACCATGAGCTACTGAACAATCATCAATACGTGACATCCCGATGTTTCCGCCATCGGTTGGGGTGTTACACGTTGGGCGGACGGTGTGCCATTTGGAGCAGTCTTTCAGCAGGCGGCAAACCCTCATTTGAGATGTCCCAAACACTTGTGTTGATCCAAACCCACCTCCCATGGGTTGCCCAAAAACCCCTCCCATGTTATACATGTTCGGGTCCCAATTATAGGGTTGGTTTAACAGGTTCATAAAAGTTTGTGGGTTTGAACTTGAACCCGAAGCTATGGGTCGGGTGTTGTCGCCAGTAGTTTGGGAACCAAACCCGAAACCACCTCTACCGAATGGATTCATCTCTTCTCTTGTGGTAAAAACTGAAAGTGTGTGTGTGTGTTAGTTTGTATATGGATATGGATGAGAATGTATGTTTGTTTGTATGTGGATGTGTTTGTATATAAATAAAGGCCCACGATTTTTTTTTTTAATGTTAATGACCATTCAATGGTCACATTCTAATCCTCGCACGCAAACCAAGGCAAAACGCCCGTTATAGCCAAAACGCTCCCCGAGCATAACACCCTATAGCGCCCGGGGGCGGTGTTCCCGGGCGCTATAGGCCTCCATAACGCCCCATAACCTTCCACAACACATAACCTGTAACACCCCAACCGATGGCGGAAACATCGGGATGTCACGTATTGATGATTGTTCAGTAGCTCATGGTGAATAATAAATTTCATTAAATTATTTAAGTAAGTTACATACAATTGTTCTAGAATTTGTACATCAAACGAATAAACTATACATATATCTTCAAGCATCAATTCAAATCTTCAAGCAAATAGAACCTGAAACATGTTAAGTTGAAAATGTTTTGGGTCAACAAAAGTTGGTGAGAATTACATAGGTTTTTGACAATTGAATAAAAATGTTGTGCAATTCATGTGTCATGTCAATCTAGTCCATATGTGAGAACATACTAGAAATAAATCGAGTGCATAACCAACCCTGATGACTGTTATAATATGATACATCCCATACGCTCATGGTTCACTTGAATATGTTATACGATAACAAACACCCACGCTACCTTTGTAGGAGGCACGTATCCGGGTGGGATTGTCAGTCCAATAGATCTATCAATGTATACCGTCGGCTTGTACGGAGTTAATGATTATGCTAGAATGGTGCTTACTCTAATCATGCTCAAGACATAATGCAACATAGAAAACACATAGACACATTGATGATTGAATTGCATAAATGATGTTGTAACATGTTTCACCCCAAAAATGGTGATAAATAGAAAAGGGGCTATGTAAAACTCACCTTGGTAAAATGTTATATCTGTTGAGAAATTTGGATAATTGTGTTGCCCAAATGTATCAAGTATCACCCTATAATAAGGTAATAAATATGTCTAAGTCTATCTACAAATGTATATGTTCTAGGGCTTCGAATTTGGGGATAATTGCTCGTTTGATTAATATTAAAAATATTCGCCAATTGAGAGAAATCTAGTAAATAAATAACCAAAAATCTCTTTATGAATTTTAAATCCAAGATGGTCACAAGAATATGTTTAAAGTATAAAAATAATTTTTATAAAATTATTTTCTTTAAAATAGATTATTAACTCTATTTATTTCAAATTGTCAAACTTTAACTTTAATAATTAAAAATTACTAAAATTAAAGAATTATCATTTTAAAAATCATATTTCTGTTCTAAATGATCAGAAATAATTTGTATAAAATTTTGGTGCAAAAATATTAAAAATTGGATTTACTATGATTTAATTATGATTAAAACAAACAAAAATTGATTAAAAATATTAAATTAATGATTTTTCAGAAATAAAAATCATTTCTGAAAATCTTAATGTTATAAAAACTTAGGATAATTTTTGTGGAAATTAATAAGATCGTTTTGATATTTTTATAGATTTTTATAAATAAAATGGAATAAACTTGATTTATTTATTACATATATTAAATAAATAAATTTCTGAAATCTAAAAATTGTAGGTGAAACTTTTTCATCATATTTACCTGAAATAATTTTTGTGGAATTAATAAAGGAGTTTTAGTATTTTAAAACAAATTTTAAAATTACAAATGATTATATATATGTTTGTTTTGTTGAACAAAAAAAATCAAAAGAAAAGAATTGCCACAGACCAGGTTCGAACCTGTGTGGACCAGCAGCCGAGCACCAGACACAACCACCTGGTCTAGACCAGTGGTTGTGTTTGGTTGTGGTTTATATAAAATAAATACCAAACAGTTTCGACGAGTTCTTCCCCAAAATCCACTTCGAACCCTAACAATTTCAAACAACCAATTTAACAAGCAATAACCCGATTCATCATAGGTTTATTGCTCTTTGATTGCCGATGAACAAAATCCATAAAGAAAACTCAACTTACAATGACGTTATGAACACGATTGGCCGGTCAAAGAAAAAGTCAATTGCGATCGAAAACTCCAAGATCAGAGGTTAATTAATGGAAATTGGAGGTAGAGGGTGAGTATTCGGCGATGTGAGGAGGTGCAGGAACCTTCAATTTATAGTGAAATGATTCGGTTGTTCGAAATGGCAAGCATTGACCGAGTTGTTAATGTTGACGCGTCAATCCAGTAATTAGTAAGAATTAAACGCTAATAGATCGTGCAATCAGTGATGATAGGCCGGTAATCAAGCTCCATTCCATTTCTGGATCGAATACGCGTTGAATGATGATGATTTTTGGTGATCGATGGTCACAGTTGACTCTTCCTAAGTCAACTGTTAGTATTAATATTTGCTATATATATATATATAACGAGTTAGATTGTAATCAAGGTGTTGGTGTGGAGCAGGTGGTGTAAACGCTTGTGTGTGTATGAGAGGTCCCCGGTTCGAAACCCGGCTGGGACACTCTCTTTTTTTCTTTAAACAGAATAGAGGGTTGGGTTGGGCCAGGTGTTGGGCTTGATTCTGGATTGGGCTCAGCTGGATGTTGGGCTGCATCTTGTTTCTAAAGGGTTGGTTTGAGTTGAATAAATTCACAAGCCCACTACAACAACATATTATTATTATTAATCATCTATATATATATTTATATTTATATATATATATATACATATATATATAAATTATGAGTTAGGGTAATGGAGACTTAGGCACGTTTGTAACGAAAATAAGGGCGTTTTATATTTAAAATTCGGGGAAAAATTTCGTGATGTTACATAACCTAATTGACACATGATCCCTATGGTTAATCAAAATTAATGTACGTGATCACTTGAAAATATCATTCATCCATGTGTGTTTAACAGATAACTTTGTAACCATTTACAAAAGTGGTTATTTCCTTCAAATCACCAAAAAAAAAATATAAAGCCTTAACTGTTAACTTGAACTCAAAATAAATTAATTTCAGTAGATCCAACAAATCCGTATCATAAATAAACTAAAAATGAGATACCAGTAGAGATTATACGCGAGAGTCTGTGAAATTGTGATGATGCAGTGCAACAAAACAAGCTTTGGATCATGATGATGATGATAGTCGTGTTGTTGTAAGGCGTCGACCGCAATGGTAGATCGATGGCATAAGAGAGATGCAAAGTGATTAAGGGTTATGGGAAAGAGAGGCAGAAATCAGCCGACTGGTGTTTGGGATTGAGTTTCAAAACAACTTATTAACTTATTGGCTTTTTTCAAAAAGCCAATAAGTCAATAAGCTGTTTGTGTAACCCAAAAACACTTTCTGATTTAGTTTCGAAATCCAAAAAGGGCTTTTGGCGAGGGGTGCAAACGAGCCGAGCTGAGCCCGAGCTCAACCAGGCTTGAGCTCGAGCTCGATTAACTTATAAGAGCTCAAGCTCAGCTCAATTCGAGCTTAAGCTCAGCTCAATTCGAGCTTTGTTTTCAAAACTCAAGCCCGGCTTGTTTATTATCTATTAATAAATATATTAAATAAAAATAATATAAATAACAGTTCATTTAAGCTCGTGAGCCCGATAAGTGAATCTCGAGCTCACGCTCGTTTACTAAACAACTTTAAATGAGTGGTAAATATTTTAAAAAAAATAATATTACACTAAACTCGATAAATAAACGAGCTTTGTTTTAGGCTGAACCTCGGCTAGAGCTCGATAACGCTCGGCTCATTTCGAGCTTTTTACCGAGTCGAGCTCGAGTAGCTCACGAGTAGCTCGGCTCGTTTGCACCCCTACTTTTGGTTAAAAGTGTTTATTGGTTTATGACTTTTTGAAAAGGAGTTTTTTAAAAAAATGTTTGGATTAGTTTTTGTGCTGAGGCACGTCAAAAGGTCAATAAATTTTTTAAATGTTTCACTTAAGTTATTGTGAAGATTGGTTGTATAGGTGGTTGATTTGTAAATTTTTTTCAAAAGCCAAAAGTTAGGATTTCTGACTTCTTAAAAAAAGTTTTTCCACCCATATTGAAAAGTCAAAACCAAAAGTGCTTTTGGATTACACAAACAACTTATTGGCTTATTAAAGAAATCAATAAGTTGTTTTCAAACGCAATCCCAAAAACCCTCTTAGTGTCGTATGTAAATATATCAAGTGCTACTAAAAACTTAAAGTAGTGATACAAAAATTAAGTGTTATTAAAGGTTAAATTTGCGACACAAAATCTAAATGCTATTAAAAGTGTGTGTCGTTAAATGGCTTTTTTGTAGTGGTATTTATTTGTCACGACATTTAAAATAAAATTATTATTTTTTATATTGTAACCAATATCTACACATATTGGACATTTTAAGCATGTGCAGTTATTTATTTTGCGAAGTCATTATCAAAAACTAAAATAAAATTTTATATAATTGACTTATCTACATATTATTATACTATTGTTCACCACAATAGAAACCTCCACTTTTGCAAACAATAACCGTTTCTAGATTAATCTTGTCCATCCAATATTGGCGGTTATTTTTTAGATTAAATCCTGACCACAATAAATAGGTGGTTATCATCAAAATTTGGAAGTTACAATATTTCAAAGCAAGTTAAGATTTTCTATTTTTTTAGGATTCAGTTTTCCCCATGATTGCAAACCCACTCTCTCCATCACCCACTTTCTCCGCTAACTGCTTCAATAGAAGGCTATATAAACAAGGGTTTCATGCCCAACCTTTATCTCCTATTCAGTTAAATTCCGCCACCCTCAATTTCAATTCATCACGTTGAATCTTATCTAACTCACCCTCGATCTCTCTATCAGAAGCCTGTATAATTGAATATGTTGATAAAAGTTTATTCTCTGTTATACCAGATTGGTATGTACCTTCTGCTCGTGATTTATTTACATACTATGTTAATGGCCAGTTAATCTTACTTGTGTTTTGTCAACGAGTTTAATTCAGTTTTCTTTTCCATTGCAGGTTATGACTGTTGTTATACTTATACTTGTTGTGTTTTTAATTAAAAAAATTGTGTTTTGTATTGTAGAGGCGATTATAATCACTGGGTGCTCAAAGTCCAGGTCTGGAAGACATGATGAAATATATGAAGAGAAAGGTGTGCTTAATTCTACTAGTGATATATTATGTTTGGGTTATCAGTTGCAACCATGTAGTATTATCCCCACAATAATTAGATCCATCAAATTTAGTCACTAATGTTTTTCTTACATCTACATTCATTAGCTTAAGGATAATATACTTTTGAAGTTAATGACATCTACAGGCTCATACAAGGTTATTTTCAGAAAAGAGACAAAAATATATAATCATCGTCTATACATAGTTACTAAGTACATTTTTGAATAAATAATTCACTATTACTATAATTTATTATACTAAAAAAGAAGTTCAAGTTATTTACAGTTATCTAAAGACATGTTGGTTGACCCGTTTTCACAGTTTTGCTTCGCCTACCACTTTTGTTTTCAAGCGTATTTTTTCTTCGACGTAAACCCTATTAGTTGTGTGCTTCAGTTTTCGTAATTTTTGGTTATGTTGTGATTTGATTTTGATATCTTATAGATTAAGATTATTGATGTTTTTAGATGTGAATTTGCGAGTTTTTTTTTTCACAAACCAAAGGCAACTCATGTTCACTCAGCAATGCTCATCATACGGACCTCTGATATGGTTCCTATTTTCATCATTTTGAGTCGATAATCATTAAACAAGGATTTGAGGATCAATCATTGTATTTTACTCCTGTAAGACTTATCACCTTAAAAAAGGATTTAAGGCCGCCTAACAACAGTAGTGACGCCATTCTTAAGCTGTTTGCCAAGGTTAGTTAATGATTTTTATTGTCATGATTATACAATTATTTGGGTAAAACAAGTGGTAAACAAAAGGAATCATATGTAGGTAACTATCTAATTGATATTCAAAAAGTATATATATGTTCAAAAAAGTCTATATTCATGTACTGATCCTAGTGATGACTTAATATTTTTACTCTTTTTGTTGACTAGTTGTGGTTTTAACTCCAGGGTATACTTACAAATGAAACAAAGTGTTTAAGATGTGAACCTGTGACCGCAAGGTATGCGACATTTTTTTATTTGAACTTTAATGTTGAGCGCATTGTGATTTGTATTTGTGTTCTTTTCTTTTTTGTTTTACAGGTCTGAGTGCAGTATCATGGTTCATTGTTGAGCGAGCTTAAGTAACTGGCAAACTTGTAACAAAAAAGAAAGCAAAATGGCAGTCTTCTTACCGCATCAAAAGTTCAAACAAGTGAGTAATTTAGTTTTTGAAAAGCTAGATTGCATTACTTCACTCTCACCTTCTCTATAAGTGTTTTCTATTTTTTTCATGTATATACCTATGATTTCAATTTACTATGAGGTTCAAAGAAAATTAGAAGAAATAGAACCATTACCGGTAAGCCTGGTATATGCATCGCATATATTTGATTTTACTTATTAGATATAGACATATTTGAAATTGTTTTGCTTATATGAAATTGAGGATGAACATGATTTAATGTTTTGTGGATTGTTTATGGTATAGGTGGCAAAGGAAACAATTGTTCGTGTTTTGGAAACAAACAAATCTGATGATATTTGTAAAGATTCACCTCCCATAATAAACATAACTCTAAGCAATTGTATTAGTGCTCAAGTTGTGACATAACTAAAGATTTTTCATGTATTTAATTAACTCTTAAGGCCTCATACACATCATTTTTTCTAAAACTATTTATAAAAAAAATGAAGAAAACTGACAAATAATTTGTTTTTATGAAAAAATATGAGTAATAAAGTTTCATGGCTAAATTTCAAATATGCAACATACATGTATGAGATCCTAAAAATTGTGCTTTGTTTTTGATGACGTGGGTCCTAAAACGACCACGTCTAAAACCCTTGTCAATAAAGCAAAGTAAAAAAGATATTAAGGTTTGTAGAACATCCTGGAGCTGAAACGCTAACATAAGGCAGCACGGCTGCCATACGGTAGTTGTGCAACAAAAAGTGAACAGTAGAAAATGTTGGAAATATAAAAAGGTGCTTCAGCTTTTGACTATTGGCATAAAACAAAACATCACACAGCTCCATGTCCACCTAGGAAATAGAAAAAGCTGAATATGCACCAAAAGGGTAAAGTCTCACTGCAGGCAGCTGAAAGAGAGTCAACCATGGTCAGGTATAGTAAGGATGCTACCCTAAGGGAGCTCCTGGGCAGATTTTTGTTGCCTATATAAGGAGACCCTTGGGTTTACATTCTACACACACTTCTCACTTCTTCCCTCACTCTCATACTCTCTACATTATTAACTCCAAAAGAATACATACTTATTCTCACGCCGGAGTCCAAACGCAGGAGACCCCCTCCTGCGTTAAGGCTAACGGTGTTTGCTACCTTGTGCAGGTCCATTCCAGGAGCCAGAGGATCCCCTAAACCATAACTTAAACCTAATATACCACTAACCCTTTAACCTAAACATCTCGCAACCTAATCCTGGTCATTTTCCTTGTTGTAGCAACAAGTGGCGCCCCCGTGGGGCTGTCGCTACTTTGAACAAAGCTGTTGAAAGTCCTTCAGTCCCATTTGTTCCTAAGTAACCTCTTTTTGTGATGACCGGCGGAGATAACCGCCAAGACGGAGGTCCTCAAGAAACTCCGGCTAGTAGCCACACCTCCGGTGACGCTGCTGGCCTCGGAACACCTGGAACGGACGGACCATGCGTCGAACCGTCTCTAGGAGATATGCTAAACTATCAAACTCCACCAGCCTCGAGGGCTGCTTATGCATCTCCTAGAGATGACGTGTTATTACCCGTTGAACGGATGGATATCACCCCGGAGGGAGTACGAAGAAACTTCTTGCAACTCCGAGACCTCTTAAACGGTTATGTACAGGAAGAAAGGTCCAGAGGTGTAAGGGTTAGGCTGTCCTATGATGAAGAACCTACAGTTACCCTCTCACCTTCACCTCCGTTGTGGGGAACCACTACCTCCCCTACAACTCAACGTATTGAAACAAGCCCTCACCCTTATTTAAACAGTCAAGGAGGTCTTCTTTCAGGGGAAGGTCCTAGCAGAACTGTATTCTCTCCCGGGGTCCAAGAGTACACAGCAGAACAGGTGATGGAAGCCACACAAGTATCCCTGTCATCCTGAACACCCCTATCCTTTGCAGAAGCTCTAAGGTACCTACCTTTAGCTAGTAGTGCCGTGGCTGCTTCCTTGGCAGGAGCCGGAGCTATGTAGGAGGGCTGGCTGCATCTTCAGCGGCGATGTACCTCAATTACTCCCAGCCTCAGCCCGCACCTTATATGCCACCATGTTTTCCCACATGGCCCGGGGGATACCCGTGGCAGTATCCACTTCCTCTAAACCAAATACCGGCAACGGCTCTCCCAGGGGGTCAAGGTGGAGGCATACCCCAGCCTCAAATCCAAGCCTCCACAGTCGACACCCGAACCGGGGCTATACCCTCCGAGCCATACCGTCCCAAGTCACTAGAATGCTTCGCCGAACACATAGCACATTTTGACTTTCCTAACAAGATCAAAATGTCGGCCAACGTAAAGACGTACGACGGAACCGAGGATCCTGACGACCATCTGAATGTGTTTTCCGGGGCAGCCACTGTAGAAAAATGGAATAATGCCGAGTGTTGCCACATGTTTATGCAAACGTTGGTAGGTCCGGCCCGCTTGTGGTTTTGTGGTCTCCCTGCTCGCAGCATCTCATCCTTTGATGACCTACGAAGGAGCTTTACCTCCAACTTTAATCCCTTAAGAAAGTGCACCAAAGACGCTGCCATACTGTACCAAATTCAGCAGGGGGAGCATGAGGACCTCCGAAGCTTCATAGAAAGATACAAGAGAGAAGGTTTGCAATATAGTGGAGCCACCGAAAAGATTCGAGTCTCGGGATTCATGGGGGCCATCCGCCCTAAAAAGTTATTAAGAAGGTTTCATGAAGACGTTCCTCAAACCATGGAAGAAGCTTTCGAGAGAGCCGAAGCCTTCCTTCGGGGGGAGGAAGCTCTCACTCGGCAGGATAACAGAAAACGGGACCGTGGAAGTTGGAGAGACAGCTCAACAAGCTCCCGAAGAACCAACTTCCAACCCTACAACGAGAGGCGATCTGGAAGGCCTTTCGAACCAAGAAGAAATGAAGAAAGGCGACGGTCTCCCAGACCTGGAAGGCATCAAGAGAAAGAAAGGCACGTGTTCACCGTCCTAACCAAGACCCCTCAAGAGATACTCTCCACCGAAGAAGTCAAATACACGTTCCGACCTCCCCGACCTCTATCTAAACTGGCTAGCAAGAGGGATACCAGCAAGCATTGTGCTTTCCACAACGACACTGGACACCACACGAATGATTGCTATCAACTGAAAAAGAGAATAGAAGAGGCAGTCAAGTCCGGGGAATTGGCCCACCTGATTAAGGACATCAAGGGAAGGAAAGATGAGGGGAGGAAGGACAAGTAGGTCAACATGGTTAGGCACGAGGGACCTTAGCAGATCAAGAGAGCTCGAACCGAGCCTTGGAACAAGCAGTACATTTGCCTCCCTCCAGCACCAGACGAATTGATCATCACCCCTGTAATAGTGGAAGCAGAACTAGATAGCTTCCCTATAGACAGGGTATACATGGACTGTGGTGCCTCGTCTGAGGTTATGTACGAAAGATGCTTCGAATCACTGAGTCCAGAGATCAAGTCCAAGCTCAAACCGTCCGACGCCTCCTTGGTGGGTTTTTCAGGGGAACGGGTACACCCCCTAGGGAAGCTCACACTTAGCGTCTGTTTCCGGGACGGAGACTTGTCAAGGACAGAGGAGCTAACGTTCTCAGTTATCAGGTACCTTTCAAGTAACGTCGTCATCTTTTCACTGTCAAAGACAGAAGAGTTGACTTTCTCTGTTATCAGGTACCCTTCCAGCTATAACGTCCTAATTGGGAGGATGGGCATTGCGACCTTCGGAGCAGTGGTTTCGACAACACATGGTCTCATGAAGCTCCCAACACCCAATGGGATTGCAACTCTAAAACCGACGGAGGAAGCTCTTCTAATAGCTTCCGTGGAAGAAATGCAAGCTCCCAGGAAGATGAAAGCACCAACCAGTGATCCCGTCCGGGACGTTAGCATAAACCCTACCTATCCGGAGCAGGCTGTGAAAGTGAACAACCTGCTCCCTGATGAGGTTATGTTTGAACTAATTAATCTTTTGCAAGACAGCAGAGACGTATTTACTTGGTGTCCCGGGGACATGACTGGGGTTCCCAGAAGGTTGGCAGAACACTCCCTCAACATAGCTCCCTCTTACAAGCCTGTCGTCCAGAAGAAAAGGAGCCTGGCACCTGTCCGGAGCCAGGCTGCCTGCCAAGAGGTCGAAAAATTAGTAGAAGCAGGGATTTTGAGGGAGGTACAGTACCACTCGTGGGTGGCTAATCCAGTCATGGTAGCTAAACAGGATGGTTCCTGGAGGATGTGTGTGGATTTCAAGGATCTAAACAAAGCCTGTCCCAAAGACTGCTACCCGCTGCCCGAAATCGATTGGAAAGTAGACTCTCTCACCGGTTTCCAATACAAGTGCTTCCTGGACGCCTATAAGGGGTACCACCAGATCCAAATGAAGCAGGAAGATGAAGAGAAAACTGCCTTCCACACTGATAAGGGGATTTTTTGCTACCGAAAGATGCCCTTTGGCTTGAAGAATGTTGGGGCAACCTATCAAAGGCTGGTGGATCAGGCCTTCTCGAAGCAGATTGGGAGAAATATGGAAGCCTATGTAGACGACTTGGTCATTAAAAGCGAGTCTGGGAAGGCAATGATCGAAGACATCCGAGAAACATTCGACAACCTCAGGGCCATAAACATGAAGCTTAATCCTGTAAAATGCTCCTTTGGGTTTGAGGAAGGAAAGTTCCTTGGCCACATAGTTGGGAAACAAAGCATCAAGGCAAACCCAAGCAAGATCCAAGCTGTCCTCGAAATGAAGTCGCCCTCCACGAAGAAGGAAGTGCAGAGCCTCAACGGTAAGATTGCTGCCTTAAAACGTTTCCTACCTAAGTCCGCGGAAAAATCCTTACCATTCTTTAAAACGCTCAAAAATTGTATTGACAAGAAGGATTTCCGTTGGACCAAGAAGGCAGAGGCTGCCTTCCTGGAGCTCAAAAAACACATAGCTTCCCTGCCTGAAATGGCAGCTCCTAAAAAGGGGGAAGTCATAACAGTTTATTTGTCCGCAGGATCTGAAGCAGTAAGCTCAGTCCTCCTTGTTGATAGGGGAAAGGAGCAGATACCTGTTTACTTTGTCAGCCGAGCCCTTAAAGACGCTGAAATCAATTATGCTACCATGGAGAAGCTTGTGTTGGCACTAGTACACACCGCCAAGAGGCAAAGGCGGTATTTCCAAGCTCACCCAATGAAGGTGATCACTGATCAACCCCTACGATCCATCCTCGAAAAGCCGGAAGATTCGGGGAGGATGGCGAAATGGGCTGTCGGCCTTGGGGAACACAAGATAGAGTATGTGCCAAGAAGGGCTTACAAAGGCCAAGTATTCGCCGATTTTTTAACCGAGCTACCCATCCTGCAGACAGAAGAGGAGATGAATGAGGTTGAGAAAGAGCAGCCTAACCTCCAGGGGAAGTGGTGCCTTTTCACTGATGGAGCCTCAAGTGTAGAGGGTTCCGGGGCTGGTCTCGTCATTAAAGACCCTCACGGAACTGAATACACTTATGCCCTCCATCTGGACTTCCCCTGCACCAATAATGTTGCTGAATATGAAGCCCTGCTGGCCGGCTTGAGATTGGCAAGAAGCATGAACGTTCAAGAACTAACGGTATTTGTTGACTCGAACCTGGTAGTCAAACAAGTGAATGGGGGGTACACCGCTAAAGAACCTTCGATGATCAAGTACAAGGATAAGGTCAAAGAACTGATTCAACAATTCAAGACCTTTACACTAGAGCAAGTATCGAGAACTAAGAACAAGCAGGCAGATGCCCTAAGCAAGCTGGCCTCCCTAACGTTTGCTCACTTAACGAAGAAAGTTCTGGTCGAAGTACTTAAAGAACCCTCCATCAACGACGAAGAAGTCCAAGACATAGTCACCGAAACGGAATCCACATGGATGACCCCAATAGTGTCCTACCTTCAAGAAGGAAAGCTGCCAGATAACGAGCAAGAAGCAAAGCGGCTGGTCATCAAGTCAAGGAAATACACGATCGAGGAGGGCAAGCTTTACAAGAAAGGATACTTGGCACCCCTGCTCAGGTGTGTTGGGCCCAATCAAAGTGATTACCTCATCAGGGAGGTACACGAAGGGGTATGTGGAATGCATGCCGGGCCTCGCTCCGTGGTATCTAAGCTCATGAACCTCGGATATTATTGGCCAACCATGCATAAGGATGCCTTCGAGACAATCAGAAGATGTGAAGCCTGTCAACTGCAAACGCCGGTGAAGACCAGCCCAAAACATGATCTTGTGCCCGTCATTTCTGCCTGGCCCTTCTACAAATGGGGGATGGACATAGTGGGACCCTTCCCACTAGCTCCGGGAAGACTGAAGTTCCTCCTAGTGGCAGTTGATTATTTCACTAAGTGGCCGGAAGTTAAACCATTGGCCACCATCTCAGGGAAACATGTGATGAATTTCGTATGGGAGCAGATAATCTGCAGATATGGCCTACCAGGAGAGATTGTAACCGACAACGGGAAGCAGTTTGCCAACAAGCCGTTCAGCAGCTGGTGCGTCGAGCTGGGCATCAAACAGGTTTTCAGCTCAGTAGCTTACCCCCAGTCCAACGGACAAGTTGAACGTATGAACAGGAGCATTGTGGAAGGCATAAAAGCAAGGCTGGGGAGATACGGCAAGAAATGGGTGGACGAGCTCCCAAGTGTTCTCTGGGCTATCCGAACCTTGGAGAAGACAAGTCACCAGAAAACACCCTACAGCCTAGTCTTTGGAAGTGAGGCCGTCATACCAGCTGAAATTGGGGTAAGCTCAGGAAGAAGCACAAGGCGAGATGCACAATACAACGAAAAGGAGGTCTTACTCAACCTGGACCTCCTGGAGGAGTCAAGAGATCAAGCCTCCATCAGAGAAGCTAGATACAAGAAAAAGCTCGAAGCCTACTACAATACAAGGGTTAGAAAGGAAGTCTTCAAACCAGGGGACCTCGTGTTAAGATGCAATGAGGCCAGCAGACAGCAGAGCGTAGGGAAGCTAGGTCCCCGATGGGAGGGTCCCTACGTCATCAAGGAAGCCCACAAAGGGGGATCCTACAAGCTAGCTGACCCAAACGGCAACATGGTCCCGAGGCACTGGAGTGATAAGCATTTGAAACGATTCTATGTTTAAACGGTTGTAATGCTACGATGTAATCCACATGAAACAGCTAATGAATGAATGAACTTTCTTTTTAAAATCATAGTTCACTTGTCACTTATCTTATCAAAGGGTGAGCCCCTCCTAACCAGGCTCCATGGGATCCGGCGCTATACCTACCCATGAAACGGGGATGAGCTCCTAGGCCACAACTGCTCAACAGGTAATGAGGGTAATAACCTCCCTGTATACAGGGTGAGTTCCTAATACAATCCACAACTCCATGGGACAAGTCCTTTAGTTGGAATACCTAAACCCATGAAAGAGGGTGAGCTCCTCACACCAAGACAGCTCGAACATGTTCATAACAGGTTACAAGTAACCCACTAGGCTAAACATAGCCCCGGTTCTTCAACTTAAAAAACCTGGGATTAAAACGAACATTTTATAACCTATAAGAAAGGTTAAAAAGCTGATAGGATAAGCATTGCATCGGTTCCTTGGCTCAGTAGCCTGGGATGGGTGACTGCAGCATCCACCTCATGGCAAAAGGTTAAAGACATTGCAAACACTATAAACGACAAGCACAAATATTCAACACAACCAGAAATTAAATACTAAAAGCATCACCCCTAAAGGGGGAGAACTTCCACTAACATAAAAAGCCCGTAGGCCCAAAACATAAAAGAGTTTTTTCAGTACATCACCTTCCCAAAACATAACATAGAAAGATTAAAACATAATGAAGTCATGGAGTAATGGAGTCTTCAGTTTCATCCACAGCATCATCTTCACCAGTGAAGGACAGAACTCGGTTCCCGACATCTTCATAAAGATCCTCGGTGTCCAGGCCTGCAAACGGGTCATCCTCACCAGCAGGAGGGACAGGGTCAATCTTCAAAGCTTGAATAGGGGAGGGGTTTTCAAATACCTGCTCCAAACAAGAAACATCAGACGTACCAGCAGGCTTTAAACGCTTCGAGCTACCCTCCCCACCATCAACACCCCCCAACATGATCCGAAGGGGCCTCTTAGACACATAGGCATTAAAGACTTCATCGGCAACCTCCTTCTTCAAACCTTCAGGCTCCAGTCCTTGCAGGGAAGAGATAGGCTGATGGGAGGCCTTGGCAATGTTCGCAATGTAAGGATAGGTGGAGACCTCCATCGCTTTCACTGCACTCACAAATTCATCACCCGAAGAAGGCTTAAAGGCAGGAAGCTCCTCGATCTTCTGACCCTCAGCGGCTGCTTTAAAACCAGCTTGTATCCCCCCATGACGTCCGAAAGCAATAGCTTTGGCATAAATGTCAGCCAATGGAGCATTAAACTCCTGGGAATGAAGCAAGTTAGTAACAAAACGGGGAACCCCCCTTGAGATCAGCCAATCTCTCTCCTCGGTCAGACGATCCACTTGAGCTCTCAACTCCACACCAACCTTCTCCACACCAGCCAGTTCTTGCCTAACAGCCTCCCTGGCCTTAGCAAGACCCTCCCTTTCTTCAGCTACCTTCACCTTCTCATCATTCAGACCCCGAAACATCTTATCAAACTTCTCTTTCTCAAAACCAAGCTGAGTCCTGGCCACCGCCAACTCATGAACCAAGTCCTTCTCCCGAGTAACATATTTAGTTAACTCCTCCTTCACCTTTTGCAATTCCCCCTCATGCTTCTCATAGGCTCCCTCCACTTGCTCACTCCGAACCAACAAACTACCCCACCTAGACATACCATCAGGAAACAATGATAGGAACTGCCCAAAATGGAAATACATCTTCTTCATCAAGTCCTTGTCCATCCACTCCCGATGCGCAGCCATTTCGGCATCAGGGACACAGTGATCAATCAAATCTCTACAGACAGAAGGCCTCTTCAACAAGTCAGAACTCTTAATACCCCACTTTGGAACATAAACCTCCTCACTTTGACCCTGTGGGACAGGAGCATCAGCACTAGCACCAGCAACCGATCTTGAACTCTCCCCTCCTTCGCCTCCTGACAGCAACAACTTCTGGTCCCCACTCTTGACTACCACATCCTTAGGCTTTTTAAACACAACATCATCTTTTTTAGGAGAAGACAAAGTCAACTTACCCTTCCCGGTGGCAGGTATACCTCCCATAGCAGACGCAATCAGTGAGGAATCTTCATCCTCCTCCTCAATAACAAGAGGAATGGCAGGAACGTTCCCTGGCCCAGAGGAAACACCTTGAAGTCGCTTGCTGGAGCGACGGAGACTGATGGACCTCTTCACTGATGGCTCCGCAATAGCAGACGGAGAGGAGGTAATGCTGGTATACTCCCCCTGGAAACGGACATGTTCGGTCCTAACCACCACATTCTTCCCCTCAGCAGAGGATCGAACTTTGAACTTAACATCGGCAATGTCATCCAAGGCGAGGAAGTCAAGAGTACTCATTTCTGCAAAAAAGGAAAAACAAAGAATTAGACATAACAAAGGGACAAAAAGGAGACAAAAGAAAATAAACCTCAACAACACATACCCTCCCCACCGTGATAAATCACAGGTTCTGTCTCTGGGTCATCCCAGTTAACACTAAGACCCATCATAACCAGAAAATCTTCAGGGAAAGTACGGAGACGGGTAGGACAGGTTCGAAGCTTCTCCAATAACTCCTGATCAAGGGTGTCAGACTCAGGCTCTTTTTCATTAAGAGGAGTATCAGGAGACCTCCTTGGAGCAGTGAATGGAAGGAAATCAGAGTTCAGGAAGAAAAATTTATCCTTCCAAGTAGACACAAGACCAATGACACTGGAAATCAGGGCTGGTTCACATTGAGTCTTCTCAATGGTAAACCAATTCCCATTTTTGGCTAACCTAAAAAACCGGCGATACATGGACAATGAAGGCTCATGGCCAAGACAACGACACACTACTTCAAAATGGATGATACGGGCTACACCAGACGGACACAATTGATCAAGACCCAGTTGATGATATTCCAAAACATTTAAGAAAAACCTAGAAAAAGGGTATCGAAGATTACCCTGATCAAACTAACGAGTATACACGGCTAGTTTACCGGAAGGAACAGAGGTCACCGGAGTCTTACCCTTCGGAACGGAGGGTTCAAAAGACAACGGTACACCAATTTCCGAACAAAATTGTTCAGCATCAGACTTAGATAAACGGGTAAATTGAGAAAGAAGATCACTTTTAGCCATAACGACCAAAAACAAGAGTGCACAAGGAAAGGAGGCACTTACCGGTTTTATAGGAGAAACAAGGACGCCGGCGAGAGTGGAAATCGTGGGAAAGAGAAGGTGGTTTTACCAAAAAGGGAATGAAATGAGGGATTAAGGGGTTTTCCCCCTTTTAAAGTCCAAAAAATTTTGAAATTAAATAACCTACAAACGGTTACCAAGGCAAAAATCATCCATCTACCCCATAGGATGACGTCAGCCTGCATGGCCCATCAAATCAGCAGCCGAAGCAGCAGCTGATGGGACATTAGTCTGCCGCCAAAAAAGTAATGATGGCAAGCAGTATTTAATTACAAAATTAAATGAAGGGACAAGAGTTAGAATAAAATATTAGCAAGGACATGACACAATTTTTACAGCTCCCATAAGGGAGCTTAGGATCCGTTAAACTCCTCGGCACGCAGGTCCGTTTCACCAACGCTGCTACCGAGGAACGACACAATTTACAAGTCACAAGCACTTATAACTTCTTTACAAATGCTTATGACTGGGGGGCTGATGACGTGAGTCCTAAAACGACCACGTCTAAAACCCTTGTCAATAAAGCAAAGTAAAAAAGATATTAAGGTTTGTAGAACTTCCTGGAGCTGAAACGCTAACATAAGGCAGCACGGCTGCCATACGGTAGCTGTGCAGCAGAAAGTGAACAATAGAAAATGTTGGAAATATAAAAAGGTGCTTCAGCTTTTGACTATTAGCATAAAACAAAACATCACACAGCTCCATCTCCACCTAGGAAATAGAAAAAGCTGAATATGCACCAAAAGGGTAAAGTCTCACTACAGGCAGCTGAAAGAGAGTCAACCATGGTCAGGTATAGTAAGGATGCTACCCTAAGGGAGCTCCTGGGCAGATTTCTGTTGCCTATATAAGGAGACCCTTGGGTTTACATTCTACACACACTTCTCACTTCTTCCCTCACTCTCATACTCTCTACATTATTAACTCCAAAAGAATACATACTTATTCTCACGCCGGAGTCCAAACGCAGGAGACCCCCTCCTGCGTTAAGGCTAACGGTGTTTGCTACCTTGTGCAGGTCCATTCCAGGAGCCAGAGGATCCCCTAAACCATAACTTAAACCTAATATACCACTAACCCTTTAACCTAAACATCTCGCAACCTAATCCCGGTCATTTTCCTTGTTGTAGCAACAGTTTTTGCAGCGAAGCTGGCTATTAAAAGTAACCGTATTTTTTTTTTCTTTTGTATATTGAAAAATGGATAAACAGACAATTGTTAGCGTTTTTTAAGATTTTGAAAAAGGATATATGAACCTAATTATAATCAGGATGCTTTTTTTGTAACTAACAAAGTATATAAGTGAAGGGATAGGGAGCCTAATCTGAAAGGCGTCCCTATCCCCGTACAACAGCAACCCCACACCAGATCATGGCGCGGGAACACACTCGCGCGGGGACAAGCAATCAACATGTCTCGCGCGCCAAAGCATACGATAAGCAACATACAACACCTGATACGCGCGTGCTACCACGCGCGGAATCTTCCCTTGGCACCTCTCATATGAAGTACAAGGAACGGCACAAGGAAGATTCATAAAGATCCATGTCAGAGTACACACCAGCAGGAGAAGGACATGTGGCAGATGGTACAAAAGGTGAACGGCTACACTGTACATGCTGTCGTGAATAGTGACCAGCAGGCATTACCTCGCCAACTGTCAGACGTCACATCAGACAGCATGGATAGCCTGAGCACTATAGCAGGTACGACGTTACTGTGCACCACCAGAAGTCCGCCACGTGTCCGGCTACTACAACGACCACACTATAGCATGACGACATCAACAGTAACAGGCCCTTTCCCGCCATTATCAGAAGAGTCGTGGGCTTGGGCCTCAGCAGGGGCCCAAACCAATGGCGTCATCCGTGGGCCGCCTCATGCAGCCCACCGTGATCTCTATAAATAAGATCACATACAATCCTTGTAGATTCATTCAGAAATAATTATCACTACTACACTCATTGTAATCTCCCTTGTTATCAATAATACTCCGGTGTACTTACAGTGGACGTAGGTCATTAACGACCGAACCACTTAACTCTCGTGTTCTCACACACTTCATACGCACCTTCACTTACACTAACACTCACACGGGTTACCACCACGGTTTGGGTAAAGGATCAATCTGACAGTAACATAGGTATTAACCCCCCGGTGATTAGTCCTAATCTTCGGGATACCTATTGTTTCTTCATTGGCGCCATCCAACGATTAGAACAACTCTTTTTTCACTCATCTTTTAACCCACCCATGGCTGAACCCAACCCCAACACCTCCGGCGTACACCGAGCCGGAGAAGATGACCTCCAACAGCTGGAGAACCAAACCACACCAAACACCGTCGTCAAACAAACGACTTCGCGGCTTGATAGGTCAGCTGTTGAGATCCGTGACGTCGAGTCAGACGACGACAGCCAAGATCTCGCCGAGGAGGACCCGGACCAATGGCTCCTCCGTCAAAACGCCAAAAGTGCTGCAATCTACCAGCGGAAGCTCCTACAGCAAGCCAAGAAGAAGGGCAAGACACTTGCCTTTGACACACCGGCAAAAGCAAAGTACAAGAAAAAAGACACGGCCGATCACGGTGATGGTCGTAGCGGGGAGCTCGGCGGAAACGTCAGAGCTCGGGGCTACGACAAACCACGTGACGAGCCAGATGGCTACGAATCGTCAAGTAGCGACTCAGGCTACAAAGGAAAGAAACATGCTCACACGTCGCGAGACAGTGAGATGGATGATGACTTGGTCAAACCATTCCGACCAAAGGCTTTTACCGAGAAATCCAAGTTTGTTACCCGCATAGCGGCTGCCAAAATCCCAAGAAAGGCCAAACTCCCAAGCAGCATCGGTAGATACGATGGCCTGCGTGACCCAGACGACCATGTGCACGACTTCGAGTGCGCAGGTATGTCTGTGGACTGGCCTGTCAAAGTATGGTGCCACCTTTTCGCTCAAACCCTTACAGGTGCCGCCAGGGTATGGTTTGACAGCCTCCCAGTGGGAAGCGTAAAAGACTTCGACGACCTCACAGACAAGTTTGGTAGCCACTTCTCGCACTTGTGTAAACACAAGAAAGACAAAGCGGACATTCTGCTGTGTCGACGGTACGACCGAGAAACAATTGAAGACTACATAGTCCGGTTTAACAAAGAAGCATTGCAAATAGGCTGCGGAGAGGAACTCACACGGGCTGCGTTCATCCACAATGTGCGCAGTCCAGACCTCATGAAATGCCTCACCGGCAAGGATGGCATCCCAGAATCTTGGGATGAGCTCATCCGCTCAGCCAAAATATACGCTTCTTCCGAAAAATCTTTCAATCAGCAGCATGGCTTCCAACCACAACACCATAATAATAATAATACTAAACACAAAAACAAATCCGTTTGGAACCGCATCATAGGCACCACCGACGAAGGGAAATATTCTTCCGCCGGTGATGCCCGCCAAATCATCAGCTCCAAACAGACGCGGGACCAACGCGGACACTCCAAGAAAAACTACGATTGGACCCCGCTAACAAAAACACCATCCCAAGTTCTGAAAACCGAGCAGGTCACCCTAAAAGAGCCTAACCCTCTAGGGAAGCGGCGAAACGTGGACCGTAGCAAGTTCTGTGAATTTCACAACGACTACGGTCACCTCACGGACAACTGCTACAGCCTAAAGATGGAGATCGAAGCCGCGCTAAAATCAGGCCAGCTGGGCCACTTGGTTAAGAACGTTCACCGGGCTGGCAAGGGTCATGCTCATGAGGAAACCCAGGGCGAAGGGTTGCGGAAAAAAATCCGGGACCTCAATACTCACGCAGTCACGCTAATTCCCCGTCACCAATGCAACATGACGAGGCGAGGGAACAACACCCAATAGGGGAAACGTACCCGGGTACAACCTTTGAATGACTCTTGGAAAGAGGCTGACATCCTCATGCCAAGGGTCAGAGGCGGCGCCTCTTGCACAGCTCCACTTGTGATAACCGCCGTCTTTGGACATTACCGCACGCGGTATATGTTCCTGGATGGCGGCAGCAGCACAGACAACATGTACGATCAATGCTTTCAACAGCTTGATCGCGAAGACAAGGCAAGGCTCATTCCAGTCAACGAGCCCATCTCCGGTTTCATCCATGAGACCATCATGCCCCGCGGCATGCTCTCCTTGCCCGTAACTTGGACCGATGGCACACATGAGCGCACAGAGATATGCGACTTCATGGTCTTACCAGCCACATCAAATCATGACATACTGCTGGGAAGAGAAGGCATTGCACGCTTTAACGCCAACGCCTCCACGGCACACGCAATGGTGGGATTCCCCACCAAAACAGGCGTTGCCTTCATCCGGGGAAACAAGGATTGCCATGTCGCGGATACAGCCAAACCCCCAAAAATGGTCAAGACAGATACCCGCATAGAGCCGGAAAAATGGGTACTCAACCCTAAATTCCCGGAGCAAACGGTGATCATTGGCCATGCAATCTCCGAGACCATACGCAGTCACCTGAAACAACTCTTGATCACTAACATGGATATTTTCGCCTGGCAACCAGCAGACATGGTGGGTGTTCCACGGGAAATAGCGGAACACAGGCTCAATGTCTATCGCTCCGCAGAACCAATAGTGCAAAAGAAACGAAGTATGGGCCCGGAGAAAACAAAGGCCATGAATGAACAAGTCACCGAGCTGCTCAACGCGGGCATCCTCCGCCCCATCAGATACCAGACCTGGGTGGCCAATCCCGTCATGGTCGCCAAGGCAAATGGAGGATGGTGCATGTGTGTTGACTACAAAGACATCAACAAGGCATGCCCAAAAGATTGTTATCCTCTACCGGAAATCGACTTAAAGGTGGATTCCCTCGCCCCTTACCGGTTCAAATGTTTCTTGGACGCATACAAAGGGTACCATCAGATACAGATGGCCAAAGAGGATGAAGACAAAACAGCGTTCCGCACAGAGACAGGCATCTTCTGCTACACAAAGATGCCATTCGGTCTGAAAAACGCGGGCGCAACATATCAGCGCCTAATGGACACGGCTTTTGTGAATGAAATCGGCATACGACTCGAAGTATACGTCGATGATTTGGTAATTAAAAGCAAGGAAGAAAGTGACATGCTGCGGGACATCGAGCAAACGTTCAGCCAATTGCGCAAAGTGCGCATGAAGCTGAACCCCAGCAAATGCTCATTCGGGATGGAAGAAGGGAAATTTTTGGGCGTCATTGTCACACGAGATGGTTTCCGCGCTAACCCGGACAAAGTACAAGCAATCGAAAGGATGCCATCACCGGCCTCCGTCAAAGAAGTACAAACGCTCATGGGACGACTAGTCGCCCTAAACCGCTTCTTATCCAATTACGCTTCAAAGTCATTCCCATTCGTGGACACCTTGAAGAACTGTCTGAAGAAGAGCAACTTCCGCTGGACCCCAGAGGCGGAATCAGCATTTCAGCAAATGAAACAATGCCTAATGAATCTCCCCACACTAACAGCGCCGCTCCCCAAAGAGCCGCTCATGCTCTATCTTTCAGTCACCGAGCGAGCAATAGGCGCGGTTCTGATGGTTGATCGTAAAGGTGTGCAAACGCCAATCTACTATATCAGCCGCACGCTGTTAGATGCGGAAACTCGATACACAATTATGGAAAAGCTGGTCCTCGCCCTCATCCATGCATCCCGCAGACTACGCAGATACTTTCAAGGCCACCCGATAAACGTCCTCACGGACTATCGGATCAACGATATCTTGGCCAAGCCCGAATTATCAAGAAGACTAGCGAAATGGGCTATCGAGCTGGGAGAGCACACAATCAGTTACAAGCCCCGACCCGCAATCAAAGGCCAAGTACTAGCAGACTTCGCCACTGAAATCCCTACCGACAAAATACAAGAATGCCTTGAAGAAGAATCGCCCGCGCCAGCACATGATCCGTCACAAAAATGGTCCCTATACACTGACGGGGCCTCCAACGGAGATGGCGCTGGCGCCGGGCTCCGCCTCATCAGCCCAGATAAGCACGAGTTCACATATGCCATCCGCCTAGAGTTCAAAAGCACAAACAACAAGGCGGAATACGAAGTGTTGCTGGCAGGCCTCCGCATAGCGGAAAAAATGGGGGCCAGGCACGTGGAAGCACACGTGGACTCACTGTTAGTAGCGCGGCAGATCAACGGGACCTACGACGCAAAAGACGAGACTATGGCTATATACCTAGAACAAGCCAAAAAACTCATGCGCCAATTCGACACATGCACTGTCGAACACATTAGGCGCAGCGAAAACAAACCAGCCGATGCGCTGAGCAAAATGGCGTCCACAGTCTTCGAGCACATGGCCAAAGAGGTCCGAATCGAGGTCCGAGATAAACCGTCTGTTCCCCCGCGCCAGGTCAACGTCACCCAAACAGGCAACGCGTCATGGATGACGCCAATCAAATCCTTCCTATCCTCCGGAACCTTACCTGATGATAAGTTAGAAGCCCGGAAGATCAAGAACAAAGCTCTACAATGCCAACTCACAGGAGACATCCTGTACCGCCGCTCCTACCTAGGGCCGCCGTTGCGCTGCGTAGACCCCGCAGAAGCCTCATTCCTCCTCAGAGACATACACGAGGGAACTTGCGGGCTGCACGCAGGCCCAAGGATGGTGGTAGCAAAACTGATGAACGCAGGGTATTACTGGCCTGGCATGCATGTCGACGCGGTTAATGAATTACGCAAATGCGACAGCTGCCAGCGCCACGCCCCAAATACTCTCCGCCCAAAGAATAACCTGGTGCCGGTCACAGCGGCTTGGCCGTTCCAAAAATGGGCCATTGACCTGGTTGGTCCGTTCCCGACGGCGCCGGGCAACGTGAAATACCTGATAGTGGCCATTGACTACTTCACCAAGTGGGTTGAAGCCAAGCCCCTCGCCAAGATTGACGGCGCACATGTGAAAAAGTTTCTCTGGGAATTCATCATTTGTTGGTTCGGCTTGCCAATGCAATTGGTCAGCGACAACGGAACACAATTCGAGGACCAGTCCCTTCAGCAATGGTTGGCTCAGATGGGAGTCAAACAAATATTTACATCCGTTGCGCACCCGCAAGGCAACGGTCAAGTAGAAAGGGCCAACCGCACAATTGTAGAAGGCATCAAGACAAGGCTGGGAACAAAAAGAACAGGGTGGGTAGACGAACTTCCACACGTCTTGTGGGCCTACTGCACCCTCACAAAAACAAGCAACGGAGAAACACTGTTCAGCCTAACATACGGTTCCGAAGCGGTAATTCCCGCAGAAATCACTTGCCCAACGGCAAGAGTATTGATGGCTGACACGACTGACAATGATAAAGAACTCCGCATAAACCTCGACCTACTAGAAGAGCGCCGTGACCTCGCGACAATAAAAGAAGCCAGCTACAAGACTCAGCTGGAACAATATTACAACAAGCGCGTCAAAAAGCAAACCTTCAAGGTGGGGGATTACGTCTTCCGCAACAACGAGGCTTCCAATGCCGAAAAGCCGGGGAAACTTGCCCCAACCTGGGAAGGTCCTTACAAGATACAAGAAGTGTTAGGCAAAGGCGCCTACGCGCTAGAAAGGCTAGATGGCACTCCCATTCCGCGATCATGGAACGGCGCACAGCTGCGGCGTTGTTATTTGTAATCATGTAACATGGCTACACATGCCATACTATCAATTGAAAACGTTTCCTATATCTGTGTTTCTACTTGCATTTTCAGCGCCAAAAGTCTTCAAGAGTTAGGCAAAATCACGTCGGACCAAAGCCGCTCGTTAGATAAGCAAGGTCCGCCTTCAAGACGCGCCACATGCGCGTCGGGCTTACACCTGCTATACAGCGCATGGTCTTCAAGACGGATTTACTTGCCGGACCTACAACCCCGCATAACAACGCCACGCGCATAAACACTTGTCTTCTAGAGTCATTGCAACTCGGACAAGAAAACAGCGCGCAGCGCGAAACGCGGTAAAAGGTCTTCTAGGCAAGGCCATCACGCGCCTAAGTCAGACTCAATGGCTCAAGTTGGTCTCCGCTAAGGTCTTCAAGGCAAAAGTGCTAACACTTAAACGCCGGACTGTCTAGCCGAGCGCCCGTCTTAACTCCTACTTACACACCGGGTGACGACTTGGTTAAATAAGTAAGTTAAGTACGAGACAACACGATATAACAAACTTAAAAACTTCATTAAAAGAAGGGACTTAAAAACCCTCGTATATTTACAACAATGATTACAAATGACAAAAACAGCGCCTACTCACTACCCGCCCCCGAGGCCTCTCCGCCAGAACCCCTTGCCAGTTCATCAGATCTGTCGATAAAATACTTCAAGGCAGCAAGGGGATCCGCATTGTTGTTGCAGTCAGCTATAACTTGAAGGACGGGAAAATCGATCTCTTCAAATTTGGCAAGTTCCGCCTCATACTCCTCCTTCAGCGACTTGCCATAGTGCCCCGCATCCTCAAGCCGCCCATCATTCTGCGCGCTTAAGAAGCCATCACCATAGCCCTCGCCATATCCAAAAGCTTGGGCTACAGCAGCGATAGAGGCAACTTGATCGCCCAACTTGGGCTCTTGCCAAAACCTCTTGAAGACCTACAAAGAAAATAAAGTTAGCATGATGGCAGAAAAAGCAACTATCAAGAGCAAGAAAAGCGCGAGAACTCACCCCGTTCATTCCATCCGTCATCAACCAGCTGATGGAACTCTGCATCTGGGTCTGCGCAGAGACCGCCTCCTCCAACAAGACCTTCGCCGCCTCGCATTCCTTCACAGCCTCGAGGCGAGCTTGGTCAGAAGAGTCCAGATCCCGCTCCAGATCTTCCTTAGCGCCAAGGATCTGAACCTTCTCCTGCTCCAAGAAAGAGACACGCTCTGTGGCTGCAACAAGAGCCGAGTCCTTAGACCCCAACTCCTTTCGCATCTCCACATACTTGGCGGTCCTCTCTGTAAGAGCCCTGCTCTTCTCCTCTAGCTGGCGGACCGCCGTCCGCCTCTCCTCCTGCACCTCGGCTAGAGTATCCTTAACCTTCATGGTTTCAAGGTTAGCTTTCTTCCAGGACTCTGCCCAGCGGCGCTTTGAAGCAGCAGCCTCTTCTTCAAGCTTGGAGACCTTTGCCTCCGCATCATGAGCACGGCGGCGGTATTTGGCAATTTCCACCTTGAAGGCAGCCTCCTTCTCCGCGAGGTCCGCCTTCTCCGCCTCGACCCTCTCCATATCTCGCCACAACGCCGAATCACGGCGTCGCAGTGAGTCCATCATTGACAGTTGAGTCGCCTGATTAACGCACAAGGCAGCAATAAGGTCTGGACGACTCAACATGTCTTGGTGAGTGCGCTCATAGGGAGGCACCACCTCGCTGATAAACTCCTCGGCAGCCAGGGAGTTGGAGAATAATGTATTCTCCCTGATTGCCCAGCGAGGGCGCCAAATGGCGTCACCACCAGCCCAGCAGGAGCCATCATAGGCCCCAGACGCCCCACCAACCTTTGAAGACTCGCGCCTATCCGGGCGCGAACCAGCAGCCACAGAAGCGCCCTGCTCAAACAGGGCCCTCTCAAAGCCATCACCTCCAAGGCCCACCTCCTGGCCCTCAGCATCCGCGCGCTCCTTTTCCTCGCGCTCCTTGGCCAACCTAGCCCGCTCCTCCAAGAACTGCTGTTCTTGAAGGCGAAGGCGATCAGCTTCCGCCTTCTTCTCTGCCTCAGCCTTTTGTCTGGCTTCATTGGCAGCAGCAGCCTTAGCGGCCTCAGCCTTTAACAAGGCTTCATCGGCCTCCGCCCGCTTCTTTGCAGCAGCGGTAGCACGGTCAGCCTCAGCCTTTTGCAAGGCTTCATCAGCTTCCGCCTGTTTGCGAGCAACCTCTTGCTCTTGCCATAACCGCTCCTCCTCTACGCGAGCAGCCTCCGCAGAGGGAGACAAAGGAGGAGGAGTAGGAGTTATCTTGGGCGACACTGTGGAAACAAAACAAAACATTAGAGCAAGAATTCAAAGTTAAGACTTAAAGAATAGTAAAAATCGCTTACCAGGCGCCTTCTTCTTTATCAGTTTTTGAAACAACGGCTGCCTAGTCGGGGCAGCGCGAATCCCCATAGAGAAAACAGGGGCACTTCCTCCCTGCCCCCCAGCAGCGCTGGTCTTCTGAGTACCAGCAACATCAGTAACACCTTCCGAAGCTGCCACTGGTTCAGTCATCTGAGTGGTACCCCCACTCTCGCCCCCACCAGCTGGGGCAGCAGACACATTCTCCATAGCAGCAGCAGCAGCACTGCTAGTGGCAGCGCTATCAACACGCGCCCTCTTCCTCTTCTCCAGCTGAAAAGACTCAACCTCCTCCTCATCTTCAGAGGGCGGGCCATCCTTACGCCGTCGACGCCCTTTCACAACCTCCCCTGCTGAAACGGAAGAACCCGAGTCAGAAAGCACAACTTTCGCTCGGTACCCATGATTCCGCGGCGCGTGTTTCCAACGCCCACGCCCCGCGGATGAGCTCACCGCCGGGACGATCCCTACTGAAAATCCAGTAGTATCATCTCCAAATATGCTAGAGCCGAAGGGATCTGAAGACTCACCGGTTGTATAATAAGGCTTGGGCGCGGTGGTCAGATCAGGGTAATAAAAGCGGTCAGCAAGCTCGTCCAGACAAGAGGTCTGACCTTCCGCCAAAGGCCTCCACTTAATACCCCTCTCCTGGAGGGCAGCGAAGAACTGAAACTTGCTCACACCTACAAACATCGATGATAAGAAGAAGGACACAGAAAATAATAATAACAATAATGATAATAAACAAACGTACCCTCCTCCGCAATATAAGGCTCTTTGCCCGCCCGGATTCCATTGCGGCTCATCCCAAGAAGGAAGAAGATGCCTTCTGTCAAGTTGTGGAACTCCAGCTTAGTGGCGTTGGAAGTAAGGGTAAGGAACCATGCCTGCTTCTTAAAGTCTTTGGGCACAGGCATGTCGGCCACCCGCTGCCCATCCCCTATCACTTTCCAGGGGAGACTGATGGGGATCACACCCCTCTTCACAAAGAAAAACTTCTCCTTAGCCCAATGTAAGGACTTAGGAGTGTGAGTAGCCATCGGCGGCACCTTTGGGCGTGGCTTAAACGAGAACCACATCTCGTCCCGCGCCATGAAGTAGAAGACACTGAACCGCTCAACGGTTGGCTCAATGTCCAGAGCGCGGCACGAAGCCTCAAAATGAACTAACCTCAGAAGCCCGAAGGCGGTTAGTTGTGTGGGCCCAACACCATAGGCCACCATAGTATCAACCTGGAAGCGCGTACAGAAAGGCGAAACCCACACTTAGCAAAGTGGGCCTCGTACAGTGCCAACTGACCGCTACCGGCAGAAAGCACGGTGCTGGTCGGAGAGGGAAGGGTAGGCTCCCATTCCGGCAAGATCACATACATGATACAAAACCGGTTGAAAGCCTCCTGATTCCAAACACAGTAAGTGTTGGACATCAACTTCCTTTCTTTTATCTTGCCATGCTCGACAAGAACTTCTTCTTCCACCACCTCCTCCGTAGTCGGCCCCATCACAACATCCTCGGCGGACAATGGGGGACTCACCGGAATTTCAGACATTATAATGATTCTGGAAAAAAGACGCCGGAAAATATAACGATTCTGGAAAAAAGACGCCGGAAAATATGAAGATCCACCGGAATCTTCGACGGAAGTACAAGAAGAACAGATTTCAAGGATCCAAAAGCAAACAAAAGGGAAGCAAAAGGCAAACACACTTGAAGTTTCAACAATAAATCTCCAGGACAAAGAAAGTCTTCGAAGATTGAACGGAAACTTCAACGGAAGACGACCGGAACTTTGGGAGAAAAGTGAAAGCAAAGAGCAGAAGAAGAAAATTTTGAGAGAATAACCGTTCAAATGAACCACGATGTGGTTTATATACTCATCGCATTAATGACAGAGGGACCCACCTGGGAAGCGCCAAACGTCACACCTTTTCAAATTCCAGACACCAGATGACGACACGTGTCAAACAACACAAGCGGGCGGCTCAGATGGTAGTGTGTGACAGTTGTGTGCCACACACGAGCCGGATGATCGACACGTGTCAACAGATCTCACGATCTCAATAAAGTGAGCGCGTGATAACCCACGCGCCTGACAGAAAACACGTGCCCACTGACACGTGGCACAATCTCAACCACGAAGACAAAGCGTCAGACGCGTGGCGTCCCACGCTCCTGACACAGACGAGAAGTTGGTAACTGCAACCATGACGTGACGTGCCTCAGTCTGCACAACCAGACAGTCACTGAACACGTCAGCAACCATTAAACTTCCATCAGAAGTAACTGATCATTCGAATTCCAGGCGCATTCACTCCAGCTCATGAGAGACAAATTGAATGCCAATGATTTAGAATTTATCACCAACTCAGGGCCCGCATTAAATCACTCCAACAGCATTTAATTCATGGGCGCAAACTTGACGTAAATTTGCAAAAGACGTTCCCCGCCTAAAATTTTGCAAGGTTAAGGCGGAGTGCGTCCTTTCATGGCGTAAACTTGACGTAAGTTTGCAAAAGACGTTCCCCGCTCAACGCCTGCAAAGACAAGGCGGAAAGCGTCCTGCATGGCGCAAAGTTGACGTAAGTCTACAAAAGACGTTCCCCGCTTAACGCCTGCAAGGGTAAGGCGGAGCACGTCCTTCTCAGCGCAACTTTGACGTAAAACCGGAAAAGACGTTCCCCGCTGAGTTTTCCAAGAATCCGCGCCAACGAGCTACAACACGAGCAAATGAGCTTTCATCTGCGACTAACACATTTTGAGTCTAGCACTCCACCTCCTCATCAGCGAGCAGGAGAAGTCCTAGACTAGGGGGACTTAAAGGGATAGGGAGCCTAATCTGAAAGGCGTCCCTATCCCCGTACAACAGCAACCCCACGCCAGATCATGGCGCGGGAACACACTCGCGCGAGGACAAGCAATCAACATGTCTCGCGCGCCAAAGCATACGATAAGCAACATACAACACCTGATACGCGCGTGCTACCACGCGCGGAATCTTCCCTTGGCACCTCTCATATGAAGTACAAGGAACGGCACAAGGAAGATTCATAAAGATCCATGTCAGAGTACACACCAGCAGGAGAAGGACATGTGGCAGATGGTACAAAAGGTGAACGGCTACACTGTACATGCTGTCGTGAATAGTGACCAGCAGGCATTACCTCGCCAACTGTCAGACGTCACATCAGACAGCATGGATAGCCTGAGCACTGTAGCAGGTACGACGTTACTGTGCACCACCAGAAGTCCGCCACGTGTCCGGCTACTACAACGACCACACTATAGCATGACGACATCAACAGTAACAGGCCCTTTCCCGCCATTATCAGAAGAGTCGTGGGCTTGGGCCTCAGCAGGGGCCCAAACCAATGGCGTCATCCGTGGGCCGCCTCATGCAGCCCACCGTGATCTCTATAAATAAGATCACATACAATCCTTGTAGATTCATTCAGAAATAATTATCACTACTACACTCATTGTAATCTCCCTTGTTATCAATAATACTCCGGTGTACTTACAGTGGACGTAGGTCATTAACGACCGAACCACTTAACTCTCGTGTTCTCACACACTTCATACACACCTTCACTTACACTAACACTCACATGGGTTACCACCACGGTTTGGGTAAAGGATCAATCTGACAGTAACATAGGTATTAACCCCCCGGTGATTAGTCCTAATCTTCGGGATACCTATTGTTTCTTCAATAAGTAAGATTTACCATTTTGCATTAAACCTGCTAAAAAGGTAATTTTATATTTTTTTTAAAGTAATTTGTTTAGTGATATTGTTATCGGTCTACAACCTTCCTATAATTGTTATTATCGAAAGGTGTTTACTATTTACTTATTGGAACTCTACTAACTCATGTGGACAATGTAGGTGATATCCCCTGCACTTTTGACTAAAAAAAGTCATTCAATAACATGATTTGTGAGTCTGTTAGCAATTTACACCTCTTTGTTCCCGACTGACTGCGTCTTTTTAGCGATTTACTTATTAAAGTCCTAACATTTGCAGGAAACTAATTATGTTGTGGATACTTCAGTAACATATAGCAGGAATAAAAGAAAAGTGAACTAAGTGGAAGACGATTCAGGCGGAAAAAGGTTGAAATCTTCAGCAAGTGTGGGAAACTTTAGATCACTAGATATTGGCAACATTGCGCTGTAATAAGACAATTATTTGTTTATATGTTGTTATTTCTTTATCGTTTGTTGTTTTCTTTAAACATTTTCGTTTTCTATACAACCAAGTAAAGATGTTCAATTGCACCTACTAAATAACAAAACTTGTGTTAACATGTATGTGTAGTTTGAATATTGTAAATTTTCAGGAACCCGTATTGGTTTTAGTAATGCAAAGCTGTATATTGCAATTGTTTTGTGATTTTTTGTTGTCTTTATTTCAAGCATTTGTAGTTTGTATATGTCATTGTATGTTTGAAGCTATTTCGTTTTGTTTGTTTTTCTTTAAAAAATTTCGGTCTATGCATAATGAAGCAGACATGCTAAATTGTGCCAACTAAATAACAAAATTTGAGTTAACATGTACGGGAAATTATACAACTTCTAGGCCTACTAATCTACTTTGGATAAGACATTACTAAGATCTTCCATGTACACATAGTTTAAATGTAGTAAATTTCAGGAACCCGTCCCAGCGGACGGGTATAGTTCTAGTTATTATGTGTTGGTAAACATAACCATTTACCTACACATATAATTAGTTGTTTACATATATATAGATAATTTACATACACATAATACAATTTTACCATATGTGTAGGTAGTTTAACATTTCATTGATGACAATTTTGGCGGGAAGTTTTCCCACTAACTCCAATGTGTAGGTAAAACGTATTACCAACATATATTAAGTGTTAGTTATTATTTAACATAAATCGTCAACAATTACCCACACATGTACAAAAATGTGTAGATATATATACCCACACATTTAAATGTGTTGGTAAGTTATGTGTGGGCAAACACCCCAAATTCTTGTAGTGAACTTATTAAACCCGTCGGTAGTTTTTTTTATTTTATTACAATAACAATATTTTCCTTCACTTGTAGCTCAATTGGTAGGCGACCAGGCTCTCCTTTGGAGAGACCCAAGTTCGATCCTCACGGGCGACATTTGAGGGATATTAGGCAATGAAGAGGAAAACATGTAAGCCATTAGTTGTGCAGGTTCGAATCAGAGCTGACCCGGTTTTCATCCGGTTGTTACTCTAGTGAGGAAACTCGTTTGGAGGCAGTACGTTTTCTAGGCGGACGCCGTAGTCAACACTGTACCAGCGTGGACCCAGTTCAGACAACATAGTCTGGACGCGTGGGTAATTAAGGCCCGCCAAGAGACGGGTGTGATAATCTCTGTCACACAGTTAGAAAAGTCACCATTTAAAAAAAAAATACATTAACAAAATTAGTATGAGGTCAATTCCAACAAAACCTTTATATTAGTATGAGTACTACCAAAAGTGTTACCTATATTCGTTTATATGGCTTTCGATTAATGCTAAAAAATACGTTTAGGTATCCTTTTGTGCATATCTAGACTTTTTTTTCTTCAGTTTTCTCTTTCGGTTGCTATATGAGGCATCCTGATCGTACCTACAGTTGTGACAAACCAAATCGATACCAAAAAGTAAAATTAAAAAATAGTTTTTAACATTAAACCTACGTTTCTATTTACCTTTTGTGTAAAATCAATCTACCACACCGCGAAGCACATATATCATATACCCGTACCATAAAACAAAACCAAACCAAACCAATACCTATCGAGTTTCCAACTAAACCCTCGTAACAAGACAAGGGTTGTATCCTACTAGTTTACCATATAAAATTAAACTATCACGTTTTATAACATAAATAATCAATTAAACGTCGCCAACTATTAAAAAACGTGGCTCGAAAATTTCCACGTAACAAGCCTACTCAAACGGTAGCTTTTGAGCGGTCCCTATCACAAGACTTGAATATCAAACACACGTCGTTTTACCCAATCAATCCATCCACATATCCCCACAGACACTTGTCATCTCCTTAACCCAACCTAACCTAGCTCCTAATATACATATCTCCACCGTACCGACATTCCATCTGTCCTCTCACCTCTATATATAATATATACACACACATACTTATACAATCTACCACATTAGCATTATAGTTGCAATCACTCACCTTCGTTAAATTTGTTTCTCTTTCTTGTCGGCCCGGTTTCTGTATAATTTTATTTATATAGAAGTTTTGCCGTTTAAAAAGGTTTCTACGTGTTATCCAACTCTATTTATATAGAAGTTTTGCCGTTAATAAATAAACAAAGAATTTTTTTTTTTTTTTAACTATAAATGAAAATAAACAAAGAAATACTTTCTTCTTGTTATTCGGCTATAGTTATATAGAATTAGTTTCGTGGTTGAAAAAAAAAAACGTAGTTCGTGTTTGTTATTCAACTATAGTTGTATAGAAGTTTTTCCGTTAAAAGAAAAAACTTTATTCGTGTTATTCAACTATAGTTATATAGAAGTTTTGCTGTTAAAAAAAAAAAAAAAAAAAAAACTTTCTTCGTGTCATTCAACTATAGTTATATATAGAAGTTTTGCCGTTAAAAAAAAAAAATTCTCCAGTGTTATCCGTTTCCGTTATCATCACCATGACTGCCGTGAAAAGCCTTGTTAGAGATAATCGAAAAACGATGAAGGTTTTGAAGAAGAGAGAAACAGATGAGGAAAGTAACTCATCATCCTCTGAGGATGTTGAGTACTACTCTCCGAAATCAGTTGTCAAAAATCCCAACGGCGTTCGGATTAATAATCCTGTTTTAAGGATTAGGACCGAGGATAAGCAGATAGGAGAGGATATTGGTGAAGGTTTTGTTATTCATTCGAGTGCTGATCGAATGATGTTTTCGCGGCCTGTTTCGCCTCTAGGAGGTAAGACGACGACGTCGTTTGGAAGTGAGGAGTGAAGTTTTTTTGGTTATTCTGTTTTTGTTATGGCATGCATAGCGTCTGAGCATATGCTGATGAGCTAGTACGTGTGTCGATGTATCTGGACTGTTGTAATTAATTAAGGGTTGAGATGATAATGTTTTGTGTTTGTTTTTCTTGTTTTTGTTATGTTTAATATACTGTAGCTTTTCAAAAATGTCTCACTGCCATTGAGGAGTTCATGGTTTTTATTTTTAAATCTTGAACCATAATTTGTACAACGGAAGGGATAGAAATTTGTGAACAACTTTACTAAGGCTAATGCTAATGCTAATGGGTGTGGTCACAACCCCGCACGTCACCTCCATCGGCGAGAGAGAGAGATAGAGAGAACAGATCGAGAAGGAGGGGAAAATTTCCATGTTTGCACCGAAAAGAGGATGGTGACGGTGTTTCCCGTCAGCCACGTAACCTCTTTGGTGACCACACCCCATCATCTAATCTGTGCCACATGTGAATTACATTTTTATTTATTGTGACGTGTAAATGTATCAGCCTTCACTCATGAGATATGTTTTTGTTTTCTTCTATTATCAAACTTTTATATGTTATTATGTACAGATTATTTTATAAAAACGAAATATATCCAATATAATTGATTTCATATATTGAAACACAAAGATATGGAATATGTTTGTTTGATTGAGGTACTTAATAAAACAAATAAAATAAAGTTGAACATGACATCTTTTAACATATATATATGTTTTCGGTGGTTTTATATAACAATATGACATATATAACAATAGACATTTCGAAGCAGAATAAGAATTGAAATGTCTATTCGAATAAGCTTATCAAATTCGAATGCAATCAATTAAATCGAACTATGCAAAATCCTATCGTGTATATAATGATTTTTTAACAAGTTAGTGAATAGTTTATACGTGAGTGGTGTTTCTCGCACTATATAATTATTAGCCTGGATTTATGACAATAGAGTTTGATACGCCAGCAAATGATTTATGTGTATCACATGACTATAGGCGTATTTGTGATCTCGTGGGTAGACATACACGAATGTGAAATAATTTATTTGAAACTTTTATTCTAAAATGGGATTTATTATAAGAGTTCATTTCAACACATAATTTATCGTAAGAATTCACTACAATACGTTGACGTTTTATAGTTTTATAATGTATTTTTAAACATCGGCCGAAGTTCTAAAAACTTTTGGCATAAATGCAACCTTATTCATACCTATTACAAGATATGTACTAAACAAAAGATATCATTATGGATGATATTGGCAGACCGTATTTGGTTCAATTCCCATACACGACATGATTAAAAATTCGCTTAAAAATATGAAAGTGAATTCTAATGAGCTAGCAAGTAAAGTGGCTCCAAAAGCTGACCTTGCAATCTCTTTTTAAATGTTTTGAATATTGATTCTTGAACATATCATGGGCCTTGACCGTCGGCCTATTTTGCCAAGCTAATTTTGGCCCAAAGTTAAGTGGATTGGGTTTTTTCAACTTGGATGATAAGCAGAGATGTTACAAAAACCGGTTTGGATTTTCAAACCGGTGCCTAATTCAACCCAATATTGGTGAAAGTTAATCTTAAAATACGTATAAGTTGAAAGTTAAAGGACCAAAGTGAAAGGATGGTTTAGATTAGTTTAAATGTTTAGACTTATCTAGTTGGTTTAATTTGTAGAGATAATGATGTGGGGTTAGTATTAGAATAGGATTGATAGAAGTATTTGAGTAGGATTAGTATGCTAATATTAGTATAAATAAAGTTATTGTTTTATTTGTCAATTGTTTGTAAGTTTGTTTGGTTGAATAAAAAGAGTCGCGAGTTCGTCTCCCCAAATATTTTGTGTTCGTGTTTTATCTGATTACCTCGGCTAACAAATACAACATCTAAAACCGGTTTGACCATACACTGATTCCAACCAGACCTAAATCAATGGTTTTGTATATCGGTTTCTACTCTTGTTATTTGAAACTGGTTTGGATCCGACCCGATTTGTATAAGGTTTTATGAACCAAATAGATTTTGATTCAAACCGTCTTGACCTCAGAGCCTAGTCAAGAAGGTTGAGTTTGATCTTGTTTATTTAATGAAGAGGCTCATTGTTACACCCTCAAATTCCACTTGTGGAAGCATTTCTTGTTTACAACCAAAAGACAAAGCGTAGTTTGAAAACATTATTTAACATGCACTAGAACTCTAGACGCCGTGTAAGACTCCGTGCGCCTAGTCCATTAACTGCTACCTTAGCGACCTGAGAAAACATGCCAAAAATGTCAACATATAATGCTGGTGAGTTCACAGGCTTTATAAAAAAGTTTCCATAAGTTTGAAAAGATCATTCCCGTTAATACTATGTTATCACAACGTTAGCTAGACGTTAAGTATTTTTACTACTACGAGTGGGAAACCACTACTGACATGTAACTCCTGTTTTTGCCCAGATACATGAGCCATCGTCATCAACGGTGACTCTGGAAGTAGAGACAATATGCACCCGCCGGCCTCCAACCAACGAGTGGTGTTTGCCCGTCCCAATAGATCTATCCATATTTCACCGATATGTGTACCCACATACTCATGGTTTCCCCCTGGGACTCCCTTATGAAATGTCCATATAGTAAATATCCATAACCATAGTATAACATGACCTTTAGAATGTAAGTATGTAGCATGTTTCTCCCCCGAAAGCAAAACAGTAAAAGCGGGGCTATGACACTCACCTTAGATTGCGTTACTTGAAAACAGTTAATTCAACAAGCTATGATATCCCCAACTAGCGGCGACCTATCATGAGACGTATATAAGTACCCAGACTAATAACCCGTAGGTTAACTAGTCCCCGAATGTCCATACCATAACAATGTATGTTTGAAAACACCTTTGACTGTTAAACCGACCGCACAAGACAAGACCTGACATCCCATTGGTGACCCGACATCCCATGTGTTATCCAAGAATGAGAAATTAAGCAATCACATGCAACTATACACTTAACACGTATCCATGTTCACTTCATCTATCATACGAGTCATATATAGCACAAACAAGTCCAAACATGTGTTACCAAGTTATTAGACATACCACAGGGTTCTTATCATGTTCCTAGGTGTCAAATCATGTTTTGGGATGTCAAAATACACTTACAACAGCAAAACACGTGATTAGGAATCAAACATGCAATTAGGAAAGTCAACTAGTGAGTAGGATGGTCAACATGCAATTAGGATTTGTAATCACATGTTCTGTATGTGGATAGGGACCTAATCGCCTCTAAGGGCATGCGATTAGGGGCTACTCGCCCTAGTAACAGGCGATTAGAGCTCCTAATCGCCCCCTGCAATCACGTGTTGGCTTTTTCGCGCGTTTAACCCTTCAAATCAGATCCGAAACATGTAAAAACACCCAACATCAAACCCAAGTCATTAACCAACCCATTCCAAACAAAAAAACCCCCAATTTATCATGGGTCTAACACCCTATTTGCAATTATTTCCAAAAATGGCAAAGTACTAGGTAACATTAAACATGCATATCTTTCCTTAAATGGCAAATAATCAGATTTCATCACCTCCAACTTTGCAAATCATCATTCCTCTGTTATTATACCCTTCTAGTATGAATCCTAACATCAAACAATCATCAAATCATATCATAACACCCTAAATCTTCAAGAATCACTCAAATGGGTCAAAATGCATATTATCACCAAAACACTATAATAATTGCTCAAAATCTTAGGAAAACATCTTAACAACTCCTACACATCAGAAGTACATCAAATACATGGAAACATTCACGTTTAAAAATCGTTTCTTGCATGAATACTTCACATATAGCAAGTATAAAGGTTTAGACTTGTTTTAGAAACTCATTTCAAAGGTTTTCAAAGACACAAACTTGATAAAACTGGGTCTGGACCTTTGGAAACCAAGATATCAACATTACAAAGGCTTAGGGTAGATAACACACCTTGAATCTTCATAAAGAAGGAGTGTAAGCTTAGGAATGATGGGTTTTGAAGCAAAAACGAGTTCAAGAGGTGTATTATGGTGTGAGGGAGGCTTGGGACCAGTTAGGGTTGCACAAATGGTGTTTCATAAGTCAAGGGTTGTATTTATAGGTGTTCCTACTCGTCATGCACATAACAGGCGATTACAAGTTGTTATAGGCGATTAGGGCTCCTAATCGCCTATAATTCCATGCGATTAGGGCCTAATCGCCCCTCTGTACTCGCCCAAACATCCCTACTCGCATGCAACATGTGTTTTCGGGTTTTCGGCGCGTTAAACACTATTTTAACATATATAAGCATGTATTCACATACCGACAAGTCGTATAATGATTATAAGCATATAAAGCATGATAAATAACACGTTCACATTCGTTCACCACTTCCCGGGACTCGAGACTTGCGTGTGTGCATTAAACCCGACGATTCCACGAATCACCAATCCTTGTACACATGCTTATGGTGTAACACCCCAACCGATGGCGGAAACATCGGGGTGCCACGTATTGATGATTGTTTCAGTAGCACATGGTATAATATAAATTTTAAATAATTTATTCAAACATAATATCCAAATATAAAATGATGTCTAGGAATTCAATACATGATATCAAATAACAAAACTTCAATAAACTTCAAATAAAACTTCATGTAAAATCCTCATGCTAACTCAAGCCTCAGCTTCATTGTTACCTGAAACATGTTAATTTTGAAAGTATTTTGGGTCAACAAAAGTTGGTGAGAATTACATAGGTTTTTGATAATAAAATGAATAAAAATGTTGTGCAATTCATGTGTCATGTCAATCTAGCCCATATGTGAGAACATACTAGAAATAAATCGAGTGCATAATCAACCCTGATGACTGTTATAATATGATACATACCATACGCTCATGGTCCAATTGAATATGTTATGCGATAACAAACACCCACGTAACCTTTGTAGGAGGCACGTATCCGGGTGGGATTGTCAGTCCAATAGATCTATCAATGTATACCGTCGGCTTGTACGGAGTTAATGATTATGCTAGAATGGTGCTTACTCTAATCATGCTCAAGACATAATGCAACATAGAAAATACATAGACACATTGATGATTGAATTGCAATGATAATGTTATAACATGTTTCACCCCAAAAATGGTGATAAATAAAAGGGGCTATGTAAAACTCACCTTGGTAAAATGGTATATCTGTTTGAGAAATTTGGATGATTGTGTTGACCAAATGTATCAAGTATCACCCTAAAATGAGGTAATAAATATGTCTAAGTCTATCAAGTCTACAAATGTATAAGTTCTAGGGCTTCGAATTGGGGATAAGTGCTCGTTTGATTAATATTAAAAATATTCGCCAATTGAGAGAAATTTAGTAAATAAATAACCAAAAATCTTTTTATGAAATTTAAATTTAAGATGATCACAAGAATGTGTTTAAAGTATAAAAATAATTTTTATAAAATTATTTTCTTTAAAATAGATTTTTAAATCTATTTATTACAAATTGTCAAACTTTAACTTTAATATTTAAAAATACTAAAATTAAAGAATTATTAGTTTAAAAATCATATTTCTTTTCTAAATATATAAAAATAAATTTTATAAAATTTTGGTGCAAAAATGATAAAAATTGAATTTATTATGATTTAATTATGATTAAAATTAACAAAAATTGATTAAAAATATTAAATAAATGATTTTCCTGAAATAAAAATCATTTCTGAAAAGTTTAAAGTTATAAAAACTTAGGATAATTTTTGTGGAAATTAATAAGATCGTTTTGATATTTTAATGGAATTTTATAAATATAATAGAATAAAATTGATTTAATTGTTATATATATTAAATAAATTAATTTTTGAAAACTAAAAATTGTAGATGAAACTTTTTTATTAGAACATCACAAAATAATTTTTGTAGAATTTATAACCTTCTTTCGGTAATTTAAAACTATTTTTAAAAGATTAGAAGGTTATATATATAAAAAAATGAGGGGTTAAAAAAAAAAAGAAAAAGAAAAAGAATGATGTTGTGGGTGGGAATCGAACCCCAGACAAATCAGGTCCAAGCCCCACACAATAACCAACTGAGCTGCTATTATGTTTGTGATTTATTCTGTTTTGATAAACTTTTATATAATAATCGCGTGAGTCATCTTCCCCAAACCAAGGCTTTCGAGCCCTAGAATCTGAAATCAAGCAATTCACACAACATTAACCCAATTAATCATGGGGTTAATGTTGTGCATGTTCCGAATAACAAAACCCATCATAGTAATCGTACTTACAAAGTTGATTTGATTAAGAATGATCGGTCAAGCCAAAAAGTCAAAGTGCGATTCTTTAAACAAGAACAGAAGATAAAAATGAAGAATTGGGGGTTAAGAAGGAGAAAATGGTGAGTTGTGAATGTCTAGCAACGTTCAATTTATAGTATAACGGCTCGGATGCTCGAAATGGTAATGGTTGACTACGACTTAAATGTTGACGCGTCAAAGATTATAATTGGTATGAATTGATGAGGATTAAACGTGTAATAGACTCGTTATAGGCCGATAATTACGAATCCGAGTCAAACCCTGGTCATTTATGCGTTAATAAGTTGAATTGATTGGTCAAAGGTGAGTTTTTTTCACCCCATATATGCTGCTGTTGCTGTTCGTGGGTTAGGGAAGAGAAAAAGGAAGGAATTAAATATGTATATATATAAATCAGGTTGGGATTTAAACCAAGAATGAGCATAGCCCAACTGGTTGAGATGGGTGTGGGTGTGGAGGTGGTCTCCGGTTCGAATCTCACGGGGATCACCTTTTTTTTTGTTTTTAAAAATGCAGTAAGGGGAGGTTGAAGGAGTTGGGCCGGGTCCTTCCTGATCTGGGCTTGGGCCATCTTTCTCTGGGCTACATAGGAAGAGGGGGTTTGGGCTGCAATTTAACAAAGGAAGAGTATGGGTAACATGTTAGGGTGTTTGGGCTTGTGGGCTGTTTTAATTCAAAACTTTTTTTTTTTATTTAAAGCTGAAATATTTTGATTATATATATATATATATATAAATAATTATCATTTTATTAGGTTTCAAAATGCCACGAAATAATTAAATGTGAATAGTAATAAAACTTGTCGTTTTTATCGTAACGTACAGTTATTTAAGGCGAAATGTTACATATGGACCGACTCCCAATGATCCCGTGGATCATTGTAACGACTCCCGATGATTCTCCGAACCATCATAACGACTCAACTGACCTAGTTAAGTATGTAACATGCATGACTGGCTAAGGTAGACTTACTAATTTGATCAATGTTACTAACCTGAGTTTGCCGGGTGTCACACTCATGCTCAAATACTTTGATGTTTTTAGTTTGGTATGATGTAAAAACTTATTAAAAACTGTATGTTTTAAATGTAGGTTATTTTAGAAGATTAAATAGAAAAAGTTTTGCGATTCAAAAAGGAGATAGCGGCACAGCTTGTTGTCCGCTTACCCTCTATCCAAATGTAAATTGTTTTCGGTTATTAATACAAGAATTTCTAAACGAAAATAAAGGTTATATGCCATTGACGCATAATTTATGTTTTTTTTGTAATGTGAAGTTCATTAAAACAACCAACATCCTACCAAAACAGCTGGAGCAGCAAACAGGACAAAACAATTAAAACATATACAAAGAAAAATTACACTAAGAGATTTAAACTTAAATCTCTATTTAAGCCATAAAAGCCTAATGAGTTGACATCACCAATAATATCCCCAATGACGCAACTTATGTTAGAAAAAGCTTTCTCATTTCTCACTTTCCATGTACCCTAACAAGCTAAAATGATCAACTTATGAACACTATCCTTTTGTTCTTTCCCCAAACTAGCGTGCTTATGAAACTCCATTAAATCTCTTAAAGAAAACACGTAAATATGAGTCAATTTACACCACCCACTAAAGAGATGCCAAACCACCGAAGCGACAAGACAAGATGAAAAAATGATGCTCCACTATCTCTTGGTAATCGTCACAAAGAACACATGTATCCGAAGGTAGCAAAATATTCCTCCTAATCAGCATCGGGCGAGGGAGCTGGTTTAACTCCATTCTCCATGCCAAAATGATGCACTTTGAGGGATATCATTTGCACCAATCCAAAACAAAAATTTGGACATAATCTACGTTTTTAACAAGTAGCTGCCTAACAGAACTAACCGATATAATTCCCTTAACATCTTTAACGAAACCCACGCATCATTGGGGCCATTGAAGGAGAACGGTGAAAACTTCACATAGGACTGCCATTCCATCGTTACCAACAAGTTACATTTCTGTTAAAAGATATATCTACATCTTATTTTAGCTTAATGTGATTGAAACGAAGGTAAAAGAAATTCAACTATACACACACTTAAAAAGTTCAAATATCACCAATGTAACATGATGTTTTAGGCAAATTGGATTTTTATGATATAAAATATAATACTTTTGACCAACGATAGTTCTTACCTACAATTAGATCAATACAAATCTAAACTTTCAGTTTTGTATCTAGGGCAATCTCAATCTAATGGAGAAGAACTCTATTTGTCTTTAACTTTCACTTACATCGTTTCAAAAGTATTCACAACATTTTGATATGATTGGAATAAAAATCAGTGTATTGCTTATTATAGAGAAACATAAACAAAGTTCTTTTACCGTTAAAATGTGATTGTCCTAGACAACATAAGTGAAATTATAAGTGTCATTGATTAAATTGCCGGTTGAGATTATTATTAGCCAACACGTAATGGTCTAAATTGTTTATAACTTGACTTCTTTATAAAAGTTGTTTTGTAAATAATTAAACATATGAAATAATAAATTCTAATTTCATTTATTTATTCATCCAACAACAAAACACAACATAATTTAAAAAAAATTGAGTGGAATTGGCCAGGAAGGACTATACTTTTGGACAGGCATTCTATGGTCCATTGTTTTAATCTTTCCATGTTTGTACCATTCTTTATTAAGTTGGACAGGAAGGCTTACTATGATGTGTGCTACCTTTCCCTATTTTCATAAAAAAGTTTGTGTTTATAATAACTACTTGTACTTCATTATTAGCTTCATCTCTACCAAAATTCCTAATCATCAAGACTGTCTATTTATTGATTTGTTTACGCCTGCTCCATATATTTCTGAAACTACAACAAGCACTTTGTCGCCGAGGGGTGTCTAAACTTGCATTTCAAAATAGTTAGCTCACGAGACTATAAAACAATGAAAATTATGCAAGGTGTTATTTTTATTAATCAAGTGTATGTGGTAATATATATATTTTTTAAAGGTTAACTTCATTAAAAACCACAACCGAACACCCCCTAAAACAGGGCGCTCACAACAACCAATTACAAACCTTTAAATTTGCACCACTCCACCCAAGAAACGGACTTACCTCTACATCTATTTGCAAACCAAAATACCTCAAAGACTTCACTTCACTCACAATATCATTAATATGTACCGGCATGTTCGAAAATCTTAACCCTTTTACTTTTAGAGCATTCCACAGACTCCGGCAGCCAATGATCACCACCGCTTGCAACACCTCCTTAGCTCTACCTTTCAGACCAACATGGTTATGAAGCTCTAACATATCACAAAACGTGAAAACAAAAATGTTATGAATTTTACACTAAGTGTTGATGAATTGCCATAGAAGCGACGAATACAAACAAGATGTAAAATTATGATCTACTGACTCCTCACCAAAGGCGCATAACTAGCACAATGTGTCTCAAATCGGAATTTGTCTCTTCCTTAACTCGACAACCACAGGAATACTATTCAACGCAGCTCTCCAAGCGAAAACATTACACTTACTAAAGATCCATTTTCGTACCGGTCACTTGAATTCTTAGTACATGCCATGTCCACAATGTAATTATAAAGATTAGTCAACTATTATTAATTGATTCTTAACTTACTCGTTTAAAACACTAGTGGGGGTGCCCGCACGTTACAGCGGGGACCACAACACTTTAAATAGAAAACATGTAGGATTAATTTGTTAGGGTATAGGGGCCTTTTTTTCAACTCGTACAAGACACACAAATCCCAAAGACCGACTCTGTGTATGAGTATAACGTGATAATTTCATAATTCAAACTGTTACCTAATTATTAAAAACACAACTTTCGTTATTGATTTCTCGATTTCTATAAAGTATTATCAAGTTTATAAAAATTTAACTTTCTAAATTCCTAATTTTATATAAAAGATTATAATAAAACATAGTATTATGAATTGTTTTTATAGGTTTTCTATTTAATATGTTCAAAGTCATTATAAAATTGAATGTCATGATCTCTCATAAACTCTCTTGACTCTTGATTTCCTTTTGATTAAATATGGTGTTATAAAGACAATTTTGCCCCCAAAAGGTAGTTATTTTATGCATTGTGTGTTGTATCATAAGTAATTAAAGTTGTACCTCTTAAGTTTTAAGAAGTCCTTGAAAAATGCTTTATAATATATATATAGTATAGTATAGATATAGATATAGATAAGATAAGATAAACAAAGTGGAAAAATAACCCTTATAACAAAGTCATTTCCATAATTTTTCAATTAAAAATGGTTAATTTTACATTGAACAAGTGGTCCGAAACCCTAAAAAGCACATCACATGCCCCTTCATACCAAACCTTTTTATGTGGTACTACAAATATTCCAAGGTGTAAATTATTTTCTAAAACTAATCTTTTGTCCCCAAAAGGCCTAACACCACAACCATAACCACTTTCTTTAATTCACAAAAAAGCATGTCTATCTACAAAAAGAAGAAAAATACGTATGATATATAGTTGTGTGTGTATATATATATATATATATATATATATATATATTAGTCACTATGAAGACATATAAAAGATGTATAAAATTGGGGTCAAAAAACATCATTTTAAACACTAGTATTTGCCTTAAATTGAGGATTCTAATATGATATAAGCATGGGTAATGCTAGAAGCCCAACTGCTATCTTTGACTTGTTTTCTAAGTTAATAAATTATTTATACTCAATAATCAATATCATAATTTATTTACTTGTGTCCAACACATTTGCCCAGTTGGTTGAGGGCCTAAAGTTTCCTATAGGAGGCTTGGGTTTAATTCCTACTAGCTATATTTGGAGGACATTGGTGGAGGGGAAATGAGGAATGACCCGGCCATTGGCTTGGGTTTGAGTCCTGATCCTGACCGGTTTTACCGATTATTTCACTGTCGTGCCTTCGGGCGGGTGAGTGGTCGGGTTTTCCCGGGAATTGGTGGCAATTGGTGGCCCGGGTGGGTACTCTCGAGTACCTGATTCGTCAAAAGGGTGCCCGAGAGTGCTTGAAAATTGATTCGTTGGCCATTCAAAAAAAAAAAACTATTTACTTGTGTCCCTAATATTATTATACGGGTGGTCTTATACGAACTAATTTATTTATAAAAAAGAGAGAGAGAGAGAGAGAGAGAGAGAGAGAGAGAGAGAGAGAGAGAGAGAGAGAGAGAGAGAGAGAGAGAGAGAGAGAGAGAGATGAGGTGGCGACACTTTTACGTATGCGAGTTTCATGGACGATAAGAATATAAGTTCATTTACGTACATATGTTTGCTCTCTTACCGTGTAAAAGAGGATGTGCAATGTATTGTGTAATCGCAACCCATCACAAATTTTGGACACATAAATGCACCATTCATTGTGTTATACACATATCTGCGATGTGTAAAGTTGGACGATCACAGCGTGGAAATGGGTTAGACGCACAGTTTATGTTACGCTTCTTTTTTAATATCATTTGTCATACACATGTCATAATATAATAGAAACCTTGATTTTAATGTATAATAAAAATAAATTAAGTATATTATAAAAGTTATTTTAATTTTAAATGCAAGAACCCAACTAGACTTTAATCTATATTATCTTATTTTAATTTTAATATGTTTGATGATAAACTTACCCTTATATGCTTACTGCATCCTCTCAATAAGAAGAAGAATTGGATTTAAAATATCTAAACTTTGTCTTGTTGCCGTCAATAATCTGTACTTACAAAATTCCTTACAAAAAGTCTCAACTTTTAAATTATTTTCCTTCAATGAACTTTTGTTAACTGAGAACGAACCCAGTTAGTGAATTAGATGGGTTAGTTCTCCGTTAATAAAAGCTCATTGGAGGAAAATAGTTTGAAAGTTGAGACTGATGTAGGAAATTTCTTAAGTACGAATTATTGTCGACCAACAAGATAAAGTTTGAATTATTAAAATCCAGTTCTCCAATAAGAAAAAGTAAAGATATGATATGTTTGATTTGATTTAGTAGAGAAATGAAATGCATGTTCACTCAAAACCATAAAATGTAACATTTTGCACTCCCGTTTAACATATCAAGACCAAATCAATGATTTTTCTTATGTATCTATTAAAGATAGATGTAGAAAAGTGACAGGCTCGAAGTCGGCTCCGCTCGTACACAATCATTTTCAATTTTGTTATGTATCTATTAAAGATAAACTTAAAACAATTAATCTAATATTAGTTGTCAATGAAGACACATAAAATCATGTGAAATGCATTTTTTTTTTACGTGTTGAATTTTTGTTTTGTTTTCCCTTTACTTGATACCATAAGCAAACAAGAATAAAAAATACTAAAATGCCGCTCTTGTTTATATAAAACCCGAGTGGTATCTGGTCCCAACTATTGATTCTCGGTCGCGGTCAAGAAGGTTGAAGAGCACATCGTCCAACAACACAACATCATCTCAAGCCGCTTTGGATGTGCAGTCGCATATAAAATTTAAACAACATGAACGAAGTCGCCACCCGGTCTTTTCCCTAGTGAGATTAGCAGTCTGGATAGGGGAGCTAAACTCCTCAGTGGGGTTGTTAGCCGGGACGGAGCCTATATCAGCTCTTTGGCTATGAAAAGAGCTTTACGCGTGGTTGAACTGATGGGGGTGTCTGTCGAAGTTAAGGGACCCCGAAAGCAAGCTTCTCCTTTTACGCTCGTGTATGGGGGTGTCTAAATTAGCGTTCGGCCTTCGTACATGTAAACCAGACTTTATCGAAGAGACCGTGTCCATCTTCCATATGGGTCTCCAAGGGACAATTGAAAACATTGATGTCTGTGGGGGGCTGCACTTCGGGGACTCCTAGTTGAGGGTAGCATCTTTACCCATGCGGTACGGGGGCTAGGGCTTTCCTCAGCAGAGGACGAGATCTACCCTACTTGATCGGTATTTGTGAAAACGTTTTTATATCCGACTGATCCGAATGAAAAGAAGTTCAAGAAATTGCAAGAAGGGACACAAAAATATGTGAAACGTTCTTTTGGTGTTCTCAAAGGAAAATGGGGCATACTTAGGCGCCCTATGTGTGCTATGAATGTAGACATGCTTAGGAGTGTGACGTTTACGTTCATGATACTGCACAACATGATCTTAAAGGATGTGGGAAAAGCTTTCTCACCGGTTCATGGATCGAGATACGCATTTTTTACTTCGATTTGATCTTGCAGCTCAAGATCTTCCATACCTCGAGCAGCAAGAAGAGGAAGAGTTTCATTATATATCTATGTTTTTTTATTTCAATTTATTATTTGAATTATGTTTTCTTTATTTAATTGTATTAATTTGATTAATTTATTTTGTTATTTAAATAATATTTTTTACTTAGTTGTTTAAATTTAAAAAAAGTTCTAAGGTATTTATAATTAGTAGGTGTTACCAGTGTTTTGATACTTCTTGGCTGCTTGAGGCCAGCTAGAGTACTACCCTAGTTTCTAGGGTGCCCCTTCCAAATAACAATCACTTTATAACATAACAATAATAACCAAGAACATTTACATCTCATTCATAAAATTACAATAAAAATTACTATATTTTCTCTTTTTTTATTTAAATAATTTATCATTACATTTTCTCTCAGTGTCACCTACAACCACTTTCAAATAAAAAAAAAATGAAGGGAACAATGTCCCCCCAACATAACATTTTTTTCCTCCCCCAATCACGATCAGTATTCAAAATACAAACGATTCACTTACAAAGATTTAGTAAATAGTATATGAACACTCTGAGCAAACCATAACATATATATATATATATCCTTAAAAATAACTTATACGTTTTAATCTAATATATATATTTTTTTTAACGGAGAAGGAGATACTTTTATTTCACTCAATAACATAAGCGAATACAACGTAGATTTCCTAACCAGAGGTTAGAAAACCGAAATTAAAGAAAAAGTACCAAAGAGTGACTCTCGCCAATCAAATACAAAGACTATATTTTCCAACCGAAAAAAACTATGATCGCCAAATCGGAATCACTTAAGCTAAAAACTATAAGAGGATAAGCGCTTTTTTATCTTCGACAATGATCTTGGGCACAATTCAGACATCACAGACTCCACTTTTCAACTAATTAAATCCATATTGCCTAACTTTCAAATCGACTTCGATGTCACACACGGATAATACTATGCCAACCAACGCTGCTTCTAAGGATCTCCCACAATGTTTGCAGAATACAATACATCCGAGCATCAATATAGCATGAGACTGCACATGAAATCTAAGGAGTTATGTCTGCAATGCAAATCTGAAAAACGGCGTTTATGTCCAGCAAGAAACCAACAAAAGACCCTCATACAGCAGTGTTTTGTGCAATGAAAACAGGGGCGCAAATGTTATTAATCCACCATATTAATCTGCCATACTAAAACCTGCATCAGGAAAGATTTTCAGAACTGCGTCTTGCAACTTTACTTCAGCAGGTACTGAATGACTGTATCGGATTACATTTTTGACAACCTTCAACCACACTTGTAAAAATTCAGCTCCAAACCAACTTGAGACCTGTGTAAACCTCAGTACACTCCAGCAAACAGAACTAAAATTGTAACATCACGCATTTATCCCCAAGTGTGGAGTTAATCAAATCACCCACTATATATATACTTGTATGATGATATATATACATATGTATTCTCTTAATTATTTATTTAGTTATTTATTTATTTATATTTTATAATAATAATAATAATAATAATAATAACAATAAGTTAGTCTTTTTACAATAAAAAAAAAATCATACAAGGTCCAAGTCCAAACCATGTCTTTTTTTTGTGTGTTACTGAACCCAAGAGACGAGCCCACCAAACTGGCCCACATCAGGCCCGGCCCAACCCCCTTCTCCTCCTTCCCCTGGTACCTGTTAAAAAGAAAAGAAAAATTTTGCTGCGGGCCGGACTCGAACCCGAGTCAATCCCGAACACACACACGCGCCACACCATTTGAACCACTTATCAAGTTGTGATTTAAACTAGACATTAATTCTTTTATAAGCTTTTAAACCAACTGAACTTTTCTTTCCCTCTGCTGCTGTTCGACGCGCATGCAGCCAAGAAGACCAAATCCATTGATTGATCAATTAATCACACAAACATGGTAAGATTCGTGATTACCGGCCTGGAACGAGTCACACACACATCAATTATCCTTCAATTCATACCCATTTATACGTTTGGACGCGTCAACATTTAAAACAAAGTCAAACATGCCAATTCGAGCATCCAAGCCATTACACTATAAATTGAACCTTGCTGGACCTTCACAACTCGTCATTCACTCTTTCTCAACCTCTAATTTCTCACAAAAAAACCTCTGTTCTTGGATTATTGTTCGAGTTGACTTCGAAGCTTGACCAATCAATTCGTATACGATTAAGCTTTGTAAGTTTAATTTTTGTTATGGGTTTCTTTAATCGGCCTACACATAACATTTACCCTATGGTTAATTGGGTTGATGTTGTGTAAATCACTCGATTGCTAAATTAGGGCTCGTAGGCTTATAATTGGGGAAGAACACGTTTTCCCTGATATTATTTATTTTAAATAAACAGAAACCAAACACAACCACTGGTCTGGACCAGGTGGTTGTGTCTGGTGCCATCCATCTGAACCACGCGGGTTCGATACCCGGTTGTGGTAAACCTTTTCTTTAGTTTTGTTTTTAATCAAAACAAAAAAAGTTTAATTATATATATATTACTTATATTTTATAAATTCATTTTAAAATATTAAAACTCTTTTAATAATTTTACAAAAATTATTTTAAGTTAATCTATTGAAAAAGTTTAACTTACAATTTTTAGTTTTCAAAAATTCATTTATTTAATATATATAATAATTAAATCAAGTTTAATCTATTATATTTATAAAATTCTATTAAAATATCAAAACAATTTTATAAATTTCCACAAAAATTATTCTGAGTTTATATAACAGTAAACTTTTCTGAAATGATTTTTAATTCTGAAAAATCATTTATTTAATATTTTTAATCAATTTTTGTTAGTTTTAATCATAATTAAATCATAATAAATCCAATTTTTAGTATTTTTGCACCAAAATTTTATACAAATTATTTCTGATTATTTAGAACAGAAATATAAATTTTAAACTAATAATTCTTTAATTTTAAAGTTAAATTTTGACAAATTGTTATAAATAGAATTAATATTCTATTTTAAAGAAAATAATTTTATAAAAATTATTTTTATACTTTAAACTCATTATTGTGACCATCTTAAATTTAAATTTTATAAAAAGATTTTTGTCTATTTATTTACTAAATTTCTCTCAATTATCAAACATTTTTATTATTAATCAAACGAGCATTTATCCCTAATATGAGGCCCTAGAACATATACATTTGTAGATAGACTTAGACATATTTATTACCTTATTATAGGGTGATATTTGGCATTGTTGGGCAACACATATTCTATATCACGAGACTTAACATTTTAAGGTGAGTTTACATAGCCCCTTTTTCTGTTTTACATTTTGGGGTGAAACATGTTTAAACATTTTATACACTATCATTTACTCATTCTTACATTGTTGAAACTTGTGATTCAATTACACTATCATTTACTCATTCTATCATTTGACTGTAACAAAAAGACACAGTACAATCATTAACATTGATCAAGCCGCCTATTTAGATTATAGCGCTATAGGTCTGACAAACCCATCCCCCCGCATAAATTCTGGGATGATCGAAAACAGTAACAACATTAGACTAACTTGCGAGTTAGGCCTCAGTCGACACAAGGTTTGGTTGTACAAAGACGCATTGTTACATGTCGGGATCATACTCTATCATCATACAACTGTGATTGTTGTACAAACTATTGTTATCAATTATATTAAAAAACCTATGTATTCTCACCAACTTTTGTTGACCCAAAAATATTTTCAACTTAACATGTTTCAGGTTCTACTTGCTTGAAGAATTGAGTTATTGCTTGAAGATGTGTACATAGTATTATTCATTTTGATGTACGAAATTTTGTAGAACAATTGTATGTAATTTATTTAAATCAATTAATGAAATTTATTATTCACCATGAGCTACTGAACAATCATCCATACATCACATCCCGATGTTTCCGCCATCGGTTGGGGTGTTACAAATTGGTATCAGAGCCATGGTTATAGGGAATTAGGTTATTAGAAAAATAATCTAGTCTATAACCATAGGATATAACCAGTATTTGCTCCTTTACTTGCTAATCTCTATCTCCCTCCTACTTCCTACTTTCATCCTTACAAGAAGGTTGCTCTCCATCATTGAATCTACTCTTAGACTAATAGGACAAAATCCTCAGGCTTAGCCTGAACCACCTTGAGATCTCGTCAAAGTTCTAGATTTTAATAACGAACACGTGCAATCTGGAAGGGTGAACGCCTGTATTCTGAGTCTTCTGTCTAGGCTGGCATTGCGCATATATCCCAATCAGACGAGGGACCCGGATGCCTACCTGGGAATTCTCGGGATGAGTGTTCACTTATAGGCTAAAGCATGTCTTCATATGTTATTAGAATTTAGAATCTTTGATAAGTTAACGTTTTCGTTTATTCGTTTTAATAAATGAATAAATGATTACATTCCTTATATAACCTCATTCATTTCATTGTGTCTCTTACAGATCATGCCTCCACGTCGCAGCACTCGCAATAGCAATGGTGAGAACCACGATGAAGGTGGCGACAACCATAACCATAACCACGGTCCTAACCACAACAACAATGGTGTCGATGCCCAATTGGCTGCGATCATTTCTCAACAAATGGCGCAGCAAATCGCGACTCTGGTTCCCAATTTACTAGCTCAAGTCATCCAGATGAACGGCAACGGTAACGGTAACGGTAACGGCAACGGGAACGGTAACGGCAACGGGAATGGAAATGGAAACCACAACGGAAACGGGAATGGTCTCCCAGCCTGTACCCTTAAGCACTTTAATTCCTGTAATCCCCCAAAGTTTAGTGGTAAAGAAGGAGCTACAGGACTCCTACAATGGTTTGAGGGTATTGAGAATACCTTCATCAACAGTGAATGCCCCGACAACTTTAAAGTTCGTTACGCCATGAGTGTTCTCCACAAACGAGCACTCACTTGGTGGAATGAAGAAAAGCGCACCCGTGGAGCTGAAGTTGCACTTACTATGACGTGGAATCAAGTCAAGAAGATAATGAAAGATGAATTTTGCCCACGTAATGAGGTCAAGAAATTAGAGGACGAGTTCCACACCCTTGCTCAGGATAGTGGGGAAAACCTTGCTTATAATACCCGCTTCCATGAGCTCAGTCTGTTATTGCCTCATAAGGTCACTCCGCTACCTGTAGCCATCGAGAAGTATATTGGTGGTTTGCCCATGCAAATTCAGGACACGGTATGGGGAAGGAACCATGCTACCCTTGAAGAGGCCAAGCGTCTAGCAGCTACCTTAACTGATAATCACGTAAAGAACGGGACCTTAGTTCGGAAAGGCAATAAAGCAAGTATTGTAGCCGCGGTAACTACTGAAAACCAGAAGCGTAAGGCCAGGGATCCTGATGTCAACCTCACCACCCAAGCTTCTAACAAGAAACCCTATATAGGAAACTATCCATTGTGTAACACATGCAACCGACATCATCCCAGTGCTTCAGCGTGCCGCTTGTGCACCAATTGTGGAAAGTATGGCCACCTGGCCAACACGTGTCGTGAGACCCCAAACCCTAATGCCAATCAACCCACCAACCCTGCTCAGGCTACTAATCCTAATCGATACAACTATGGTCAATGCTATGAATGTGGAGACCCAAATCACTTCCGTAACCGATGCCCTAAACTGAACAGAGATCAAGACCCTCCAGCTACCTAACAGCAAGTCTCACCATTTGACTATTGGTTGCTTTTATTCTATGTATTGACTCTATTTGAGTAATAAATTCTAGTATTGAATTTTTTTTTTCTAAGAGTTGTTTGCATGGTATAATCACAATGCATGTTTGGTTGAATATAAACTAATTATCTAAACTCATACTGTGCTTGTTATACTTATAAACTTGCTTGTATAAACATGTTATCAATTTGCAATCTATGTGTGTTATAAATGTCATCATGCCTTTTCAACAGTCGGGAGAGGCCCTACAACCTGCTCCACGACTGGTGGAGGCTATCAATGTAACGCCCAGCGTTTCTCGAATAATATAATAATATTTTATTCATAAGACGATGCGTTAATTCATTAACAATAATATCTCATAAAAAAAAAATAATACATTCTTAATCCAGTAATAAATTTAAATTATTTAAATTCGCCATATAACGCGTCGTAAGTAATAACACACTAGTAAACCGACACTTATTTTTGAAAATTTTAAATGCGACTAAAAATATAAATATATAGTCCAAATGCTAGTTTTAATTCACCATACAGTTATATAACTTATGAAATAATTATGTTATTGATAACGGGCCCAGTTCATAAACGAGACCCGGGCCGGTACGAGTTAGTATACGTGATGCCTTCCACTTAACCTACCCAAGACCCTACCTATTTAAAGCCCACTAACTCTTCTTCTTCTTCATCTCAACACATAAACCCTAGCCCCCCCCCCCCCCCCCTATCTTCTTCTTCACCATTACTTAAGTCTTCCCTCTAAACCAACAAATACCTCACCCCTTTCTTTTTCTTTCCCCAAGATAAACACACACACACTCAGATCAGAAGGAAACAATAGAGAGTGAAGCGAAGAGATAGAGAGAGAAGCGAAGAGAGAGAGAAAGAAGCGAAGAGAGAGAGAGAGAGAGAAGCGAAGAGAGAGAAAGAAGTTGAAAAGAGGATAGACGCAGAGGGAGGAGGAGGAATCAACCACCATAGCTCAGCGGTGGAGCAAGGCGGAGACGCGGTGGCGGTGATGCCTTCATCGCCGGGTCATCATCAAACAGAGGTAAAACCCAACCCATCTCTTGTTCTTATAATAATCTGATAAAGTGGTGGTGATGGGTGACAGTGGTTGTGGTAGTTACGGTGGTGGTTGGTGTCGTACAACGATTACAGAGAAGGTGATTGGTGATGTGATTAGGGATAATAGCAAATTAGGGAGATGAAGCTTGGCTCATAATCAGACCTGGTCAAGTTTGGGGAAGATGTAAACAACTTGGTCAAAATGAATATTAGGAGTGTGTGGAAGATGAAGAGTCAAGGGTGGGACTGTTTGGATTTGAGTCAACGCCAGAAAAGGTCGGGTCAAACAGCGGTCAATCGTAGTCAACAGTCAAAGCTGGTCAACGCAAGTCAACTTCAGTCAAGTTCGGTTATGGTCAAACCCGGTCAAAACGATCAGATCTGTCGACGCTCGGTTCACGAGCTTATTAATGGAAGGTATAAACGCGCGCCACGATCTTAGTTATTCTCATTTTATTTTTATTATTTTTTTTCATACATATTGTAATTAAATATTTATTCTAAAATCTAAACGAACCAAACCGAGTGGTAACAAGAACTATTTATTTGTTTGGTTTGCTTGACGAATAGAATAACGACTAGCTTATGATAATACATATTGTTATTAGAATGGTTAAATGGCGAACTATAACTGTATGTATCACTTAACAAACGTATAACCACTCGTTCATTATAATTATAGCTTTGATAACTCGAACCACTTGTTTTAATATAAAGACTTGATTAACTTTAGTTGAACTATATTGGGCGATTAATTTTTGGGATAAAAATAGACGACTTGTGTTGTCTGGTTTCTTACAAAAACAGAGGAAACTCTGCCCAAATTTTATAAAAAATATAAGAAACTAATCGGCCTCCCAAGTTTATAATTACGTGAAGATGAGATTATGTTTTTACAACTAAACTCTAACTTTCAAATCTTACGTCGTCGAAAATAGAAAAATTTGTATTTATTAACAAGTATGTATAATACGATCCAATCTGCGAAACGAGTCAACTTGTGAGTTGAGCCACCCAAATATTATTTTCTTTAGCAAAAATATGTCTTTACCAATAACATCAAATCGTGACCTTGAATGAGATATTAAAGCAATTATTTCAAACAACTATACATACGCTTATATTTTCAAGAAATCCAAACCAAATTACTAACGGTTCGTTAAGTCATACACACTTTAAGACGCGCATTCATTCAATGCGAGTCTAGGTAGTTGAATAAACTATCTATACAATCAATAAATGAAACAAGCGTATTTGCATTAGAATTTAAGGCATCGTTTGTTTGTAATAGGATACAAGAGTTCAATTAATTCAAGTTCAGACTTTTTGCTACTTGCAAATACTTACACAGTGAATTTCAGGTGAGTTTTACATAGCCCCTTTTATTTATCACCATTTTTGGGGTGAAACATGTTATAACATTATCATTGCAATTCAATCATCAATGTGTCTATGTGTTTTCTATGTTGCATTATGTCTTGAGCATGATTAGAGTAAGCACCATTCTAGCATAATCATTAACTCCGTACAAGCCGACGGTATACATTGATAGATCTATTGGACTGACAATCCCACCCGGATACGTGCCTCCTACAAAGGTTACGTGGGTGTTTGTTATCGCATAACATATTCAATTGGACCATGAGCGTATGGTATGTATCATTTTATAACAGTCATCAGGGTTGATTATGCACTCGATTTATTTCTAGTATGTTCTCACATATGGGCTAGATTGACATGACACATGAATTGCACAACATTTTTATTCATTTTATTATCAAAAACCTATGTAATTCTCACCAACTTTTGTTGATCCAAAATATTTTCAAACTTAACATGTTTCAGGTTATAACATGCTCAAAGATTAGAGTTAATGCTTGAAGATGCGTAGCTTGTATTTTTCATTATGATGTACAAATTCTTAGAACAGTTATATGTAATTTATTTAAATCATTTATTGAAACTTATTATTTACCATGAGCTACTGAACAATCATCAATACGTGACATCCCGATGTTTCCGCCATCGGTTGGGGTGTTACAATCAAACCTACTCAACGATTGGTAGAGGTCATTATGCCATTTCAACAGTCGGGAGAGGCCCTACAACCTACTCCACGACTGGTGGAGGCTATCGAACCTGCTCAACAATCGGTGGAGTCATAGAAGGACACAAAACCCTAATGTAAGGTAAATTGGTGATTGCGGTCCGGAACGTAATCATGAATTTACAGGTACATTAAGGTAGTGTGAAATTCTACCAAGGTTATAAACTCTAGTTGTCTGGTAGTTCATCAACCCACACAAAACACGAGACAGTTTTTATGTCATGCTATAACCCAATTCACGACTACTTTCATTTTTACCCAATCACCCTCAACCCTGTGTTTTCAATAAACTTCGGGACGAAGTTTCTAAAAGTAGGGGAGACTGTAACATCGCGCATTTATCCCCAAGTGTGGAGTTAATCAAATCACCCACTATATATATACTTGTATGATGATATATATACATATGTATTCTTTTAATTATTTATTTATTTATTTATTTATTTATATTTTATAATAATAATAATAATAATAATAATAATAACAATAAGTTAGTCTTTTTACAAAAAAAAAAAATCATACAAGGTCCAAGTCCAAACCATGTCTTTTTTTTGTGTGTTACTGAACCCAAGAGAAGAGCCCACCAAATTGGCCCACATCAGGCCCGACCCAACCCCCTTCTCCTCCTTCCCCTGGTACCTGTTAAAAAGAAAAGAAAAATTTTGCTGCGGGCCGGACTCGAACCCGAGTCAATCCCGAACACACACACGCGCCACACCATTTGAACCACTTATCAAGTTGTGATTTAAACTAGACATTAATTCTTTTATAAGCTTTTAAACCAACTGAACTTTTCTTTCCCTCTGCTGCTGTTCGACGCGCATGCAGCCAAGAAGACCAAATCCATTGATTGATCAATTAATCACACAAACATGGTAAGATTCGTGATTACCGGCCTGGAACGAGTCACACACACATCAATTATCCTTCAATTCATACCCATTTATACGTTTTGACGCGTCAACATTTAAAACAAAGTCAAACATGCCAATTCGAGCATCCAAGCCATTACACTATAAATTGAACCTTGCTGGACCTTCACAACTCGCCATTCACTCTTTCTCAACCTCTAATTTCTCACAAAAAAACCTCTGTTCTTGGATTATTGTTCGAGTTGACTTCGAAGCTTGACCAATCAATTCGTATACGATTAAGCTTTGTAAGTTTAATTTTTGTTATGGGTTTCTTTAATCGGCCTACACACAACATTTACCCTATGGTTAATTGGGTTGATGTTGTGTAAATCGCTAGATTGCTAAATTAGGGCTCGTAGGCTTATAATTGGGGAAGAACACGTTTTCCCTGATATTATTTATTTTAAATAAACAGAAACCAAACACAACCACTGGTCTAGACCAGGTGGTTGTGTCTGGTGCCATCCATCTGAACCACGCGGGTTCGATACCCGGTTGTGGCAAACCTTTTCTTTAGTTTTGTTTTTAATCAAATCAAACAAAGTTTAATTATATATATATTACTTATATTTTATAAATTCATTTTAAAATATTAAAACTCTTTTAATAATTTTACAAAAATTATTTTAAGTTAATCTATTGAAAAAGTTTAACTTACAATTTTTAGTTTTCAAAAATTCATTTATTTAATATATATAATAATTAAATCAAGTTTATTCTATTATATTTATAAAATTCTATTAAAATATCAAAACAATTTTATAAATTTCCACAAAAATTATTCTGAGTTTATATAACAGTAAACTTTTCTGAAATGATTTTTAATTCTGAAAAATCATTTATTTAATATTTTTAATCAATTTTTGTTAGTTTTAATCATAATTAAATCATAATAAATCCAATTTTTAGTATTTTTGCACCAAAATTTTATACAAATTATTTCTGATTATTTAGAACAGAAATATAAATTTTAAACTAATAATTCTTTAATTTTAATATTTTTAAATATTAAAGTTAAATTTTGACAAATTGTTATAAATAGAATTAATATTCTATTTTAAAGAAAATAATTTTATAAAAATTATTTTTATACTTTAAACTCATTATTGTGACCATCTTAAATTTAAATTTTATAAAAAGATTTTTGTCTATTTATTTACTAAATTTCTCTCAATTATCAAACATTTTTATTATTAATCAAACGATCATTTATCCCTAATATGAGGCCCTAGAACATATACATTTGTAGATAGACTTAGACATATTTATTACCTTATTATAGGGTGATATTTGGCATTGTTGGGCAACACATATTCTATATCACGAGACTTAACATTTTAAGGTGAGTTTACATAGCCCCTTTTTCTGTTTTACATTTTGGGGTGAAACATGTTTAAACATTTTATACACTATCATTTACTCATTCTTACATTGTTGAAACTTGTGATTCAATTACACTATCATTTACTCATTCTATCATTTGACTGTAACAAAAAGACACAGTACAATCATTAACATTGATCAAGCCGCCTGTTTAGATTATAGCGCTATAGGTCTGACAAACCCATCCCCCCCGCATAAATTCAGGGATGATCGAAAACAGTAACAACATTAGACTAACTTGCGAGTTAGGCCTCAGTCGACACAAGGTTTGGTTGTACAAAGACGCATTGTTACATGTCGGGATCATACTCTATCATCATACAACTGTGATTGTTGTAGAAACTATTGTTATCAATTATATTCAAAAACCTGTGTATTCTCACCAACTTTTGTTGACCCAAAAATATTTTCAACTTAACATGTTTCAGGTTCAACTTGCTTGAAGAATTGAGTTATTGCTTGAAGATGTGTACATATTATTATTCATTTTGATGTACGAAATTTTGTAGAACAATTGTATGTAATTTATTTAAATCAATTAATGAAATTTATTATTCACCATGAGCTACTGAACAATCATCAATACGTGACATCCCGATGTTTCCGCCATCGGTTGGGGTGTTACAAAAATAACCAATCACAAGTATTCCACAGTAGACCCAATCCCCCAAGAAAGAAACCAAATGAGAAACTCACACCACGAAGCGAAGATAACACGAAAAGATTTATGTAGCCGGGGAGGGTAGCACCAAAAACACACATTATAACCCGTTTACACCTCTTTAACAACTCACGCCAAAACGCACACTTGGCGCTACCCTACCCCCCAGCTAACATAACCACCAAGAGACGCACCCACGCCAATAATTATACTGAACACATAAGATTGTAATGCCCTAACTGAGTCCACCCCAAGTCATAATTCAACAGTTTCCAATGCTGCAGTAAAGAGGTCCTCCCAAGAAAAGAATTAAGACACACACCAATATAATAAAATGACACGAATAGAATATGCATAGCCAGGGATAATAGCGCCATTCACAAATTTGACCCGTTAGCCCACAAGAACACACACCAAGACGCACACATGGCGCTATCCCTTCCCACCCCGCCTGGCTAACATATCACCAAAAACACACGCACGCCGAGGACGCTTATATACACAACACAAGGTACACCACCCATTACTTTTGATATTATAGGCCTGTCCCCAAACTGAGAATACAGTTGCTAAACCAGTCTTGAATCGATGGCGTCTCCATTTTTTATCTATACTTCATCCATAAGTAAGTAGCATCCTTAATCTCCTCCACGATTTTTGAGTAGGATAGCGCTTTGCCTTGGAACACTCTCGCATTTCGGTGCAGCCAGATTTTCCAGATAGTCGCTATAAGACCAAGGGGTGTGGTTCGGGGAAGGGGGTCGGGGAGCTGATGTGGCCCTCGTCCCCGACGGGGAACACCACCCCCCCCCCTCTATGATTTCGGTGCCATCGGTGCTCTGCCCCCGTCTTCCCCGATCTGTTTTTTATTATTAAAATATTGTGTGTGTGTGTGAAAAGGAGAAAGAAAATGAGGTGGCCTTGGGGAAGCTATGGGGGGTCGGTGACCACACCCCATAGCCTAATAATTGCGAGGGCTGCCTTCCTTTGTTTTTTCGACGCCTTCAGTTTTAATCTAATATTAGTTGTCACATTTAACACATAAAATCATGTTAAATGCATTCTCTTTTATTAGAATTAATCTATTTTTTCAAACTTTTTTGTTTTTTACCCCTTCACTTGATTCCATGAGCAAACCAATAGATACAATGCAATGCCCCCCTTGTTTTTATAAAACCATCTTCACATTCTCTCCCTCACTCTCCAACTCCTCTCTCTCGTTTGACCACAAGTCAAATCATTGTTAACTCACACAATCTCTTACTCAAAACACTTTCAGATCTCTCTTTCATAAAGCATGGCCATTGTCCATTAAGCTAGCTCTTTCCTGTTTTCTTCTACTAACATACCAATTAACTTATACAAACAAACAAAGCTATATATTTTCAAACATTAATGGCGGACACAACAGAAACATCAAAGGCTGATAAGAAGAAGGAACAAACTCTTCCATTCTACCAACTCTTCTCATTCGCCGACAAATTTGATTACCTTCTCATGATCCTCGGTAGCATCGGTGCCATTATTCATGGCTCTTCCATGCCCTTCTTCTTCCTGTTGTTTGGTCAGATGGTTAATGGGTTTGGTAAAAACCAATCTGATTTAAACACTATGGCTAATGAAGTCTCCAAGGTTAATTATTTTCATCATTATTATTATTTTTATAATTTTTCTACACCACTTTACTACTTACAATACCACGTAGTAATACTAAATATCATCTAAACTAAACTTTCATAATATTCATATAGTGTAAATATAAATATAAATATAAAGGATTTAGATCTGAGTATTTTTCTTTTTATGCAACTTAATGCAGTATGCTTTGTATTTCGTGTACCTTGGATTGGTGGTGTGTGTCTCGTCGTACGCAGGTGAGAAGCTAAACTCGATCCGTTATTCTCTCTCACTTCTTTTTTTTTCTCTCTCTCTCTCTCTCTCTCTATGTATATTTATATTTATTTATATTTATAGAACAAAAGCCATGTTTTAGTAAATAGATTAAAAATTAATACGTAGACATTATTTTTTAGACTTAGTCATTAACTCATTATGTTTTGGATTGTATAAGCTAAAATAACACTAACATAAGAGTTTAAAAACACAAAATAATTTATTTTAGGCTTAAAAACTTAAAACATAATGTTAGAAACATATATTTTAAATTATTGTGTTTTAGCTATGTTTTAAAATCCAAGGCTATAATACATAATATTGTGTTTTAAATTAATGTGTTTGGTATTTTTCTAACAAAAACAATCCAAAACATTATACCTAAATCCAAAACATAATGCCTACATTTCAATTCTTAAACCTTCTCACACTTATTTGCCCTTTACCTATATTTATATTTATATTTGTTTGACTACAAGTGAAGTGTCGTTTAATAAAATTATTATTGGTTTTATGGATTATTATTTGGAAATACTTATTTTAGCCAGTTCACCAAAGGATCAGGTGCACGTGGTATTCTTTCTATCCTTTGTCGTTTTCGTCACGCACTTGTGAAAATGTCGAATACATTTTTTTATGTTCACACACACCTTCGTTTCCTATCACTTTCATAATTTCATAGATTTTGTATATGTAAATTGAAATTAAATAAAATTGTCACATGTGACATGACACGATAAGATTGAGGGTTTAAATCCTATAAGGTGCTGGTAGTTTGTTAGTTGCAGCTAAAAGAATAAATTAAATTAAGTATGAGTAAGAGTGAATTGGTTAATTGATTTTGTTAAAAGTTATTTGTTTCGAATTGAAAATGATTAGAGATCGGATGTTGGATGTATACGGGAGAAAGACAAGTGAGCACGTTGCGAAAGAGGTACTTAGAAGCGGTATTGAAACAAGACGTCGGGTTTTATGATACGGATGCGCGGACGGGTGATATTGTTTTTAGTATCTCGACCGATACACTACTTGTACAAGATGCCATTAGTGAGAAGGTAATATTTCTGATTTTGGCTATAAAATGTTGGAAGAATAATTGTTTCTTGTTGGGTGTTTTTTTTTCTATTAATGGGCCGGGACGTGGGGTCCACTAGAGAATGGGATTTGACTAGCGTAAGTTAGCATAGTAAAGCTAACCTGCGCCGGGCATATTTCTTTCATGTTTTATGGTCTACTTCTATAAGAATATTGTCTATTGGTAAAGAAAAAGCATTTTATGGTGTCTAATTAGGTATCATTTTGTGGCGCACGTTAGCATTTATAGTTTAACCTGCGTAGGGCAAGCTCTGAAAATTAAGGTGTCCGGGTCGAGCTGTAAAAATTGTGCCTCTTAGCCTTAGCTTTAGGCTATAATGAAATAAATAATGTAAACTATTTTTTTAAGCTACGATTAAAGTAATATCAAATTGATGAATCAAATTTTATATCACACTTAGGTTGTAGTCTAACGGTAGAGAGAACAAACCCTTTTAGGGGAGGTTGAGAGTTCAAATCCCACAAGGTATGAAAATATAAATAGGTGAAAGTTTGAAAATTAAAAAAAAAAACTGTTTCATAACAAAAATAAAAGTTAAAAAGGAAGTCTAAACCAACCAGTAAAAAACAAAAACAACTAAGTATGAGCTATCTTCATTTCATCTTTTTCATCCTCTCTAGTCCTACACTCATTAATAAACCTATAATTTTTTTTTCTCAAACCATTTTATTTTCTTCTTTAATTCTTAGATCTCTCAACATTTCTTTACTTTATGTTTTATATAAACTACCATTCAATTTGATTAACAATTTCGGGCCTTAAACATACAAAACTCCCTCAAAATAAGGACATCAGTGTTAAGAAAACTTGGATTGCGGGATTTAATTTTTTTCTCAAACCATTTTATTTTCTTCTTTAATTCTTAGATCTCTCAACATTTCTTTACTTTCTGTTTTATATAAACTACCATTCAATTTGATTAACAATTTTGGGCCTTAAACATACAAAACTCCCTCAAATTAAGGACATCAGTGTTAAGAAAACTTGGATTGCGGGATTTTAAAAAAAAAATGTTGTTTTGGAATGAGTTTTTACAAGCATTGTGTAACGTCACATTTCAAACATCCTTATAAGACTATATGGTGTGGGTTGGGTTTTCCCCCAACTCCCCCAATGCCACATCAGCGCCACATCATTTCCCCCATTTCCTCCCCCAAAGTTTGGAAATGGTATTCCCCCAATCCCCCTTCATTTTTTTATACTATAAAGTTTGATTAAAAAAAATAAAAAAAAAACCTTAGCCAATCACAACACTCGGGAAGAAGGGGGAATTTTCCCCTAACTCACCGAAAAATTTACAGGGGGGGCGGTGTTCCCGATCGGGGCACTTGCCAACTCACCTCCCCGTTGCTTTTCCCCGTGGGCACACCAAATAGCCTAAAAAGAGACCCATGCATTTTTTGTGTAACGTTACCTTCTTTTTAAAACTACTGTGGGTTTTAATATAATATAAAAATAATTAAAATAATAATGTAATGTTGTTTGTCCAAAATGGGTTTGGAATTAGGGCGTTGTAATGTAGATAGATGCATGTTTAACTTTGATTGTGATTTACCATATATGTCCATTAGGTGGGAAACTTCATCCATTATCTATCAACATTTTTGGCTGGATTGGTGGTTGGTTTTGTGTCAGCATGGAAGCTAGCTCTTCTGAGCGTTGCGGTTATTCCAGGAATCGCCTTTGCAGGCGGCTTATACGCATACACTCTCACAGGCCTCACTTCAAAGACCCGCCAATCCTATGCCAATGCTGGCATCATTGCCGAACAAGTAACAATATCTACATGCCGTAACAATATTATGTTTCATCAGCTAGTCATTTTTTCTTTACTTTTAAATATTTACTAGGCTATCGCGCAAGTGAGAACGGTGTACTCATACGTGGGCGAGACAAAGGCGCTAGACTCGTATTCAGATGCAATACAGCACACGCTTAAGCTCGGGTACAAAGCCGGTATGGCAAAGGGTTTGGGACTTGGATCTACTTATGGAATTGCATGCATGTCATGGGCACTTGTGTTTTGGTATGCTGGTGTGTTTATCAGGAATGGACAAACAGATGGTGGAAAAGCCTTTACTGCTATTTTCTCTGCCATTGTCGGTGGCATGTAAGATTATTATTGTTATTATTATTATTTAGCAGTACAAACCATGCACAAAGGGTAGCTTGTGGCCCGTTTACCTGCGTGTTACTACTTGTATTTGGCTATTTTTGAATGAAATAATAATAATGTTATACATTAAAGTACGTCTAATAAAAACAAGTGAATAATATATAACAGGAGTTTGGGTCAGTCTTTTTCAAATCTTGGAGCATTTAGTAAAGGCAAAGCTGCAGGATATAAGTTGATGGAAATTATTAAGCAAAAACCAAGTATAGTTGAAGATTCTACAGATGGCAAGTGTTTAGAAGATGTCAATGGTAATATTGAGTTCAAGGATGTATCTTTCAGCTACCCTTCAAGGCCAGATGTCTTTATCTTTAGAGATTTCTCCATTTTTTTCCCTGCTGGAAAGACGCTTGCTGTTGTTGGTGGTAGCGGCTCTGGTAAAAGCACGGTTGTCTCACTGATCGAAAGGTTTTACGACCCTAATCAAGGTAGATTATTATTATTATGTTGTTGAAAAATCATTTGTATTTAGTATAGTTTGTTGTTATGTTTATGCAGGACAAATATTGCTAGACAATGTGGACATAAAGACGCTGCAACTAAAATGGTTGCGCGATCAAATAGGTTTAGTGAACCAAGAGCCTGCACTCTTCGCCACGACGATACTTGAAAACATACTTTATGGAAAAGCAGACGCAACTACAGCTGAAGTGGAAGCTGCAGCCTCTGCTGCCAATGCTCACAACTTCATTACTTTGCTTCCTAATGGATACAACACTCAAGTGGGCGAGCGCGGGGTTCAGCTATCTGGTGGACAAAAACAAAGAATCGCAATCGCTAGAGCAATGTTGAAAAATCCAAAAATACTTGTCCTAGATGAGGCCACAAGCGCGCTTGATTCAGGTTCTGAAAGCATTGTTCAGGAGGCTCTTGATAGATTAATGGTTGGAAGGACAACCGTTGTGGTTGCGCATCGGTTATCTACCATAAGAAATGTTGATTCAATAGTGGTTATTCAACAAGGACAGATTGTTGAAACAGGAACACATGAACAACTTATTTCAAAACCACCGGGTGCCTACGCTTCGTTAATCAGGTTCCAAGAAATGGTGGGAAACCGAGACTTTTCAAACCCTTCAACTCATCGCAATCGTTCAACACGATTGAGCAATTCATTGTCGACAAAATCTCTTAGTCTCAGGTCTGGAAGCTTGAGAAATTTAAGTTATCAGTACAGCACAGGTGCAGACGGCCGTATAGAAATGATATCAAATGCCGAAACTGATAGAAAAAATCCAGCTCCAAGTGGTTATTTCTTCCGTCTTTTGAAAATGAATGCACCCGAATGGCCTTATTCGATAATGGGTGCTGTAGGTTCAATTCTGTCTGGATTCATTGGTCCAACTTTTGCCATTGTGATGAGCAATATGATTGAAGTTTTTTACTTCAATAACCCTGCGCGAATGGAGCGCAAGACCAAAGAGTATGTTTTCATTTATGTTGGAGCTGGAGTATACGCGGTTGTCGCGTATTTAATCCAGCATTACTTCTTTAGTATCATGGGAGAAAACCTCACTACAAGAGTAAGAAGAATGATGTTTTCAGGTATATATATAATAATATTATTAAATTAAATTTTTATCACTTAAAAATGATGCTTTGGTTATAGTTTATAAAAATTTTTAATCAGCGATTTTGAGGAACGAAGTCGGATGGTTCGACGAAGAGGAGCATAACTCTAGTCTAGTTGCAGCCCGTCTAGCGACAGACGCTGCAGATGTAAAATCAGCGATAGCTGAGCGGATATCGGTTATATTACAGAACATGACTTCTCTTCTGACTTCATTTGTGGTTGCATTCATTGTGGAATGGAGAGTCTCACTTCTCATCCTTGCCACTTTCCCTCTTCTTGTTCTGGCCCATTTTGCTCAGGTAAATATATATACTCTCACCAACACTTGCTATATTATATTATATTATTAATTAATGTTCCACTCCACTTGAAGGCTACGACTTGCGTCATAGCCCCTGGCCGCCGTTTGAGTTTTCAGTCGAACGGCCGTTTGACTTCGAGTTATGGGGTCACATAGATTAGTAGGGCCAGTGGCAGCGCAGCTCTTAAGGGGCGGCCGACCCCCCCGAATTTTCGCTCAGAAGTTCCGATTATATAGTATTCGTATAGAAAGTTTCGGGTACAAATAATATTCAATGTGGTAGATATCTAATATCTAGGATCCTGCCTGCATGTGCTTCTGGTTCTGGTTCTGTTTCATACTTTACCCAATTCTCTTACTTGAATAACACAAATTTCAACACACATATAACAAGACACTAGACAGTGATGGATGTGCAATCTCTATGGTCTTTCTTTTTAACAGTCAACTTTCACTCAATCCATCTGTAATGGGTTGTCAGAACCATGGCCCAACTTGCTTTGTTTTATTGTTTCATCATGCATATGCATAGGCATTCACACTCCATAAAAGACTGTGTTGTCATATTTTTTATTGTCTTTCAATGCCAGCCACAGTTCTCTATGACCCTACTGGATATCTGTGTCCTTTTGTCACATACCCATTTACTTCATGGCCCCATACATAAAATAGTAACTTTTAACAAAAGATTAAGGGTGGTTATGTCACATTCATTGTGTATTATCTTTTCAAAACAAGACACATGGGGATAATATTTGTGGATAGAGTTAAAATGGTTAGGATTCTATGCTTTTATTAGTTTAGTTTAGTTTCGTACCTGATTGTAAAATTGTGTTCATACACCTGGTTATGATCATGTTACATGAAACCCAATGTCGAAGCTTGAAAAAAATACTGGTTTGAGCCGAGACCCAAATTTTTTTCTATCAGTGATGGTCAGAAGATCAAATCGGTTAAAAAACTGACGTGGTTTCATTATTAACCTTCGTCAGTCAGTCAATGATGAAACCTGATGTTATGTTAGACTCGGTTAAAAAAACTGACGTAAAATATCAGATACTCAACTTCACTTGGACATGCATTTTATTTAGTAGCTTCAAGTTTGTAACAATTCAAACTATGGCAACTTAGATATTTTTGTGCAATAAATAGCAAGAGGAAACAAGAAATCAAACAAATCCAAATAATAATAATAATATTATGATCATTGTATGAACGAACTAACATGATCAAGTTTTTATTTTATTTTATTTTACAGCAACTTTCTCTTAAAGGTTTTGCTGGAGACACAGCAAAAGCACATGCAAAGACTAGCATGATTGCCGGAGAAGGGGTGAGCAATATCCGAACCGTTGCAGCCTTCAACGCCCAACACAAAATCCTCTCACTATTCTCCGATCAACTCCGTGTCCCCCAAAGCCAAAGCCTCCGCCGAAGTCAGTTTTCGGGCATGCTTTTTGGTATCTCCCAACTCGCGCTTTATGCATCCGAAGCGCTAATCCTATGGTATGGCGCGCATCTTGTTACTAAAGGCCTCTCAACCTTCTCAAAAGTCATCAAAGTGTTTATAGTATTAGTCATTACAGCAAACTCGGTAGCTGAGACCGTTAGCCTCGCCCCAGAGATCATCCGGGGCGGGGAAGCCATCGGGTCGGTATTCTCGATCCTCGATAGATCAACACGGATCGACCCGGATGACCAGGATGCCGAACCGGTTGAAACTATCCGGGGCGAGATTGAGCTCCGTAGGGTTGACTTTTCATACCCTTCTAGACCTGATGTGCCCGTATTCAAGGACTTTTGCCTTAGAATTCGGGCCGGCCAGAGCCAGGCTCTAGTGGGAGCCAGTGGCTCTGGTAAAAGCTCAGTGATCGCGTTAATCGAGAGATTCTATGACCCGACAGCCGGAAAGGTTATGATTGATGGGAAAGATATTCGACGGTTAAATCTAAAGTCTCTTCGGTCGAAAATCGGGTTAGTCCAACAAGAACCCGCACTCTTTGCTACAAGCATTATGGAAAATATTGCATACGGGAAAGACGGGGCGACAGAGGCCGAAATCATTGAAGCCGCAACCGCAGCAAATGTGCATACATTCGTTAGCGGGTTGCCCGACGGGTACAAAACTCCGGTCGGGGAACGAGGAGTTCAACTTTCGGGTGGACAAAAACAAAGAATCGCAATAGCGCGAGCGATTTTAAAAAATCCAACAATTTTGTTACTAGATGAAGCCACTAGCGCGCTAGACGCTGAATCCGAGTGCGTGCTTCAAGAAGCACTCGAAAGGTTGATGAGGGGTCGAACCACTGTTCTAGTGGCTCACCGTCTATCAACCATTCGAGGGGTTGATAGTATCGGTGTGGTCCAAGACGGCCGGATCGTGGAACATGGTAGCCATGGTGAGCTCGTAACCCGACCCGATGGGGCTTACTCTAGGCTGTTGCAACTACAAAATCATCGTATATGAATGAATATTATGATTAAAGGGTTTGATTGTTTAGTAGAAGCAAATAGTAAATTGTGCATGTTTTGGTCTCCAATCGTTAAAAGTCATATGTATGAGGTTATATTTCATTTGTTTGGTCGATTGGTTATTTGGTTCTATCTTAACATAACAATCCAACCCACCAACATATTTCCAATTCCAATGTTTGTTATGTTATATATTTAATATTTTATGACCAAAACCAATTGTTTCTACTTTCTAGAACTGTCAAAGTATATAAAACTTTGTATGTAGAACTATAAGGCTATGGTGTATGGTTGCTTCTTCCTTCTTTTGTTCACATCAACACCACGTTATTTCTCTCATCTCATCTCCCTTTTGAGGGAAATGGTTCCCCCTTCCTTTTTTATTATTTTCCATCATCATCAACGGTCATTTGTGCTTGGGGCGGGGGTGTTCCCTGACAGGAAGTGCTCACGTGGCACCCACAGCTCCCATCCCCGTCCTCCACACCCCTTGGTCTAATGAATCAGATTTTAAACATTAAAAATAACATTTTTATATTATTTATACAGTTATTCCGCTTATTTTGAATATTAAAAATAACATTTTTATATCATCGTATAAAATGATGTCCCTCCCCACAAGGTTGAGCATGGTGGACAATGTGTAGATTTAGGTACGGCGGCCCATGGGGGAGGGGGGGACAGGGAAGGTCTGCAGTCTGCCCACGGCCCACTCTTCTACGTGCCTAATTTTTTTTAAAGTTTCCTCTAAATACAAAACATATTATATCACCGGCAGTGGTATCCCAAAAGAGCGTTAAATGGGCATTTGGCGCCCTTATTCACATTGCCACACCGCCCCGTTGGGCATGAAATGGGCATTTTGGCTTTGGGCGTTAATTTTTTCATGGTGTGAATTTTGTTTGAAAACCCACTTTTCTTTTGAACCAATTACATCTCCTCACTTGGACTAAAGGGCGTTAATTTAACCCATCCATTACGTTTGATCTTACTAAACCTAAAACTTAAACTCAAATATGTTTTAAACCTGTTAACTTTTTAGGGCTGTATAAACAAATAAATTTAATCCTTATTTAACCCAACTAAATCAAATAATGTTTTAGGGCACATTTTTCTACTCACCTAGGCTCTCGAATTCTTAGAGATTACCAGACGACCAATGACTTAGCAGTAGATTAGGTTGATGTTTAACAAAACTATCTTTATTATTATTGTTTTTAAACATACAATTATATGTATACACTGTTCTTGAATCATCATTGTGATTTCAAATACTAATTATTGCCTTAACATTTAAAACACGGGTTATGAGATTCATACACCCCGTGACGTCACATTCTGAGGGTGTGACATCACATTCTGGGGTATGTGGCAGCCTCCTATTGGTATGTGATGTGGGTCAGGGTGTATGAATCCTAAATAGGGGGTGTATGAATCCTAATTACCTTAAAACACACAGGCTAAAACCTTAACCTTATAACCAGCTTGATCAGTCAAACCGATCCAATCAACCTAGGCTAGCCGGTTTCATTTCCAACTATTTCGAAGTTGAAGTTCTCAATGTGCATATATATTCTTTTTATCATAATCGATGGAATTGTTTAGATTCTTTTAACAGCTAATAGGTTTTTAGTGATGTAATAGATGTGAAAAGGTGGCAAGTGGTAATGGTCATAGACATCAAAAAACATGTGTTCATGATGACATTTTTCACATCACATGCGGCTTACAAGTGTTGTTTAGCTTTTTACACAAGCCTCCTTTTCTTTTAGGATGTGGGTCTTTTGATCTTACTTTCAGCGCTCAACTTTGCTTTTTGGGGGTTAAGACCCACATAAGCAATGGGGTGTTGATTAAGACCAATGAATTTTAAGGAATTCTTTTCAATAAGACATCTCATGTTATTCATGTCTTCAATTATTGCCTTATTGGGTTGTTTTAAAGTAAAAGAAGCAAGATATAAAGGAAAAGGCTAATTAAGATAACTAATATGTAATCAAGTTGAGTTCATGTTAATTGAGAACCTCACTTGTTACATGTTTTAAACAACAAAAAATTTTGATGGAATTATTTGATAAACCTAAACTCAATTGCAATGTTGCATTGAGTTGGGGTTACAAACATCTTCAAAATAGATTCATCAGGCCAAAGTAGTGTTTGTTTTACGAATAAAATAAAATTCAAATGGAATTGAAATATATATTTCATTTCTTATGTTGTTCATTTCAACAAAACAAGAAATTGTAATTAAACAATATAAAGAAGGGATCTACATTCCATTTTCATCTGGAATTCATTTCATTCTGTGAAACGAACAAACCTTAAGTGTTATTGGTTGATGCCCTTGTCTTGCTCAACTCACAAGGGCGAGAAACACCGCCCCATGGGGCGTGAAAGGCTCAAGCGTGAGTGAGGCTACGAATGTTAGTATGGAATGTGTGGATATGTGTGTGGACTCCATACGACAAACAATGTAATCCCCCGACCATGTGGTTAAAGGTGTGATTGCATAACAAGTACACATCTTCAACATCAGTTGTTAACCTCCTAAAAGATATATCTTTCTCCAGTTATTTTGTTTTTATGATTCTAAAATGTAGGCTTGATTTCTCACACTTGTGTATTAAGAATTTAAGATATGTTTCCTTTCATTAGTCAATTATTATTAGAGAGAGTTTTGATTGTATTATATACACCATAAAAACCGACCCATGAATAGTGTTATCATTGAAGTGTGAATGAATTACAATGAACATAAAATAGTACAATATATACTCTACTACATCAATGGCCTAAAATAAAGGATAATTGCTATAAATGAGGTACAAAGAATATCAATAGTTTATCTACAATCACACCCCCCAAGCGAGATGGTGGATGTCCGATGTGAAGCAAGTGGGGAAAGTGATTAAAATGAGGACTTGGAAGACTCTTCGTAAAAATATCAGCTACTTGGAGCTTGATTGGTACAAACTTGGTGAAGAGCTTCCCTACGGATACAAGTTCATGTATGAAGTGATAATCAAGATCAAATGTGTTTAGCCCGTTTGCGAGAAACAAAATTTTGTGTAAAAAATAAGGCACTGCGATTATCACACAATATAATAGGTTGATGAGGTGGTAAGGCATGTAGTTCTTGTAATATGTGAGTTATCCAGGCAATTTCAGTAGCATTGTTTTCCATGGCCCAATATTCGGTTTGCCAACTTGAGCGATAAATGGTAGGTTGCTTCTTTGCACTCCATGATATAAGATTCCCACCTAAGATTATAGAATAATCATAAGTTGAATTACGGGTTTCTAAACATCATGCCCACTCAGCATTAGAATAGCCAAAGAGAGAAACGTCTGTAGTGGAGACCATATGCTAATGTGCCTTTGAGGTACCAAAGAAAGTGTTTGGATTCTTGATAGTAATGATTAGTTGCAGCATGAAGAAACTAACTAACTTGATTAATAGCATAGGAATGTCGGGTCGTGTGATTGTAAGATATTGAATAGCTCCCACAATAGATTGATAGTGAGTAGTGTCAGAAAACAAGTCACATGGAGAAATAAAAGAAACATTTGTGCTTAAAGGTTTTCGAATTAGTCTGGCATCCAACATTTTTTTTCATGGGTTAGAATATTAATAACATATTTAGATAGATTTAAAAATAAACCATTTGAGTGTGTGTAACCTGAGCCCAAGAAATTAGTTGAGTTCTCCGAAATCCTTAATAGCAAATTCTTTGTTAAGATGACTAATGAAGGTGATGAGAGTATTGGTTTGGTTGCCAGTTAGGATGAAATCGTCAACGTAGACGAGAAGATGCATAATACATGTATCTTTTATTAATATAATAAAGATGGGTCATCACGACTGCATGTAAAACTGGTGTGAACAAGAAAGGTACTTAGATGATGAAAGTATGCTCTAGGTGCTTGTTTTAGCCCATATAGAGCTTTGTTTAATTTGCACACATGGTTTGGGTACTTAGGATCAACAAGCCCTAGAGGTTGTTCCATAAAGACACGTTCAGTTAGATGCCTATGTAAAAACACATTATTAACATCCTGTTGGTGAAGCTTTCATTGGTAGATGACAGCCAAGGCTAAGACTATACAGACTATAGTAGCTTTTATAATAAAAATAAATGTGTGAGTATAATCAGGTCCATTTATTTTTCGTAAACCCCTGACCTTCTAGAATGGATTTATACTGTTCAATTGTTCCATCTGAATGAAAATTGGTGCGGTAAAGCAATTTAGACTCCACAATATTATAATCTGGTGGACGAGGAACTAATGACCAGTTGTTATTTTTATTTACACCATTGTTTTCACGATGCATGGCAAGGACCCATTTATCATTGTTGGAGACAGTTTTATAACTTTTAGGATCAGTGGTAGAGAAAAAAAGGTTGATGGAGTGGTATAGTTTTAGTGTAAGACAAGTCGGCACAGTGACGTGGTTTAAAGATGTTGGCCTTGGAATGGGTAATCATGAGATGGTTTGGTAGGGCGATGGTGGTGGAGGTGAGTTGGAAACGGGGCTAGTGATAGGGGGTGGCGTGGCTGGTGATGTGGCGAAGGATAGGTGGGGTGAGGTTAATGAGGTACCTGGTAGGGGATTGGTGGAGTATCCAATGTATTGATTTATGCAGGTTGAATCTAGGTGGTGCGTGCACGTTTTTAGTTGGCGGGCCGGGAAGTGGGCTGAGGAGTCAGTATTGTTTGAGGGTGGGTATTATTAAGATAGGTAGATCACCAAAACAAATGGTGGATGGAGGGGTCAAGAGAGATATCGAATGGTGTTGGGGTGTTGATGATTTTTGGTTTTAGGGTGTAATTATCAAATAAGATGTCCAAAAATGTGACACCCGACATATTTGGTTTAAACATTTTAGTAACACCTAAGTCTACCTTAGCGGGAAACATTTATAAACGGACATAACTAGGTTAGTTGAGTCAAGTCAAGATAGGATTGTCCAGGGTTCAATGATCTGGAGGATCATTGGGAGTCGTTTTGGAAATACACTAGTACCGGGTCCTGTTGTTGGTGAAATTACATAAACTAATTAAGTGTATGTGTAGATTAATTATGGTATGGTGGATTATATGCAAAGATGTGTTTAAACGATATGTAGATAATCATCCATGCTTAAATATGTTAAACATAGACTAAGGTTGCATGCTCATATGTTAAGGTGCGTTAAAATGCGTTAAACACGACAAATTGGAAAACTAGAAAAACATAGGCCCTGGTTCGACCACATCGAGTGGGCGAACCTGGAAAATACTCTTGGTTCGACCCTTGCTGAAGGGGCGAACCTGGAAGGTAGAAATGAAGGAATTTCATTCGACCAGAACAAGGCACGTTCGACCCTGTGAAAGGGGCGAATGTGGACTAGTATAAATACCAAACTTTGTCATTTTTCACCATTTCACAAACCCTAACCGTCTCAAAACATTCTCAAACGATTTTAATCACTAAGGAAGGAGTTATTGCTCTTATTTTTCATAATCTAACCTATCAACAACATCTAATCAAGAATCCAAGGTGTGTTCTTAATTCTAAACCTTGTTTAAGTATTTTAATTCGTTTTTATCTAACCCTAAATGTCCAGATCTGTTCTAAGGCTGTTTTTGTTAATAAAAACCTTTTAAACATCTTTCTAAACCTAAACCCTATCATTAAACATAGGTTCTTATATCAATAAACATATGTTAATTGTGTGTTATGTAATACTATGTGTTGTTTAATGATTTGCTGCTGTGCTAATGCTAGAAACATGATCTAGGGCTACTATTGATGATAGTTTAGGTTTATTGGAGGTTATAATTAGATAGATGATGATATCAAGTCTAATTTGGAGATTTTATTGAAGCTAGGGCTTGTGCATGCTAGTATTATCAATAGAACTATTGGGGGTTTTCGATTACATGATAAACTGAGTATTTTAAGATGATTATGGATTGATTTCGAAAAGTTTCCAAATTGGGTAAAGATTACATGCATGATGTGACACTTCCATAATCTTTGCCATTTTGGGAAAAGGGCTAAAACGAATAGGTTTTGGGGCAAAATTGGTGGGGTTTTGTAGGGATAAGTTATTCATGCTTAACTGCAGTGTCTGATAATGTTTCGGGATGTTTTCGGATGTTTTTGAAGCGTTTTTGGAAAAAGTAATCTGTTAGGGTCGAACGTGGGTACATTCGACCGGTCGAGTGGTCGAATGTGGAATCCCAGGGTCGAACCTGGACAGTTTGGTCGAATCTGTTTAAAAACGGTCGAAGGTGGCTTTCAAACGGTCGAAGGTGGCTTGAAAAGGGGCGAAGGTGGAATTATTTTCCTGGTTCGACCCTATTGATTCAAAAATGAGATTTTTTTATACAAACTAAGTGTTTTATGCTTGAACCTTGTGTGTAATCTATGTGTACTTGTTTAATTAGGGTAATGAGTCACCAACGGGATATCGGGTCGGTATAGTGTGTCGGTTGAACACTTAAACACGTTTTAAAACATACTTGGTCACGATCTGGACAATTGGGGACTAGATAACCTTATGGTTATTAGTCGGAACACTTATGTGAAAATTTTGATAGATCTCCGGTAGTGGGATTATCAAGGGCTTGGCTTTCTATTATTTACTGAAGAACGCAACCTAAGGTGAGTTCACCGCCCCACTTTTACAGCTTTAACTTTTGGGGGGAGAAAACATGCGCTAAACTATTTTGGTAACATATGTCATACTATGGTTTTAACTTTGTATTGCTATACGATCTTTTAAAGTCCCGGGGAAAACCATGAATGTGCGGGGATGCACAACGGGGGAAATGTGGATAGATCTATTGGGCGTGACCTGCCCCACTCGTCGGCTTGGAGGGCCGGGCGGGTGCATATTGTCTCGAACTGGTAACACTGGTAACATGCTGAACATTCGGGCTGAACATTGCTAAACATTGCTAAACGTGTCTAGTAATGGTTTTCCAATCGTAGTAGTAATAAAACATACGCCTAGCTAGCGTACTTGGTAACATTGGTATAGTATGGACATGGTAACGTTTTGGTAACTCTTGGTAACATATTGAACAAACCTGTGAATTCACCAGCATTATATATGTTGACGTCTTTTTGGCATGTTTTTCTCAGGTCGCTAAGGTAGCATCGGTTGGACTAGGCGCACGGGTCTGCATTGCCGTCTAGGCTTAGTGGTATATTTTAAATAAGTGTCTTGAATATTTTGGAACACAGTTTTGTGGTTGTTTAAATCTTTAAATGCTTCCGCTATGGTTTAATGGTTTGATAACCAAATTTTGAGTTTACGCATTTCATATAGTGTTGTTTATTGTGACCGTTGACTTGGATCCTGGTTTGTCATGCGCCTCGCGGTAAAACTCCGCATGTGGAAATTTGAGGGTGTGACATATTGGTATCAGAGCCAGGTTATAGTGAACTAGGAATGCATGTAGAGTCTGGTCTATAGCCGAGTCACACACACTAGACGGTCACATACTATGAGTCTCTTAGTGGGATACGTACTAACTTTGTCGGGGTGTCCTTACATCATCATCATACTTCTGTGTTACATCATCCGCTTTTATTTGGGTTCTTACCTACTCTTGTCTTCTTCTTCGGGATTGAAGAGGAAGAAGCTGATTTGTTGACTCTAGCACACACATGCTTTCTTACACTTGCACCTATCGTAACACGTTACTAGGCGACGATATTCAGTGACCGGAATCTGGAATAGGAGTACATTTGGAGGACCATGTTGAGCAGTTTATCATTTCGGGTGCACACGAAATAATAAACTGAAACGCATGAAATATCCTGGTGGACTTTGAGTTTAGATGTACAGTCCTGAATTTGTCTCTATGTTAACTCTTGAAAATTTCTAGTGGTTGACACTAGAGGTGAATCTGAATCCCTTGATTTCTTGATTTGTTAGATCATGTCGGGTGCTTGCGGTGGTGGACGTCGTGGTGGCGGCGGCGGTGGCGGCCGTGGTGGCGGCGGTGGCCGTGCTGGTGGCGGTGGTTGTGGTAACATCAACATGACCCAAGCTGAACTGAATGACTTGTTACAGCAGCAAGTGAACATGGCTATGGCTACTTTCCAGGCTGGGATTAATGCCATGGGTGGTGAGTTGATTTCTGTCGACTTTGCCTCATTCTTGGGTGTCATATTCTTTCGTTTGTGTTTTATTCGTGTATCATGTTTCAGGTATCGCTGTCAATCCACCTCCACCTCAGTGCTCTTATAAGAAGTTTCGGGACTGTCAGCCCCATAACTTCGCTGGAACTGAGGGAGCGGTGAGACTGATCCGATGGCTGGAGAAGGTAGAATCTGTGTTCATTATGTGTAGCTGTCCCGCTGGGGACCGGGTTAAGTATGCTACTGCGACATTCGAGGGGCCTGCATTGTCGTGGTGGAATGCTATTGCCCAGAACATGGGATTGGGGGAGGCTATTGCTATGCCTTGGGCAGATTTCGTGCATCTGTTGAGGAGTGAGTACTGTCCGAGGGAGGAGGTACAGAAGTTGGAACATGAGGTCTGGAGTTACAAGATGGTCGGGTCCGAGATTGAGGAGTACACTGTGAGAAGGAACAAGCTGGCGGTGTTGTGCCCTGATTTGCACAAACCCGAGTATAGGAGGATTGAGCACTACATATCTGGGTTAGTGCCGGAAATTGCAGGGTTGGTGGCTGCTGGGAATCTTCCCACTCTTGCTGAAGTTGTTCGATCGGCTCATCGGATGACTAACCTGAAGGTGGCAGAAGGTGTTTTGCCTCCTAAGGGTACTATTGTGAAGGGTTCGAAAGGGAACAAGAGGTAGTGGGATAATGTGGGGAAGAGTGTCGTGCCAGCGCCATCTCAGCCGGCAAAGAAGTTTGATTCGTCTGGGTCTTCTTCGGGGCAGAAGTCGGGAGGGTATGTTGGGAAGCATCCCAAGTGCAACAAGTGTGGTTATCACCACTCTGGGAATTGTGATCGAGCTCGCTGTCATCGGTGCCATCAGTTGGGGCATCTTGCTAAGGATTGTAGGGTGTCACTTACCTCAACTCAGACTCCTGCTGCTACTCCTGCTGCTCAGGGGACTCCAGGAAAGCAGGGGTGCTATAACTGTGGTGACACGGGACACTTCAAGCGTGAATGTCCTAAGCTGAAGCAGGGTGATAATGGGAGGGGCGGGAACGGTAACGGGAACAACGAAGGCGGAGGCAGGACTGCGCGTGCTTTCCTCATTGGATCTGCAGAGGCTAGGCAGGATCCAGACACAGTTACCGGTACGTTCCTTCTTAATGATCGCTATGTTTCTGTCTTGTTTGATTCTGGTGCCGATAAGAGTTTCATATCTGTGGACATTAGTTGATTGGTAGATATAGTACCCACACCTTTAGAGGCTAAGTACTTAATAGAAGTGGCTGATGGTAAGAAAATTGAAGCGACACACACCCTTAGGGAATGTCGCTTGGAACTGTCGGGTTTGTCTTTCCCCATTGACCTTATGCCGGTACCCCTGGGTAGTTTTGATGTCGTTGTCGGCATGGATTGGTTATCGTTGTATCGTGCGGAGATCGTTTGTTTCAATAAGATTATTCGGATCCCTCTCCCTGATGGAGAGACTCTTTCGGTTCATGGCGAGAAAAGCAGTGCTCCGCTGAGTATCATTTCTAGCATGAAAGTCCGTAAGTATCTTCGGAAGGGTTGTTCGGCCATCCTGGCACTTGTTAATGTTTCGACTGACGATGAGAAGAAGATCAAGGATATTCCGGCGGTTCGTGATTTTCCCGATGTGTTTCCTGATGATTTACCTGGTCTCCCTCCCCATCGTCAGGTTGAGTTTGGAATTGATCTTACTCCGGGTGCAGCTCCTATTGCCCAGGCTCCGTATCGTCTTGCACCTCCCGAGATGCAAGAGTTGTCCAACCAGTTGCAGGAACTCTTGGAAAAGGGTTTCATCCGACCAAGTTCTTCCCCGTTGGGAGCTCCTATCTTGTTTGTGAAGAAGAAGGACGGAAGTCTTAGCATGTTTATTGATTATCGTGACCTGAACAAAGTGACCATCAAGAATCGTCATCCTCTTCCTCGCATTGATGATCTCTTTGACCAGCTCCAGGGCTCTAGTTATTACTCGAAGATTGATTTGCGGTCCGGTTATCACCAGTTGCGCGTCCAGGAAGCCGACATCCAGAAGACTGCTTTTCGCACTCATTATGGCCATTTTGAGTTCTTGGTCATGCCTTTTGGTCTCACTAACGCACCGGCGGTGTTCATGGACTTAATGAACCGCGTTTGCAAACCTTACCTTGATAAATTCGTCATCGTGTTTATTGACGATATTCTGGTTTATTCTAAGAACAAGACGGATCATGAGGAACACTTACGGTTGGTCTTGGAACTATTGAGACAGGAGCAGTTGTATGCTAAGTTCTCAAAGTGTGATTTCTGGTTACGTGAAGTTCAATTCCTAGGGCATGTGGTTAATGAATTGGGAATTCATGTCGATCCGGCTAAGATTGAAGCTATTAAAGACTGGGAAGCACCAAAGACGCCATCTGAGGAGCGGCAATTCCTAGGTCTTGCAGGTTACTATCGTCATTTCATTGAGGGATTTTCGAAGATCGCTCAACCCCTCACCGCTCTTACCCAGAAAGACCGAAAGTTTGACTGGGGTGAACCACAGGAATCAGCATTTCAGATGCTGAAGCTTAAACTTTGTTCTGCACCTATCTTATCTTTACCTGAGGGTACGGATGATTTCGTTGTGTACTGTGACGCTTCTATTCGTGGTCTCGGTTGTGTGTTAATGCAACGCGGGAAGGTTATTGCCTATGCTTCTCGTCAACTCAAGGTTCATGAGAAGAACTACACTACTCATGACTTGGAATTGGGTGCGGTGATCTTTGCGTTGAAAATCTGGAAACATTACTTGTACGGTACCAAGTGTGAAGTATACACCGATCACAAGAGTCTTCAGCATATTTTCGACCAGAAGGTGTCAAACATGCGGCAGCGTCGTTGGGTTGAACTTCTGAACGATTATGACTGTGCTATCAAGTACCATCCTGGCAAGGCAAACGTTGTGGCGGACGCCTTGAGTAGGAAGGAGTCCGTGAAACCTCGTCGTGTTCGAGCCTTACAGCTCACATTCATTCCTCATTGCCTGACCGAATCCGTTCTGCACAGTTGGAAGCTTTGAAGGAGGAGAACCTTAAAGCTGAAACTATGCACAGTGTTGACAAACACCTTGAACTCAGGACCGATGGCTTACACTATTTCGCGGGACGTGTTTGGGTTCCCTTGTTCGGGGGATTACGCGAGCTTGTATTGGATGAAGCTCACAAATCCCAGTATTCTATTCACCCTGGCTCCGATAAGATGTATCAGGATTTGAAGATACTTTATTGGTGGCCAAACATGAAGGCTGATATAGCTTCTTACGTGAGTAAATGCTTGACTTGTGCTAAAGTCAAGGTGAAGTATCAGAGGCCGTCTGGTCTCCTGCAGCAACCAGAGGTTCCAAAATGGAAGTGGGAGCGAATCATGATGGATTTTGTCACCAAACTACCAAGATCACCAAGTGGTTACGATATGATCTGGGTGATTGTTGACAGGTTGACAAAATCAGCACGTTTTATACCTATTAAGGAAACCGATGGACTTGAGCGATTAGCCCAACTTTACCTTAAGGAGGTGGTTGCTCGGCACGGGGTGCCTGTTTCTATTATCTCTTATCGTGATTCTCGTTTTGCTTCGCGTTTCTGGAAGGCTCTGCACAAGGCTTTGGGTACTCAGTTGGATATGAGTACGGCTTATCATCCGCAAACTGATGGACAGAGTGAGCGGACGATTCAAACCTTGGAAGACATGCTTTGGGCATGTGTTATCGATTTTGGCAAAAGTTGGGAGATTCACCTACCGTTGGTGGAGTTCTCCTACAACAATAGCTACCACTCTAGTATCAAGGCAGCTCCGTTCGAAGCTCTCTACGGACGGAAATATCGATCGCCTCTTTGTTGGGCCGAGGTGGGTGAGAGCCAGCTCACTGGTCTGGAACTGGTGTACGAAACTTCGGAGAAAATCGTACAAATTCGTAACCGTTTGGCTGGTGCGCGGGATCGTCAGAAGAGCTATGTCGATCGCCATCGCAAACCGTTGGAGTTCCAGGTTGGGGACAGGGTACTTTTGAAAGTTTCACCATGGAAGGGCGTCATACGCTTTGGAAAGCGTGGCAAGCTTAACCCTCGTTATGTCGGACCGTTCGCAATCCTGGAACGGATTGGGCCGGTGGCATACAGACTTGACTTACCGGCGAAGCTCGGTAGTGTTCACAACGTCTTCCATGTGTCTAACTTAAAGAAGTGTTTGGCTGATGAATCTCTCATTGTGCCATTGGAAGAGATTAAGGTTGATGATCGTCTTCGCTTTGTGGAGGAACCGGTCGAGATTCTCGACTACAAGATTCGTAGCCTTCGTCGGAGTAAAATCCGCATCGCCAAAGTTCGTTGGAACTCGAATCGTGGACCGGAGTTCACGTGGGAATGGGAGGATCAGATGAAAGCTAAACATCCTCATCTTTTTCCGAAACGCGCATTCGAATCTAGGCATGTTACTGCTGAAGCTGAATGAATCTCGGGTCGAGATTCCTTTCAACGTGGGGATGATGTAACATCCGGTAAATTTTCTTTTCGTTTCATTCTTTCCGTCTCTTTCATTTTTGGGCTTTGCACAATTTTCGGGACGAAAATTCTTTCAACGTGGGGATGATGTGACACCCGGCATATTTGGCTTAAACATTTTAGTAACACCTAAGTCTACCTTAGCGGGAAACATTTATAAACGGACTTAACTAGGTTAGTTGAGTCAAGTCAAGATAGGATTGTCCAGGGTTCAATGATCTAGAGGATCATTGGGAGTCGTTTTGGGAATACACTAGTACCGGGTCCCGTTGTTGGTGAAATTACATAAACTAATTAAGTGTATGTGTAGATTAATTATGGTATGGTGGATTATATGCAAAGATGTGTTTAAACGATGTGTAGATAATCATCCATGCTTAAATATGTTAAACATAGACAAAGGTTGCATGCTCATATGTTAAGGTGCGTTAAAATGCGTTAAACACGACAAATTGGAAAACTAGAAAAACATAGGCCCTGGTTCGACCACATCGAGTGGGCGAACCTGGAAAATACTCTTGGTTCGACCCTTGCTGAAGGGGCGAACCGGGAAGGTAGAAATGAAGGAATTTCATTCGACCAGAACAAGGCACGTTCGACCCTGTGAAAGGGGCGAATGTGGACTAGTATAAATACCAAACTTTGTCATTTTTCACCATTTCACAAACCCTAACCATCTCAAAACACTCTCAAACGATTTTAATTACTAAGGAAGGAGTTTTTGCACTTATTTTTCATAATCTAACCTATCAACAACATCCAATCAAGAATCCAAGGTGTGTTCTTACTTCTAAACCTTGTTTAAGTATTTTAATTCGTTTTTATCTAACCCTAAATGTCCAGATCTGTTCTAACGCTGTTTTTGTTAATAAAAACCTTTTAAACATCTTTCTAAACCTAAACCCTATCATTAAACATAGGTTTTTATATCAATAAACATATGTTAATTGTGTGTTATGTAATACTATGTGTTGTTTAATGATTTGCTGCTGTGCTAATGCTAGAAACATGATCTAGGGCTACTATTGATGATAGTTTAGGTTTATTGGAGGTTATAATTAGATAGATGATGATATCAAGTCTAATTTGGAGATTTTATTGAAGCTAGGGCTTGTGCATGCTAGTATTATCAATAGAACTATTGGGGGTTTTCGATTACATGAGAAACTGAGTATTTTAAGATGATTATGGATTGATTTCGAAAAGTTTCCAAATTGGGTAAAGATTACAGCTTTAACTTTTAGGGGGAGTAAACATGCGCTAAACTATTTTGGTAACATATGTCATACTATGGTTTTAACTTTGTATTGTTATACGATGTGGGTCTTTTGATCTTACTTTCAGCGCTCAACTTTGCTTTTTGGGGGTTAAGACCCACATAAGCAATGGGGTGTTGATTAAGACCAATGAAATTTAAGGAATTCTTTTCAATAATTTGGAGACATCTCATGTTATTCATGTCTTCAATTATTACCTTATTGGGTTGTTTTAAAGTAAAAGAAGCAAGATATAAAGGAAAAGGCTAATTAAGATAACTAATATGTAATCAAGTTGAGTTCATGTAAATTGAGAACCTCACTTGTTACATGTTTTAAACAACAAAAAATTTTGATGGAATTATTTGATAAACCTAAACTCAATTGCAATGTTGCATTGAGTTGGGGTTACAAACATCTTCAAAATAGATTCATCAGGCCAAAGTAGTGTTCGTTTTACGAATAAAATAAAATTCAAATGGAATTGAAATATATATTTCATTTCTTATGTTGTTCATTTCAACAAAACAAGAAATTGTAATTAAACAATATAAAGAAGGGATCTACATTCCATTTTCATCTGGAATTCATTTCATTCTGTGAAACGAACAAACCTTAAGTGTTATTGGTTGATGCCCTTGTCTTGCTCAACTCACAAGGGCGAGAAACACCGCCCCATGGGGCGTGAAAGGCTCAAGCGTGAGTGAGGCTACGAATGTTAGTATGGAATGTGTGGATATGTGTGTGGACTCCATACGACAAACAATGTAATCCCCCGACCATGTGGTTAAAGGTGTGATTGCATAACAAGTACACATCTTCAACATCAGTTGTTAACCTCCTAAAAGATATATCTTTCTCCAGTTATTTTGTTTTTATGATTCTAAAATGTAGGCTTGATTTCTCACACTTGTGTATTAAGAATTTAAGATATGTTTCCTTTCATTAGTCAATTATTATTAGAGAGAGTTTTGATTGTATTATATACACCATAAAAACCGACCCATGAATAGTGTTATCATTGAAGTGTGAATGAATTACAATGAACATAAAATAGTACAATATATACTCTACTACATCAATGGCCTAAAATAAAGGATAATTGCTATAAATGAGGTACAAAGAATATCAATAGTTTATCTACAATCACACCCCCCAAGCGAGATGGTGGATGTCCGATGTGAAGCAAGTGGGGAAAGTGATTAAAATGAGGACTTGGAAGACTCTTCGTAAAAATATCAGCTACTTGGAGCTTGATTGGTACAAACTTGGTGAAGAGCTTCCCTACGGATACAAGTTCATGTATGAAGTGATAATCAAGATCAAATGTGTTTAGCCCGTTTGCGAGAAACAAAATTTTGTGTAAAAAATAAGGCACTGCGATTATCACACAATATAATAGGTTGATGAGGTGGTAAGGCATGTAGTTCTTGTAATATGTGAGTTATCCAGGCAATTTCAGTAGCATTGTTTTCCATGGCCCAATATTCGGTTTGCCAACTTGAGCGATAAATGGTAGGTTGCTTCTTTGCACTCCATGATATAAGATTCCCACCTAAGATTATAGAATAATCATAAGTTGAATTACGGGTTTCTAAACATCATGCCCACTCAGCATTAGAATAGCCAAAGAGAGAAACGTCTGTAGTGGAGACCATATGCTAATGTGCCTTTGAGGTACCAAAGAAAGTGTTTGGATTCTTGATAGTAATGATTAGTTGCAGCATGAAGAAACTAACTAACTTGATTAATAGCATAGGAATGTCGGGTCGTGTGATTGTAAGATATTGAATAGCTCCCACAATAGATTGATAGTGAGTAGTGTCAGAAAACAAGTCACATGGAGAAATAAAAGAAACATTTGTGCTTAAAGGTTTTCGAATTAGTCTGGCATCCAACATTTTTTTTCATGGGTTAGAATATTAATAACATATTTAGATAGATTTAAAAATAAACCATTTGAGTGTGTGTAACCTGAGCCCAAGAAATTAGTTGAGTTCTCCGAAATCCTTAATAGCAAATTCTTTGTTAAGATGACTAATGAAGGTGATGAGAGTATTGGTTTGGTTGCCAGTTAGGATGAAATCGTCAACGTAGACGAGAAGATGCATAATACATGTATCTTTTATTAATATAATAAAGATGGGTCATCACGACTGCATGTAAAACTGGTGTGAACAAGAAAGGTACTTAGATGATGAAAGTATGCTCTAGGTGCTTGTTTTAGCCCATATAGAGCTTTGTTTAATTTGCACACATGGTTTGGGTACTTAGGATCAACAAGCCCTAGAGGTTGTTCCATAAAGACACGTTCAGTTAGATGCCTATGTAAAAACACATTATTAACATCCTGTTGGTGAAGCTTTCATTGGTAGATGACAGCCAAGGCTAAGACTATACAGACTATAGTAGCTTTTATAATAAAAATAAATGTGTGAGTATAATCAGGTCCATTTATTTTTCGTAAACCCCTGACCTTCTAGAATGGATTTATACTGTTCAATTGTTCCATCTGAATGAAAATTGGTGCGGTAAAGCAATTTAGACTCCACAATATTATAATCTGGTGGACGAGGAACTAATGACCAGTTGTTATTTTTATTTACACCATTGTTTTCACGATGCATGGCAAGGACCCATTTATCATTGTTGGAGACAGTTTTATAACTTTTAGGATCAGTGGTAGAGAAAAAAAGGTTGATGGAGTGGTATAGTTTTAGTGTAAGACAAGTCGGCACAGTGACGTGGTTTAAAGATGTTGGCCTTGGAATGGGTAATCATGAGATGGTTTGGTAGGGCGATGGTGGTGGAGGTGAGTTGGAAACGGGGCTAGTGATAGGGGGTGGCGTGGCTGGTGATGTGGCGAAGGATAGGTGGGGTGAGGTTAATGAGGTACCTGGTAGGGGATTGGTGGAGTATCCAATGTATTGATTTATGCAGGTTGAATCTAGGTGGTGCGTGCACGTTTTTAGTTGGCGGGCCGGGAAGTGGGCTGAGGAGTCAGTATTGTTTGAGGGTGGGTATTATTAAGATAGGTAGATCACCAAAACAAATGGTGGATGGAGGGGTCAAGAAAGATATCGAATGGTGTTGGGGTGTTGATGATTTTTGGTTTTAGGGTGTAATTATCAAATAAGATGTCCAAAAATGTGACACCCGACATATTTGGTTTAAACATTTTAGTAACACCTAAGTCTACCTTAGCGGGAAACATTTATAAACGGACATAACTAGGTTAGTTGAGTCAAGTCAAGATAGGATTGTCCAGGGTTCAATGATCTGGAGGATCATTGGGAGTCGTTTTGGAAATACACTAGTACCGGGTCCTGTTGTTGGTGAAATTACATAAACTAATTAAGTGTATGTGTAGATTAATTATGGTATGGTGGATTATATGCAAAGATGTGTTTAAACGATATGTAGATAATCATCCATGCTTAAATATGTTAAACATAGACTAAGGTTGCATGCTCATATGTTAAGGTGCGTTAAAATGCGTTAAACACGACAAATTGGAAAACTAGAAAAACATAGGCCCTGGTTCGACCACATCGAGTGGGCGAACCTGGAAAATACTCTTGGTTCGACCCTTGCTGAAGGGGCGAACCTGGAAGGTAGAAATGAAGGAATTTCATTCGACCAGAACAAGGCACGTTCGACCCTGTGAAAGGGGCGAATGTGGACTAGTATAAATACCAAACTTTGTCATTTTTCACCATTTCACAAACCCTAACCGTCTCAAAACATTCTCAAACGATTTTAATCACTAAGGAAGGAGTTATTGCTCTTATTTTTCATAATCTAACCTATCAACAACATCTAATCAAGAATCCAAGGTGTGTTCTTAATTCTAAACCTTGTTTAAGTATTTTAATTCGTTTTTATCTAACCCTAAATGTCCAGATCTGTTCTAAGGCTGTTTTTGTTAATAAAAACCTTTTAAACATCTTTCTAAACCTAAACCCTATCATTAAACATAGGTTCTTATATCAATAAACATATGTTAATTGTGTGTTATGTAATACTATGTGTTGTTTAATGATTTGCTGCTGTGCTAATGCTAGAAACATGATCTAGGGCTACTATTGATGATAGTTTAGGTTTATTGGAGGTTATAATTAGATAGATGATGATATCAAGTCTAATTTGGAGATTTTATTGAAGCTAGGGCTTGTGCATGCTAGTATTATCAATAGAACTATTGGGGGTTTTCGATTACATGATAAACTGAGTATTTTAAGATGATTATGGATTGATTTCGAAAAGTTTCCAAATTGGGTAAAGATTACAGCTTTAACTTTTAGGGGGAGTAAACATGCGCTAAACTATTTTGGTAACATATGTCATACTATGGTTTTAACTTTGTATTGTTATACGATATTTTAAAGTCCCGGGGAAAACCATGAATGTGCGGGGATGCACAACGGGGGAAATGTGGATAGATCTATTGGGCGTGACCTGCCCCACTCGTCGGCTTGGAGGGCCGGGCGGGTGCATATTGTCTCGAACTGGTAACACTAGTAACATGCTGAACATTCGGGCTGAACATTGCTAAACATTGCTAAACGTGTCTAGTAATGGTTTTCCAATCGTAGTAGTAATAAAACATACGCCTAGCTAGCGTACTTGGTAACATTGGTATAGTATGGACATGGTAACGTTTTGGTAACTCTTGGTAACATATTGAACAAACCTGTGAATTCACCAGCATTATATATGTTGACATCTTTTTGGCATGTTTTTCTCAGGTCGCTAAGGTAGCATCGGTTGGACTAGGCGCACGGGTCTGCATTGGCGTCTAGGCTTAGTGGCATATTTTAAATAAGTGTCTTGAATATTTTGGAACACAGTTTTGTGGTTGTTTAAATCTTTAAATGCTTCCGCTATGGTTTAATGGTTTGATAACCAAATTTTGAGTTTACGTACTTCATATAGTGTTGTTTATTGTGACCGTTGACTTGGATCCTGGTTTGTCATGCGCTTCGTGGTAAAACTCCGCATGTGAAAATTTGAGGGTGTGACAAAAAAAAAGTGGACAAATCAACTTGTAATTATCAAATGACGTGTGACATACACACGAGTGGGGTATGGGTCTAGGCACCGATAACATTTAAACTTGGGGCAATATCCAATGAAGATTCAAGGTATACTTCTAGGTGCAAGTTTATTTGGGGAATAGTCACGCAAGAACGAATATACTCGGCACCCAAAGGCGCGTAAGGAGGCCCAATTGAGTGTGTGTTTAATTTCAAAAGGTGATTTACCATTTATTATAGGAGTGGGCAAACAATTAATAATATAAACTCATAGTGTAAAAGTATCAACCCGATATGAGGGTGGTAATTTAGCATGAAATAGCTTAGCTAGCCCGATTTCAACAATATATTGATTTTTTCTTTCGACCTGATCAATCTGTTGAGGGATGTATGGGTATGATAGGCTATGTAATCAGTCATTTTTATCAAACAAAGCATGGACCTTATGGTTTGTAAATTCAGTTCCTTTGTCAATTTGTTTTCTTTTCCTAAGAGTTGTGTTTGAACAAATGGAATAAAACTGACGAGACATCATAAAATTTATACTTGGCCCGAAGTGGTTAGAGTTAAGTTGATCTAAAAAATCATCAGTGAAAACCTCATAATATTTAAAAATCACCAACCGATCTAACAGGTGAAAGGCCACATATGTCAAAATGTATAAGTTCCAATGGCTTTTTGGCATCTTTTTTAATTATTAAAGGGTAGTCGTTTTATAAAGGAAACAACATAATTCTTGGAGTCAAAGTATTGAGTCAAAGAATTATATGTAATTATTGAGTCAAAGTATAATTATTGAGTCAAAGTCTAGAGGAGCTTTTATCTCCCTCATTGTTGTATTTGTATAATTATAAGCTTGTAATGGTTTAACTTTGTTGTTTCATTTCTATACAAGACTATATATACAAATACAAAGACAACAATAGGGAGATAAAAACTCCTCTAGACGTTGACTCAATAATTATACTTTGACTCAATAATTACACATAATTCTTTGACTCAAGACTTTGACTCCAAGAATTATATTATCAAGACTTTGACTCTTGACTCAAGACTTTGACTCCAAGAATTATGTTGTTTCCTTATACTCCCCCGTCAATGCAAGTCGGCGGACGTCCAAGACGAAGCATTGTTCGAAATCTTTCAAATAACGGTTTTGGTAAACTCTTGGTGAATATATCGACTACTTGTTTGTCTGTCGAGATGAATTTGGTGTGTAGTTTTCCAGCGGTTACCAATTCACGGACAAAATGATAGTCGATGTTAATATGCTTTGCTCGTTTGTGTGAGATAGGATTTTGACTTAAGAACAAAGCACTCTTGTTGTCGCATAAGAGTGTCGGGCGACCAGGTGGTAGAGCATGAAGTTCCCGAAGAAGATTAGTTAACCAAATAATTTCAGCTGCCGTATTTGCCATTGCTCTATATTCGGATTCACAGCTGGATCTTGACACTGTTGGTTGCTTCTTTGCGCTCCAAGGGACCAAGTTTCCTCCTAAGTAGATACAATAGCCGTATGTGGATCTTCGTGTGTCGATACAACGAGCCCAATCTACATCTGAAAAACCTAATAAAGTAGTGTTAGGTGGACGATCAAAAGTTAAACCATGTGCTAAAGTGCCCTTAACATAACGAAGAATCCTTTTAACTAGCTGGAAATGAGTGGTTGTGGGAGTTTGAATGAATTGGCTAGCTTGATTTACGGCGTAAGAGAGATCAGGACGGGTGATTGTGAGATATTGAAGAGCACCTACAAGAGAGCGATAAAGAGTAGGGTCATGACATGGTTGGCCTTCGGAGGTGAAAATATCTTTGGTTGTTAAAGGAGTGGCAACGGGTTTAGAGTCAAGTAAATCGGTTCGGGTGAGAATATCATGGGCATATTTGGATTGATTTAGAAAAAGACCCGATTTTGTGTGATGAACTTCTAGGCCGAGAAAAAAATTTAGAGAGCCAATGTCCTTTATTTTGAATTCCTCGTTAAGACAAGATGTGAAGTTGTTGATGAAATTTTCATTATTCCCGGTGATAATGATGTCTTCATCAAATTTGGCATGGCGAGTTGTGTAGACACGACCCGATGATGGTTCAAGACATCGAAAACCTTTATACTTAGGACTATAACCAATGAATATGCAAGGAGCACTTCTTGGTTGAATTTTATTTTTTGTATAGTCTCTAAGGTAGGGAAAAACTCGACAACCAAAAATACGCATGTTTGAGTAAGTGGGTGGTTGGTTGAACAAAACTTCAAACGGTGATTTGTCGTCTAGAAGTTTTGTGGGTAGGCGATTGATAATGTAGGTAGCAGAGGTGAAGGTATCAAACCAAAGAGTGGGTGGGGCATTGGCATTGAACATCATGGCAAGACCGGTTTCGGTGATATGCCGGTGCTTCCGTTCGGCCCTACCATTTTATTTGGGCGTGTGAGGGCATGACAATCTATGATGCATGCCTTGTTGTTGAAAACAGGTTTGAACTTGATACCATATAAGCTTGTAATGGTTTAACTTGGTTGTTTCATTTATATACAAGACTATATATACCGATACAAAGACAACAATGAGGGAGATAAAAGCTCCTCTAGACTTTGACTCCAAGAATTATGTTGTTTCCTTATACGTTTAGATTTGGTTAATTCACATGGGGAACACACAGTGGCGGATCCAGGAATTTTTTCTTGTGGGTTCACTGGTTTTAGATCGGTTTGACGATTCGAGTTGGGTAAAGTTTATCACACAATAAAACCATGACAAGTTAAAACTTGAAAGTTAAAAGAATAACACATATTTTAACTTGTCTTGGTTTTATTGTGTGATGAACTTTACCCGACACAATAAAACCATGACAAGTTAAAACTTGAAAGTTGAAAGAATAACACAGATTCTGAAAGTTTCAAGGCTCTAAAAAAATCCTAAAAATTCACAACCTCCAAACGAGATAGAACCCACTTTTGTACAATTTCCCAAACAAACTAATTAATCATGTAAGCAATGCATTCCACTTGCACAACATAATTTCCTCTTATATTCAATAGAAAAGTAACAGATCACAAATCAATCCGAAGAATGCGAGGTATATTGCTTATGTAACTTATAATTCTAAAATCATACCCCACCATTTAAGATTAGTTACTTTTGAAACAAGCTTTTAATATAAGACAAGGATTGTAAGTATGAGCACCATGCCACCGACCAAACTAGGAATCAAATGAACAAAATTCGAATTCTATAAACACGTCCTTTTTGAAATCACACACATTAGAGCTGTATAATAAGAATGAAATTAATATACCTAATTTGAAATCACACTAATTAGTTTCATGAATCTTCTGTTTTGTTTTAATGTTGTTTTGTTTTAATGTTCTGTTCGTTTGTAGAGGCTAAAGACTAAAAGAGTTAAAAAAAAAAAAAAGAAGTTAAAAAATAAAACATAAAAAAGAAGGTTCGAACATGGAATCTCAAAGTTAAAAGTGGAAGCTCTAACCATGGAGCCATTGATCAGATTTGTTTATGGGTTCATCCTAATTTTACTTATGGGTTCATGACATATTTTTTATATACATTTCCACTAAAAATTTGAAACTGAGTGGGTTCGTCCGAACCCGTAGTCTTCTTCCTAAATCCGCCCCTGGGAACACAATCCCTACTTAGGTTAAACGGAAGTAAAAGATAACAATCCATGGTTTTTTTGGATTAATACAAATAACATCAAACGAGACATGCCCAATACGGGAATGCAAAATTTCAAATGAGGCTTAGGGCAAGAATAAGACGTGGTTAAAGCCTCATGATTATTATGAACAGAAAGGTCGTCTTCATGGAAACCTTGGGCTAGGATTTGATTGCTTTGTCGGCCCTGAATGTAAAAATATAGACGTGAGAACAAGACATCAACATTATTATCTTCCGGTAATGTAACAACCCGGACATAGGGCCCCGAAATTTTTGCACATTATTGTTATTTTTGTATAATAATAAAGTCACCAAGAACGAATAATGGATAGTACGGTTATGTACGAAACTAAAAACCGACCCAAATAATATAAATAATATTAAGAAGTATACAAACACGAAACCAAAAGTATTTTCTAATTATTTTGACGGGAGAATGATATTATTCGCGACGTGGGACCAAACCGACACCCGATAACGAACCCGACCCGTGACCATTGAGTAGTCACCACCCGGGACACATGTCCCCATTAGAGAGGTACATGTGCCCCTCCTTTTGCTTGACACCTCAATACTCAAAACCATTTGATCAAATGGTTTTGAGTAAAATCCATTAAACACACTTATTATAAAACCCAAACCCATCCCACAATATACCTGGTTACACAAACAACCAACTCACACACACATATGTAAACTTAGAGAGAGAGAGAGAGAGAGAGAGCCGGACAGAGACAGAAAGCAGCCGGAGGAGGATCTCCGGCCACCGTCCACGGCGGCACAACCCTAACCACCTTCAAAAACCTCTTATTATATACACCCGATTATCTAGAGAGAGATATCAGAAGAGAGAGAGACGAAAGGAAGAGAGAGAGACCAGAGGTCTCCGGCCACTGTTCCGACCGCCGCCAACAGCACCATCACCCTCACCCTCGTCACCATCTGCCTACACGACACAACACCCACCCCAACCTCCTTATATGTTCGAAAGGGAGAGAGAGAACAGATCTAGATAGAGAGAGAGAAACGGGAAAGATGAACGAGGAAGGGGAGAGGGGCGATTGACGGCGGCAGCGGATCGAGTTCCAACTAGGGTTCTGATTAAGGGATCGAAGGTGAACGATGGGTCTCGGGTGATGCTTATACACCGTGATGACAGCGGTGGGTCTTCACAGAGGTTTTCGGGTGGAGGATGGTACACAGGGGATAGTGGAGGATGTTGAAGGTTCTATAGTGGCGACTAGCAGTGTAAGTTTTCAGATCCTTTCTAGATGCATTCCGATTATCGGATGTTAAGATAAGATGTGGTAGTAAGTATTATGATGGATATTGTTGTTGTTGCTAAGGTTATTAGAAACCACATATGGTTAAGGATCGATGCAAATAAGAAGTGACAAAACCCGAGTCAACCCAGTTGACTCGGTCAACGCCGGTCAACAGCTTGTCAACGACCAGTTAACTTGGTCAACTCAGGTCAAGGCTCAGTCAACGACGGTCAAACTGAGGAGTCCCAGGAAGGTATAATCGAGGATTTGGATATGCAAAACAATGCGTAATAGACATAAACATTTGGACATTAACCGAGTAATGTAATTGTTATAATATCTGGAGAATATGGATTTAGATGAGATAGACGAGTAAACAATGATATGGCGATGGGCGATTAAGACAAGGATCTAATCCAATATTTATATACATGGCTTGGGACTTAAATACATATGTGAATGACTAACATTAATGATTAGAATTGAATCATGACATCTAAGGCCTTGACCAAATAAAGGTATACACGAACCTTGTATAATTGACAAAACGTTTATAAAATGTGAAGTAATCAAGAACTAAGACTAGATTACATGAACCACTAATGGTCCTAGATCCTCCACACGTGTGAACACAATGATCGGTTTAACACCCACTAATGCTTATGATTATAGTAGGATCTTACTCATGGACAATAAATGGACCTAAGACTTTGGAGTACCATGTGATAGTATGACGTGACATGATATACTACCAAGGTGAGTTCCGTGTACCATTCCCCTTTTTGTGTTTTAACTGTTTTGGGGTGAATACATGCTTCCTTTTTATGAACTATTTGATGTGACAAGATACCAGCTGCCAGATACCATACCGACACTCATTAACCCATGGGATTTGGGCCACTTAATATGTGGGTAGTACTACTTGGAGAAACCCCGACGCACAGTGAATCCGGAAGCCCAGAAAACCCTCCACTGAGGTCTACAGGGCCGCTGTGACATATATTTTGCCAGGAGAATCCATAATGGCAGTAGATGGATTTGGTGATTAGGATTGAGGTGTCGCTTGTACATCACGTGTATTGAACTGTATGAACTTGTAAACTTGTTTATGAACTGATAAAACTGTTTTGGATCCACTTATTTACTTACACGGACTCACCAGCGTAATTGCTGACCCAAAACTCTTTTAAGCATGTGTTCAGGTACTGCAAATGGATGGATGGCAACCGCGAGGTATATGCTTGCTAGTAGCGGATTAGAGGTTATCTTGTTAGAAGATTCGGCTACATGTGTTGCGGTTAGAGCATCTAGAGATAAGCGGGATAGATATCGGATCGACTAGTGGACTACACATCATTAACTGCTTCTACGACCGCCGTGATTCGTCCCTGCATGGCTATTAGACTATTTATTTAAGTTATGTATTTATATTTTTGAATTAGAAATTGTATAAAGAAATAAATATTTGTTAACGTTGCTTCCGTTGTGCAAGTCTGTTACCAAACTGTCGTAACGTCCAGCCCCCACCTGGTCGGTTGTTACAGTTGGTATCAGAGCAACGGTTGTGACGAAATAGGATATCACCAGATATCCTATACGAAACCAGGAAAACTTAGAGAACTTAGCGCTTAAGGCTCTAAGACTACCTAGCTAGGGAATGCCTTGAAGGATATGAGACCGGCAAAAGTAAGAAACGAAATAAGTCGAGACTTGAGTACCTGAACACACTAGAATGCTTACAAGGATTTAGAACCAGTTCAACTAGTGAGCGGACCTTGTGTGATACGTGAATGATGACTACGACGGAGATTACTAGAATAATTCCGTGAGGTAAATTGACGATTACACTTGACATCATGTAATTGTGAATTTACAGGCACGAAAAAGTTATAAGAAATCCGAAGAGTCGCCGAAATTATGAGTATTAACCATGATGACCATGAACTAGTACAGAGAAACGGACTAAGTTAGAGGCGTAAGAAAATGTGTGATATACTTGCGTGACTAAGGTACGAAGTTGGACTTGATATAGTTGACATAGCTGGGCGTATTATGATAAGTATGGATATAAATATATATACGCAATCATGATCACTATAATACTTATCATCCTAAATCTTATTTATGTGTATGTGAAGTTACGTAAAATGCTACTAGTTGTTAATAACTTTTTCTGACCAGGTTATGAATTAACCATAAGCATTAGGTGCATCGCCAGAACTTGGCAATACAGCTTGTAAGAACCCGCAATACCAAGACAAGGCTTGATCAACATAAGCAAATGGATACCCCGTAACTCGATAAGTTTACTTACCAAATAGTTAGTGACGATTATATGGTCTATTATTGTGTGGTTAAGGCGTAGGTATAGATTAAAATTTTATGCTGACCAATTATACCAAAGATGAGAAAATAGACTATGTTAGAGTTGTGAATAACTATATACTTGTATAACCATAGTAATGGTTTCGAACTTGGTAAACTTAGTACGACTCGATTTGTTTTAATAATATATAGACACACCTCCCTAACTTTGGTAGTACGTATATATGCGCATTATGATTATTAGTGAAGAATATTACGTTCGACTAACTTTCTGTGACTAAGAAGTGAGTTAACCATGAGAACTAGGTACCTCGCCAACCTTGGCTCCGCAATTTGAAAGAGCCCAAAATACCAAAGAGAACTTCGATCAACTAAGCAAAAGAGTAATCCGATAAGTTTATTCTTCCAACCAAATAAGCAGTGTCAATCGTATGGTTCGTTATTATATGGTTCATGTTTATGTGCATGTTAAGTTTTGCGATACCAATTAAACGAAGATAAGAGATTAAAACCAATGATTTCTAGGATATTTCATTCGGACTCGATTGATATCGATCTTTGCAGGTTTAAGTTAAGTATAGTGTGTTGGATTCGTAACCACAAAACAGGTTTTAAGATGATTCAAGAATGTTAAATGAAAAGGAGGCGACCTAGACTCAAGTATGACGCAAATACATGACCATCCAATGTCTTCGCCAACAAGAGAAAACTAGGAATAAACGCTACCAAAGGTACCCTTAAGATTCAATACATGTTCCATCACTTTATGCCCCATGTTGTCTCTAGATGAGCGTCAAGATATTCGGATTAGTTCCATAACCTTTTTAAGCATAATGATGAGTTATCCATATGGAGTGTATAGATAGGCCCTAACGGGGGGAGCGGATGCGTTCGTTAAAATTGTTATATGGAATAATTGATATATGTAAGAAAGCGATGTCGAGGTTAGTAGAACATTTCTCATAAATAACTATCTGACCACACGAGAAGATAGGATTTAGGACGACAAAAGAAACATTATGTGCCTTTGACATGGTTAAGAACAACATAGTGAGTTTGGACGTTTAAGCCTTTTCATGCTTCTTAGCAATTTGTTGCCATATCTCACACCATGTATCATAGAAAAATTGCAAAAGCTTAAGAATTCAACAATATTGCGGGCAATATAGATAAGATTGACCCCAGTACTTAGCATAAGAACTTGTGAGAATAACACATAACTCTAAGAACATAGTCTAATGTAAGACCTCTATTTCGGTAAAGTTAGCTAACACTAGAATATAGATTTTTAGGACTAGTGATTTTCGAAACACACATAGGATTTTTCGACCAGTTATGTTTACAAATATGCTTTCTGTTAAGTTTTTGGGGAGATTTTCAGTACATTTACGAGGTATCATTGGTGTGGTGGGTTAGCTGTGGTACACCCTATATATAAACACCAATAATACGTCAAAAATGGAACTGAGAATCGAACCAAGAACCAACCGTAACCTGAAAAATGTATAAACTAATTGCTTTAAACTTAAAACATAGAGTGAGACTTGGTGTGGAATCACCTAAATTACGAATGGGTTTAAGAAAATAATTATGCACACACGGGTGTGTAGGCCCGAATGATGAAACCAAGTATGGAGTATACTGGATATGTTCACTGGATAGCCCGAAAATAATTCCGATGGAATTCCATTAACGGGGCAGAATGTAACAACCTGGACATAAGGCCCCGAAATTTTTGCACATTATTGTTATTTTTGTATAATAATAAAGTCACCAAGAATGAATAATGGATAGTACGGTTATGTACGAAACTAAAACCCGACCCAAATAATATAAATAATATTAAGAAGTATACAAACACGAAACCAAAAGTATTTTCTAATTATTTGACGGGAGAATGATATTATTCACGACGCGGGACCAAACCGACACCCGATAACGAACCCGACCTGTGACCATTGAGTAGTCACCACCCGGGACACATGTCCCCATTAGAGAGGTACATGTGCCCCTCCTTTTGCTTGACACCTCAATACTCAAAACCATTTGATCAAATGGTTTTGAGTAAAATCCATATAACCAACTTATTATAAAACCCAACCCCATCCCACCATATACCTGGTTACACAAACAACCAACCCACACACACATATGTAAACTTAGAGAGAGAGAGAGAGAGAGAGAGAGAGAGAGAGAGAGCCGGACAGAGAGAGAAAGCAGCCGGAGGAGGATCTCCGGCCACCGTCCACGGCGGCACAACCCCAACCACCTTCAACCATCCCAAACCTCTTATTATATACACCCGATTATCTAGAGAGAGATATCAGAAGAGAGAGACGAAAGGAAGAGAGAGAGACCAGAGGTCTCCGGCCAATGTTCCGACCGCCGCCAACAGCACCATCACCCTCACCCTCGTCACCATCTGCCTACACGACACAACACCCACCCCAACCTCCTTATATGTTCGAAAGGGAGAGAGAGAACAGATCTAGATAGAGAGAGAGAAACGGGAAAGATGAACGAGGAAGGGGAGAGGGGCGATTGACGGCGGCAGCGGATCGAGTTCCAACTAGGGTTCTGATTAAGGGATCGAAGGTGAACGATGGGTCTCGGGTGATGCTTATACACCGTGATGACAGCGGTGGGTCTTCACAGAGGTTTTCGGGTGGAGGATGGTACACAGGGGATAGTGGAGGATGTTGAAGGTTCTATAGTGGCGACTAGCAGTGTAAGTTTTCAGATCCTTTCTAGATGCATTCCGATTATCGGATGTTAAGATAAGATGTGGTAGTAAGTATTATGATGGATATTGTTGTTGTTGCTAAGGTTATTAGAAACCACATATGGTTAAGGATCGATGCAAATAAGAAGTGACAAAACCCGAGTCAACCCAGTTGACTCGGTCAACGCCGGTCAACAGCTGGTCAACGACCAGTTAACTTGGTCAACTCAGGTCAAGGCTCAGTCAACGACGGTCAAACTGAGGAGTCCCAGGAAGGTATAATCGAGGATTTGGATATGCAAAACAATGCGTAATAGACATAAACATTTGGACATTAACCGAGTAATGTAATTGTTATAATATCTAGAGACTATGGATTTAGATGAGATAGACGAGTAAACAATGATATGGCGATGGGCGATTAAGACAAGGATCTAATCCAATATTTATATACATAGCTTGGGACTTAAATACATATGTGAATGACTAACATTAATGATTAGAATTGAATCATGACATCTAAGGCCTTGAGCGAATAAAGGTATACGCGAACCTTGTATAATTGACAAAACGTTTATAAAATGTGAAGTAATCAAGAACTAAGACTAGATTACATGAACCACTAAAGGTCCTAGATCCTCCACACGTGTGAACACAATGATCGGTTTAACACCCACTAATGCTTATGATTATAGTAGGATCTTACTCGTGGACGATAAATGGACCTAAGACTTTGGAGTACCATGTGATAGTATGACGTGACATGATATACTACCAAGGTGAGTTCCGTGTACCATTCCCCTTTTTGTGTTTTAACTGTTTTGGGGTGAATACATGCTTCCTTTTTATGAACTATTTGATGTGACAAGATACCAGCTGCCAGATACCATACCGACACTCATTAACCCATGGGATTTGGGCCACTTAATATGTGGGTAGTACTACTTGGAGAAACCCCCACGCACAGTGAATCCGGAAGCCCGAAAAACCCTCCACTGAGGTCTACAGGGCCGTTGTGACATATATTTTACCAGGAGAATCCATAATGGCAGTAGATGGATTCGGTGATTAGGATTGAGGTGTCGCTTGTACATCACGTGTATTGAACTGTATGAACTTGTAAACTTGTTTATGAACTGATAAAACTGTTTTGGATCCACTTATTTACTTACACAAACTCACCAGCGTAATTGCTGACCTAAAACTCTTTTAAGCTTGTGTTCAGGTACTGCAAATGGATGGATGGCAACCGCGAGGTATATGCTTGCTAGTAGCGGATTAGAGGTTATCTTGTTAGAAGATTCGGCTACATGTGTTGCGGTTAGAGTATCTAGAGATAAGTGGGATAGATATCGGATCGACTAGTGGACTACACATCATTAACTGCTTCGACGACCGTCGCGATTCGTCCCTGCATGGCTATTAGACTATTTATTTAAGTTATGTATTTATATTTTTGAATTAGAAATTGTATAAACAAATAAATATTTGTTAACGTTGCTTCCGTTGTGCAAGTCTGTTACCAAACTGTCGTAACGTCCAGCCCCTACCTGGTCGGGTTGTTACAGGTAATTTGCATACTTATATGAGGTTATTGGTGATAATAGGAACCACCAAAACAATTTCAAATTTAAGAGAGTTGGAAACTTTAGTGTTACCCCTATAGAGATATGGGAAGAGATTAGGGGTGTTCAGAATTCGATTCGAATTCGAAAAATTCGAAATTCGATTTAGTTCGATTCGATTACCAAGAATTCGATTCGATTATTAAGAATTCGAATTCGATTCGATTCGAATTCGAGTCCAGTAAATCGAATACGAATCGAATACGAATTTATGATTTTAAATTCGATTCGATTCGAAATTCGAATAAAAATTGTACATGTATATTTTTTTAAATATATACACACATATACACATTATTATATACACAAGTATACACATTGAAAAAAAAAACTTCTAAATTTTGGTCAAACTCTAAGAACCCGTAGTGTCTATAACTTTTAGCATAACCATGTTTTATATATTTACCTTATATATCACAAAACTCTATAAAACTATACTCTCTACTATTTTTACTATTCTCGTATTTGACATATTGTTGTTTATCAATTTGTAGATTTGTATTTTATATGTTAAAAATAATGAGTTTGTATTAGTTTTAAAACTAAAAGTAAAACAATTTGTTATTTAAGGTGAATTTGAACTAAATCGAATTTATTCGAATTCGATTCGAATTCGAGTTTCTTATTCGAATCGAATACGAATAGAATAAATTGAATTTTAAACGAATACGAATCGAATACGAATTCAGGTAAAAATATTAAAAATTCGAATAATTCGATTCGAATAATTCGAAAATTCGTTATTCGATTCGTTGAACACCCCTAGAAGAGATTGTCCATTAGTAAAATACACTTTTAGCATTACCGTATGCGGGAGATGGTCTAAAGCATTATTTTGTTTATTGGTCATATGGTCTGAGACTCTAAGACAACCATATCACAAGTCCAATCAGGTAGAGGAAAAAGAAAAGCAAGAAAAGGAGATGAATAGAAAGAAAGAAGAATGCGAAGGAGAAAGGATTTTAGAATAACTATATTACAATACAATGGACTAAAATAAAGGAAAATTGCTATGAGGTACAAAGAATATCAATAGTTTATCTAATAAATAGTGTAATTATAAGTTTTTCCGATTGTATCTATTGTTCTCTTTGTGTTCTTTTTAATTTTCAATTTCACTACTTGTTAAGCATAACTGAAAAATATCCTCGCATTAAACTCATCTACTACCACCACCACCATCGCTCACACCGTCCCCAACGCCATCCAAGCATGCTCATGCGATGAACCACATCCGAAGTTATATATAACGATGATGTTAGAGACTCACCGACGATCTTCAAAATCTCTATCTCTTTCTTAAAGCTCTCCACCCCTTAATCTCTCTGGTCTCTTTCTGTGACTTTTGTAGGTGGAGGATGAGAAGTGGGATGATGAGACTTACGTTGGTAAGATACAGATCTCCCTCCTTTAATCTTCCTAGTCCCTCCCTTAATCTCTCTAGTCTCTCTCTGCACTGCCATCGTTAACACCATCCGCAACCGTGTAATCCAACGGTCGGATAGGATACCGACCCCCCTTTATATCTGTCTATCATCAGCCCCTTTCTCCGATTTGGGTTCGGCTGGGGTAAAAAAAAGAGAGAGAATGCCGGCCTGAAACAGAGAGAGGGATAGAGAGAGAGAGAGAGAGAGAGAGAGAGAAAGAGAGAGAGACAGAGAAATGCATGGATAAGAGAGTAATGTTCCGAAACATAAGGAGAGAGAGCTCTGAAACCAAACGTGTGGCCCACAATGACGTTAACTTTAACGGTAAAATAATGAAGCCATTAATTTACTGTTCAATTTCAAGAGTGTAAATATATTGGTTATGGGTTGAATTATCCTACAAATGCTAAGAAAAATAAGAAGGGTGAGATGCCAATAGAGAGTAACATGTGTCTAAGGAAAAAAAAGTGGGAATGATAGTTTAGTCGAAAAGTGGAGAAAAGAATATGCACATGCAAGTCACACGCTCTTTCCCCCTCATTTTTGAAACGTTCGTAACTTTTTTATACGTCATCTTTTAAAATATATATATACCATAAAATCGAGCGTCTTTTGATCTTTAATATGAGTACCCTATTATTATACTTTTGTTTTTTTTTTCAAAAATCTAGTTACGTAAGACACAAGGGAAAAAACTTAAAACACCATGAGTATCAAACTAAAAACGCAATGAATAACGGGGTATAAAACACAAGGAACAACAAATTAAAACACAATAGAAAAAACATATTAAAAACAAAATGAACAACATACTAAAACATAATGGACAGTAGAATAGAACACAATGAACAACAAAGTAAAACGCAATGTACACCATAAACACAAAACCTAGACACCTAGTTGTGTCAAACACAACAGACAACATAAAACACAATGGAAAGTATACTAAAAATAACAATGGACAAAATTAAATCATTTGGAGACTAAAAACACAATGAACATATTTATAACACACATATAACAAAATTGATGAGCAGAAAACACAATAGAGTAACAAAAAAACCCAAATAACATGTTTTTGCTTTTTAATTTTATATAGAAATATGATACTCGTATTAAAGATAAAAGACCCTTGTTAATATAGTGATTTTTTTAAAAGTATCGTATGAAAAGTTTTAGACATTTTAAAATGATGGGGGAATTGACATATGCCTTGCATGTGGAGAGAGAAAGTCAACAAATGTGGCTTTTCCTTTTATACATTTCCCTTAAGTTCACATTTGTTTTATTTTTTTTTCAAACTAATCTCAACCCTTCAAATATAATATTAAAGGACTAAAATACTTCTCACCCTTTTTAGAAAAATACCCCATTAGTGTAACCTCACATATTTTTTTGTATGTACTAGTAGGAAACCCGCGCGATGCGGCGGGAGTGTCACTTTTTATTTCGGTACTTATTTCAAATTCGTATAGTATTTGTTGTAGCATCATTGCAGTGGATATACGTCATAAGCGTTACATATGTCTAGTAACTAAAAAGATTTAACATTTAAATTGTAAAGTACTTTTAAGAAACATTTGATAAAATAAAGTAACATATGAAAGGAAAAATAAGTATTAATAAACATAAAAGTTGAGAAAAATAAAAGCTAGTGAACTACTTGAATCATGAGATCAATTTAGTCATACACGTTCCAAGTCTGCATGATCTCATCTATATTGTCTGCCCACCATTTGTCATCAAGAACGATCACTGAAATTTCTTGTATATCTTCATGTTTGATTATTACATCTTTTGGCGAGGATGAGTTTCCCTCATTTTCTCCTATCTAAAGTGTCATCAAATATGTCTTTTTTTTTTTTGAAAGGAAAACTTCATTAACTTACTCGCAAGTCCTCAAAGCAAGGACTAGACGAGCGAAAAAACGAAACAAACATCAATCCAAAGGGAAATTACATCAAGTTTTCCAATCAATATTTTTCCAACGAGATCTATTTCGGATCCAAAAATAAGTTGTAGCTTTAATGTTCTCCACAAGTTGTACTGGTTGCCTCTTCTTATCATTGAAAACACGTTCGTTTCTTTCGTTCCATATCATCCACATGGTCGTGTAAGTAATTCCTCTTAGAATGATCTTCGCCGCCTTGGACAAGGACTGTCGTTCACGAAATTGAAGCAGATCTGGAATGTCGAACTGGAGATTGTGAGTTATCTTGCACCAGCTTTCTATGCGAGACCATACTTCGTGCGAATAACGACAACCGGTAAATAAGTGTGTAGTTGTTTCCAAACATTCTTGGCAGAATCGACAATCGGTATGTTGAATAGGCACGCCTCTTTTGAGCAGTTCAGCAGTGGTAGGAAGGCGGTTTCGAACGAGTCTCCACACCAAGATTTTACACTTCAATGGCACCCATCCCTTCCATCTAATCCCCAAAGTATTGTCTCCCATGTAATTATTAGACATCAATTTCTTGGCCGACGAAACCGTGAATTGCCCATCTTTTTCTTCAGTCCATTTCCAGCAATCGTGACCACCATTCCACTCGAGATTATAAATGTGATTTAATAGATTGAACAATTCGGTTAACTGCACATGCGTGGAAGGTTCAGATTTCCATTCCCAAGATATTAACTTGATGTTATCCACGCATTGAATCCGATCGTATACTTTAACCCATTTATTCTTCTCAAGCTTAAATAGGTTAGGGTACACTATCCGAAGTGGATTATCTAAGAGCCAAGTATCCCCCCAAAAAGATATGAGTCTGCCATCTCCAAGATGCCCAACGAAAAAAGAGTTAAGCGACCTTCCATTAGGAAGTTTATTTTCTCCAATTTTAACAATAGCTTTCCAACACCCACTCGAGGAAGCATTACACGGTAACAACGACCATGGCCTACTTGACCCGTGACACCCCATAATATTTTTTTTCCAAAGAGAATTACCTTCCTTTTTAAATCTCCATGACCACTTTAACAATAACGCGTTGTTCACCTCATGAAGTTTGGAAAGGCCTAAACCACCTTTGTTCTTTGGAGTCGTGACAACATCCCAAGCGACCCAAGAAATTTTATGTTCCATACTAGGACCGGCCCAAAGGAATCTTCGCATAATCTTCTCGATATCTTCCAAAACGGATTTTGGGGCTTTATATAAAGAAAGGTAATACACCGGAAGACTTTCAAGAACTGACTTCAACAAAATCAAACGACCGCCTATAGATAAATGTCGTACTTTCCAAGAAGCTAGGCGGTTTCGTATGGTGTCGACAACCGGGTCCCAGCTTTTAATACGTGTCATTTTGGCACCAACTGGAATACCTAGGTAAGTAAAAGGAAAACTACCTCGCTTACAACCTAAGTAATCCAGCATAGTATCCAATTCACCCTCCTCCACGCAAACCCCATAAATATTAGATTTATGTAGGTTAATTCGAAGCCCCGAGCACAAGTAAAAAATACGAAGAATTCTAGAGATGCTTTTAAAATTCTCATACGACCAATCCCCCATAATAAGAGCGTCATCCGCGTACAAAAGGTGATTTAACTCCGACTCATTATTAGAGAAGTTAATACCTTTAAAAAGGTCGAGACCCTGGGCTTTATCGAGGATCCAAGATAAAGCTTCCATAACGATCAAAAAAAGAAACGGTGAAAGTGGGTCACCTTGGCGAAGACCCTTCTCACATTGAAAATCAAAAGTATGTGACCCGTTCACCAAAACCGCCGCTCTAGAAGAAACACAAATGCCTTTGATCCAGTCACACCATCTAGAGGGGAATCCCATTTGTGCCATAATAGAAATCAAAAAATTCCAGTTGACATTGTCATAGGCCTTTTCAAAGTCTATTTTTAATAAAAACGCTTTCTTGCTTTTTCTTTTTAACCAAGCCAGAATTTCATTAACCATAAGGGGTCCATCAAGAATAAACCGGTCAGACAAAAAGGCCGATTGAGCTTCAGAAATAATCTTTCCCATGACCCTTTTGATACGATTAGCTAGAATTTTAAAAATGACTTTACTAATCATACCAATAAGGGTGATGGGTCTATAATCTTTAAGCCCCACAGGAGATTTCACCTTTGGAATAAGGGTGATAAATGAAGACCCGCACCCATGATTAATAACTCCAGTCGCATGAAAATCCATCATGATTTTGAAAAAATCTTCCTCAAACAACTTCCAGAAACGTTTAACAAAGCGGAAGTTAAAACCATCTGGACCCGGGGCTTTGTTAGAACCACATTCGAACACCGCATTCCTAATCTCTTGTCTAGAAAACACTTCGATCAATGAGTCTCGATCCCCGGCGTCAATAGTTCTAATACCGGAACATAACAGAGTAGGCCGATCCGGGTGGTTTTCTTTAAAATGAGAACGATAAAACCGTAAAACCTCTCGTTTCACAATCGCCGGTTTAGTCACCCACTCTCCACCAATCAACACACCCGGTATAGAGTTTTGCGCCTTTCTACCATTCACAACGCAATGAAAAAAGCTAGAGTTTTCGTCTCCCAAAGAAGCCCATTTAACTCGGGATTTTTGTCTAATATCCCGAACCTTGTGGAGCTCAATATTCTCTAGTGCGACCTTGCATTCGGACCAAATCCATACATCCGATTCCTCTATGTCTTGGTTCTCCATTCTTAGTTCCATGTCTTCTTTTTCAGCCCGTAAAGTAACCTCTTCCACCTTCTCATGCTCGCTAACCTCTTGGAACCATACTCTAAGACGATTTCGCAGCGTTCCCAATTTTTTAAGCAGGTTGGCGTCTGCTGGGCCATGGGCGATCCAGTTATCAAAAACATCATTTATAATCTCAACACAACCAGGCCGGTCGAGCCATGAGTCAAACATCCTGAACGGTTTAGGCCCGAAATTTGTATCAACCACCGAGAAAACCAAAGGAGAGTGGTCGGACAAATTTCTATTTAGAACCCGAACGTACGCGTGTGGCCAATTATTAAAAACATTTTCACAAACAAGGAACCTGTCAATCCTGCTCCAAGTATAAATGTTATTTCTGCAAGACATATATGTATATCGATACCCTTTATTATTATATTCACGCAAGCCCATGTTATCGATAAATTCGTTAAAATCTCTAGTACACAACGTATCAAACTTGGAGTTTTTTCTTTCATCACGCTCCCTGACCGCATTAAAATCTCCACATATAATCCACCACCCGTCATTAACCCCAATCAAAGATTCAATTTTCGCCCATAAACATCTTTTATCGCTTCTGTTTTGAGGAGCATAAACATTTAAAATGTTAAGCCTAACCGCACCTGCCATAAGCGTGCCAGCAACATGAAGAAAATTACGATCTTTATTAACCATGTCTTTCACAAAAACTTTCGGGTCCCAAATGCTCACCAGACCTCCCGAATTACCATTAGCTTCTACAAACTCAAAATCGAAACCTGTGCCTCCCCAATAGCTCGAGACTAAACCAGGGAGAATGTTACTACTCATCGTTTCTTGCATACCAATGAATGAAATACCACTATCAAACTTGATTTTTTTAATCCATCCCGGCTTACCACTTCCTCCAACCCCTCTAATGTTTACCGACATGCAATTCATTGTTTCACCCCTTGTAAACCTTCGGTGGCTAACGAATCCTTAATCAAATCATGGGACTTGGTCAAATCAGCACCTAAGATCGCCCCCATAACAATGGTGGCATTAACTTCTGAGGCTGAATCATCTACGATATCATGAATGGGAACAGGCCCAAGTTCAACACAAGGCTGAGCATTAAGGTCCAAGTGTTGCGGGTCTATGTGGGTTGAAGTATCCAGTTCAGGAGCGTTATCAAGGCCCAGCAACGAGTCGAGCCCAAAAACATCGTCTTGAACTCTATATTTTTTACCCATTTTAGATTTCTCCAAACTACTAGAATAAGTTGGGTTAATCTGGTCCACCGAGCCCAAGCCACCTTTCTTTTTTCTTTTATTAATGTTAGGCCCACACCCATCAATCGGCCCATCAAAATTACATTGGGCTTCAAAATCAAATTCTTTACCCGGGATAAATTGTTGACCGTCCGCATTAATGTCCCCGTTGACTGGGGTTTGAAATCCATAATGATTGGCAATTATGTGCTCATCATTGCCACCATTAATGCCCATAATATTCTCATTAATACCATTAACAGTTTCCATACCTGGATTGACCGGAGCTGTGTCGGACGGAGGATCTTTTTCCGGTGTTGCGTCCTCCGCATGTGCTCCGTCATCGTTATCTTCATGCATGGGAGACTCACTACTACCGGCACCGTCTTTCGTTGCCGAATCCGATTGACTCACCGTAGTAACTTTGAAAAATTCCGGTACCCATACACCGGCCTCTTCCGTAACCCAGACCCGAAACTTCTCATCCTTCCATGCGATCGTAATTTCTTCATCTATACGTTTGCCATCACCAACGATGACACCCATATAGTCATAAGATAAATCGCCGTCTTCATCGGACCTATTAGGGGCATGAACCACCTTCCCAACAGAACTTCCAATTACATTAATTACCTGAGAGGCAAGCAAATGTAATGGAATACCCACAGTCTTGATCCAGGCCAATCGTTCAAATCCGAATATTTGTCCTTCCCATAAATCCACCGATGAAAACCGCCCAGTACGTTTTTTGCTGCATCACGAACCTTGACAACCGTTTCATCATCTTCAAACGTGATTAGAACCGATAAGCCACCGATGTATTGCACTTTACCTTTGCCAGGACACACATCATTAAGGATAAGGTAGATGCTTTTAAGGGCATCTAGATCGATCATTCGAGCCACAAGAGCCCTTCCGTGAACACCACTGAAAGCAAACATGTTATCCTCAACCGCTACCGTTTTACCAACTTTCAAAATTCCTTGTCTTCCCAAGAGTGTGTCTGTATACGATCGATCCCCATTGAAGAAGGATGTTGGTGGTTTGTCCGCCTTGCGACCAGCTTCACCGTTACTATGATTCTTCTTAGCATTCACGTTGTCAGGGCGAAATTCCCCTTCCTCCAAAGTGAATCTAGCAATATTGGCCTTAAGCCAATAATCACCCATACATGTGTTGTGAATCTTCCTGATAACATCGTTTGTATCCTTAATATCTAGAAAAGAAACAAAACCAAATCGATTCCCGCCCTTGTCTCTTTTACGAGCGATGTAGATGTCGTAAATATCCCCATAGTCACGAATAAACTCCGCAAGATCATTCCCGCTACATTTATCCGGCAAATTAGTGATAAAAACCTTGGTAAGTCTTGAAAGAATGTTGGCCGGAATTTTGGAATTCCGTCCGGTATGATTTGCCTTCATATTTATGTCTTCTTTGTCATTTTCATCAGAACTTCCTAGATCAATAACTTGACTCCATTTCCATTAAGAGAGCCCCTTGGATCTCTTCCTATTAATTTCATGCATCTGATCCTTAAAATAAATTAAAAATATTTAATACACAAGTTAATAGAAGATGAAATAAATGTTGATATTACCTATTCACTAAATTCATGTTGAATATCAGATTTGTAGGGACTAAACATTGCACCATAGCAAATAATCTCAACACTATTATCACCATTATCCTACAATAAAACACATACAATATACCACATAAAATAACAGCCATGTTAATATTAAAAAATTAAACATTAATAAATACAACCTTAGACGCTACTTTAGACGCTTGTATGGCTATTGATTTGTTCATCTCCGTATGTTTTTCATCTAAATGAATCTGCAAACCAAGAAGTTAACACTTAAATGATTAAGATATGTATAAAAAGGTATAATTAGTAAAATGAGACGAATGAAAACCATAAACTAACAAATAACCAACATTAGAAGCTTCAACTTTTGAATTCAGTATCCATGCATACGTATTTTAGCAAGTGAAATAGGTGTGCATTAGTATGTATTTATAGAATAAACTTTAGTAGGTTAGCACATGGTTTAATTTTCAAATTCATGATTTTCCCATCCCTTTAAATTATGAAATTTTGTTAAACTTTAGTAGGTTAGCACATGGTTTAAATTTTGAAATTGTTGATTTTCCCACCCTTTTAAATTAGGAAATTTTGTTTATCTTTGACTAAAGTGTAAAAAATTATTGTGTTTTCTGTGAATACAGAATTCAGTGCATTTATCTTTTTTTTTTTAAACTTTGTTAAAAAGAACCCCTTCAAATTAGGGAGTTTTGTTGTTATTAACATAGATGTTCATATCACATGGATATATAATATGCATCATGTGTTTTCTACCAAATTGATGCAGCTAAGGTTTTTAAAAGAAATTTACCTACAATTAATATCTACAATGCATTTTTATATTTTTTAGAAACTTAATTATTTTAAAGTTTTATACATTTAGCTAGTTATGTATATTTAAAAGTTTAATGAGATTTCTTTTAGTTAATTATATTTATGTGTATATCTATTAATATATGCATGCATACCCATATACATATGCACATATTTCTAATGTTGATTATTTAAATAGGGTACTACAATTGAAGCTATCAGTAACAAATGTGATAAAGCATTCTTAGAGCCCAGTCTTGTGTTGCAGTTTTGTTACCGTGTGACAAATTAATTGTCTGTCAAAGCAAGGATGAACCATAATGTTTAACAACATTATCATATTTTAAGAATCACCAAAGCTGATATGTGGCTTTCGAGTGCCCCGTTTGGTTTTTTAAATCGTTGCATTTGATTTATGTGAATTTTTCATTATTGGGCGGAACAGTATTTAACACCAAATTCAATTTTACAATTTTGAGTTTTACTTGATCATGAAATGGTGTTATGATTCAACATCCATATTAACAATAAATCCATATTATATTCCATCTAGTTAGTATTTAAAACATAAAATGCAATAATCACTTGTACATAAGACATTTTTTCTTGTACATTTCAATCCACACATCGGTATTGACTACGACAAACACCGACACGTCGACAAAAATGAGTCGGTCGTCATGGTATATTCGAATGTTTTTAAAATATAATAGTTTTAAAGTTATGATAGAATTAAATAAAAGAAATTATAATTTTGTAGGGGAGGGGATGAAAATGTAATTACTAACTAAAAATTAGGGAATTAAACTGTAAATAAGATAGGGTATTAAAGTGTAAATAATGTATGAATGACTATTTTACCCTCATTTTAGGGTTGTTAATGAAAATTAGTTCTTAACTTTAGGGTATCTTAAAATACCCATCCCTCATGCATTATAACATAGTATAGATATAGATAGTATAGATTGGTTATTACTTAACCCCAACATATTATTTTTTAAATAAAAAAACTATAGCAATACTATACTCAAATTAAAAAGAAAAAAATGCTCGTTTATACAGTGTAATAATATTAAGAAAATATTAACATGTGAAAAAGTTATGGACATTTAAAAACCGTGGGGTAGTTGGTTAAAATAAAGGTGAAAAGTGTAATTATTATTTAAATAAAAGGAATTGAGTATAGTTGATGGGACAAATGTGTAAGTATTATATAAGTAGTTAACATGTGCATTGTGTGTTGTACTCTAAGCAATTATACATGTATAACTTGAATTTTAAGACATCAATGAGAAATGTATTAATAAAGTTTAGATGATTTCAGTTCATTTTCGTTTTTTTCTTTTGTTTTTGTTTCGGCTATTGCTTAACCATAACATATTTTTTTTTAAAAAAAATAAAAAACTATAGCAATACTATACTCAAATTAAAGAGAATAAAATGCTCTTTTATACTGTGTAATAATATTAGGAAAATATTATCGTCTGAAAAAGTTATGAATGTTTAAAAATCGTGGAGGTAGTCGGTTAAAATAAATATGCAAAAGTGTAATTAATATTTAAATAAACAGAAATTGAGTAAAGTTGATGGGGGCAAATATGTAAGTATTGTATAAAATTATAATATAGTATAGATAGATAAGGGATGGAAACTGTAACTAATAAGGAGTATATGTGCAAGTTATGTTTGAAAAGACATAAATGCCCTTAAAAAGTAGTTACTACATGCATTATGTGTTGTACTTTAAGCATTTATAATTGTACTAGGTGAAATCCCGTGTGAAAACGCGGGAACACTAAATCCAACTAAAGCTAAAAATCCATTTATTGGTAGTTGTGCTTCTGCCTTTAGTAACCACTGATAAATGAAATAGCTGATTGGAAACCACTGATGAATCGGTAACAACTGATGAATGAATGAGCTGATGATTATCCATAGATGAAGCAAGCAAAAGAGGATGAAACAAACTTCTGATGACAGCAGTGGTTTGCATTCAAGAGGTGTTGTCATCAGAAGTTTGTTTCAGAGTAGACCCATTAGTAATAAAACTCTCGTTTTTTTCTTTCTTTGTATAGCACTATGGTACTCGTTGGAAAGATAATAAAATGCTCGTTAATTTGGTGTATTTTTTTTCAAAAAAAAGTGTCGTTTAAAAGAGTTATTAACATTTAAAAATCATGGGCGAAAGTGCATGTGCCATGCACATGATAGAGAAAAAATAATTTAATATTAGATGGAGTATCCATAACCCATTTAAATGACCCGGTAAAATGAGCGGGAAAAAATTAAAGTAAGCTCCTATAAGGTGTCATGTGTCCCTCATTAGCTTTCATTTATATATTATAGAAGATTACTTAAAAATTAAGAGGTCCTTGTGAAATGCTTTATAAGATTGTATAAATATAGATAATATAGATTGGTTATTACTTAAACCCAACATATCATTTTTTAAATTAAAAAAAAACTATAGCAATACTATACTCAAATTAAAAAGAAAAAAATGATTGTTTATACGGTGTTATAATATTAAGAAAATATTAACGTGTGAAAAAGTTATGGACATTTAAAAATCGTGGGGTAGTTGGTTAAAATAAGGGTGAAAAGTGTAATTATTAGTTAAATAAAAAGGAATTGAGTATAGTTGAGGAGACAAATGTGTAAGTATCGTGTAATTAGTTAACATGTGTATTGTGTGTTGTACTCTAAGCAATTATACATGTACAATTTGAATTTTAAGACATCAATGGGAAATGTATTATAATAAAGTTTAGATGATTTAAGTTCATTTTCGTTTTTTTCTTTTGTTTTTGTTTCGGTTATTGCTTAACCCTAAAATATATTTTTTTTAAAAAAATTAAAAAACTATAGCAATACTATACTCAAATTAAAGAGAATAGAATGCTCTTTTATACGGTGTAATAATATTAAGAAAACATTATCGTCAGAAAAAGTTATGAACGTTTAAAAATCGTGGGGGTAGTTGGTTAAAATAAAAATGCAAAAGTGTAATTAGTATTTAAATAAACAGAATTGAGTAAAGTTGATGAGGGTAAGTATTATATAAAATTATAATATAGTATAGATAGATAAAGGGGGCAAACTGTAACTAATAAGAGGTATATGTGCAACTTAGGTTTGAATAGACATAAATATTCTTAAAAAGTAGTTACTACATGCATTATGTGTTGTACTTTAAGTATTTATAATTGTATTACTTAAAAATTAAGAGGTTCTTGTAAAATACTTTATAAGATAGTATAGATAACTGTATTTTTAAGTTAAATTTCTTGCATCATATTATATATAATATACACCTTTAACTTGTTTGGTTTGTCTTTTACAACTTTCGTGTGTTAACTTTAAAAAAAAAAAAACTTAATACATCGTTGTGTTTTTTTCTAGGACATTTTGGTATAAGTTTTGTTAAAAACGGTGTTGTACTCGAAATAAGGAACTTTTGGTAACGTAAACTATATCTAGTATCGATACCATGACGGTACAGAGAGAACCGACCCTGAATTATACACATGGGTATCGATAGTGGTATTATCAAAACCGATATCAATATTCATTACAGAGACCTTCTTGTGTTGTTAGGGATGGTAAGGAAAACCTAATTAAAGATGAATTCTCAAGAGTGTTCATGACACCTTAGGCGAATCTTACAACCTTGATTAGGATGGTGAGGCAAAGGTAGGTTTTTTCAAGCTTGGGCTTGACTCATTTATTTTTTTTCAAGCTTCTTCAATTCTTGATATCGTGTGTAAAACATATTTAGAGCTCTACTAACTCGGTCGTTTGCATCCCTAGTTACATTTATCATGTGAGAAACTCAAGAAGTGAATAATACTTACCGACCTAAATGTAGTCTTCTTCTTATATTAATTCATCATCATTTGTTACATACAAACTCTTGGAAACAAGAATTTCGATATGAAATTTGGGGTTTACGTAAGGTTCTCTATATAGTCATGCTATGTCTTTGTAGATGTCAAAACGTATTTTTTCAAATTAGTTTAATCTTAGTTTACATAATACAACCTCCTTAAATTATGAAAATATGAAAGAAACAACTTTACTAAGGTTGTTCGGCGAACTAAGCAAGGTAAACAATGGTACGTTCAAAAAAAAAATCCGTAGTTTCTTACAATGTAAACGAAATAAAATCAAAAACATGATAATAGATAAAGTTATACACATACCTAATAGATTTCGCCTTTTTTATTATTGAAAGCTTGAAATCGAGCCATTACATCATATTCTTTTACTTTATCAAAAGTTTTTCTTTCGACCACACAAATTAAAGCATTGTTCAAATAGTCATCAGCCATTCGATTGCGTAAATCCGTCTTGATAAGCTTCATTTTAGAAAAAAAAACACCTATCAATGTTTGCGGTTGTAACTAGTAAAACAGATGCTAACTTCAATACCCGATAAGCCAAAGGAAAAGTTTTATGTTTTCCGGTTTTCACCATTACACGAGCAAGGTTACACATTCCATTTAGTTTTACAAATTTATCACCGTCCTTTAATAAAATACCATAAGATCACTCGAAAGACACAATTACTAAATTCCTAATTGTAACATTTACAAAACAAAAATTATAATTTATAACATAAAAAAATCAATAATAAACACAAAAGTCAATTAAAAAAAACATGTTAACTCACTTACTCACCTCACGCCCGCAGTGTAGGGGGCAGAGGATGGCTGCAGGGGGTGGTTCGGATTTGGGTGTAGGGTTTCAGGTCTGGGTGCTTGAGGTGCTGAAGAAAATGAAGAAAAAGAAAGACAGAGTAGGCAACAACCTTGTTTTTTTGTTAGGTCTTGGGTGTTGGATTATTGGGTTGGGGTGGTTGGTTTGAGCTTGGGCTACCTTGTTTTGGTTTGGTTTGAACTTTGGGTTTGGGTTTTGTTAATTTGGTTGGGTATTTGGTAGAGGTGTTCATCGAATCGAATAACGAACTTTCGAATTAATCGAATCGAATTTTTTGAATAATTTAGTTTTTTTACTGAATTCGTATCCGATTCGAATTCGATTAAAAGCTGACCAATTCGATTCGAATTCGTATTCGAATAAAAAAACTCAATTCGAATTCACATTAGAAACTCGAATTCGAAGCGAATTCGAATAAATTCTTTAAAGGTTAAGATTTAAGTTATGAGCTTTAGTTAGACTTAGGCTTGGTAATAGGCAAATTTATGACTTAGGTTAAACTTATAGATTAGCTCAAGTTCTAAAGTTATATGTGTATATAATTATATATTAATATATATATAAATAAATATGTATTATTTTTATTCGAATTTCAAATCGAATCGAATTTAAAATCATAAATTCATATTCGATTCGTATTCGAGTTACTGAACTCGAATTGAATCGAATTCGAATACGAATTCTTGACCATCGAATCGAATTCTTGATAATCGAATCGAATTAAGTCGAATTTTGAAATTTTCGAATTCGAATCGAATTCTGAACACCCCTAGTATTTGATTAGTTTAGTACTTTAGTTAGGTTTAGTATTATTTAAGTTCGAGTTCTATATATATTTTTCGAGTATCATCGTAACGTAAAATTTATTTTAGAGGTAACGTTTTACAAAAACTTTAAAAACAAATAATAGTTTTCCACTACGCGCGAAAAACCAAGGGGCAACGGGCGCGACCCTAGCTCTAAGCTAGGTCTGCCCCTGAGGGAAAGCTCGGTCTCAGCTCAATTATAAACTGAGTTGGTTCGGCTAGACTTGGATTTGAAACCGAAATGAAAATCTAAGCTTGAGTTCAGATTAGTTTTTAACCGAGTTGACTCGGTTTGCTTGAATTTGCAAAGATAATTTAATAAGTAGCTTTCAAAATTCAATAGTCTAAAGTATCATTCAATGGTTCAAAAGAACTTATCCAAAATAAGTTCAACTTAATACAAATTACAAGACAAAATCAAGTTCTACCAAATGTAAAATAAGTTTTAAATTTCAACAAAATATAGTATATTTTCATTAGCATCTCAAATTCTCAATCACTCCACAAATATGTCCTACATATCCATCTACACTTCTAAATACTTGAAAATAGTAACCAATTTTTATGATATGTTAGGCGTACATAAAAGTAAAATAAAATATATCATAAGAAAAATAATCGAAGCTAAACTGAGCCAAGCTAACGAGTGGGACAAACCAAGCCGAGTTGGCGAGTTAGGTTCACTTTCTAACTAAGCTGAGCCAACTTGACTTAGTATCAAACTAAACTATATTGAACAAGTTTTTCCAAGCTAAATTCTAACGAGCTTTGAGTCGTAAGCTTTTGGGGCAACTCTTAAACTTACTGACTCTTCTTTTAAGGTTTAGTTTTTCTTCTTGTGCTTTCTGGGCCTACATTTGTGCTGTTATCAAATCTCTTTCATGGGCTTCTATAGTCCAAGTTAAATCAGTTGATTACTATATTAATCTTAACCCAATTCAATTTGATATCCATGAAGCCCAAATAAATTCCATCATCCTTAAATTAATTAACCCACAATCATAATTTTTTAGGCTGATATTTCTTTTCAAATCCGAAAAATACATAAAATAAAAAACAAGTCGAGTCCTATATTTTATGTAAAATTGAGGCATTTTCCTATATAATTAATATGCAATGGAGAGTACGTAAAATGTACTGACCACTTGCATCGATGAAGAGATGAAGATGAACAATAACGAAGTTGAAGGTTATGAGGAGGATTATTTATTATTTATTTTTTATTTCAAATCTATTTACATGTTTACAAACTAAGCAATATAAATACTCATTGGAATTAATTTCAATTTCATTTTATTTTATAAATTACAAGTTTTTCAAGAATATTCTCTGAACCCTACCCAAACAAAACGATCAACATAAGGCAATGCTTAGAATTTTATTAACAGTTGATGTTATATTTACTTTTTGGGATCAGCAGTAATATGATTTTATTCATTTAGTAGTTTAAACTTATTAAATGTGTTATTTGAACTATTGAATAATATTTTAGACTATTAAATTTTAAAAGCTATTTTTCTTTTTAAATTCAAGTCAAACCAGGCCGAGCTTGAGCTTTGATTTTCAGCTCGGTTTCAAATCCGAGCCGATTCAGCTCAATTTATAACCAAGGCAAGCCTAAGTTTGACATGGATTGGCTCATGAACGTCCCTAGTATGTATGGATGGTTTGCAAAAGAGACATTATGAAACGAAAAATAAATAATATTACCTATTGTACATCTAGTTAAAATGTCTCCTTGTTAATCCTCTTACTTGTTTACCGACATTTATTAAAAAAAAAAATGGCCATGTGCTTTGTGCCTTGGTGTTGTTTTGTCACCGCCATCCTCGACCCCATCTTCATTTATTTGTAATTGACGAGAACAACTGTCACTTGCAACTAACCAATGGTACGCAAATTTTTAACAATTTTTTGTTTAACTGGAATTTTTTTTATTCACACTCCAGCGTATTTGCTCCCCATTTCGCATCACACTTTCACCTGTGAGGCAGTTTGGGGTTTAGGTTGAGAATATGACTTACCATGGGGAAAGGGTTATAGGTTTTATATACACTATGACATCACATTCTGAAGTATATAACAGTTTTCTATTAGTGTGTGATGTGGGCTAGGGTGTATGCTTCCTATTCAGAGATGTATGATTCCTAAATACCATATGGAAATAGTGGCCTCCACAACTCAAGCCCCCCCTAAAAAGTGGAGAGTGAAGGGTTTGGGTTTCGAGCTTGAGTTGACACGTGACATTTCTTTAAAATCCAATAAATTAAATTTACAAAAAAAGACATTTATATTATATTAACTAGGTTATCTCTTGTGAATTTCACAGGTTCAAAAGCTTAACTTACACTAATAATAGATGTGTATTAAACTCTAATACATCAACTTAAAAATAAAATCCCGCATCACTCAAGAACATTGAACCTAGTATTTAAATATTGCTTGAGTTTTAACACCATTATAAAACTAATATGTTATCTCAGAGCTTACCCGTTGTCCTTTTGTGATCTTATCTCAGAGCTTACCCGTTGTCCTTTTGTGATCTTAGATCACAAAAGGATAACGGGTGAGCTCTGAGATAACATACCTCTATAGATAATGGTGTTTCATTTAGCGTGGACAGAATGAAGGGCCCCAATAATTGTTTTCTTATTTAATATTAGGTTAAAACTTGTGCAACAAATTGGATATATTCCTACGCAAAACAATTTTACCTATATATATATATATATATATATATATATTTGTTTATTATTAGGTTATAATTAGCAAATTTAATATTACGCGATGTTGAATAAACGATATATCTTTCTCTTCTATCTGATACTAGTTTTTACCCCGAGAGCGTCCCGGGTTGAAATATCTAATATTACATAATAAAATATCTAATATGACAACATAATTAATTAATGACTTGCCAATATATTATTATTATTATTATTATTATTATTATTATTATTATTTATTTTAAACAAATCTCTGCCATAAGTTATCATATTCAAATATAAAAAAAATGAATCTCTACGCCGGGGTATAAATCTAGTGCCATTACAAAATATTATATAATGTCAAATGAATTTGAAAATTTGTAATCGATCATTCTAAAAAGAATGTTAAATAAGGAAAAAAAGTTATTTATTGAAATATCGAACGCATTAGTCTAAGGGTTATGTGATGCGTTAAAAAATTAATGGGTATATGATCGGGTATATAGTTCGGGTATTTGGGTATGTGGTTTCGGGTAATTGGGTCGGGTATCACCTAATCCCAGGCCCGACCCAAACCCACAATTTTTTTAAAACTAATCTTAAACCTGACACAATACCTGTCGGGTTACAAAAAATCGTCGTTTTTTTTCTCCGTTTTTTATATAGCACTATGGTACTCGTTGGAAAGATAATAAAACACTCGTTAATTTGGTGCAATTTTTTTCTTTAAAAAATCTCGTATATAAAAGATATTAACGTTTAAAAGTTATGGGAGGAAACATGAGGGAGAAAATAATAAAGGTTTAATATTTACATTTAGTAGATGAGGTATTTAATAGATTAGATTAAACCATATTTATTCTTTTTTTTAATTGGTCTAGAATTGCCACATCACATCCTTTGTGGCATCTCTCAAAGGAGAGATTGCATAATTTTATGACATGTAGGATTATTAGCTTTGCAATATATATATATATATATATATATATATATATATATATATTAGATTAGAAACTTATGCGTCACACTAGTTATAACATTTTTTTTTTATTATTTATTAAGTTAGAAAATTTAATATTACATGGGTTTGGATGAATAAAATATTAAATGGTTATTAATTACTAAGAGAAATATAAAAAAGAATTAGTTAAAAAATAAATATTAAATAAATAAAGACTGAATTACAAGTTTTGTCCTTTAACTTTGTACCAGATTGCAAGGCATGACCTTTAACTTTAAAATTGATTGGTTTTGTCCTTTATGTATTAAAATCTTGCACGTTATGTCCTTTGTTGCTAACCCAGTTAATTTTTTTCGTTAAGTGGAGGGTAAAATTGTCTTTTTACTCATAATACCTGCCAACACCATAACCTACCATCACCACCTACCGCCGACCACCACCGCCTGCCTGACCACCACCACCACCTGCCGCCGACCACCACCACTGCCTGCCTGACCACCACCACCACCACAGTGTAACCCTTTAGTTTTTATAAAAACTACAACACACACCTGTCTGTGTGTTTTCATTCAACTTCACACACACAAACACATAGTTAGAGAGAGAGAAGTCTTAGAGAGAGGAAGAGAGCCGAGAGAGGAGGAGGTGAGCCGGAGACCTCCCACCACCGGCAGCGGCGGCGCCCGCCCCCTTTGCAACTAGACAACAACCCCTTACCCCTACAACCTTGCTTCACCATTATATCCACAGACCTGTAAGGAGAAATGCAGAACCGAGAGAAAGAGAGAGAAGAAGAAGAGAATGAACTTGGAGGAAAGAGAAGTGTGAAGACGTGGTGGTGGTGGTTCCAACATCAGCAACACTACAGATCTGGTCTGTACATTGTTAGGTTAACTTTGATGGTTCGGTTAAGTATGTTACTGGTCAGAAAAATGGGTTAGGGCTTCGTCTTCATCGTCGTTACAGGTCAGCAACCTTCTGTTTCGCCTTCGTCTTCATCGTCGTTACAGGTCAGCAACCTTCTGCATCCCTAATTAGAGCTTTATCCAATGCATCAACGAAAGCAACAACAAAGATAGGTTAGGGTTTTGTTCAGTTTATTGATTTTTTATTTGATTTAGGTGGAGTTAGTTTTGTTTTTGTGTGGAATTTCAAAGACCCAAGATCCCCAATGTCTCTGACGAACTCCTCTGTATCGATTGGTGGTGGTCAGGTTATGGTGGTCAGGTTATGGCGGTGGTGGTGGTGGTCAAGCAGGCGGTGGTGGTGGTCGGCAGCAGGTGGTGGTGGTGGTCAGGCAGGCGGTGGTGGTCGGCGGTAGGTGGTGATGGTAGGTTATGGTGTTGGCAGGTATTATGAGTAAAAAGACAATTTTACCCTCCACTTAACGAAAAAAATTAACTGGGTTAGCGACAAAGGACATAACGTGCAAGATTTTAATACATAAAGGACAAAACCAATCAATTTTAAAGTTAAAGGTCATGCCTTGCAATCTGGTACAAAGTTAAAGGACAAAACTTGTAATTCAGTCATAAATAAAAGATAAACATGAAATTACGACTTAATAATATTATTACATACCAGAGAGAATTGAGATAATTATAATATTTTTATCTATTATATATTTATTTACTAGGTTATATCCCGGGATCTTCCCGGAATAGGCAAATCTGAAATTTAGACAAAATATGTTTTACGATGTAGCATAGAAATTAATTTACTATAATACGAGAAAATAAATGTATATTAAAGAGATAATGTATGTTTGGATGAGGTGCAAAGGCAGAAACAACCATTGCAGAACTTGATTGAGGCGGTGGTCTTAAAAGTGTAGCTTTTTTATCAATAAAATATTAAATGATTTTTAATAAATGGAAATATAAAAGAACTAGGTTATATCCTTGGATCTTCCTGGGAAAGACAAATATAATATTAAGACAAAATATGTGTTACAATGTAGCATACAAATTTATATACTATAATATGAGAAAACAACAATTTTAATAATGTGAATAAGAATGAAAATGTATATTAAAGAGAGCATGTATGTTTGGATGAGGTGCAAAGACAAAAGCAACCATTGCAGAGCATGTATGTTTGGGTTAATTGGGTTATTTATAACCTACTTTTTTAGCGGGCATTTAAGGGTGGGGATGGCCTCACTAAGTGTCATGTGTCCCCACCTTAATTGTTATATTATATATGTATAGATATAGATTAGTTAAGAAAATAAATATTAAATAAATAAAAGATAAAGTTGAAATTATGATTTAATAATATTCTTTCATATGAGAGAGAACTAAGATACCCATAAGATTTTTATTTATTATATAGTAAAGTAATAATAAAGATAAAGATTAAAAAAATATAAATTAATAACTGTTGGGTTAATTGTGTTATTTATAACCTAAAATTTTTAGCAAGAATTTAGAGTGGGGATGGCCTCATCAAGTGTCATGTGTCCCCACCCCAATCATTATATATATATATATATATATATATATATATATATATATATATATATATATATATATATATATATATATATATATATAGAGAGAGAGAGAGAGAGAGAAAGTATACAGTACAAAGTTCCTTAACATAAAAAGAATAAGAAGTCACCATGTGATGCCATCTGTCAACTTAACCAAACCCCAATTAACCTAACTAAACTCTAATTAACCTTAATCTCAGTTAAACCCAAGGGCAAAGCAGACTTTTTTTATATGTAACAATCACGTTCTATATTTTTGTAAACGATTTCATAACATTCGTGAACGATTTTTTCAAATTCGAATTTGAATTACACAACACCAGTCGATCAAACACATTACAATTCAATCACATTACCATTTAATCACAATACAATCATCATAATCACAGTCAATTTGATTAATTCAGCATGTTCGGTACGTATGTTCATAGTCAATTAAATCAGTTTCTGTAGAATTTTGTTTAATTTTTTATTTTGTTTATCAGATTTAAACTTATCGGTTGATGATCAATGTGTTTCTGTTGAGAATTCGAATCCAGATGTCGATAATATTGTTTTTCATGGTACAGATCATCATGCTCTGTTTTGGAATCATTTTTTTTTTAATTTGTGTTTTAATGTTGATATTCGTAAACATGATGCTTTGTGTATATTCAGACCTAATCGAAGATACTAACCAGGATGTGGATATTCATAGTTTGAACCTCATCAACGAATACAGAAGGATTGAAGGTATTTTAATTTTGTTTTTTGAATATCATATATATGAGTGCGTTTAAATTGTATGATAAGTGCGTTTAAATAGTTAAAACATAGTTACTGATCATGTAAGAGTGCGTTTTAAGATGATCATTGTGACACCCGCCAAATTCAATAGTCGAGTTCGTATAGTTAACTAGTTTGCTTCATTATGTGATTAGAATAAGTGTGTTGGTGCGCCTCAATATTTGAACGAATATGTAGAAGTGAACTCTACCCTACACCGTTTAGCTTTGTCTAAATAACATTTATGCTTGTCTACATCCTCTAGAAGCCGATTGATCCTCATATATATACGCACACATATACACGCATATGCACACACACATGAACAAAGATACATGCCACCCCATAAGTCCTAGTTCTTGATATGTCATTATCCTAGACTATAAACTACCTAGTGAATGTTCTTGTCCTTTTCCCTCTTGACCGATTTATACACACACCACTCCTTAATTGTCTCTATCAAGAGAATATCCAAAACAATCACCAAACTAGCATGGAGGCACTAAGATCCCACTCCAATCTTTCATGACATTAACCTTAAATAGATGGATCTTTTCTTTGTTTGTTCTCAGCCGAAACCCACCAAAGCAAACCCACATGTTTCTTTCCAACCTATGACAACCTTACTTTCACTAAATAACACACTACATCTAAGTATAACCATCGTCCATGAAGTCAACCTTCCATTTTAAATCACTACAAAACAATCGGCTTATGTACACCTCACCACCTCCACGATTTCACCAAGAATGGGACAAGAGGAGATCTTTGATCCATGAGATGTCATTATCCACACATGGCACCAAAGCTTTCATTAATTAGGAGCCTAATGCTTTCCCTCTTTGTCTTACAAGAGTTGTCTTGCCATATTTATCACATCATGCTTGCAAACAATCAGCCAAAGATGAGGAGTCATCATAGAGTCACTATCATACACAAATTGATGATTAAGAAGCTTGACAATGTAAGACATTCTAGTACACTTAGATTTACCACATATAACTTTGTCTTTACCTATCATTCGGCCTATATAAAGAGCTCACCACCACCATCATTTCTTGCACCAAACACATTTCCTTCTCCCTCACTATCACTCTCGACCAAGACCCAAGGAGCTCAAGTGTTGAAGGCTCCAAACAATCGGCTCTTGTATCCACATTGGAAGGTATGTTATTCTACCCCTATTTCACCTTTGTTCCTCTTGTGACTCGACCTCTACCTGACCACCATTCGGCCCTATTGTGAACCCAAACCCGAGCCCTTTTCCTTGTTTGATTAACTCCCCAACCAAGCTTAGACGAGTAATGATTAATCAGCTATCAATAAGTGTAAACACTATGCACACACACTTATAATCGGCTAACATAGAGCACATTGATGAGAAACATCACTCGATCCATATCAATTGGTTACGAGGAATCAAGAAGTATTTTTGATCTAAACATCACATAAAATTTCCATATAGACACCGATTTTATAACTAAAAGATGTTTTTGATAGAAAGGCCTATGATCAAGATGTTATAACCGGCCTTATTCACAAATACACCTTGTTATGGATCGAAGATGCTTTGATAGGCTTGACTCATCAATTTTAAACCTCCAAATAATCAATTCTCAAAGATATGATGTGTGTTATAATCGGCCATCACTTGTTAACACACGTTAGATCAACTAAAACACATTCTTGGACATATTAAAGGCTAAACATATGTTGAAGTGCTCGTTTTTATGATAAACCAACCACACGTGGTAGATTGGGGAGAACATGTTGCCCATGATCATACGTGGGGCCCATATGGGTCCACTCCATGATCTACCATAAATCTCACGTGCATAAAACATGATCCACATCGAATGACACGGTTCACAATAATGGGTGCCCGACTTGTATGGTAAACGGCAAGTATACAAAACTTAAGACATCTTTGACGTTACACGGCACTTTTTGTCGGAACAGTAGTTACTTCTGCTTTGCTAGACCACACGTGCTACTATCAGGTGAGTTTCGTGGCCCCTTTTGCTGTTTTACTGTTTTGCAACTTCGGGGGAGAAACATGCTACAGACCCATATATGTACATGACAACAATATGTGTTACATGAGTTAGACCCCCAATTATCGCAGATCAACAAAAATTCCCCGGACAATCATAACCATTAGCTTAGCAATAAGTCGTGGATCATATGAATAGTACTATTTGGGTTGACACCCCCTTTCACTGTTAGTCGCGCTAACACATATGAATGCATATTATCCATACTTTACAAAGTCTCGTGATAAGGCATTGGGATGGGGTGAACACGAACGTCGTGGTTTGGTTATGGTGCTCATGGTAACTATATTCTGCATGGACACAGACAACGAAACTTTATGAGCAACAAAACTGTTTTATCGAGTCAACAAAACCTACGGACTCACCAACTTTTTAGTTGACACTTGTAAGAATGTTTTTCAGGAAAACCAAGTAAGGACGTTAAGGAGCCAAGTTTAGGACAGCATGAAGGCCTTGTTTTGTGGTTTTGACGTAGCTATTTGAAGCATTTGTTAGGATTTGTAATTTGTGTCCGACTATGTGACTTATGTGTTTGATGAAATAAATGACATTTAGTATTTCTCATGTATACAATGTTTGTGATCACCATATTCGTCTCACCTTGCGTTTCCGCCTTAGGCGGGGTGTGATAATCATGAGTACGTTTGAAGTTTATAAAGTGTGTTTGTTTTGAAGGTGTTGCATCTGATGTTCCTGTTGAAGACCAAGCTATTAACTCCTTCATTCCTGATGTACCTGATTCACTCAAACCTGTAATGAACATGGAGTTTCCTAGTATTGATCATGCACATGAGTTTTATGGCAAATATGCAAAGGGTGGTGGATTTTCTATTCGAAAGGGTACCTGTAACACCCCAACCAATGGCGGAAACATCGAGGTGTCACATAGTGACGATTGTTCAATAGCTCATGGTACTAAAGTGTAAATGTTGATACATTAATTAAATAGATTATTACATTGAAATGAGATACAAAAATACAACGATTCAAACTAACAATCTAAACTGAAATACAATGACTCCAAAATCTAAGTATAAATTCCAAAGGCTTAAAAGGCGTCTAAAAAATAACCTGAAACATGTACGAAAATAGTATAGGTCAATACAAAATGTATTGGTGAGCATACCCTGTTTTGAATACATATAGTATAAAAACGTTTCGCAATTCATGTGTTGTATACTATTTGCAATTATGTATTTAAGTAGTATCCGGGTCAAAATCAACCATATGAAAGTGAAATGAAATTTATATATAGTATGTGCTATTGACATTAGTAATGAAACACATAGCAATGACCAAGGTCTCTCAAAAGAGTCACAAGGGGTATATACCATAGTACTATTCATTGACATGCTAGGCCGCGACGGTTAATGATTTTGACAAGTCATATATACACAAAGTAACACAAAGCAAACACACATGTGAATTGCACTTAGTGAAAAGAAATAGTAATTTGACATAAGGTACATGAGTAGCCCCAAATAGTAAAATGAAAAAGGGGAAAGATATACTCACATTCGCTAAATAGTTATGTCACTAAAGCGTCGTGAGCGTGAATTGGCAAATCCCGAAGTCTCAACCTAAAAGTATGGTATATGTATAAGTGTTTGGACTTAATAACGATATATGTTGAAAATGCAACGTAAGTAAATATATATACTTGATTTAAATAATATGACATGTGAACTAAGGAGTAAATATGAATAATAATATTAAAAGTTCATAATAGAAAGTTATGAATTAAATAAATGGTGGGAGTCACATAAATGTTAAATAATGTAACAACTTTGAAACATTAATTATTTGTATTTATTAATTAAATACAACAAATTAATTAGGTTAGTGAAAGAAATTTTAAATAAGATAAATAATTTAAGTTTATACAATAATAGATTATGAAGTCATAAAATGATCTAAATAATTTAGAAATATTTTATAAATATTTTTACATGATTTAATGAATATATAAACCCATAATTATCATAAATTTCACATAAAAATTTAAAGTTAATCAAAATATCAAGAATTTTAATGAAAATAATGTATTATGACCCAAAATGGTAAAAAATAATTTTTAGATAATTTTACTAACAACAAATGATTTTATATTATATTATATTTATTGTCTAAAACTTAAATAAAGAATTAAATTCGATAAAAGTACAAAAATGATACAAATAAGGTAGCAAAAATCATAATCAGTATTCTAATATAATAAATAGGTTTTCCACAAATATTTACATTAAAATACATTATATATGATTTTTAATGAATTAAGCATGATTTAATCAAAATAACATTATTAAAACTATTGCAACGTCCACAAAATCAGAATATAAACTATTTCCAGGTCATAAATATCATCTAGAAGCTAAGGTTAGAATTTCATGATTTTTAGATAACATATGAATTAGTTATGAATTTTACAAGTAAATTATACTTTTAATTCAAAAATCCCAAATTGTTCATAAACACCCTAAAGGCCTAACTAGCAATTGAAACCCTGAAGTGTGTGAATCATCAAATAAATAAAATGCTATTGAAGAAATATATATGAAGGAAAATAGTGAAAGTTTATTGAAAATACTTACGGTTTTTACTTGTTCGATTAAGAAAAATAAGAATATATGAAAACCCAAAGCAAAATTCTCCAAAATTCTTGAGGATGATGACGATATGAACTCAAAAGATGATGCAAAGATGAGAGAAATGAGAGTGTTTGTGTGTGAAAATCATGTTGGGATATCGAGGAAAAGAAAGAGTAATTGAAAATATAATGGTGTTTTATACTTTAATGGTGTTAAATATAATAATTAATTTGTTGATTAATACTAGTAATTTGATTGACTAGAAACTCATGAAACTTGTTTTTGAGGTAAAATGATTAGTTATAAAGTTTAAAAGAAATTGATAATTGTTTAATTGTGGTTATAATATACGATGCAAAAAAAATGATTTTTGGCATAACCAACCTCCAACCTTGGTTTCCTATAAAAGTCAAATTATAATAAGTCTAAAAAACTTTCATTATACATATTTGATTAAAACGTAGACCCATCAGTAAATATGTAATGATAAAAAGAAACTCAAGCTTTTATTAATTTGAGAATAAACAAAAGTACATGGACTAGATTTGTAAATGTGATAATATAAGGACTAAATTTGTAATATTGGCAAAAATATAAGGGGCGGATGTTACAGTACCCAAGATGTGCGAATAGGTGTTTTAAGACTCAAGTACTTTGTATGCTATAAGGAGGTGTTAAGCCATTCAAAGTAGGTGCAGAGAGTTCTAATAAAGATGTTAAGGAAAGGAAAAGGCCGTCTATCCGGACTGGATGTCAGGCACACGTAAAGCTAACTTCTGAGGATGGAAAGACATTTAGGGTTTATGCTTTGTTAAAGGTCATAATCATACTTTTGTATCTGAAAGTGACATTCATTTTCTAGCAGCCAATAGGAAGTTGACACATACTCAAGAAGATATGATATGTCAGCTGTCTTCATTGAATATTGGTCCTGTCAAAGCTTTTAATATTATGAAGACTAAGTATGGAGGTTTTGAGAAGTTGGTGCAACTGCTACTGATTGCAAGAACTTTGAAGGTGGTTTAAACACTTTCATTAGTGAGTATGATGCAGATATGATAGTGTCTAGGCTTAGGGATAAGAGGAAGTTCCTGCCAGATTTTTCTTTTGAGTATTTTGTGGATGAAAATAATGCACTCACCGGGTTATTTTGGGCTGATGCCTTATGCAAGAGAAACTATATGGAATTTGGAGATGTGATTTCATTTGATGCAACATTTAACACCAACAAGTATGTTTTTAATTTTTAAGTTTCATATGCAACTATTATATGTTCATAGTTTTTTTAAATATTCTAATGTGTTTTGCAGGTACAAGATGGTTTTTGTACCATTCACTGGAATTGATAACCACTGTCGAAATGTCACACTTGGGGCAGGATTGCTGTCATCTGAGACAACTGAATCATACACATGGTTGTTACAATAATTTTCCAAATCGTTTGGAAAGCATCCAAAAGTGGTTGTAACCGATCAAGACCCTGCCATGAAAAATGCAATCTAGTTGGTTTTTCAAAATAGCAGACACAGATTATGCATGTGGCATATCATGAAGAAGGTTTCTAATAAGGTCCATATGAATGTTTGATATAAATTAAATTAAAGGGTGCGTTTGTTTATAAAATGAGTGTGTTTAAATAGTATCTTGGTTGTTTACAATCTAGTGAATGCGTCCAAAGTTATATTAAAGTGCTTTTTATAGTTTTATTGATTTTCATGTGAATGCGTCCAAAAGTTAACAACATGCGTTTGTTCTATGTTTTTGTTTTTTTTTCCAGGTGGGTAGTGCATTATGCAGTGATGATGAGTTGAAAAGGAGAATTTGTGCAATTGTGTGGACAGACTCAATCAGTCCAGAGACATTTGATTTCGAGTGGGGTGTACTTATTGTCGATTACAAACTAAATGAGAACAATTGGTTGACGGACATGTTTAATATGAGATCAATGTGGATCCCTGTTTTTTACCGGGATGAACCTATGTCTGGCCTAATGAGGTCAACATCAAGATCTGAGAGTGAAAATCATTATTTTTGCCAAGTGGCAAATTCTCAGATGACTCTTGTTGAGTTTTTCAACTACTTTGAAACTTCTCTTGAAGCTCAGAGATTCAACCATAGGAAGAATGACCATGATTCAAGACATGTCGTTCCTGATTTTTGGACTAAGAACACTATTGAGGAAGAGGCATCTAAAATATTTACACGGACTATCTTCTTTGATATTCAGGAAGAAATATATGCCACTTATGAAGGATTAATATATATTCATATGAAAAGGGCTAAAGAAGGTTTTTTAAAGATTTATGTTGATGATCCTCAAGTACATGGTCAAAGTTTTATTGAGGTTTTTTTTTGTTTTGCTTTTTAAGATTTATAAGATACTTAGTGCGTTTAAATATGTTCATACGTGCGTCCAAAATCATCAAAATAGTTTTTAACATTTTTACATGTTCTTTTCAAGAAGGAAGTTGATGAGGGTGTTGAGGATGTTACTTGTAACATTTGCGCGTTTTCTAATTTTATCATAATTTCATTTTAGTCTTCATATTACGATCTTTTGGAATTACAAATAAAACATAAGTGGCGTTATTCGTTAAATCTTATTTATATACGTTTTATTATAAAACTTTAAATAAATTAGTCGAGGGATGTTGGAAAACATCAAGTTTTACGATGAAAAAGATAAAAAAACTTGATAATATTATGTCGAGTTTATAAAAGGGAAAAAAATATATAGTTTTAAAGTTTTAAAAGGTTTGGTTAAAAAATATTATCTTTGGTTAAGTTTTATAAGAAATCAAGGGACAAAACTAACCAAACTAACTTGAGGGACCGAAATTGTCATGTTTCAAAGCAAAAAAAAAAAAAAAAAAAAATTATGGGCTGTTACTATTCACGTTTTTTCGGCGAAAATCCGGCCAAAGTCCGGCGAATCTCCGGCGAGCTTGTTTTCTTGATCTTTATTGCGTTTTAATGCTATTTCTTTACCTATATACGTTTCTCCTTCCACATAACACAAATTCAAATGATTAATTCGACTTTAAACGCGTTTTAGTTCATCATTGAATTCGATTTCGTATTGAAACCGCCGGAATCTTAAAATCTTGAAGGAACGCCACTTTTACAAGACTATTATAAATACCAATTGTAGCATTAGTTTTCTTCACTCTTGCTCTTCAAAACCCACTAAGATACACCAAGTAAAAAGGTCTATAGAGGCTCCACATCGTGATAGTTGGTTCGGACCTTGAAGCTTCGATTCCGGCCAAAATACGTATTGTAAGCTCTTGTTTTTTTTTTTTTTTTGCCATTTTACTCCTTTAATCATGTCCTTTAAAAGCCCTATGAATTTGGGGTCTAAACATTACGAATTGATTGGTCTTTGAAATCTAGGGTTAGGTTTAAAGATTTGGGGAAGAAGATGAAGTCTAAGGTTTATATAAAAATATTTTTGTTGAGTTTTATTAACAAAGTAGTGCTTTGGTCTAGTGGTTGTGTGTGTGTGGGTACACAAGTGACTCGTGTTCGATTCCCCCTGGTCACGTTTTCTTTATCTTTCTTTTCTTTTCTTTTTGCTCCTTTTTCCTTTTTATTTATTTAATCAATAATTATATATATATATATAATAGTTAAAACCTTATAATATTCTTAGAAAATTCATTTTTACCCCCAAAATTATGAAAATTTAGGTGCAACATGTTAACACCTTAAAGAAAATTATCATAATTTTATTTTCTGAAAAATACATTATTTTCCTATTTTTCTTGATTTAATTTGTTTTAATCATAATTAAATGATTAAAAATTCATTTTAAGTGATTTTAACCTCAAATTTTCTGGAGATTTATTTTTATATAAAATAAACTGAAATAAAATATAATTTCTAAAAAAATGATTATTTTTGGTATTTTTACTATTTTTAATCATTAAAACAATATTTAAACTCATTAAATACGTTTTAAATGCAAATAAATTGAAATAAATTATGGAAATATTATTTTCAATATTTCACATCATAAAATAATTATTTTTCATAAAAATATCATTTTTGGATCATATCTAATATTATTTATTCTATTTATATTTAAATCAGATATAATAAATTGTTTAATTAAATATAAATCATAAAATCTTTTTCGTGGATATTTTCTATAATATAGAAAATGTTTCTAAGTGTGGGAGGCAAAAGTGTTATAGTCACATATTTAATCGTGACATATTTATTTCAAAACTATTGTTCAAGTTATTATTAAAAAAACTTCATCTTCCCTACACAAGTTTAGTAAACCCTAATGCCTTAGATTTTGGTTGCCTTAGACTTTTAAGTTATTTCCTCATTAGTATTCTATCATGTATAGGTTGAGTTCTTCGGAATTCTAAATCCTTTACGACAAACTTTCGTGGAGTTTATATTTAGCGAAACTGTGAGTATATCTTTCCCCTTTTTACTGTTTTACTCTTTTGGGGTGATTCATGTACTATTATTATTAAACTTATGTATACTCTTTACAACGCAATGTGCTCTTTGATATGTTTTGTGTGAATTGTATGAACGATTTGTCAAAGTCATTAACCTTTGGGCCGCACCTAACAATGAGTAGTACTACGAATTATATCCCTTGTTTGACTTACGTGAACGAGTTAAGTCCTTGGTCATTGTTATGGTTTTTCTTGAACGATGTGTGAACGATTATTGAACGATGTGAGGCTTGATTTTGTCCCTTTTACATATTACAGACATCAAGGCACATAAATTGCAAATTACTGTTTGAACGAAAATGGATATACTCACCAATGCATTATATGTGTTGACAAATTATTTTGTACATGTTTCAGGTGAAGTTTGATCTTGCATGCTTTTCACGCTTAGGCTGGACCTAGTGCTTAAATAAAAGTTGAGCATTTATTATTTATGTTTGAGATTTCTATTAAGACTCTTTGTATTTAGTTTTGAATAATGGAAGTTATTTGCTATTAATATTTACAATTTAGTCCATGTGCTATTGAACAATCGTCACTACGTGACACCTCGATGTTTCCGCCATCGGTTGGGGTGTTACAGATTGGTATCAGAGCCATGGTTATAGGGAATTAGGTTATTAGTAAATGCTTTTGACCTAGACTATAACTAAGCTACCCTTTATATGCTTTCTTTTACCCTCATATTTCTTTAGATAGATTTTCTTCTTTTACTTTTCATTATACTCGAAGAAGATTTTATTCTACCAATGGAATGAAAACACCAAGTTAGGAGTGATATCCATACCTTGGTGAATAGTTTCACTCTTTATATGTTTTAGTTATTTATTTAATTATCTTGGAATATTTTCCTTTCGAGATAGGAGACGTCCAAATCTCAAGGAATCTATCCCTCCAAAAGAAACTTAATCACTAAGCTAGGAGTGATATCCTTATCTTAGTGATCAGTTTCACTCCATATATTTTTACTTTTGAAGTATATCTTGAGTTAGGATTGAAATCCACATCTCAAGGATATTTATTTCCACATCTCAAAGTTCCGCTAGAGTTTGGAAATTTATTTGTGACGGGGCACGTGCAATCTGGAAGGGTGAGCGCCTGTATTCTGAGTTTTCTGTCTAGGCCTGGCATTTCGCATAAATCCCAATCAGACGAGGGACCCGTATGCCGACCTGGGAACTCTCGGGATGAGCATTCACTTATAGGCTAAAGTACGCCCCCACAAGTCACTAATAATATTTCAATTACTTTAGTTAGTCGACAGTTTCTTTGGAAACACTCTTATACCTCGTTTTATACTTGGTATTGTTTTTCATTTGAAGTTTTATCATGATTTTCTTTATGATATTCATAATTTTTCTTATATCAATTTATAATTACTATATCTCATGTTATGTGTTACCTGTCCTAATATAAACTATGACATTTCCAAGATTTTTGGAAATCAAATCTCATAATTATTGTTACACTTTTGTAGATGTCTGATCGCGAATCTCGTAAAAGAGCCTCGAAGCGTCAGGCTAAACTGAAATCTGATCGTCGTATCGCGTCCATGCTCAATGATAAGTTGGAAACGCTTGTTCCTAATATCATTAATGCTATTATCCCAAACCTTAACCCAAACGGTAGCTCGAATGGGAACTCAAACGGGAATGCGGGTGGAAATGGTGGAACCACAGAGAATAAGTGCAGTTTCAAGCACTTCAACTCTTGTCATCCTAACAAGTTTAATGGCACTGAGGGAGCCACTGGGTTACTTGAATGGTTCGAAAGTATGGAGAATACTTTCATTAATAGCGACTGTCCTGACAACCTGCGTGTTCGTCATGCCTCGAGTGTTCTTCAAAAGAGGGCACTCACTTGGTGGAATGGTGAAAAACACACTCGAGGGACGGAAGCTGCTTTGGCTATGTCTTGGGACGATTTCAAAATTGCCATGACTACTGAGTTTTGTCCTCGTAACGAAATGAAGAAATTGGAGGACGAGTTCTATCACCTCAAGCAGGATAGTGGAAACAACGTTCCCTACAACAACCGTTACCATGAGTTAAGCTTACTGATTCCTCGTATGGTAACCCCGGTATCCTTGGCTATTGAGAAGTATATTGAGGGACTGCCACCTCAGATCCATGATTCGGTTATGGGAAGCAAGCCTGCTACTGTAGAGGATGCCATTCGTCTCGCAGCATCTCTTACTGACAAGCATGTTAAGGATGGTACTCTAACTCGTAAGGGTACTAAAAGACCTACTGAAACCACTTCAACCCCTGCTACAACTGAACCTTCCCAAGAAAACTCTGCCTCTACCTCTAGTTCCAATAAGAAACGAAAAGGTGGAAACCAAAACTATGCTGTTGTTGCACCCCTTAACCAGATTCCTGTTGCAAACCCACCTGCTGCACCTCAAACTCAAAAGGTTCAAGGGAACTATGCAGGTGTGCACCCTAAGTGCACCACATGCAACTCTCACCACCCTACCAACCGACCCTGCTGGAAATGTGACACGTGTGGTCGACTGGGTCATACTACCTCACATTGCCGTGGAATCAATACCCAAAACCAGAGAACTGGTCAACCCAGAGTTTGTTACGCTTGTGGTGATCCTGACCATATGCAAAATAGATTCCCTCATCTTACGGCTTTTATTCAGGCTCGTCAGCAAACCCCAGCAGTCCCAGCAGTCCCAGCAGCCCCAGCAGTTCCAGCAATTCAAGCAGCTCCAGCCCGTGGTCGTGCTTTCAACATCAATGCTAACCAAGATCAAGCTACCAACGACGTTGTCAATGGTACATTTCTTATTACTAACTTATATATTTCGATAGGAGTTTTGTCACGTTAGTATTTGAACCTTTGCTTGCTCGTACTTGTCCTCACCTTACCCATCCTTTTACTGTGGAGGTTGCTAATGGCAATCTTATTCTTATAAAATCTATGCTCCGTACTTGCACGTTGAACCTAACGATTATAACTTTTTCGTTAATCTTATACCCGCTTCTAGTAACCTTATGAATCGAGTTTGTAAACCTTTCTTGGTTCAATTCGTAATTGTTTTTCATCGATAATATTCTCATATATTCCACAACCAGAGACCTTCACTTGAAGTAATTTCGGGGCGAAATTTTCTAAAGTAGGGGAGACTGTAACATTTGCGCGTTTTCTAATTTTATCATAATTTCATTTTAGTCTTCATATTACGATCTTTTGGAATTACAAATAAAACATAAGTGGCGTTATTCGTTAAATCTTATTTATATACGTTTTATTATAAAACTTTAAATAAATTAGTCGAGGGATGTTGGAAAACATCAAGTTTTACGATGAAAAAGATAAAAAAAACTTGATAATATTATGTCGAGTTTATAAAAGAGAAAAAAATATATAGTTTTAAAGTTTTAAAAGGTTTGGTTAAAAAATATTATCTTTGGTTAAGTTTTATAAGAAATCAAGGGACAAAACTAACCAAACTAACTTGAGGGACCGAAATTGTCATGTTTCAAAGCAAAAAAAAAAAAAAAAAAAAAAAATATGGGCTGTTACTATTCACGTTTTTCCGGCGAAAATCCGGCCAAAGTCCGGCGAATCTCCGGCGAGCTTGTTTTCTTGATCTTTATTGCGTTTTAATGCTATTTCTTTACCTATATACGTTTCTCCTTCCACATAACACAAATTCAAATGATTAATTCGACTTTAAACGCGTTTTAGTTCATCATTAAATTCGATTTCGTATTGAAACCGCCGGAATCTTAAAAGCTTGAAGAAACGCCACTTTTACAAGACTATTATAAATACCAATTGTAGCATTAGTTTTCTGCACTCTTTCTCTTCAAAACCCACTAAGATACACCAAGTAAAAAGGTCTATAGAGGCTCCACATCGTGATAGTTGGTTCGGACCTTGAAGCTTCGATTCCGGCCAAAATACGTATTGTAAGCTCTTGTTTTTTTTTGCCATTTTACTCCTTTAATCATGTCCTTTAAAAGCCCTATGAATTTGGGGTCTAAACATTACGAATTGATTGGTCTTTGAAATCTAGGGTTAGGGTTAAAGATTTGGGGAAGAAGATGAAGTCTAAGGTTTATATAAAAAATATTTTTGTTGAGTTTTATTAACAAAATAGTGCTTTGGTCTAGTGGTTGTGTGTGTGTGTGGGTACACAAGTGACTCGTGTTCGATTCCCCCTGGTCACGTTTTCTTTATCTTTCTTTTCTTTCCTTTTTGCTCCTTTTTCCTTTTTATTTATTTAATCAATAATTATATATATATATAATAGCTAAAACCTTATAATATTCTTAGAAAATTCATTTTTACCCCAAAAATTATGAAAATTTAGGTGCAACATGTTAACACCTTAAAGAAAATTATCATATTTTTATTTTCTGAAAAATACATTATTTTCCTATTTTTTTGATTTAATTTGTTTTAATCATAATTAAATGATTAAAAATTCATTTTAAGTGATTTTAACCTCAAATTTTCTGGAGATTTATTTTTATATAAAATAAACTGAAATAAAATATAATTTCTCAGAAAATGATTATTTTTGGTATTTTTACTATTTTTAATCATTAAAACAATATTTAAACTCATTAAATACGTTTTAAATGCAAATAAATTGAAATAAATTATGGAAATATTATTTTCAATATTTCACATCATAAAATAATTATTTTTCATAAAAATATCATTTTTGGATCATATCTAATATTATTTATTCTATTTATATTTAAATCAGATATAATAAATTGTTTAATTAAATATAAATCATAAAATCTTTTTCGTGGATATTTTCTATAATATAGAAAATGTTTCTAAGTGTGGGAGGCAAAAGTGTTATAGTCACATATTTAATCGTGACATATTTATTTCAAAACTATTGTTCAAGTTATTATTAAAAAACTTCATCTTCCCTACACAAGTTTAGTAAACCCTAATGCCTTAAATTTTGGTTGCCTTAGACTTTTAAGTTATTTCCTCATTAGTATTCTATCATGTATAGGTTGAGTTCTTCGGAATTCTAAATCCTTTACGACGTACTTTCGTGGAGTTTATATTTAGCGAAACTGTGAGTATATCTTTCCCCTTTTTACTGTTTTACTCTTTTGGGGTGATTTATGTACTATTATTATTAAACTTATGTATACTCTTTACAACGCAATGTGCTCTTTGATATGTTTTGTGTGAATTGTATGAACGATTTGTCAAAGTCATTAACCTTTGGGCCGCACCTAACAATGAGTAGTACTACGAATTATATCCCTTGTTTGACTTACGTGAACGAGTTAAGTCCTTGGTCATTGTTATGGTTTTTCTTGAACGATGTGTGAACGATTATTGAACGATGTGAGGCTTGATTTTGACCCTTTTACATATTACAGACATCAAGGCACATAAATTGCAAATTACTGTTTGAACGAAAATGGATATACTCACCAATGCATTATATGTGTTGACAAATTATTTTGTACATGTTTCAGGTGAAGTTTGATCTTGCATGCTTTTCACGCTTAGGCTGGACCTAGTGCTTAAATAAAAGTTGAACATTTATTATTTATGTTTGAGATTTCTATTAAGACTCTTTGTATTGCGTTTTGAATAATGGAAGTTATTTGCTATTAATATTTACAATTTAGTCCATGTGCTATTGAACAATCGTCACTACGTGACACCTCGATGTTTCCGCCATCGGTTGGGGTGTTACATTACTACATTATGTACCTGTAGGAGGTTTGAGCAGTACGAGCTGCTTTGTAGGCATGTATTTTTTGTATTAAGGTTGATGAAATTTTATAGATTCCCGAAGAGATACATTCTGAAGAGGTGGAAAAGATGTTCCAAATGAAATCAAGTATTCATTTGAAATATGAGAGTTTGGTGACGACAAGACGAAAGAAGCTAGACGTATTGCAGGGGAGATAGTCTTGGCCGGTGAATATCTTGCAAACACTCTAATTGCAGATTTATCCGAGTTAACTTTGGTTAACGATAAAATGAAAGAGATGGTTAAGAAGGTTGATAAGGGCAGGTTTAAGAGACCTAGCCATCAGAATAAGTATGACAGGTTTGCTTCTCTTCTTGGTTACGAGAAACCATCAGAGGCCGAACCCACGATTTGACTGCCAAATGGTATCAAGAACAAAGGCTGTGATAAGCAGAAGCGTATAAAGTCCAGCAAGGAAAAACAAGTTAGTCGATCCGGCAATAGGAAGAGAACCTGTGCGATATGCCGAGAGAAAGGCCATGATCGACGAAAACATTCGAAGGAGGGTGCTTCAACCCAGCCACAAGTTGAACAAGATGACTAGAATGTGGAAGATGACTTTGAAGATAACGAAGAGAATGATTTAGAAGATTCTGACGATGAGGAGTTGTCTTAGATATGTGCTTTTGAGTCTGTAAATTTTAGTGTGTTAACAAGTGCGTCTGAATGTTTTGAACGTGCGTTTAGTTTTGGTTTTTTTCTCAGTTACTTTTAAACTTTTATATAGGTGCGCCTGTTTGTAATGTAAGTGCGTCTAAATATAAACAATAAGTGTGTCCAAAATAGATAATAAGTGCATCTATTTCATTAATATTAAAGTCCATATAATTTACAGGACCAACATTACACCAACACCATCACCATCACCACCACTATTTAACACCATCAAAAATCATAAGAACCACCGTTTAAAACAACCACTATAATAATAAAAAAAAAGATATGCAAGCACAAAAAACTACCATCTAACCACACCAACCCATCCGTCACTTGGCTCCCAAGATTGCATCCCTTGCCTTCTGGTTTGCTACCATGTACTTCATGATGCAGGTTTCTGTGTTGCTAAGTGCTGACAGATGAGATTATCAAAACATGCTTGTGTTTGGAGTTGCTCAATAGCTGCATCATTGAATGGTGGTTTTTTCTTCATTCGTCAGCTTCTCAATCAGATCCAAGTTCTTCATATACTGCATTTGGACCTCATTTTGTGCTCCTAGAACTACACAGGATGAGTTGATGTCATATTTGACTTCAGAGATGCAATCTACCATTATCACAGTCTTGACTTGGAGATTGTTGATTGCATCAATGTGGTTTTCTGCCATTTTTTTTAGTTTTTTAGTTTTTTATAAGTGACTCACTATGTATTTTGATAGTGTTTTTATAGACCAACAAAAAAAGTTAATTAGGTGGTAGTTGAATATTTTAATTTCAAGAATTAACTATATTTATTACCAATCAAATCATAGTTAGTACATAGTAAGATTTTTGAGTTTTTACCATTTATACAATCATGTGTTTTTTATAGGTTGATTTTTACAATTAATAAGAGATGCCAGTTGCATTTTTCATCATTACATGTACGAACAACATAAAAAAACATAATCTGTATTTTGTCAATCAAGTGCGTTTAAATAATATAATAGGTGCGTTTAATATTTTAAATGTGCGTTTAAATATAATAAACATGCGTTTGTTGTTTGTTTTGTTTTACCAGTTAACTATAAATGCACCATATAATTTAACACATATATAACGTTCGTTTAAACAAAAACGATTTAACAATTTCTGATCTTCATCGTCTGAAACTTTTTTTGAAAGCCATTTTTTTCTTTAATTCTTCTTCTATTATCAACATCGTTCGTTTCTGTGAATAATACATGCGTTGATAGTGATTTTTGAATATGATTCGACTGATTTTATCAATTGAATTATCATACTCTGTTTTTCTTCAATTTCTGCAAATACATTTTGATTTGGTTGTAATCGAATAATTTTTATTGGTTAATCATTCTGAATGTTTAATCAAGTTGAAAACGATGAAAAATTAGGTTCAATCGTTAAAAATTTTTGTAACGCTTATGTATGTTGCTACGATTTCACAGAAATTTAAACGCGTTTTTCCAAATTTACCATTGGTTAGATTAACCCAAATATGATTAGGGTTGTTAATTACCATCTTGCCACCTCCTAAATCTAATGGTTGAGAATGCTTCTTACGCTTTGTATGTGAAAAACCTTTGAATTTGAAGAAACTCCTGAAAACCCATTTAGTGGACCACAATGCTCCACATCACCAATCAAAATAAATTATTTTTTATTAACTCAAGGGTATTTCAGTCATCCCCCCTCTCTCTCAAGTGTCATATATATATATATATAGGTAGAGGATCCCGTAGGAAAATAGTTTTGTGTAGGAAGTGTAGGAAAGAGTTATGGCCCTTGGATCAAATATTGAGATTAAGGGCATTATAGACTTTTTGTACCATTTTTTAAATCTCCTAATCCCACTTTTTAGCAAATATTTATGGCTAATTATGAAGATTTTCAATCCAAATAACTCAATATTTATTGTTTTCATATGATTCATACTATTATATCAATTTATTTAATTTCATACTATCATCCCAAAATAATTGAAGATTACCATCCCTTTTTTTTTTTGTTGATTCATACTATTATCTCAAAACAACTGAAGATCATCATCCCACTTTTTTTGGTTCTTCAATAAAACACTCATGACGCTTAATCCATATTGAACATTGAGCTAACAAATCCTTATATAAAACACTTCTGATGCTAGAATTTTATAACAAACAAAACACTGTTGAAATGTTTTAAGCCACAAGAACAACTACACCTAATATAAATGAACATTTTATAAAACACCTCTGATGTTTAATCCATATCGAACATTGAACTAACAAAGCCTTTATATAAAACACTTCTGATGTTACAATCTTATAACAAACAAAAACACTGTTGAAATGTTTTAATCCACAACAATAACTACACCTAATATACATAAATATTTATAAAACACCTCTGACGTTTAATCAATACCGAACAATGAACTAATAAAGCCTTGTATAAAACACTTATGATGTTACAATCTTATAACAAACAAAACACTATTGAAATGTTTTAATCCACAACTACACCTAATATACATAAACATTTCTAAAACACTTCTTATGTTTAATAAATATAGAACAATTTAGAAAGAGATACTATTAATGAGAAGAGAGGGAGACTAATAATGAGAAGAGAGATGACTCTGATTTATGGAAAGCATTCAAATGGTTTCCAGAAAATGAACACAAAATGACATTCATATCATCATTTAAAACACTTAATGACAATCCTACTCTTAATTTCTATAATATATTAATTAAATTTTAAACACGTCCAAACTTTCAATCTCAACCATCCATCTTTAAATCCAATTGTTGAATATACTTCCTACACAAAACCATTTTCCTACTGGAACCCTACCATATATATATATATATATGTGTGTGTGTGTGTGACCCCCGTCTTCCACTCTCTCTCATGTTTTCAAAATTCGATTTTTCTTCATTCCCTCTTTCCATTCCTATTTCTTAAAACTAGATCTGAAACAAAAAATACATTTAAATCTATTATTATTAAGCCGATCACGATGACAACGCCACCACCGGCGACACCAAAAAACCCAACCTCCAGTCAAGATCTTTAATCCTAGTAAAAATATGGTGCTTAATAATAATATTCTTTGCCACTTTCATTGGTGGTGTGTCTCCATACTTCTTGAAATGGAATGATGGGTTCTTGATTCTTGGCACTAGGGATACCGATCCCGTCCCGTCCCGATCCCGATACCGTACCAAACTGATACCGAACCGAGGGGTTTTGGGATCGGTATCGGTACCCATATTTATGGATTTTCGGTTTCGGTATTATCGGTATTGGTACGGGATCGGTATGGTATCGGTATCGGTATTGGTTTTTTTGGACTTTTCGGTATCGGTATTGTCGGGATCGGTATTGCTTCGGTACCGATACCGTCCCGAGCTCATCCCTACTTGGCACACAGTTCGCTGGTGGCGTGTTTCTTGGAACAACCATGATGCATTTTCCTAGTGATGCTAGTGAAACGTTTCAAGATTTAACAAGTGTTGAATACCTTTTGCGTTTATGTTGGCTTGTGGTGGATATTTGCTTACTATGTTTGCTTATTGTGTTATTTTTTATGTTTATGGGAAACAGAGTGGTTCAGATGTTATTGAAGATCAAGGTTTGTTGTTCAACTCTTTCATGTTGTTACTGAATTGGTTGATTAGTTAATTGGTTATAATATTTTTGATTTTTTTACTGATTAATAAATTTATTGTGGATTGATTAGTTGGGAAAATATCTTGCTTTCTAAGCAATAATTCTTGTTTTCCAATACACCAGTTAACCACTCAATGATATGCCTGGTTCACCAGTTTGGTTTACAGTTTGTACCTTGAAACCGGACATTTAACGTTTATGTTCATTTTTTTACACTTAGGATATATCACTCACGTTAACCACTCTGATTAACCAGTTAACCACTCTGATTTTCGTTTGCTTACTACTTAGCATGGTTTTACGACTCACGCCCTCGCATATGTAACACTGGTATATTTTTTCTTAGAAATTTTCAGTTTTACCTAATTTTCACAAATCATATCAGTTAACATGTTTTCACATGGTGTTGTTTCATAATTTTCACAAATCATATCAGTTAACATGTGAAGGTTAATACATCTCTAACATACGCAACAATATGTCTGATTTTTTTTTACCAGATACAAATGTTTGATTTTTTGACTTTCATGAGTTACACATGTTTACTTTCAACACCAGCTGCATATATTGATTAAAACAAAAGTTACTAATCATGGGATCAAATCTATGTTGCGTTTGTTTCGTATGTAACAACAGAACTAAGTTGGTATAAATTAGACTCTGATTTTTTTTACCAGATACAAAGGTTTGATTTTTTGACTTTCATGAGTTACACATGTTTACTTTTAACACCAGTTGCATATATTAATTAAAACAAAAGTAACTAATCATGGGATCAAATCTATGTTGCGTCTGTTTCGTATGTAACAGTAGAACTAAGTTACGTATGTTACACATCTATGCAGTTTTATTACATTCCTCCTAAGTTAAGTTTGATAATCTTTGATAACTAAATGGATAAAACAATGTTTAGTTTCAACACTAGTTGCATATGTTAATCAATACAAAAGTCACTTATCACGAATGTAATGCATATTATAGAGGGAGTATTTGGGATGTATGCTTGTATCTGTTTCATATGTTTTTTTAATGCAGATGGTTAACATACGTTAAGACCGGGGGGGGGGGGGGTGGGCTTACATGTAAATTGATGATTTTTATTCTTTTTTCAGGTGAACATATTTTATGCATTAAAGATGAAGATGCTTATCAAGAATGAAGTGTAGACAATTTTTTTTATTTATGATTGTTTTTTTAGCATTTGTTGATTGTAATGACCGTTTTGACTGTTTTTAGCATCTGTTTCGTATGTTACTTGTTTGTCATTTTGTAAGAAACATTCATGTGCACATTTGAATGTTTTTTATCTGTAAAGTTTTTAATTGATGTTATATATTCTGTGTGTTTTAACGTATGCAACAAGACATCACATACGAGACCCGAGTCTGTGCAATTTTAACGTATGTAACATTACACATGTTACATATGTAACAAGAGTCTTGACAAACTTACGACAATGTGCACAAAAAAGTAGGAGAGAGATGATGTGATGGGTGTCAGGTCAACTTGTCAAATATGCTTTTTTAGAAAAGTCAATTGACCTTATTGCCCTTTTTTGTCATCTACTCAATTAAATCTATTGAATTTAAATAAAAAAGCATGAATTATTGTGGACCATTGATCTAGTTTGATCAATGGCTATAACAAGGTTTGCATGGTTTCTTCAAATTTCATGTGTTTTTATTCTAACGTTCCTATATATATATATTTAGGGGGTTATTTTGAGAACAAGGAAATTTGTGAGAACACTAAGAACCATTTTCATCCATTGATAATGATCTATCAAGGGCTAAGATTAAGTGAGGGATTAAATAAGTAGGCAACCTTAAAATTGGATGAAAGGGGCAATATAGTAAAATTACAAATCACAAACCTTGCTGACTGTCGATCTTCTTCTTCCTCAAGAAAATCCCCCATAACTTCTGGCACAAATCCTATTCAAGGAAATACCGATTGAGAACTTTTGATCTAATCATATCCTGTGTTCACAATCTCGACGAAGGATTTCAAAATCCTAGGTAATGTTTTTGATGTTTCAGGTTAACTTTGATTTTAATTTCAATGATTAAATGAAGTATGATTCTTGTATGTATGTCTGTGTGATTGTTGTATGTATGATTATATAGATTTGTGTTGATTCAAGTCAAATTAAACTAGAATATTTGTATCGATTCAGATTTGGTTAAACTCGATGGCGACAACAAAAACCGTGGTTCATTCAAGCAGAATCGGACGCAAAGCCTCAAAACACTAGGTACTATTTTTGATGCTTCAGGTTAACTTTGATTCTGATTTTCAATGTTTCAACGGAGTCTGATTCTTGTCTGTATATTCGTGTGATTTTTTTTGTATGTGTGTATAGATTTATATCAATTTAGGTTTGGTTAAACTCTCGATTCAGATCTGGTTAAACTCGATGGTGGCAACAGGAATTTTTTTCATTCACACTAGAATCGGATGAAGCAACGGAGGAGGTGCGATTGTGGCGGTTCGTCGACGATGGAGATGTTGTGACTGTAAGAGAAGACCACATAGGGTCGTTGAGCCATCATCATCTCCAATTATGTCACCTTCTACAACATTAGTCGTCATGAACTCAATAGCGTATTTGCACCATTCATCGCTTTAAGATGATTGAAGTTCCAGATTAAAGCATCAGTGTTCATGAACTCAATGGAGTATTTGTACCATTCATCGACTTAAGATGATAAAAGTTCCATATTAAACCATGAATTAATTATTTTGCGGATCTCCATCGCCGATCGTTGTACCGTCTGTTATATCTTCTCCAATCAGGTAGTTCTTCACTTAGTTGTTGACTACATTACTCGGGCATGATTGATTACGTATTGGTTCGATTATTGATAGGGATTCGGTTTTCGAATTGCCGGTCAATATATATGCAATTCTTTTTCTAATACTCGTTACATCTGGCACGGTGATAAAGCGTTCTACAAAGATTCTGAACAAGTTGATGTCCACAAATATCTCTAGAAAATTAAAATACTTATATTCATTTGAATGATTTAGAAGATGAATGACAAATTAAAATACCTAGTTATTATTAGCATTGAAGTTTGTTATTTGGTTGTTGCTATTATTTCATATTTTCATTGTTGTAACATCATGGAAATGTGTTTGATACTAAGTTTAAGAAAATCAATGGCAGGACTTTGTTATTAAATCATATATATGTAGGTTTACACATGTGTACATCCTTATGCCTAAAAGGTCTATACACATGTGTAAATCAACTTAGTTACTATTGCGTTTGTGTAAGTAAGAAATTTACACATCTATAAATTTGATGTACACATTGAAACAACAACATTAGAACAAATGCCTATGTTTAAATAGGTGTAGTTATGAGGTTTACACATCTATAAGGGAGTAGTTTTGCTCATTTACACGTGTAAGTTGGATTATTTGTTTAGAATAGTAGCAAAAACAAATGGCTTAATGGTATTGTACTTTTGTTACTTTGACCAGGCACATAGGTAAAAAAAATGCTAAATTTTACTCTTGGTTGGAAAATGACAAAGAGAACTTTTAGAGGTCACAATTGTAGAAGCCTAGAAAATGATGCGAAGATTGTACAATGGAAAGAGAATATCTACTGTCGAGAAGATGTGATCAAGAAAGCATTAGAGTTTCAGAGACACAAAAATGAAAAGAAAAAAAAGACTAGATGACATAATGGATTATGATTTGTTTCTATGCTACTATGGTCAGGATATAGCAAGGATTATAATTTTTATGCTTATATGTATCGTTGTTACTGTATGTCAAGGATTATGACTTGTTGGCTGTCAAGGATCATGACTTGTTAAGAATCTACTGATTTTGATATTTGGATAAATCTATTTTGGTTTAAATTATACTTGTTGATCAATACAAATATAATTATGTTTGAGTTTTGCTATATACAATCTTGGTTTAATTGACAGTTTACACATGTGTAATTCAACTATATTGTGTAAAACGAAAAAAAAAGTGATAGTGAAGAATTTACACATGTGTAAAACCGAAACAAAGAAGTGAAACTGAACAATGTATACGTGTGTAGTTCATATACAAATATGTAAAACAAAAAACAAAAATGTGATAATAAATAATTTACACATGTGTAAACCAACACTTACATATGTGTAAAACAATTGAACATAGGTAGAATAAAAATAAATGATAATGAACAGTTTACACATGTGTAATACATATGCAGATGTGTAAAACAAAAACCCATAAGTGACAGTGAACAATGTACACATGTGTAAAGCAACACTTACACATGTGTAAGACATCTGAACATAAGCAAAAAAACGAAAAAAAAAACCCTGATAGTAAACAATTTACACATGTATAATTCAGATGTACACATATGTAAGTGAGTTGCGAATGTGTAAAATAGACAAAATACGTGACAATTAACAATTTACACATGTATAATACAACTACCCATATGTAAAATATAAACAAATAGGTGACATTAAACAATATACACATGTGTAATTAAAGCTGCAAGTGTGTAAAACAGAAAGAAATAAGTGACAATAAACAACTTACACATGCGTAAAACAGAAAGAAATCAGTGACAATGAACAACTTACACATGTGTATAACCAAAAGAAATAAATGACATGAGAGAGACATATTAAATAAGTGACAGTGAACAATTTACACATGTGTAAAAGAAACACTTATAGAATATGATAATAAATAAGGAGACACACCCAAATATATAAAAATATTAGAACATTACAATTATTATATATACAAATGTAAAATCCAACGTCAAAACAAATTGCAAAACACTAAATTCTATTTACATCTTAAGTGATTTAAGCTTTAAAGTACAAGGCTTTCCACACTTCTTTTGCTTCCTTTCCTCATAGCTTTTCTTCACTAAAATAACCTCTGATCGCAAGACCTTTTATACTTGTCTATCTCTATGTCCCAAAATCAGACACATGGGCTAATTGTACATCAACCAGCACATGCTTTGACACACCAACATGGACTTTAAAGTTCAAACAAAATGGGATCGACATCCAAGCAACATATTCCATAAGTTGTTTATGCATGCGAGTTAATTGGTCAAGTAAAGCGATAATGTTGTTGCTTTCTGTGTAGATGACAAACGGACCAAGGTTTCCCAAACTAAAAACTAGTTTCGGAGTTATAAAAAATAGGTCCTCGTGGCGAATTTGACAAATTTTAATAGAAAATGTGTACTTGAAATTGTACTTGTTGCTTTTTGTATCATAAGACACACGTTGCTTGTCGTGGAGGATCTTAATCAGGATAACTATTGGTGGTGAAAATCCTCAGGCTGATTTTACCTCATATCCTCAATGTAGCATCTTCAGGATGCTGAAGGGCCTAACAGACTTCAGGATGTAACTATATTTCAGCATGTGCATATCCTGATGATGGACTAACGAACTATCTTTATATGATGTAATTGCAGGTACAACTAAGTTATAATATGGACACGTAACTGCTTTCCAACGTCTATATTATAATAACTCGGTCAAAAGAGTTAAAGATGGAAGAGTTACACTTGCAAGCCTAGGTCCAAGCTCAAAGAATGAGTCATAGGTGTAACCGACAAGCATTAAAAACAGGCGAAGAAGGTGGAAACCGTTGCTACAACGTCTATCTGAGATGAAACAACCACAACGGTCACTAAAAGCTTTCAAGGAACTTAACTAACCGAGCGGATTACACGGGATCTCTTGTTTACTTTCATGTACTATAAATATGGGAATGATCGACGAGTATATAACACATGATTATCACCTGAAACACACGAATACTCTGCTAATCATAGAGAAACTCACACACACTTAGCATAACTTATTGTAATCGTAGTACACTCGTCTATCATTCATCCAAAGTTGTAACCTTTTTTTACCCATTTTTAATATTAACAAACAAGGCAGGGGCCTAGACTCCTCCCGAGGTTTTATGCCGGCGATCTACAATGATCAAGGGCTTTCCTCGTACATCGTGTGATGTTCATTGTGCATTTGAGCTTAGATTATCTGTTTATTCAATTCACTATACAGTTGCATCCTCAGGATACAACTGTCCATCCTCAGCTTTATCTTAACCATCCAGAGCATAGTTGTCAATTTATCATTTATTTACATTTATAAGTCACCATCTTGAAAATAACACTAAGTTTTTATCATACTAGCACTCTACCTCACTTTTACTAATTTGGAAAACAAGATTATTTCTAGCAAGTAATTTTTTACCAAAACAATTTGGCGCCCACAGTGGGGCAAGTGGTGCTATTTTAACAAAAAACTTTGTTAAAACTTTTTCTCAATTTATTCATTTCACATATCTTGACAACTATGCTTCCTCACAAAAATCTGTTTCCTTATCCATGCCATCTACAACCTCTACCAGAAATGCAACACTGCCACCCCCACCTGCATTACCGAGGAGTTCTACTTCTCAAATCCCACCTAGACCATCAATGGGGACATCTGGATCCACTCCTCCTGTTTTCGTGTCAAACGATAAACTCCTCTCCATGTTTGCATTAATGAAGGATCAAATACAGCAACAACAGGACACAAACAGGATGCTGATAAGAGAGATACAATCTCTCAAGACATCCTCAAGGAGGCCAACCGAAGACATGGGGACACCATTGCAACCTAGGGTGTTGGATTTTAATTCTGTCATCTCTGGGGGCATTCATCAAGGAGATTTTATCCCCATGAGCATCGGATTCTCTGCTCCTGAAACAACTACTGCACCTAGGATGGCAACCACTAGGGATCCAGGATATACACCTGGGCCATCCCAAGGATACAACAATAATGGTAACAATTTAAGTTCCAGTACCTTTACTGCTAATGATGTTGCTTCTTTGCAGGATACAGGTGTAAGTCCACAACTAGCAAGGGAGATACAAAAAAATTAAGGATATGGTATCAAGTGTACCAGGGATAGTACAACCTATCCCCAAAGTATCCTCAGCATGTCATAGGGTGTCTCGGTTTGCACCTTCCATATGTGATGCAGAGATCCCAAAGCGGTTTCAAACTCCAAGCATGAAGCTCTATGATGGATCTACAGATCCTGAGGAGCATGTGGCTCAGTATAGGGAAAAGATGGAGATAAATCCAATCCCTGCCAATCTTAAGAAAGCATGCTTATGCAAGGGATTCGGTTCAACTCTCACTGGTCCAGCCTTGAAATGGCTCCTAAGTGTTCCTCCCTATTCAATTACTTCTTTTGCACATTTGATTAACATGTTTAATAATCAGTTTTCTTGTAGTTGAACGTTCGAACATTGGACAAGTGATTTATACAGGGTGACTGTTGATGCACTTTCTGTGGACGTCACTGTCGAATAGACTAGGGTTGAGTCTTAGTAGTGTGTTACATGAGATTGTGGTGATCCATAAGGGCATTTAAGGATCTGACGCATTTGTAATATATAGGACAAAACACTGAGCCAGGTTCGACCTAAACACACTGGGCGAATGTGGAAGTTTTCCACATTCGACCATATCAACTGGGCGAATGTGGAAATGCTCCACATTCGACCATCATAAAGGGGCGAACGTGGAACTGGTGTATTGGACTATAAATAGCAATCTCATGTGTTATTGTTCATTTGGTGATTTGAGTTGGTACTTTGAATGCTCTCAAGGGGGAGGTCATGCCCGACCTCCCCCGGCCACGAGATAGACGTTTATCCTACTGATGACAGTGTCTGTAACCGTTTCTGTAGTAATACGAATCTGTGATGACGTTGTTATCGTATGTTTCTGTCTCGTCTCGAATTCCCCGTCTGAAACCGAGTTGTTTATGTGTAATCGATCCACGAGTTCGGTCCGTAACTGGATTCTCAATTGGTATCAGAGCCGTGGTACCGATTTAAACGATCTAACAGTCGTTTGAATCAATCACAGCTCGTTTTTACTGTTTTCAGACGTTAAATTCAGATTAAAATTGAAAGGTTGAAACCCTAGAAACCCTAGATTCTTAATTGAACCCGAAATCATGTGATTTCTCCATGTTTTTGTGAATTCGAGGGTTAGGTTTTCATTTCCGCACCTTTCTGAACAAGTTTCATCATCAAATTCAAAGGATTAGAGTGATTGCGGATTGATTTGAAGAAAATATTGATCAAGAACACATTCAGTCTGCACATTCGCCCCTTTTAGAAAGACGGGTGGGCGAATGTGGAATGTTACTGGGCGAAGGTAGCATTTTTAGGACGAAAGTGGAGAGATTTTGGGCGAACCTGGAATTTTGTTATGTCAATTTTCACATTCGGGTGACAGATTCCACATTCGGTTCATCGGGCGGGCGAATGTGGAAATGAAGTGGACGATAGTGAAGGTTGTGGACGAAAGTGGAACTTGTGTAATGATATTCTACATTCGGGTCTCTAGTTTGGGCGAAAGTGGAGTTCCCAGGGGCGAATGTAGAATTTAAGGCCTAAAAAATTTCGAAAATTTTCTATCGAAAATTTGGGTAAGGCAATTTTTGAAGATTTTTGGGAGAATGGTGATGAGGTTTACCCAAACTTGTTAAAGAATTGATGATGATGAAACAGTTTTATTGTGGGGTAGTCATGAGAATCAACAGTATGATAATCAGATTCAAATGACTATTATGGGCCAAAAACAGAACAGATTTTATTCCGCATGAAGAGAACAGTCAACTCAGTTCCTGTATGTTTGAAGGAACTTGTTCTGAAGAATTGTTATGAAGAAGGAAATCAAGTTTGAGATTTCAATGTTCTGAAAGTAATGAGGTATCCTAGTAGGAGTCATGTGGCACGTAGGTTCAACGAAAGTTTCAAGATCACAGTCCTGAAGATTTTCAAGAGCTATTGGTAGATATTGTTGGCCCCGCCGAAAACTTCAGTTTCTGAAGCATTTCAAGTCCTCAATTAGTACTGGTAGTTCCTGATGAAAGCTTCTGATTGCTTGTTCCACTCGTCTACGGCTTGTATTCTGTCGAATAGATGAAGTTACTCAAGAACATGATTGATTTATCATACGGGATCTCAGAGAAACTTGGTGAAGCATCAGTCAAAGGGGAGATTGTTGATGTAACAATGTGTCTGATACTTCAACAATTATTGACTGAAGATGCTAGGAATTTTCAAAGAGGAAAATGTGTTGATGTGTAAGAGTTTTGTGGATTCGCCAGCAACGTCCAAGGGGGAGATTGTTGATGCACTTTCTGTGGACGTCACTGTCGAATAGACTAGGGTTGAGTCTTAGTAGTGTGTTACATGAGATTGTGGTGATCCATAAGGGCATTTAAGGATCTGACGCATTTGTAATATATAGGACAAAACACTGAGCCAGGTTCGACCTAAACACACTGGGCGAATGTGGAAGTTTTCCACATTCGACCATATCAACTGGGCGAATGTGGAAATGCTCCACATTCGACCATCATAAAGGGGCGAACGTGGAACTGGTGTATTGGACTATAAATAGCAATCTCATGTGTTATTGTTCATTTGGTGATTTGAGTTGGTACTTTGAATGCTCTCAAGGGGGAGGTCATGCCCGACCTCCCCCGGCCACGAGATAGACGTTTATCCTACTGATGACAGTGTCTGTAACCGTTTCTGTAGTAATACGAATCTGTGATGACGTTGTTATCGTATGTTTCTGTCTCGTCTCGAATTTCCCGTCTGAAACCGAGTTGTTTATGTGTAATCGATCCACGAGTTCGGTCCGTAACTGGATTCTCAATTGGTATCAGAGCCGTGGTACCGATTCTCTATCACCTGGTTTTCTTGTTGAACTTTTCACTTTCGGGTATAATTTCCACATTCGACCGTTCTTAATTTGGACGAAAGTGGAATAGTGTTAGTCTGTGTTTACATTCTGATCAAGACTACATTCGGGTGTTACTGTTTGGACGAAAGTAGAAACAGAAGGGACGAAAGTGAGAAAGTTTGGACGAGAGTGTTTAAGTTTGGACGAACCTAGGATTGTTTGGGCGAATTTAGGATTTTCGGGCGAACCTAGGGTTTTTGCTGAAAATTTTTCTAAGTGTTGAGATTTTCAGATTGAGATCATGTGGCGTTTTCAAACTACTCAGGGATCAGCAACAACACAACCACAACAGCAGACGATGGACCCATGGACAGTGGCAGCGCAAAAGACAAACACACAGTCCTCACAACCACTTAACTACATGACAACGACGAGCACGATGCCTCAAAGTGTAGCACATCCGGCACTACAATCTGATTACTGGGGAGTAGCTGCAGCGGCGGTAAATACTCAAACCACTAATGCTATTTCTACTTTGATTAAGGATTTGTCTACAGGTAGTGGAACTCGGCCACCGAAGCTCATGGATATGCAAGAATATAATCAGTGGCATACCATGTTCAAGATCCATCTGGAAGGCATGGGAGTTGAAGGAGCTGAGGCATGGAGCATGATTGTTAAAGGATACACAGCACCGATTCTGGAGAATACAGGTGAGATGATTCCTCTGGAAAGCTTAACTGAGGACGAAAAGAAGAAATATGTGGTAGAGAAGAAGGCGTTTTCCCAACTGACACAGGCAATCACAAGTGACTTGTTGCATCAGTTTGGAACATGTACTACGTCAAAGCAGCTTTGGGATAAGCTGAAGAGGAAGCATGATGGTAACGAGAAGACCAGGAGTCTGAGAATGGAGGAATTGGTCAAGGAGTTTGAGAATTTTTCTTTCATTAATAATGAAACTTTGAAAGAACTAACTCCTAGATATATGCATTTGTTGTCTGAATTGTCTAGTTATGGTGTACAGATTCCAATGACTAAGCAGGTGGATAAGTTTGCAGATGCTTTACCACAACAATGGGATCAGCATGTGGAGGTACTGAGAGAGAAGGATGCTTATCAATTCTGGACCATTTCAGAGTTTATCGAAAAGCTGGAGAACAAAGAGTTGGAGGATAGGAGGAAAGCTAGAAGGTCACAGATTCCTCAGAATCCTAGTTTGTATTTTGGAGGCACTTCAGTTCCAGCTGGAAACTCGAGCTCAGGAAGCGTTGCACCACATGTTGCATGTATTTCTAATGTCATGGAATCATCAAAACCAACCACCAACTACACACCACCACAATACAATTCCTACTCACAACCATCATATACACCACCACAATATAATTCCTACATTTCACCAATCTCCCCAATGCAACAAGCAAGTTTTTACACCGCTAACCAATCACAACAACCAGTAAACCAAGTTATTCAACATAAACAACAACCGGTGGTTTTGGATACATCTAACTTGGGAAATGTGACTGTGGAGGTTGCTCAGCAACACATTGCATTAGTCTCAGCAATGGTTTCATCCTACAATGGTTTGGTTGCTAGTCAGATTGGGAACAACAAATTAACCAACGAAGACTACGCACAGATAGACAAGGAAGAGATGGAACTCATTGACATTCAATGGGCTTTTGCGAGTATAATGAGAAGAGCAACAGAGTTCATCGAGAAAACTGGAAGAACTGATTTGGCAACTTCTCCCAACACAACCTATGGATTCAATAAGGAGAAGGTTACATGTTTTAATTGTGGAGAAAAAGGACACTTCAAAAGGGAATGCACCCAGCCACCTAAACAAGGTAATCGAAACCCTTTCAATGCAAATTACCAGAACCGTCAACAAAACCAAGTTTCTTACCAAAATAACAACAACTACCAAAACCGAAACTTTAACAACCAAAACAGACAACCAAACACTCAACACCAGATTCAAAACCAATCTCCTAACCATACAAACCGAACAGTTGTACCTATCACTACACCTAATGAGACTCAACAGAATGCGAGTCAGAACCAAGCTTTGGTGACTCAACAGGATGAGAGGTTTGACTGGTCGGGTATGCAAATAGGAGTTGAGGAAGTGACTACTGGTGGGAATGTGGCATGTGTTGCTTATCAGGTTGATATGGAAGAGTCGGTGGTAGTTGATGAGAAGAAAGAAACTGAGGAGAGTGAAAGTGATGATTCTGAGACTGAGATGGAAGTGGAGAGTGAACCTGTTGAGGTTAAGGCTGAGGAAAAGAGTTCTGGAATGGTGATTGATTCAGTTTCTGATGTTCCCGAAGAGTGTAGATCAGTTTATTCAGATTCTGAGAGCGAATCAGACACAGAGGCAAGTGTTGATTCTTTAGATGACGATATTGACCAGTTGCTGGCAGAAGCTGACTTTTTGATGACGAGGAAGTCGTGCATAGCTGATGATGCTTTCAACAAGATCGACTATTCCAAGTTTTTCACTGGAAAGGAAGCTCATTTTGCGTTGATGGCCATGACTGAACCGCCAAAACCTGTAAGTTCTGAATCTAGCACTGATGTTATGAGTGATAAATATTGTGGAACTTGTGATAGATTGACTGAGGAGAATAAACAACTCCGAATTTCACGAGATAGTGCTATCTTGAATTGTCAATCTACTCGCAAAGAGTTGAATGCTTTCAACAAAGTATTAGATGGCTATAAAAAGGACATTTCCGACTTGAAAAATACTTTGTCATTGAAACAATTGGCCATAAACAACTATATCAATGAAATTGAAAACACCAAGTTGGAAATGGCAGCCATAAAATGCTTTGCTGAAAAGGTGAACAAAAAGCTGGAAAGTTATAAGAATGTTGCTTATGTGGTAGATCATATCATTGATGATAACACCACCAATTACAAGTCTGTACCATCTCCGGTTCTTTTTGAAAACCATAACTATCACCAAGTTATACCGGAGAGTTCGGTAAAATCAGACTCATCATCAGAAATGGAATCTAATACCTCGAGTATTGGTGATCCATATTCCGATGTGAGACCGATTTTGGGCTTGAACAATGAGGGTGTTTATGCTGAGAGTGATAATTCAGACTCAGAAAATGATGATACTGGTAGTGATCAATCTGTTAATGAATGTGAGATTCCAAAAGAAAATCACATCATTACTACTGAACCAGTGTCACCATCTAATCATGTTCATCCGATGGCAAATGCTAATCGTGATAAAAAGTCTGAAAAGATTGATGTTAAGAAAGATAATAGTGTTAAGAATGTTGTTGAAAAGAATGAGCTGAATGAACAAAGTGATAAACCTGTTAAAGTGTTTTATCGGATGGAAGGATCCGATAAGATCATTTCTGATGAGGAATTTCCGATCAAAAACGTTAACTATTCTAAACTTGATAAAATCTGGCAAGAAAGCACAATATGGTTTCCAAAACATGAAAGAACCAATGAAATTCCACCAGAAATCTTAAAGAAATTGTTTTCAGAAGTTCCTCAAGAACCAAAGGTTCATGTCACCGAGTTCATTCGACCAAATGATAAAGCAAATGGTTTTCATGAGCCTTCTTACTCGAAAGGACCACTTCCTGAGAGTTTAAGAAATCAACAGTATAATGATCAATTTCCTGTTAGATCATTTGCTTCACCAAATGCTCATTATGTGTTTGAGGAATATAGAAAATGCTTTAAATGTGGAGAACGCGGGCATTTACTTGCTCAGTGTCCATATGTAAGGCATAAAAGACATGAAGTTGAGGTTAGGAATTCCATGAGAAAGCCGGTTGATCATTATGTTCCACCACATAGACGGGCTGTTCCTCAACAACAACAATTTTATAATCAAAACAATTTTCAAATGAGGAACAACCGTCCATTTCAATATGATCAAAGGAATCGGATAGCTATGGAACATTCTTGGAGAAAACCTGTGGTGAACACAACAGCTGATAGACAAAAGGTTCCACAAAAACCAATTGTCAAGTCAAATGTTGGACCTAAGTCTGTTAACTCAGATAAGGTTGCTAAGAAAGTTACTTTTAGTAACAATGTTCAGAAACCAATTGAGAAACCAAAATCTCAAATTCGTATTCTCAAAAGGTCTGAACAATCTTGGACACCTAATGGTACTTCAGGAGCTTCTACTTCGAAGGTGAGTGAGAAAAATGAAAATGTTTTGAACAATCAGAAAAAGATTGATTCAAAACAGAAAGTTGTTGAAAAAGTTGTTGAGGATGTTTCTTTGAAAGCCAATGTTCAAAGGCCCAAGACTCAGGCTTGGGTCCCCCGAAAGAACTAAATGTTTACTTTTTGTGTGCAGGGAGCTTCAGCTGGCCCTATTAGCAGTCTCTGGATTGTTGATAGTGGAGCTTCAGGCCACATGACGGGGGATTTGGCGTTGCTGTTTGATGTGAAGAATATTAATGGAGGATATGTCGCGTTCGCGGGTAATAAAGGAGGATATATTACGATGGAAGGAAGCGTGAGTAATGGGATTGTGACTTTCGAGAGGATTTCTTATGTCAAGCAGATAGACTATAATCTGTTGAGCGTCAGTCAAATATGCGATAAACAATTTTCTGTGCATTTTGATGACAAATCCTGCTATATTCTCAAACCGGGCTTCAAAATTCCAAAGGAGTGGGTTATGTTGATGGCACCTCGAGTCAACAATCTTTATATTCTTGATATGTCCAAGGCGATGACATCACAGGGACAGATAACATGCTTTCTATCCAAGGCGACCGAAAAAGAATCGATAATGTGGCACCGCAGAATGGGGCACATTCATCTGAGGAAAATGAATCAGTTAGTGAGAAATGGACTTGTCGATGGAGTAAACGTGAAACATTTCCATCTAAACGACAAGTGTGTAAGCTGCATGAAAGGAAAACAACACAAACAGTCCCATAAAGTGAAGAAAGTTAACTCTGTTGAGATGCCGCTTGAGCGATTGCACATGGACCTTTTTGGACCGGTCAAGCGCAAAAGTCATCTTGGAGAGCTTTATTGTTTAGTCGTCACTGATGACTATTCACGATTCTCATGGGTGATGTGTTTGAAGAACAAAAGCGACACCTTTACCAACTTACAAGTTCTGTTCACTCGACTGGAGAATATCTACAATTTAAAGATAAAACGGATCAGGAGTGACAACGGGACGGAGTTCAAAAATTCAAAGATGGATGAACTTTGTGAAAGCAAAGGGATACATCATGAATATTCGGCTCCGTATACCCCGCAGCAGAACGGTGTTGCTGAAAGAAAGAATAGGACTCTGATTGAGGCTGCTAGAACAATGCTTGCTGACTCAAATCTTCCAGTAATGTTCTGGAATGAGGCGATTTATGCAGCAAATTATACATTAAATCGGGTTATAACAGTGAAGAAGTTTGGAAAAACATCTTATGAACTGTTACACCGACGAAAGCCCAATTTAGAGTATCTAGAACCATTTGGGGCGCCATGCACGATGTTGAATCCAAGCGAGAAGTTTAGTCCTAAAGCTGAGGAGGGATATTTTGTTGGATATGCAACCCCGCTCAAACGGGTATTCAACAAGCGAACTCGTCAAGTGGAGGATTGGGCTAACGTGGAAGTTCAACGATACACACAAAATTTGCAAGGCACGGGCCCTGATTGGATGTTTGATTACAAAGATTTCTTTGAATCATTCAACCTAGATAGCTTGGTTGAAGAAGCTGTTATTAGATTACTTTACGAGTGTGAAAACGCGGCAACTTCACCGTTGATGCGTCCAATCACCGTAAACCCCCCACCAGCTTCTAATGATACCAGTGCTCCTACACAAGAAGAAGAGATGTTTCAAGAAGCTTCAACTTCATTAGACACTTCAGAATCTGAAGATGAACAATTTGAAGAAGCTGTTCTTGAACATGCAGAAGACTTAGAAGAGCAAACTGTGAACCCAACTTCAAATCTAGATGTTGCTTCATCGTCTAACACGGGTCATGATCAGGATGCTGTAGAGAATTTGACTGCTCAGACGGGAGTGATTGTACCTGTTAATCCGGAATCTCGGATTCATCGTATTCACCCGCTGGAGCAAGTTATCGGTGATCCTGGAAGTGGAGTGATGACCAGAGGGCAGCTAAAAAGCGTTAATTCGCCAGAGAGTTTTGGTGCTTTAGCATTGTATGCCAAAATTCAGAAATCTGGTAGCCAAAATGATTGGTCGTTTGCATGTTATGTGTCGCAGGTAGAGCCAAGGACATACAAAGACGCTTTGAATGAAGATGCCTGGGTTGAGGCAATGCAGGAGGAGTTATTGCAATTCCAGAAATTGGGAGTCTGGACGCTCACAGATTTGCCGCCGGGAAGAAAGAAAATAGGCACTAAGTGGGTGTTTAAGTGCAAAAAGGATGATCGTGGAGTTATTGTACGCAACAAAGCCAGATTGGTTGTGCAGGGTTTCCATCAAATCGAAGGAATTGATTACAACGAAATCTATGCACCAGTAGCAAGAATTGAAGCTATTCGGATGTTCCTTGCGTTTGCTTCATACAAGAAATTCAAAGTCTATCAAATGGACGTCAAGAGCGCATTTTTGTACGGTAAAGTCAAGGAGGAGGTTTATGTCGGGCAGCCACCAGGCTTTGAGGACCCAATCCACCGGGACAAGGTCTACGTGCTGAACAAAGCTTTATATGGTTTGCACCAGGCTCCAAGACAGTGGTACGAGGAGCTAAGCACATACCTCATCTCCAAAGGATTCAAGCGCGGCCTCGTCGATTGCACCCTCTTTACGAAGAAGACGGGAGATGACTTGCTTCTAGTACAGATTTACGTTGATGATATTATATTTGGTTCAACTAACGAACTTTTGTGCAGGGAATTTGAAACTGTTATGCAGGAGAAGTTCGAAATGAGCGCTATGGGGGAAATGCAGTTTTTCCTCGGCTTACAGGTGGATCAAAGACCCGACGGGATCTTCATTCACCAGACGAAATACGTAGCCGACATCTTGAGCCGATTCCAGATGGAGGACTCTAAGCCGATGGATACCCCGATTCAACCCAATCACGGGATTGGAGTGGACGCTAAGGGGGAGCTGACAGACCCATTTACATACAGAGCAATCATCGGATCTCTGATGTATTTGACAGCGTCTCGACCAGATATTATGTATGCAACGTGTCTCTGTGCTCGCTATCAATCGAAGCCGAAACAAAGTCATCTGACGGCGGTCAAGCGTATCCTTCGATATCTGAAGGGTTGTCCATCAAAAGGACTTTGGTACCCTAATGATGATGATTTTGATTTTATTGCTTTTAGTGATGCAGATTGGGGCGGCTGTGACAAAGACAGCAAATCAACAACAGCCGGTTGCCAGTTTTTAGGGAGCAGGTTAATTACCTGGCAAGCAAGAAACAGACTTCCGCCGCACTGTCTACATGTGAAGCCGAGTACATTTCAGCCTCGAGTTGTTGTTCGCAAGTGCTCTGGATCCAACAACAGATGGTCGATTACGGTTTGCAGTTTCTTAAAACCCCTATACACTGTGACAACGAAGCCGCAATTGCATTAACTAAAAATACTGAAAATCATTCTAAAGCGAAACATATCCGGATTAAATATCATTTTATCCGTGATTGTTACGCTAAGGAATTGATTGACATGGTCAAAATTCATACTGACTACCAACGTGCAGATTTGTTTACAAAAGCTTTTGACAGATCCCGCTTTGAATATCTTTTGAAAGTAAACAATATAAAGGAAAAACAGGACTAATCGGCTCCTCGGTTTATCATTTTTCGTTTTTAGTTTTAGTTTTAAACTTTTGCTAATTGGGAATTTCTCTTTGCTAATTGGGAATTTCTCTTTACTATCATAATCCTCAAAGAAGTTGATGCTTTCGAGGGGGTTGTTTAATCCTCAAAGAAGTTGATGCTTTCAAGTGGATTGTTTCTTTCAAATTTTTGTTTTGTTTTTCAGAAAATTAAAAACCCAAAAATATGTTCTTTATTTTAGGGGGAGTCATTTTATCGGAAAAACCAAAAACATTAAAAAAATTTTCAAAATACCTAAAAATTAGAAAAAAAAACCAAAATGATTTCCTGGATAAAAAGAGGAAATGATAGTACATCAGTGGGGATCTGACACAGGCTAAAGAATTGTATAGTTTTATGAGACGTATGTTGATTACGTGTGATATGCTGATAGGCTTCGTAGACTATATATTGCGTGCATTAGTGATACAAACATAACAAACTACGCGTTTGTGGATGAACACCTCATGGGCATATGGTCTTAGTACCGTAATTTCGTTTGATAGGGTGTTTGTACAAAACTCGGAGGTTTAGGGTCGTTATGTTATTAGTTGTCTGGGGATAGCCTATCTGATCTTCTGCTGTAAGTCATTACGGACCTAGATCAGACAGGATGTCTTTATAAAAGAGCTTTATGCCAAATCCTAAAGTTACCGAATTGAGGAACTTTCCATGTTATATGATGATCAAAGATTATCTATAATATCGTATTGATCATTGATGCAAATCATGATTAATATCAGTCCTCAACCTGGTATGGTGCATATGTTACTTTGCTGCATTAATTTGCTGACCTGTATACCTCTATGCATTATATCTTGTACAATTACAGACGACGAAAGCATAATCACGCTTTACAATGAGTCTTTGTGCAAATTACTTCTTGATACGGGAGTATGTCGTGTGTGTGGGAACCACAATGTGTTAGTCTAATACATCTAACTCGTATCATTTTAAAGCATTGCGTAATTGTCTGCATGTGAGCTTATGTGGACAACAATATCAGCAATTGCCGTATCACATATTGTTTTTAATGATAATATTGAAACAGATCAACGCTGTGTTCAGATTTCTCAGAAAACTGATATGATCCTCTTACCGGAAATCACAAAAATGTTTACTGCTTTCATTTATTTTGATGCATTTTACTTTGTCGCATTTTACTTTTATTGTCAAAAAGATACAAAATCCAAAAAGATTTTAGGTGTGTTTTGATAAAAATTTCAGAAAATCCAAAAGATTTGCATTTCTGTTTTATTTTTGATATCCGGGGATGCTTGATGGTCAATTTCTGAGATTTGATAACACCATCTGGACTTTGTAACATTCAAAAAGTGAAAATTTGAGTTTTGGAAGTTTAACGGATTGAAAAATGTTGAACGGGATTCGAATTCGTGATTTGGCGAAATTTTCAGATTTTTCCATTTCACATTCGCCCCTTAAATGGGTCGAATGTGGAAAAATCATCTCCTTCGACCGTTTTGAAAATGGGCGAATGTGGATTTTTCACTTCCGGGTAAAAAATTCCACTTCCGGGTACAAATTTCACCTTCGGGTCTTTAAATAGGGGCGAAGGTGGAGTAGTTTCACATTCGTGCCATTCACTTGGGGTGAATGTGGACTTAACCCACATTCGTCCACACTAAACGGGCGAACGTGGACTCTTATAAATACAGTCTTTCAGGTTCGAACCCCACATTCAAAATTTTTTTCAAAATTCCTTGTTAACCAGACCTTGTTGCTTGTGTTTTTATTGATTCACTGATTCATTCCCTATACATTCCTGATCTTTTTGAGACTCAATTTGCAGGTATTGGAGATGTTAACAGATCTGAATCATCGTTTTTATAAACAGGACCTAGGGTTTCAATTTTAGGGATTGTTGATGATTATTGATGCTTGTTTTTGATTGCCGATCAGTTCTCATAGGTTTTAGGGGGAGAATGTAGAAGGAATTAGGATAATAACACATTTAGATGTTAGTTTGATCAATTGAACTTGTTTGAACCCTAATTCCACTTTAAAACCAATGAAAACTGATTAATTGTCAAAATTGGTAATGAACGAGTGTTAGTCGGACTTATTAGCACATATTAGAATGAAAATTACAAGTTAAAACCAACAATGGCAAAAATTTAAATTTTGGGGGAAATTTGTTTCACATTCGGGTGTGAAAAACGGACGAAAGTGGAACTGGTTGGGCGAATGTACAACAAAAATGGACGAATGTGATTTTTAACTAGAACTTTTTCATATTCGACCATATAATTTCACTTTCGACCATATGTTCTCACATTCGGCCATTTCAAAATGGGCGAATGTGCAGATTATTTTGACCAGAATTTTATAATTTTGTCGTTTTTGTATTTTGACGTGTTTTATTGATTTTCATGTGCAGATGGCTGATCAACCCGAGAATGTTGAAACACCAGCAGTCAATGTGGAAACTCCAGCAGAGATTACAGTTCCAGATCCAGCGCCAGTAGCTGAAACGTCTGTTCCGAGCAGTTGGCCGTTTGAAAGATCGCACAACTGTTGCGCTTATCTAGGAGATGTTGAGAAAAACACGGAGTTTACCGGGATTATAGAGTTTCTGAAAAGGAGCAGGATTGTTCATGCCTTAGCCACACCAACCATCATATACAAAGATATCATTGAAGATTTTTACCAGAATGCAAAGTATGACTACTGGGAGAATCAGACGATCATCAAGAGCAAGATTCAGGAGATGGATATGTTCTTGACTGAAGCTGATATTAGGGAAGCTTTACAGATTAAGTTTGAAGATAGTGAAGATCCCAGGGAATTGTCATGGACAGAACAAAAGGCGTGTTTCTTACGAATGAAATACAAAGGTCTAATCACTGACGGATCTATGTATAAAGGGAAACTGGGAGTGCAGTACAAGTATTTTGCTCATGTTCTTATTCATGTTTTTGGATGTGTGAGTGGTGGTTATGACGTCATGAGAAGGAGTTTGAGTTCATTAATGGTTGCGTTGACACTCAACAAACCATTTAATGTTTCTGGGATGATTCTTGATCATATGCTGGAGATGTTGAAGGGAATGAAGAATAAGAAGTTTATGTTGTATCCGAGATTTCTGATGATGATCTTTGACTACAAGTATCCTATGCTGAAAAAGGATCCGACTATGATCCTAGGTCAAGATCATATGAATATTAGAACTTTGATGAGGATGAAGGGTTACAAAGGTGTGTCTGATAGTGAGAAGCCACCTAACAGGAGATTATTTGGTGCTTTGGCTCGTCCGGATTACACTGATCCTGGCAAGAACAAAGCAAGACATGATGATAGTGACTCGGATAACGATGATCCCTTAGTGTATGTTGATTCAAGCACTAAGCGGAAACGGCAAGTAGTCAATCCTGGAGCCAAAGGGAAGGGCAAGGGAAAGGCTGTGGATCAGGGAAGCACTAAGCAACAAGTGGCTAGAAAGAAATCGACGGCGAAAAAAGGATCGGGTTTGGTGGATGAAGAGTCGGTAGATTCAGAAGAGACTGAGGTTGATGAGCAGTGGGATTCTGATGATGAGAATGTAAGGACCACCAAACGTAAGGCCACTATGGTTGGTGAGTCTGAATCCTTGAATCAGTCGATAGAAGAAGCTGAGAGAAGAAAGAAATCAGTAGAAGATGAGGGTCTAGGTGTTGACCTAGCTGAATTGAGTGTTGGAGATACTGTAGTGGTGAATTTGCCCAAAAAGACAAAGAAGCAAAAGACTATGGCCAAGAAGTCAAGTGTAAAAGAACTGAGAGAGAAAGAGTTAGCTCAGTTGTTGAAGGGAAAGAGATTACCTGATGCTGGTACACCATCTAAGCTATCTTCACCTGTTGCCAAGAAGCAGAAGAAAGCGAAAGAGGCAGAGACTTTACCAATTGATCAATTCAATATCGATATGGATAAAGTGCTCGATATGTTTAGAAAGCCTCAGAAGGAGAAAGTAGTTGAAGTTGAGCCATCCAGATCAAAGTCAAAGAAGGTGACTGTGGATGATGATGTCATGAAGCAAGTTAATAAGAAGATGAAGAAGAAGATGAACAGAAAGTCGATTATGAATATTCTGAATCTGAGAAAGAAGAAGATGATGATGAAGATAATGATGAATCGGAGAAAAGCGATGATGATAATGATGATGATGATGACAATAATGATGATGATGATGGTGCTGAAGGTGCTGGGAAAAAGCAAGGTGATGAGTTTAGCAGTGGAAGTGATCATGATGGAGGAGATGATACTTCTAGGTTTACTTATGAGAAGAGAACACCAAAGAAGAAGGATACTGGAGAATCAAGTTCCAAGAAGAAAGGTGAGAATGTAGAATCGGATGAAAGTATTTTCTGGAACGAAAAGGTGAGATCTTTGTCTGATGATGCTAAACAGCTGTATAAGAATATGTTGGAAAAGAGAGAGTGGACCATTGAGTTCACAGGATGCTTCGCTGAAATATTCCAGACTGATGATTTAAGATATGAGTTGGAATATGAAGATCCAGATCTTGAAGAAGGGGAATTACCTGCATCTGTGGCGAAAGAAATACTAGATGGTCTTGCACAGAGGGTAGGAAAGACGTTTGAGGAGTTTATGATGGATGAATCGATTCCTGATATTCCTGAAAAGGATATGGGAAGTCATTCAGATGATGTACAGACTCCAGAGAACAATGAAGTTGAAGTAGAAGATATAACTCATGAAGAGTTTCCCCAATATTTCAGACAAGATGATGAGAATGAAGTATTTCCTGACTTCACTGAGATACCAAATAAGTCAGCGAAACAGAAAGCAAAGAAAAGGAGTGAAGAGTTTGTTGAGAAGGTATTTGGCACTGAAAAGAAAGATTCTTCTAACCAGTCTGATGAGTTGAAGAATTATATGAAGAAATTAAAGGAAATGGATGAGAACCGACCAAAGCCTGAAGCTCAAGGTAACTTTTATCGATTTCATAATGCCAAGTTCAAAGGCAGAGCTCTCGGGTGGACTTACTTAGGCAGACTGAAATGTATTGCTGCAAAATGGGAAACCGGAATTCTGTACTTCAACAGATTCTGTGACTTGCTTACTCTACCGTACTGGGCGGTTAGAGACTTATGCAGATTCCCAATGTCAGGTGCCGAAGTAAATGGATCACATGTCGGTTGGTGTGCTGATAAATTGGTTTGGGAAAGTCGTACGAGATGGAACAGATTCAAGCCTCAATATCCCAGAAGAAAAGAGCATAGGGATATTGATCCACAAACCAATATGAAGCGTGTTACGTTGATTTATAAAGCACCTAATGTGATGAGGAAGATACCGTTGATGCCAATGCCACAGCATTTTAGTGCTGATTTCATCTTTTGGTATTATGATTGGAGGAAGGCAGAAGCGGTGATCGTGTTGAGAGATGGAAAGGATAAATACAAGCATGTTCATGTATTTGATCCTATGTGGTTGATTAATTGCACATTCGAAGACATCATCATGTTGTTCTACAATCCGATCTACTATGATCCTAATGACTTTGCTCAAGCGAGAAAGTATACGCAAGTTGTTGGAGTTTGTTTTGCGTATGATATAAATGCAGGAAGCAACTTGGAGGGTAAACTTGGCAAGACTGTGAAGATGGCCAATGTGTCTAAGCCTGTGAAGAAAACATTTGAGCCGCCAATGACTACTGAGCAGAAGAAGCAGCTCAGAATCAAGTTGATGAACCAGACGATGGACCAACAGAGAAAACTATCCAATCAATAGTCGAGGGGGAGTTTGTTGATGCGTTTTGCGACTAAGGATTGGATATACTATATTAACATGTGTTAGTGATGGCCGAAGGTGTATATGTATGGGCGAAGGTAGAAAAGTATGGGCGAAGGAAGATTGATTATGGGCGAAGGAAGAATGGACATGAACTGAAGACACATTCGACCACCTGAAGTGGGCGAATGTGGAAATCACTCACATTCGACCTGTGGAAACGGGCGAATGTGCAGTGCCTATATATAGTTTTTGTGTTTTTGATAATGTAAGGGAGTTGTCATTTGTGTCCAGGTTCAGTTCAGGTTCAGAGGTGTTTTTGAGAAATAGTGTGTGTGTTCTAGATTAACATAAACTCATTGTAAACGATTATTTGAATGAAGTTAATCTATGAAATGATATTGAAAATTATCTTGATTGTGTCGTGATTTGTGTTTTATCAATTTGTTCAGAACTAGGGTTTCCGCACCTGGTTTTGTGACTTGTATGATCGTATAATCCTGTTTTAGCTAAAATCCAACGCTCACAGTGACTCAACCACATGGGGAATCACTAAGAGAATACATTACTAGGTTTGGAAAGAAAGCACTCGACATCCCGAACCTGGATGTCACAACGGCAGTACAAGCATTCAAGATGGGGCTGCAAAGAGATTCACCATTCAACCAAGAATTGGTGATGAATCCTTGTAGGAACTTGGATGAAGTTAGGAACAGGGATCTAAGGTTCATCCGACTTGAGGATAACAAGTAAATTCAAGAAAGGATAGAATCATCCTCAAGATATAACCATCCTAATCGAAAATCAACTCCCACATATGAACCATACAAGCATAAACCATATGCTAGACCCGACCATCTCCATCGTATATCTCAAAGATAATGAAATTGTCAGCCACTTTTACATGAACTGGTCCCACCATCCCGAGAATATACATGGGCATCATGCGCTCCAGGCGAGGGTTGCTAACCCAATGTGAAAGGTGAAAACCTTTAAACCTTAGGAAGGTGGTAGACACCTTAACGTAGGAGAGGGTGGCCAACCCCCTAATCATCTAAGCATTCCATCTTCAGGATGGTACTGCAAAATTCTCAGGATGGACTATTTCTAGACCATGTTTAGTAAAAATATAATCGATCGAAATAGATAAAGGATAAATACTTACATATGGAGATGATTCATCTCTATCAGCCTTCATCCCACCTGTGATTCGGACCATAGTTTCTCTTACAGAGAGACCAGTCACATGCATCCCTAAACATGGTAGTATTTTAAGTGAATTGCATTTGAAGCCCTTGGTAGAATCTCTCCTTCCATTGTTGATAACCAATATGCTCCTTTTCCAGCTTCAGAATCGATCAAGTATGGACCTTCCCACTTGGGAGCTAGCTTACCATCACTTGGTTTTGTTGTGTTTTGGAAGGCTTTTCTTAATACCAAGTCTCCTTCTTAAAATTTTCTTATCCTGATATTCTTGTTGTAAGCTTTAGCAATCCTTTGTTGATATGCTGCCATCCTTACTTTAGCAGCATCCCTAAGTTCATCCACAGTTTCCAAATCCTGAAGTAATGCTTCTGAATTGGTAGTTGCATCCTGAAGATGTTTCCTTGCTGTAGGCATGACCATTTCTGCTGGCAGCATTGCTTCTATTCCAAAGACCAAGGAGAAAGGTGTTTGACCAGTAGCATTCTTGGAAGTAGTCCTATCTGTCCAAAGTACAAATGGAAATTCTTCTGCCCATTTCCCTTTCTTTTCCCCAAGCTTCTTCTTCAGGTTGTTGACGATGATTTTGTTTGAAGATTCCGCTTGTCCATTAGCTTTAGGATGGACTGGTGTTGAGGTTACCATCTTGATTCCCCAACTCTCACAAAAGTTAGTTGTTCTTTTGCTTATGAATTGAGAACCATTATCACAAATAATCTCAGATGGTACTCCAAATCTTGTTAGGATGTTTCTTTCGATGAATGAGACCACCTCTTTATCTTTAACTTGTACAAATGCTTCAGCTTCAATCCATTTTGAAAAGTAGTCTGTCATTACCAGCATGAATACCTTTCCTTTAGGGGCTTTGGGTAGCTTTCCTACTATGTCCATCCCCCATTTCATGAAGGGCCATGGTGAAATAACGGGATGTAGTGGTTCAGCAGGCTGGTGAAGGATGTTGCTATGTCTTTGGCATGGATCACACTTTTGGGAATATAGCATGGTATCCTTCTTCATAGTCGGCCAATAGTATCCTGTCCTCAAAGTCTTCGAGTAGAGAGATCTTCCTCCTGTATGACTGCAAGAGATTTTCTATACAAAATATTGTCTATAATTGTGAATTTAGATACCTTCATCCTGAAAGCCTTTGGATTTTCTTCATCAGGAATGATATCCTCTTGTAAATATTTTATTATAGGAGTCATCCATGATGAATCATCTTGTGCCTGAGTGGCTAAAACAGTGATATCCTCAGGATGGACTGTTGTATCCTCGGGATGGACTGTTTCATCCTCAGGATGCCACTCTTCAATTACTGGTTTCAGAATGTGAATGATGGGAATCTTGGACCCTATTGGTAGATTAAGGGAGGATCCCAGATTTGCTAAGGCATCAGCTTCAACATTTTCTTCCCTAGGTACATGTGTTAGTGAAAATTCTACAAAAGAAGTTGATAAATTTTTAACTTTTTCAAGATAAAGAGCTAACTTTTGTCCTTTTACTGCATAAGACCCATTAAAATGATTAGTAATCAACAAAGAATCAATAAATACTTCTATATTAACAATATGCATGCCTTTAGCAAGTTGTAAACCAGCAATGAGAGCTTCATATTTTGCCTCATTATTGGTTGTCTGAAATGCACATCTAATAGCATGGGGTATTTTGTCCCCTTGTGGCGATTTTAGTAGTATTCCTAAGCCTGTTCCTTTTGCATTTGAAGCACCATCAGTATACAAAATCCATTTTCCTAGGTTTTCCTTTAATTGTTGTACTTCAGACTCTACTTCACTCAGGATGTTACTACTAAAATCAGCCACAAAATCTGCTAGAGCCTGAGATTTGATTGCATTTCTAGGCTCGTACACTAAGTCAAAGGCACTCAATTTTTAATAACCACTTAGCCATTCTACCTGACATTTCTGGCTTTCTAAGTACATTTTAATGGGATAATTAGTTTGTACGTGTATCCTATGTGTTTCAATGTAATGCCTTAACTTAGTGGATGCCATTATCAAAGCTAAAATAAGTTTTTCGAGATGAGAATACCTGGTCTCAGCATCTAGTAGAGTTTTACTTACATAGTATACAGGATGCTGTTCCCCCTCGAAGTCTCTTACCAAGACTGCACTTATAGCATTCCCAGAAACTGCAAGATATAACTTCAGTGGTTCTCCATCCTCAGGCTTCATCAGGAGTGGCGCTGCTGCTAGATATTCTTTCAGTTTCTTCAATGCTTCCTCGTGTTTCTGTCCCCAGTCGAATTTACTATTCTTCTTCAGGATATCATAGAATTCTTTGCATTTATCCGAGGAATTCGAAATGAATCTGTTTAAGGCTGCTATCCTGCCTGTCAGCCTTTGTACATCCTTGATATTTTTTTTGGGATTTGATATCAAGGATGGCCTTTATTTGTTCAGGGCTGGCCTCTATCCCTCTTTTAGTAACTAGATATCCTAGAAACTTTCCAGCACCGACTCCAAAATGACATTTAGATGGGTTCAACTTCATGTTATAGGCGTCCAAGATGTCAAATGCCTCCTTAAGATCTTGAAGATGATTTTCTGCCTTCTTGGACTTGACCACCATGTCATCAATGTACACCTCCATTGTGTCCCCAATCTTTTCTTTAAACATCATATTCACTAGCCTTTGGTAGGTTGCACCTGCATTTTTTAATCCAAATGGCATAGCTATATATCAATATATACCTGATGGGGTCATGAATGCTGTGTCCTCTTGATCCTCAGGTTCCATTTGAATTTGTTGACATCCTGAGGATGCATCCATGAATGTCAGCATTTCGTGTCCTGCTGTAGCATCCACCATTGAATCTATGTGTGGTAATGGGAATGGGTCTTTAGGACAGGCTTTATTGAGGTCTGTGTAGTCTACACATACTCTCCACTCCCCATTCATATTTTGAACCACCACCACGTTGGCAAGCCATCTTGGAAATTTTACTTCTCTTATCATCTTGGATTTAAGGAGTCTATCCACTTCTTCTCGCATGATGACATTTCGTGCTTCCATGCAAAAGTAGACATCCTGCATTTAAGAAACGAGATTAGTGATTGTTCAATGTTGAACGGGCTTGAAATTCTTATCAATCCCGAGTTTATGAGTTATGACATCCTTAGAAATGCTAATCATATCTTCATGCTTCCATGCAAAAGTAGACATCCTGCATTTAAGAAACGAGATTTGTGATTGTTCAATGTCATTAGGGATATTCTTACCAATTAGCACAATGATATTCTTGTTATTGTTGTCAAGGCAAACAGCCTTTACATCCTGCTCAGGATGTGCCTTGACATCTTGAGGATGGCACTGTGCATCCTTCTGTAGTTTCTATGCTTGACATGATGAAGCCTTCATTGATGTTGTATAATAGTCCTTGGCTTCTTGTTGGTCACTGTTTACTTTGACGACTCCCCAAGGTGTGGGTAACTTTATACATTGATGGTATGTTGAAGGGATTGCCTTCATGTCATGTATCCAGGGTCTCCCCAGGATGACATTGTAGCAGGATAGGGAATCTATCACACAGAATCTCTGGATAGAGTTCACCCCTTCCACATACACTGGCAGCTTTATGTCTCCTACTGCGCTTTTAGTTTCTCCACTGAAGCCCACTAAGACTGATGATCTGGAAACTATTTCAGATTCCGGGATATTCATTCTTTTAAGAGCTTCAAGCTGGATGATGTTCACTGAACTTCCCCCATCTACAAGAATCCTGCGAACAAAGTGGTTAGCAATATACAAAGTAATAACCAAACCGTCATGATGAGGATCAAGAATATTTTCTCGGTCCTCTTCCTCGAAGCTGATCACTTTATAGGTCGTTAAGATGGTCGTCTTCGTTGGTCTCTCTCCTTTTTTAGACTTTGTCTCCCTCGCATGTCTTTTGGCAGCTGAGTATGAGGTTCCACAAATGTCTGATCCTCCTAAAATGAAGTTAATAATACCAGCATCCTTAGGTGGGGATGCTGCTCTTTTTGGGATGTTGCTGCCATCCTGAGCTCTTGATTTCTTTTTGCCCAGGAGTTCTTTAAGATGACCTTTGCTCAAGAGATAGGCTATCTCCTTTCTTAAGGCGATACAATCTTCAGTGATATGGCCGAAATCTTCGTGATAAGCACACCATTTGGACTTATCCTTCCATCCTGCCTTATTCTCTTTCCTTGGCCATCTTGCTTTATCCCCTAGATCTTTCATGGCATACATCAATCTTGTTACATCCACGGAAAAACAATAATCTGATAATTTAGGGCAGTCATCCTCATCGTCGTCTTCTACCACATTGACCTTCTTATTATCAGGCCTAACATATGGTTTATGCTTATATGGTTCGTATGTGGGAGTGGACTTTCGATTGGGATGGTTATATTTTGAGGATGATTCTATCCTCTCTTGAATTTTCTTATCATCCTCAAGTCGGATGAATCTTAGAGCTCTGTTCCTAACTTCATCCAAGTTCCTGCATGGATTCATCACCAATTCTTGGTAGAATGGTGAATCTCTTTGCAACCCCATCTTGAATGCCTGTACTGCTGTGTGACATCCAGGTTCGGGATGTCAAGTGCTTCCTTTCCAAACCTATTAATGTATTCTCTTAGTGATTCTCCCTGTGGTTGAGTCACCCTGTATAAATCACTTGTCAAACGTTCGAACGTTCGACTACAAGAAAACTGATTATTGAACATGTTAATTAAATGTGCAAAAGAAGTAATAGATTAGGGTGGAACACTTAGGAGCCATTTCAGGGCTGGACCGGTGAGAGTTGAGCCAAATCCCTTGCATAAACATGCTTCTTTCAGATTGGCAGGGATTGGATTTATTTCCATCCTTTCCCTATATTGAGCCACATGCCCTTCAGGATCTGTAGATTCATCATAGAGCTTCATGCTTGGAGTTTGAAACCGTTTTGGAATCTCTGCATCACATATGGGAGATGCAAATCTTGACACTCTATGGCATGCCGAGGATACTTAAGGGATGGGCTGTACTATCCCTGGAACACTCGATACCATATCCTTGACCTTATGAAGCTCCCTTGCTAGCTGAGGACTTATTCCTGTATCTTGCAAAGAAGCAACATCATTAGCAGTAAAAGTACTAGAACTTAAATTGTTACCGTTAGTGTTATATCCTTGGGATGGCACAGGTGTATATCCTGTATCCCTTGTGGTTGCCATCCTGGGAGCAGTAATTGTTGTGGGTGAAAATCCTCAGGATGATTTTACCATACATCCCTAATATACCATCCTCGGGATACTGAAGGATTCTGCTGACTTCAGGATGTAACTGTAATTCAGCATGTGCACATCCTGAGAATGAACTAACGAATTAGCTTTTCTTATATGATTGCAGGTACAACTAAGTTATGATATGGAACTTTATGATAAAGCAACGTCTATATTATAACTCTCAAGTGAAGAAATCAATGATAGAAGTGTAACTCATGGTCTATGATTGAAGATGGAGTCAAACTTGTAACCGATGCATATTTAATATCAGCGATAAACATGGAAACGGCTGAATCATTAACTGACCAAGAAGAAACAGTCAACCAACGACTAGTTTCTGTTAAAAGACCTCCAACGTTCACCTGAAGAAGCTGTTACACAACATTGAAGACTTTAACTACTTAGCGGATTTCATGGGATCCTTTAGTTATTCTCATGTATTATATATATGGGAGTATGGGACGAGTATAGAACACTTACATACACTTTGCTTACTCTATAGCTGCAAACAAACACTTACATAATCATTGTAACCTTAGTACACTCGTCCACATACTCACCCAAAGTTGTACTATTTTTACCTTATTAATATTAACAAACAAGGCAGGGGCTTAGATTCCTCCCGAGGTTTTGTGCCGGCAATATACATTGATCAAGGGCTTTCCTCGTACATCGAGTGTCTTTCTTTTATTGCATTACATTTACATTCATTGATTTTTGCCTATTTCATTATTCTGTCAGACAGTTACATCCCGAGGATATAACTGTCCATCCCGAAGTAAACCTAAGCCATCCCGAGCATAGTTGTCACTAATTTACTCTTTTTTGCATCCTGGTTGTACCTTTTCAAAATATAACTGGTTTTAATAGCAAATTCACATTCTTTAGCACACTACCTCATAATTTCTAATTTGGAATACAAGATTATTTTTACTAGATAATTTTTGACCAAAACAATTTGGCGCCCACCGTGGGGCAAGTGGTGTTATTTTATCAAAAAACTTTGTTAAAAACTTTCTTCATTTACTTCTTTTTTACAAAACTTGACAGCTATGTCGTCTTCCCAGAAAAATGTTTCCTCATCCATGCCTTCATCAACTTCTACCCGAAATACTGCCTTACCACCTCCACCTGCACTTCCAAGAAGTTCCACTTCCCAAATCCCACCTAGACCATCTGGATCTACTCCTCCTGTTTTTGTATCAAATGATGAATTACTTTCTATGTTTGCACTAATGAAAGATTCGATACATCAACAACAAGACACAAACATGATGTTGATAAGAGAAATACAAGCTCTTAAATCATCCTCAAGAAGGCCAAGTGAAGACATGGGGACACCATTGCAGCCCAGGGCGTTAGATTTTAATTCTAGCTTCTTTGGAGGGGTACATCAAGGAGATTTTATCCCCATGAGTACTGGGTTCTTTGCTCCAGAAACAACTACTGCTCTCAGGATGGCGACTACCAGGGATACATGATATACACCTGTGCCATCCCAAGGATATAACACTAACGGTAACAATTTAAGTTCTAGTACTTTTACTACTAATGATGTTGCTTCTTTGCAGGATACAGGAATAAGTCCTCAGCTAGCAAGGGAGCTTCAGAAGATCAAGGATATGGTATCGAGTGTTCTAGAGATAGTACAGCCCATCCCTGAAGTATCCTCGGCATGCCATAGGGTGTCAAGATTTGCATCTCCCATTTGTGATGCAGAGATTCCAAAATGGTTTCAAACTCCAAGCATGAAGCTCTATGATGGATCTACAGATCCCGAGGAGCATGTGGCTTAATATAGGGAAATGATGGAAATAAATCCAATCCCTGCCAATTTGAAAGAAGCAAGTTTATGCAAGGGATTTAGCTCAACTCTCACTGGTCTAGCCCTGAAATGGCTCCTAAGTGTTCCACCCTATTCTATTACTTCTTTTGCACATTTAATTAACATGTTTAATAATCAGTTCTGTTGTAGTCGAACGTTCGAACGTTTGACAAGTAATCTGTACAGGGTGACTCAACCACAGGGGGAATCACTAAGAGAATTCATTACTAGGTTTGGAAAGGAAGCACTTGACATCCCGAACCTGGATGTCACAACAACGGTTCAGGCTTTCAAGATGGGACTGCAGAAAGATTCACCATTCTACCAAGAGTTGGTGATGAATCCATGCAGGAACCTAGATGAAGTCAGGAACAGAGCCTTATGATTCATTCAACTTGAGGATGATAAGAAGATACAAGAGAGGATAGAATCATCCTCAAAATATAACCATCCCAATCGAAAATCCACTCCCACATACGAACCATATAAGAATAAACCATATGCTAGGCCTGATACTAAGAAGGTCAATGTGGTAGAGGATGACGATGAGGATGACTGCCCTAAATTGTCAGACTATTGTTTTTCTGTAGATGCAACAGGTTTGATGTATGCCATGAAAGATCTAGGGGACAAAGCAAGATGGCCAAGGAAGGACAACAAGGCAGGATGGAAAGACAAATTCAAATGGTGTGCCTTTCACGAAGATTTTGGCCATATCACTGAAGATTGCATTGCACTAAGAAAGGAGATAGCATATCTCTTAAGCAAGGGTCACTCAAGGATCTCCTGGGCAAAAAGAAATCAGGATCTCAGGATGGCACAAACATCCCGGAAAGAGCAGCATCCCCACCTAAGGATCCTGGCATTATCAACTACATTTCAGGAGGGTCAGATATTTGTGGAACCTCATACTCAACTGCTAAAAGACATGCGAGAGAAGCAAAATCTGAAAAAGGAGAAAGTCCAACGAAGACGACCATCCTAACAACCTCAAAAGTGATAAGTTTTGAGGAAGAAGACAGAGAAAACATCCTTGATCCTCATCATGACGGTTTGGTTATTACTTTATATATTGCTAACCACTTTGTTTGTAGGATTTTTATAGACGGAGGAAGTTCAGTAAACATCATCCAGCTCGAGGCCCTCAAGAGGATGAACATCCCGGAATCGGAGATAGTTTCTAGGTCATCAGTTTTGGTGGGCTTTAGTGGAGAAACCAAGAGCACAGTGGGTGACATCAAACTACCAGTATATGTAGAAGGGGTGAACTCTATCCAGAGATTTTGTGTGATAGATTCCCTATCCAGCTACAATGTCATTCTGGGAAAACCCTGGATACATGATATGAAGGCCGTGCCTTTAACATATCTCCAATGTGTGAAACTACCCACTCCTTGGGGAGTTGTGAAGGTCAACAACGACCAACAAGAAGCCAAGGATTGCTACACGACATCAATGAAGGCCTCATCCCGACAAGCATAGCAATTACACCAGAATGCACAGTGCCATCCTCAGAATGTTAAAGCACATCCTGATCAGGATGTAAAAGCCATCTGTCTTGACGACAACAACAAGGATATCACTGTGCAAATCGGTAAGAATATCCCACATGATATTGAACAATCACTAATATCTTTTTTTAAATGTAGGATGTCTACTTTTGCTTGGAAACATGAATATATAACCGACATATCAAAGGATGTCATTACTCACAAACTTGGGATTGATAAGAGTTTCAAGCCCATTCAGCAAAAAAGAAGGAAGTTTGCTCCAGAAAGAAATATCATCATCCAAGAAGAAGTAGACATGCTGCTGAAGTCTAAGATGATAAGGGAAGTAAAATTCCCAAGATGGCTGGCGAATGTTGTGGTAGTCCAAAAGAAAAATGGGAAATGGAGAGTGTGTGTGGACTACACAGACCTTAACAAGGCCTGTCCTAAAGATCCATTACCACTACCACACATAGATTCAATGGTGGATGCTATAGCAGGCCACGAGATGCTGACATTCATGGATGCATCCTCAGGATTCCAACAGATACAAATGGAACCGGATGATCAGGAGGACACAACATTCATGACACCGTTAGGTATATATTGTTATATAGCCATTCCATTTGGATTAAAAAATGCAGGTGCCACTTATCAGAGGCTAGTGAACATGATGTTCAAAGAAAAGATTGGGGACACGATGGAGGTCTACATTGATGACATGGTAGTAAAATCCAATAAAGCAGAAGATCATCTTCGGGATCTCAAAGAAACTTTTGACATCCTGGATGCTTACAACATGAAGTTAAACCCAGCAAAGTGCCATTTTGGAGTTGGAGCTGGGAAGTTTCTTGGATATTTGGTAACAAAAAGAGGGATAGAAGACAGCCCTAAACAAATAAAGGCCATCCTTGATCTCAAATCCCCAAGAAATATTAAGGATGTGCAAAGGCAGACTGGCAGGATAGCAGCCCTGAATAGATTCATCTCGAAATCTTCAGAGAAATGTAAAGAGTTCTATGACATCCTGAAAAAGAATAACAAATTCGACTGGGGACAGAGGCATGAAGAAGCATTAAAGAAGCTCAAAGGTTATCTTGCGGCAGCTCCATTGTTGATGAAACCTGAGGATGGAGAACCTCTCAAGCTATATCTTGCAGTTTCTGGGAATGCAATAAGTTCTGTATTAGTAAAGGACTTCGAAGGGCAACAACATCCTGTCTATTATGTAAGTAAAACCCTCCTAGATGCTGAAACCAGGTATTCACATCTCGAAAAACTTATTTTAGCTTTAATAATGGCTTCTACTAAGTTAAGGCATTATTTTGAAACACATAAAATATATGTTCAAACTAACTATCCCATTAAAAATGTATTAAGGAAACCTGAAATGTCTGGAAGAATGGCAAAATGGTCAGTTAAATTAAGTGTCTTTGACTTAGAGTATGAGCCTAGAAATGCAATCAAGTCACAGGCCCTAGCAGACTTTGTGGCTGATTTCAGTAGTGACATCCTGAGTGAAGTAGAGTCTGAAGTTGAACAACTAAATGAAAATTTAGAAAAATGGACTCTATACATTGATGGTGCTTCGAATGCAAGAGGCACAGGTCTGAGAATACTACTAAAATCGCCACAAGGGGACAAGATAACCCATGCCATTAGATGTGCATTTCAAACAACCAATAATGAAGCTGAATATGAAGCTCTCATTGCTGGTTTACAACTTGCTAGAGATTTACATATTGTTAAAATTGAAGTCTTTGTTGATTACTAACCATTTTAATGGATCATATGCAGCAAAAGGACAAAAGTTAGCCATTTATCTTGAAATCGTTAAAAATTTAGCTACTTCTTTTGTAGAATTTTCACTAACACAAGTACCTAGGGAAGAAAATGCTGAAGCTGAAACCCTAGCAAATCTGGGATCCTCCTTCAATTTACCAGAAGGATCCAAGATTCCCATCATTCACATCTTGAAACCGGCGATTGAAGAGTGGCATCCTTAGGATGGCCAGGCACATCCTGAGGATAAAACAGACCATCCTGAGGATATCACTGTTTTGGCCACTCAGAAACAAGACGACTCATCATGGATGACTCCCGTAATCAAATATTTACAAGAAGATGTCATTCCTGATGAAGAAAATCCAAAGGTTTTCAGGATAAAGGTATCTAAATTTACAATTATAGACAATATTTTGTATAGAAAGTCTCTTGCAGGTCCATATTTGAGATGTCTCAACAAGGATGAAGCAAACGAAGTACTCAAAGACATCCACGAAGGAGATTGTGAAAATCATACAGGAGGAAGATCTCTCTACTCGAAGACTCTTAGGACAGGATACTATTGGCCTACTATGAAGAAGGATGCCATGTTGTATTCCCAAAAGTGTGATGCATGCCAAAGACATAGCAACATACTTCACCAGCCTGCTGAACCACTACATCCTATTGTTTCACCATGGCCCTTTATGAAATGGGGAATGGACATAGTACGAAAGCTACCCAAAGCTCCTGGAGGAAAGGTATTCATGCTAGTGATGACAGATTACTTCTCGAAGTGGATTGAAGCTGAAGCATTTGTGAAAGTTAGAGATAAAGAAGTGGTCTCATTCATTAAAAGAAACATCCTGACACGATTTGGAGTACCATCTGAAATCATTTGTGACAATGGTTCTCAATTCATTATCAAAAGAACAACTGACTTTTGTGAGAGTTGGGGGATCAAGATGGTAACTTCAACACCACTCCATCCTCAAGCTAATGGACAAGCGGAATCCTCAAACAAAATCATCATCAACAACTTGAAGAAGAAGCTTGGGGAAAAGAAAGGAAAATGGGCAGAAGAACATCCATTTGCACTTTGGGCTGATAGGACTACTTCGAAGAATGCTACTAGTCAGACACCTTTCTCTTTGGTCTTTGGAACAGAAGCAATGCTTCCAACAGAGATGGTCATGCCTACAGCAAGGAAGCATCTTCAGGATGCTACTACTAATTCTGAAGCATTACTACAAGACTTGGAAACTGTGGATGAACTCAAGGATGCCGCTAGATTAAGGATGGCAGCATATCAACAAAGGATTGCTAAAGCTTACAACAAGAACATCTAGATAAGAAGATTTCAAGTGGGAGACTTGGTATTGAGAAAAGCTTTCCAAAATACAACAAAACCAAGCGATGGTAAGCTAGCTCCCAAGTGGGAAGGTCCATACTTAATCGATTCTGAAGCAGGAAAAGGAGCATATTGGTTGTCAACAATGTAAGGAGAGATTCTACCAAGAGCTTGGAATGCTATACACTTGAAATACTACCATGCTTAAGGATGCATATGAGAAACCATGATCCGAATCACAGGTGGGATGAAGGTGAAGGCTGATAGAGATGAATCATCTCCATATGTAAGTACTTATCCTTGATTTATTTCGATCAATTATATTTTCACTAAACATGGTCTAGAAATAGTCCATCCTAAGAATTTTGCAGTACCATCCTGAAGATGGAATGCTTAGAAGACTAGGGACTGGCCACCCTCTCCTCCGTTCCTAAGGTTTAAAGGTTTTCACCTTTCACATTGGATTAGCAACCCTCGCCTGGAGCGCACGATGCCCATGTATATTCTTGGGATGGTGGGACCAGTCCATGTAAAAGTGGCTGACAATTTCATTATCTTTGAGATATACGATGGAGCTCTTAAGGTTTAGACATTTTTCAATGTCTCTAATGGTTAGACGTTTTTCAACGTCTCTTTGGGCCTTGTCGCCAGTTATTACTAAAGGCCTTGTCGCCAGTTATTCTCAAGATGATACGTAATGGTTTTATCACCAAAATATAACAAAAGGGTTTTTGATCCCAAATTAAACCAAAGGCCTAAGTCGCCAGTATAATAAAATCTTCCTTTGCAGGATATTATCAAAACATAAGTCTTTCATATGAAAGATTATAAGGTCTATTCTGAAGATATCACACTGGGGACATCCTCAGGATGCAAGACCATCCCAAAGATGAAGAAGAAACTGGGGACATCCTCAGGATATTGAAGACCATCCAGATGATGAGAAGAACTTATGACATGATCAGAAGAATTATTCAACAGAAAAGATACAAAAGGTATTATTTCAGATTAATTCTTTACAACTTAAGTGTTTGTTAATCTTTGCACAATATTAAAGGAAAAGAGTACAAAGAGAATAACGTCAAAAGTTATATTATTCATCAAAAACCGAAAATAATGCCAACCCCTGGCTTCATCCTAAACCAGGACCCATCCACCAGGGGTCAGCATTTCAAAGTCAGAATTGAGAAAGATTTGGGGCTTCGTCTTGAAAACCAAGATCCCTCCACCCCGAAACTTTCATTGTTTACACAAATAAAAACATAAATTTGTTCATAAACTACCATTCCAAAATTCTAAAAAAGTGGGCTCTGGCCTAATCATCACATCCTTCATTGCCCACCAGAACCTCAACCTGAAACTCCTTGGTCACCTCAGCCTCTGTCACCTCAGCCTCTTTGCCAGCATCCTGAGGATCAGCAACAGGGACGGACTCAGATGCCACCTCCTTTCCACCCAGACTGAGAATCTTTTCCTGCCAAGCCTCCACGTCCCAGCCTTCCATCTTGAAGTTGGGATCCCTAGCCTGCAGTGCCATTCTCACCCTAGCTTGAAAGACGGAAATGGTGGTAGACTTCATCATGCCCTGTTTATATTCTTCCATCTCCTTTTCGTGATCCCTCATGCTTTTGGCTTGAGCAGACTTCACAACCTTCAGCTAAGTCTCCACCTTGCCTAGTCTCTTCTCAAGCTGTTTGGTCTTGTCAAGAGCAGATTTCTTCACGTCTTCAAGCTTGGCCTTATTATAAGCAAACTCTTTGTTCATATCATCCAGGGACTTCATCACGTATTCATGCCCCTGTAGAAAAGGAGTCAGGTAAGTACTCAAACCCTATTACATGCTAATAATAACCATAACCATCCTCAGGATAAGCAATGTACCTGAAGAACAAACTGAGAGACTTTGCCCAAAATGGCATCACAACTGTTGTGGGTGAAAATCCTCAGGATGATTTTACCTCACATTCCTAATATGCCATCCCCAGGATACTGAAGGACTTGACTAACTTCAGCATGTGACAGTATTTCAGCATGTGCACATCCTGAGAATGAGCTAACGAGTTGATTCTCCTATGTATGATTGCAGGTACAAGTAATTATAATATGGATTTATATGCTTGGTAACATCTATATTATCACCCTTAATTAAAGAAGTCAAGGATAGAGATACAACTCGTGGTCAAGATGGAAGATATAGTCAAGATGGAGTCAAAACTGTAACCGATATACATTTAATATCGGCGATAAACAAAGATACAGCTGAAACAATAAACCAGCTAAGGAGAAACTGTTGCTACAACAATCACCTGAGATGAAACAGCCACAACGGTCACTAGAAGACTTCAAAGAACATACGTGACAACCTACACCTTCCGTTTTTCATAAATGAATCAACCGGTCCCTGAACTATTTCAAGATCTTCATTTTTAACCCTCGTATTTGAGCATTTATAAACTGTCGGTTACCTGAAATTAATGGATTTTTTAGTAATTCTAAACAACTCTCTTCAAGAAGAGTTACGATTTGGATACATTAAATATTTAAAGTTTCCAAGATATAAAAGTTTAAGTGTTTATTATAGTGTTAATTAACAAATTATTATTTTTGTTCATAAGAAAATAAAGGCATCCGTTTTTTTCCAAGTTATTATGGTTGGACTAACATTTTAAATATGCAATTAATTTGAATAATATCAACAACGCTAAAATGTATGGCTAGTGGTATTTAAATTGTCGGTTATGATGTGCATATGCTTATTATAAATTAATTAACAAACCAATGTTTACTAGAATTTAACATTTAGTTATAACATACAATATTGAAGTGTAGTAATTGTGAGTGGAGTTTAAATAGTTTTATACTACATAACATTTCGTAACTCTCCAAATGAAACTTGCTGTGACCATAATTAGAAATTGATGGAATGAATTAATGCTATTTGTTTAGTAACCGATTGACTTTTATGAGAAATAACCCACAAATTATCAAGTCTCATTAATGTGACATACCTGAAATCCCTAGTAGACATGTATAAATACTAACTTAAGCCTTGATCATATGGAACTTGTGGGAGTTACGAAACCTACAAATGAATACCCCTTTCCCTTGATTAATTTTTATACATTCATATGCTTCCTAACGCTTTAGCTCTCAAGATCTATATCACAATCATACCAATCACTTCCTGCTCGTCTAAACCTTTCAAACCCACCTTTAAACCATCCAAAACGCTACCAGAATCACTTGGATTTTTGCTTCAAAGTTTTGAATCTTATTGCTTCATTTTCGAGCATAAAACGTGTTTGTAAGTATCAAATTCTTTTGCCGTTTTAATATTTATATAGTAGCTTGACATAAACCTTATGGTTTTGATGACTAACAAAACCTTATTGGGTTTATTGATTTTAGGTTAGGGTTAGGGTTCTTGAGGTTGAATTTTGGAAGAAGATGTATATGAGTTTATAGTTTAAATAAATTTAACTTTCAAACTAATAAACATAAGGTGCTCTAGTGTAGTGGTTTATGTTGGAGCATTTGAGGATGAGGATCGGGGTTCGAACCCAGGCATCCCAAACTTTTCGTTTTTGGATTTTTACATATATATATATATATATATATATATATATTTAATGATATTATAACCATTTAAAATAGGTATAAACTTATTATATTTATAATAAATTCATTTTTGCTCCAAAAATTATAACAATTTAGGTGTAGCACCTTGACACCATGAAGAAAATTACCACACTTTTATTTTCTGGAAAATGTCTTATTTTCATATTTTTATTGAATTTATTTGTTTTAATCATATTTAATTGATTAAAAATTCATTTTTAATGATTTTAGTCTCAAACTTTTTGGGAAACTATTTTTCACCATCATGGACTGAAATAAAAATTATTGGTTCAAAAAACATTCATTTTTATTAACTTTCCTATTTTTAATTATTTAAACATGATTTAATCTCATTAAATCAGTTTTAAATATAAATACGTCTATAAAAATTGTGAGAAAATTATTTTCATTAATTTACATCAGAAATCATCCATTTTCTATAAAAATAGCATTTTTGGATCATGTCTTGAATTATTAGTCTTATTTATGTTTAATTAGACATAATTAATCATTTATTTATTTATACTATTAAATATTTATTTTATAAATACTTTTCCTATAAAATAGAAATAATTCTATGTTTGAAAATCTTAATTACATTTTGTGGGATCATTGTGTAACTCATAAGTATTTATTTCAACATTTATGATTATTGTATTTATTTACAATAATTAGTTAAAGTAATTAACTAAATTATTTTGTATTAATTATTTAAATATATGTTGACCTAATTACTTAATTGGTAATAATTATATTACCTAAATCTTAATTACAAACTTTAATATATTATTTTTAATATACAACTTTTATAGTAATTCGACTTATCACAAAAACTCTAATTCCCCAAACCGACTTAGCAAACCCTAATGCCTTAGACCCTAGTTACCTTAGACTTTTTAGACACTTCCTTATTAGTACTCTTACACATTATTGGTTGAATTCCTCAGAATTCCCATTACTTAGCTCACGACCGCTTAAGTGGATTTTGATCGCTCTCGCAAACTGTGAGTATATCTTTTCCCCGTTTTCATGTTTTACTATTTTGGGGCTACTCATGTACACTATTATCAAATGTTATTCTTATACTTAATGCAATTCTCATGTGTGTTTTCCTTATGTGTTTTGGTGTGTATTTATGCTTGTCAAAATCATTAACCGCTGGGCGGCCTAGCATGTCAATGAATAGTACTATGGTATACCCCCTTGAGACTCTGTTGAGAGAATCATGGTCATTGTCTTGTTAATTCATTATTCATTTGGTTATTCATGTGTTAGTCTCATTCATTTAGGCTTGATTTTGACTGATACTACTTATTACATAATTGCAAATGGTACCGCACATGAATTGCTAAACATTTTTCTACTATATGTATTCAACCAGGGTATGCTCACCAATACATTTTGTATTGACGTATACTATTTTCGTATATGTTTTAGGTTATTTATGAGATGACTTTTAAGCTTTTGGAATTTTATTTAGATTTTCGATTCATTGTATTTCAGTTAGCAGGCATTTAGAATCGTTGTATTTCATTTCAATGTAATAAACTATTTAATCAATGTATTCAATTTACACTTTAGTACCATGAGCTATTGAACAATCATCACTACGTGACACCTCGATGTTTCCGCCATCGGTTGGGGTGTTAGAGATTGGTATCAGAGCCATGGTTATAGGGAATTAGGTTATTAGAATGCCTTTTAGCCTAGACTATAACTAAGCTTACTTTCACGAGTCCTCTTGTGTATATTTCTCTTTATTCTTGTATTTTCTTTCAAGAAATTTTTTCTATGGTTCTTTCTTGTTATTCTTTCGATATTTTTCTTGGCGAAGAAGACCCTCGTATTTCACAAACGAAATGATACCATCAAGTTTGGAGTGGTATCCATACCTTGGTGATTAGTTTCACTCCTCTATATGTTATTTATCTTAGGAATATATCTTTGAGATAGGAGTGACATCCACACCTCAAAGAGTATTTCCTTTAAAAAAAAAGGAACTTAACCACTAAGCTGGGAGTGATATCCTTAACTTAGTGATTAGTTTCATTCCACAATAGTTTTCAATTTTGAAATACATCTTTTAGTTAGGAGTGAAATCCACATCTCAAGGATCTATTTCTGCATCTCGTTTTTAATCTCGCTAATGTTTTGGAATTCATTAGTGATGAGGCACGTGCAATCTGGAAGGATGAGCGCCTGTATCCTGAGTTTTCTGTCTAGGCCTGGTATTTCGTATAAATCCCAATCAGACGCGGGACCCGTATACCTACCTGGGAACTCTTGGGATGAGCATTCACTTATAGGCTAAAGTACGCCCCCACAAGTCACTACTAACATTTCAATTACTTTAGTTAGTCAAAGTTTCCTATGAAAACAATCTCAATGTTTTATGATATTAAAATTTACATTTTGTTCATCATTTGAAGACTCAAATGATAAATTATGAATTTTCTTAAATATTGGTAATCTGTTACATACGTTAATCTTATCATTCAAGTCATTTTAAATCTTTGTCTTTTAAAACACATTAGATTTACACATACTTCATGAAATGGTTTCATTTTGCATTTTACAAACTTATATTACATATTTTAAAGGTCAAATGTAAACCTTTTGTTTTCATATGACGTATTCAATATATATTTTCGGGAGAAATTTGCAACTAATAATAGGCCTTATAACACTTTTCAAACTCGACTTCTCGTAAACACATGAAAATACGAAGATTTTTCAAATGAACCGGTTTTGAATCTAAAACACACTTCGATTTCTAAAAAGTTATCCTCATGCATTACTACTATCCTTTCAACTATATCACAAAGTTTGAACAAACTACATTTTTGATAAACGAAAATTTATCTTATTACACTCGCACTCATTCAGTCGCAAAACTTTTGGTCTAACAAAATATTGAACATATCCTTATCAGAATATTAATAATTGTCTTTGATCATATAGTGCATATATGTAAAACTAACTAAATTTAAACCCTTATGTTAGTAGACTATACGTCTATTCTGCGTATTCTCACTTATCGTAAATTTCATTATTTTATTCTTACATCATTTTATTCATAGTTATTTCTAACACTTTATTTGTGATTATTTTCACACTGCTTATTTGCAAGAGTTCAACTTGTTTACTTTCATTTTGTGCAAATTTTGCGATTTACTCGATTTACGTTATACTATTCTTTCAATTGAAATTTGATGCTATACTTATATACTTACATGAACGCATATTTGGTATGCATATTTTTTTCCTACTTTGAGCAAGACCCTGTTATACTTTACATTATTTTATTCATCATCATGGCCAACGAACATACTAGTTGATAACTCGTATGAGATCTAAGCCAGTGCCCACGTACGACTCGGATTAGAGTATTTCTTCAATCCGAGGGGAACGGTGTAAACCTCATAGTCTATCAATATGAGTGTTTAAAGCCAACGATGTGGACAGAAGTTACCGGTTAAGGTTGAACCCGAAAGGGAAGAACCTCTAACCATGTCTATTACTTACATGTTACCCTCAATACGGTTAAAGGGTAAACCCGAAAGTGGAAGGACCTCTAACCATGTCATTATTTCATTGCAGTATAATTACTTAGCATATCATGATTGCACGCAACTGTTTCTGGTATTACTTAGGATAGGGTTATGGAAAAGCGTAACACCCTTGTGTAAGGTAAATCGATGATTACGGTCCGGAATGCAATCATGGGTTTACAGGTACATAAGGGTGGTGTGTAATTCTATTTAGGTTGTTGGTAGACAATCAGTACGAGTCCAAAGTATCGGGAGTGTGGCGGGTCAGCTGCGGTACACCCTATATATAAGCATAAACGATACTGCGGGAGAGGACTAGGTGCCTAACCAAGAACCTACCCATTACCCATTACTACCTCTGCATTAGATCGTTGACTAATAGCTAGCATTTTCGATAAATGAATCAACCGGTCCCTGAACTATTTCAAGATCTTCATTTTTAACCCTCGTATTTGAGCATTTATAAACTGTCGGTTACCTGAAATTAATGGATTTTTTTAGTAATTCTAAACAACTCTCTTCAAGAAGAGTTACGATTTGGACACATTAAATATTTAAAGTTTCCAAGATATAAAAGTTTAAGTGTTTATTATAGTGTTAATTAACAAATTATTATTTTTGTTCATAAGAAAATAAAGGCATCCGTTTTTTTTCCAAGTTATTATGGTTGGACTAACATTTTAAATATGCAATTAATTTCAATAATATCAACAACACTAAAACGTATGGCTAGTGGTATTTAAATTGTCGGTTACGATGTGCATATATTTATTATATATTAATTAACAAACCAATGCTTACTAGAATTTAACATTTAGTTATAACATACAATATTGAAGTGTAGTAATTGTGAGTGGAGTTTAAATAGTTTTATACTACACAACATTTCGTAACTCTCCAAATGAAACTTCCTGTGACCATTATTAAAAATTGATGGAATGAATTAATGCTATTTGTTTAGTAACCGATTGACTTTTATGAGAAATAACCCACAAATTATCAAGTCTCATTAATGTGACATACCTGAAATCCCTAGTAGACATGTATAAATACTAACTTAAGCCTTGATCATATGGAACTTGTGGGAGTTACGAAACCTACAAATGAATACTCCTTTCCCATGATTAATTTTTATACATTCATATGCTTCCTAACGCTTTAGCTCTCAAGATCTATATCACAATCATACCAATCACTTCCTGCTCGTCTAAACTTTTCAAACCCACATTTAAACCATCCAAAACGTTACCAGAATCACTTGGATTTTTGCTTCAAAGTTTTGAATCTTATTGCTTCATTTTCGAGCATAAAACGTGTTTGTAAGTATCAAATTTTTTTGCCGTTTTAATCTTTATATAGTACCTTTACATAAACCCTATGGTTTCGATGACTAACAAAAACCTTATTGGGTTTATTGATTTTAGGTTAGGGTTAGGGTTAGGTTTAGGGTTCTTGAGGTTGAATTGGGGAAGAAGATGTATATGGGTTTATCGTTTAAATAAATTTAACTTTCAAACTAATAAACATCAGGTGTTCTAGTGTAGTGGTTTATGTTGGAGCATTTGAGGATGAGGATCCGGGTTCGAACCCAGGCATCCCCAACTTTTCGTTTTCGGATTTTTACATATATATATATATATATATATATATATATATATATATATTTAATGATATTATAACCATTTAAAATAGGTATAAACTTATTATATTTATAATAAATTCATTTTTGCACCAAAAATTATAACAATTTAGGTGTAGCATCTTGAAACCATGAAGAAAATTGCCACACTTTTATTTTCTAGAAAATGTCTTATTTTCATATTTTTATTAAATTTATTTGTTTTAATCGTATTTAATTGATTAAAAATTCATTTTTAATGATTTTAGTCTCAAACTTTTTGGGAAATTATTTTTCACCATCATGGACTGAAATAAAAATTATTGGTTTAGAAAACATTCATTTTTATTAATTTTCCTATTTTTAATCATTTAAACATGATTTAATCTCATTAAATCAGTTTTAAATATAAATAAGTTTATAAAAATTGTGAGAAAATTATTTTCATTAATTTACATCAGAAATCATCCATTTTCTATAAAAATAGCATTTTTGGATCATGTCTTGAATTATTAGTCTTATTTATGTTTAATTAGACATAATTAATCATTTATTTATTTATACTATTAAATATCTATTTTATAAATACTTTTCCTATAAAATAGAAATAATTTATGTACCTCATAAGTATTTATTTCAACATTTATGATTATTGTATTTATTTACAATAATTAGTTAAAGTAATTAACTAAATTATTTTGTATTAATTATTTAAATATATTTTGACCTAATTATTTAATTGGTATTAATTATATTACCTAAATCTTAATTACAAACTTTAATATATTATTTTTAATATACAACTTTTATAGTAATTCGACTTATCATAAAAACTCTAATTCCCCAAACCGACTTAGCAAACCCTAATGCCTTAGACCCTAGTTACCTTAGACTTTTTAGACACTTCCTTATTAGTATTCTTACACATTATAGGTTGAATTCCTCGGAATTCCCATTACTTGGCTCACGACCGCTTAAGTGGATTTTGATCGCTTTCACAAACTGTGAGTATATCTTTTCCCCTTTTTCATGTTTTACTATTTTGGGGCTACTCATGTACACTATTATCAAATGTTATTCTTATACTTAATGCAATTCTCATGTGTGTTTGCCTTATGTGTTTTGGTGTGTATTTATGCTTGTCAAAATCATTAACCGCTGGGCGGCCTAGCATTTCAATGAATAGTACTATGGTATACCCCCTTGAGACTCTGTTGAGAGAATCGTGGTCATTGTCTTGTTAATTTATTATTCATTTGGTTATTCATGTGTTAGTCTCATTCATTTAGGCTTGATTTTGACTAATACTACTTATTACATAATTGCAAATGGTACCGCACATGAATTGCTAATTTTTCTACTATATGTATTCAAACAGGGTATGCTCACCAATACATTTTGTATTGACATATACTATTTTCGTACATGTTTTAGGTTATTTATGAGATGACTTTTAAGCTTTTGGAATTTTACTTAGATTTTCGATTCATTGTATTTCAGTTAGCAGGCATTTAGAATCGTTGTATTTCATTTCAATGTAATAAACTATTTAATCAATGTATTCAATTTACACTTTAGTACCATGAGCTATTGAACAATCGTCACTACGTGACACCTCGATGTTTCCGCCATCGGTTGGGGTGTTACAACATAACTACTTAGCAACTTTCATGGGATCGTTTGTTAACTTCATGTACTATATAAAGGGGGGTATTGGATGAGTATAGGAGAGGGATTTACATAGACATTGCTTACACGATAGTTACACTTAGCTAATCACAAACACACACACAATCATTGTAATCATAGAACACTCGTCCACATACTCATCCAAAGTTGTATCTTTTTACCATTTTAATATTAACAAACAAGGCAGGGGCCTAGACTCCTCCCGAGGTTTTATGCCGGCGATCTACAACTGATCAAGGGCTTTCCTCGTAGATCGTGTGTTGTTCTTCTCGTTATTTGCTTTATTTGTCTATTTCCAACAGTTCCATCCTGAGGATATAACTGTCCATCCCGAGGATACAACTTTCTATCCCGAAACCGACCTAAGCTATCCCGATCATAGTTGTCATATTTCTGCTTATTGAACGTCTTGATACACCATCTTAAGAATATTATTGATTTGCAAACATATTTCTACACATTTAGCACCCTACCTCACATAAACTAATTTGGAATACAAAGTTATTTTTATTAGATAATTTTTGACCAAAACAATTTGGCGCCCACCGTGCGGCAAGTGGTGTTATTTTAACAAAAACTTTGTTAAAACTCTCTTTTATTCAATTTTTATTTACAAAATTTGACAACTATGGCTTCTTCACAAAAATCTGTTTCAACATCCATGCCATCTACAACTTCTACCAGAAACACTACCTTACCACCTCCACTTGCACTTCCAAGAAGTTCCACTTCCTAAATCCCACCTAGACCATCTGGATCTACTCCTCCTGTCTTCGTATCGAATGAGGAACTACTTTCTATGTTTTCATTGATGAAGGATTCGATACATCAACAACAAGACACAAACCGGATGTTGATAAGAGAAATAAAAGCTCTTAAATCATCCTCAAGGAGGCCAAGTGAAGACATGGGGACACCATTGCAACCCAGGGTGTTAGATTTTAATTCTAGCATCTCTAGAGGGGTGCATCAAGGAGATTTCATCCCCATGATTTCTGGATTCTCTGCCCCAGAAACGATTACTGCTCCCAGGATGGCAACCACCAGGGATACGGGATATGCACCTGTGCCATCCCAAGGATATAATACCAACGGTAACAATTTAAGTTCTAGTACTTTTACTGCTAATGAGGTTGCTTCTTTGCAGGATACGAGAATAAGCCCTCAGCTAGCAAGGGAACTTCAGAAGATCAAGGATATGGTATCAAGTGTTCCAGGGATAGTACAGCCCATCCCTGAAGTATCCTCGGCATGCCATAGAGTGTCAAGATTTGCACCTCCCATATGTGATGCAGAGATTCCAAAACGATTTCAAACTCCAAGCATGAAGCTTTATGATGGATCTACAGATCCTGAGGAGCATGTGGCTCAATATAGGGAAAGGATGGAAATAAATCCAATCCCTGCCAATCTGAAAGAAGCATGTTTATGCAAGGGATTTGGTTCAACTCTCACCGGTCCAACCCTGAAATGGCTCCTAAGTGTTCCACCCTATTCTATTACTTCTTTTGCACATTTAATTAACATGTTTAATAACCAGTTTTCTTGCAGTCGAACGTTCGAACGTTTGACAAGTGATCTGTACAGGGTAACTCAACCACAGGGGGAATCACTAAGAGAATATATTACCAGGATTGGAAAGGAAGCACTTGACATCCCGAACCTGGATGTCACTACAACAGTGCAGGCATTCAAGATGGGGCTGCAGAGAGATTCACCATTCTATCAGGAATTGGTGATGAATCCATGCAGGAACTTGGATGAAGTCAGGAACAGAGCTCTGAGATTCATCCGACTTGAAGATGATAAGAAGATACAAGAGAGGATAGAATCATCCTCAAAATATAACCATCCCAATCGAAAATCCACTCCCACATACGAACCATATAAGCATAAACCATATCCTAGGCCTGATAATAAGAAGGTCAATATGGTAGAGGATGACTTCCCTAAATTGTCAGACTATTGTTTTTCTGTGGATGTAACAGGTTTGATGTATGCCTTGAAGGATCTAGGGGAAAAAGCAAGATGGCCAAGGAAGGACAACAAGGCAGGATGGAAAGACAAATCCAAATGGTGTGCCTTTCACGAAGATTTTGGCCATATCACTGAAGATTGCATTACACTAAGAAAGGAGATAGCATATCTCTTAAGCAAGGGTCACCTCAAGGATCTCCTGGGCAAAAAGAAATCAGGATCTCAGGATGGCACAAACATCCTGGAAAGAGCAGCATCCCCACCTAAGGACTAAGCAGTTAATCTCGGCCGAGACAACCGATATCTCGGCCGATATATCGGTTATCGGCCATAAGGACTCATCTCGGTATCAAATCTCGGTTGTTATCTCGGTCCCGATAATATCGGCCGATATATCGGTTGATACATGCTTCCGAAATATCTGTCAATAAACCGAGATGACAGTAAACGAGCAGAAACCCACTTGTTATACAGCAAAACTGTCATCTTCATTCCAGAAACCCACTTGTTAACCGATATATCAAAATTCCAACCTTTTATGCTCAAGAATGGAGATGAAAATAAGGAAATTTGAGCTTACCTGTGACAATGATTGAGAAGCACGATGAAGATGATTATGAAGCACAACAATGGAGATGGGGGCTGGAATGAAGATGACAGCCAGCTATGGAGATGGAGGCTACTGGAATGAAGATGGCGGCTATTATCTTGTTTCTATCTATTTTAACCTAATACCCTAATACCCTAATATTAAGTTACCCCCTCAATGTTTAGAATGTACACATATAACCCTTCTACCTTTCAATAGTTTATATTTAATGCCTGAACTTCTAATATTTTATATAATAAGTGTAAAATTAGTTTATGTATTTAAACATTTAATCCCCTATCTTTACTAATTCACATCTGGTCCTTATACTTATAACTACCGATATCCCACCGATATCTCACTGCGATAACCGATATATCAAATATCGGTCCCTGACCGATAACCGATATTTTACCGCATTAACTGCTTAGCCTAAGGATGCTGGCATTATCAACTTCATTTCAGGAGGGTCAGATATTTGTGGAACCTCATACTCAGCTGCTAAAAGACATGTGAGAGAAGCAAAATCTGAAAAAGGAGAAAGACCAACGAAGATGACCATCCTGACAACCTCAAAAGTGATAAGTTTTGAGGAAGAAGACAGAGAAAACATCCTTGATCCTCATCATGACGGTTTGGTTATTACTTTATATATTGCTAACCACTTTGTTCATAGGATTCTTGTAGATGGAGGAAGTTCAATAAACATCATCCAGCTCGAGGCCCTCAAGAGGATGAACATCCCGGAATCAGAGATAGTTTCCAGGTCATCAGTTTTGGTGGGCTTCAGTGGAGAAACTAAGAGCAAAGTGGGTGACATCAAACTACCAGTATATGTAGAAGGGGTGAACTCTATCCAGAGATTTTGTGTGATAGATTCCCTATCCTGCTACAATGTCATCATGGGAAAACCCTGGATACATGATATGAAGGCCGTGCCTTCAACATATCACCAATGTGTGAAACTACCCACACCTTGGGGAGTGGTGAAGGTCAACAGCGACCAACAAGAAGCCAAGGATTGCTACACGACATCAATGAAGGCCTCATCCCGACAAGCATAGCAATTACAGCAGAATGCACAGTGCCATCCTCAGAATGTTTGTTGGATCAGTATGCTCTTTGTTTAAGTTGGAACTTGCTATCTTTGACACTTAAGTGTTTAGCAAGCTCTTGTATATCAGATTATAAGCACAGCGGAATGTATAAGTTAAAGCAACACTTTTTATACTTAAGAGGAGTTATTACTCCCCCTTGATGATTGAAACTAATAATGACAAGTATTTATTATGAATCTAAGCAGTAAATGAGAATTAAATACTTAGACAGATTCACAATAAATACTGAAATGGAATAGAACAGTGAAAGTGTTTGAAGGATTTTTCTATTAAAATCAATGTCTAAAATAGAAGGTTGAAGCCTCCTATTTATAGACGTTTACATACATGTATCTTGCCCATAAAGCAAGCACAGAAACATCAGAAACAAGTTGCACAAGTTGCAACATTGAAACTAACAATTACAGCTAAAAGTAATAATAAACAATAAACTACTGATACAAAAGGCGGTGGAAAATATCTGATGCTAAGTGCTGATGAATGACAAACTACTGATGAGTAGTTTGTCTTCAGTACTTCTGAAGTGAACTTGTCTGGTTTGGACTTCAGAACTTCTGATGAAGTTTCTTCTTCAGCACTTCTCATATCTTCTCTTCAGCAGTTTCTTGTCTTCTCTTCAGTACTTCTATACTTAGCCAAAAGGACAGAAGTGAATTAGACTAAGGTTTCCAAAAGTGGTTTCACCAATCCTCTTTGTCCTAACAATCTCCCCCTGGATTGATGAACCCAAAACCTTACTAATTCCTTATGATCTTCTTCTGTCTTGAACAATCTTCCATATCTCTTTGTACATGGTGTTCTTGAGCTGGTTTAATTGTCCATCAGATAGAGATCCTCTCTGTGGTTCCAGATGTTGAATTGTGAGCAGGTCTTGTGTTGACAGTTTCTTTAGATCACTGATCTTCTTGTAAGCCCTGCTTGAAAGGTCTCTTCTTGTCAATAATACTGAGTTGTTATCAGTAAGTGACCATCTGATGATAGGTACCTTTGACTTGTTAAAGTCAGAGGAATAGGGAACCAGACTTGTCCCTTGGATTGATGATCCCGAGTGTTGGATGCTTTCTGTTTCAGTAAACCTCAGGTGGGAGTCTCTTCCTTGTTGTTGTTGCATATCAGGCATCTGAATAGTTGGGAGATGGTGTTCAGTCACTACCTTGGTATGCATCTTTTCTTTGATAGTCTTTTGGATTTGGTAGGCAAAAGTGGAAGGATCCCTGAATTGTGTTAACAGAGGTTTCTCTTCAATGTCAAAATCTGAATGAACTACTGAACTTCCTTCAAGTAGTACCATTTTGAAATCAGTTTTGACATTGTCCTCTGCTTTCTTTCTTTGAGTAGCAGGCCTTCTTGTTGATATACCAGAAGTTCTAACTACTGATCTTGAAGGATCAGTAGTTTGAAACTTCTCTGGATTTGCAGCCTTGGCAGCCTTGTATTTTCGATAAGTATCCATCAGTCTTTCTTCTTTCCATCTGGATACTGAGGCTTTTGAACCATAGCCCTCTGCTACTAATTCATCTATCATCTGGGCTCTCTTGGCCTTTCCTTCTTTGCTTGTGGTCAGTTTGTCTGCAATGAGTTGTGCCCTTCTTGTTAGCTCTTGCACAGAGAGTCCCTTGAGTGTGTAGGCTTTAGTCTTGCTGTTCTTTGTGATGTAAGACATCAGTTGTTGTCTTTTGTCTTGTTCAGCAATCTCATCAAGGCTAGCCTGCCTTTGTAGTTCAGCTTCATAGGCCTGAAGTTTTTCTTCATGGCTTAGGTCTAAATCATCCCTTTCTTCCAGAGTTTTCCAGATCAGATCTTCTCTGGCCTTCTTATTGGCTGCAACTAAACTCTTCTCTAGTAATTCAGCTGATTGAGAGATTGGAGAAGGGTTTAGTACAGTCATTGTTGTAACTGTTGTAGTAGGCCTGATAGGATCAGATGTTGGTTGAATGGGAGCAGTTGTTCTGGAAGGGTCAGCAGTTTGAGATTTGGAAGTGTTAACCTCTGATGGGTTAACAACTGCTGATGGTTTGTCAACTACTGAAGGATTGTCTTCAGTACTTTCTGATTCTTCATCAGAACTTTAGCCATCAGAAGTTTCTTCATTATGCCCTTGGGATTCATCAGATTTTTCAGCATCTTCTATCTCTTGAATAGAGACACCAAACTGTTTGGCCAGTTTTTCTTTTCTGGCTTGATTCTTCTGATCTCTTTCAAGGATAGCCACTCTTGCCCTTATCCTGGCTTGGAATGACTCCTTAGGTTCCCTAATTTTCTCCCCCTTTTTGGATTCATCAAGTTTAAGTTTAGAGGTTGAGGGTTGGGAGAATTGACTTTGAAGATGAGCAATCTGTTTGCTGTTGAATTCAATCTTGTTGGACAGATCATTCATCTTTGTCTTGATCACTCCAAATTGGTTTTTGATTGACAGCTCCAAGTTAGCTGTGTATGTTTGGAAGTGATTCTTGATGAGAGTGTTCATCATGTGGTACAGGGGACCCTCTGGGCTGCATAGCTGGTTCATGTCTATGCTTGTTTGCCCAGGGAATTGGGTAGGCATTTGTTGTGAAGGGTGTGTTTTTGGGAGATCCTCATGTTGTACAGAGGATGCCACTCTAGGGGTTTTAGGGATTGAGTGGACTTTAACCTATGCAGGGGTTACTAGCTTCTTGAGCTTGGATACCCCTGAAACAAGACCTTCATAAAGTGCCGTCAATTCAGTAGTTTTGGTTTTTGAAACATCATCCAAGTTAATGGAATCATCTGAATCCCTGATGTTGTCCTCATTGAGGACTGTCTTAGTTAAATCATGAGCTGAGCCCAACTCAGTTCTCTCATGAACCTCTTGTTCTTGGTTCTGAGGATTTCCTACTTCAGGCATTAAGCCTTCATCAGTAGTTGCCACATCTGAGGTCTTAGCTATTTTACTTCTATCCTCAGATCCACCACTGGGTGGTAACTGAGTAGTAGCAGCCTCAGATGCCCCAAGAGTCTCTAAAATTGGGCTTAAAGACTCTGGTCCACCCTCATCTCTTTGGTTAGGGCTAGTGATGTCCACATCCATGTCTGATGCTGTGGTTATGTCCCCTGTTTGTTGTGGTTGTAGGGGACTGGCATTATCATATGGGACTTTCTCTCTTAGCCCAGAGAGAAGTTTGGCAATCTCTATTGCCTCTGGTTCAGAAATTTGAGGGGTTGGTTCAGTAGTTTGGGCAATAGGTGAAATAGGTTGGTCAGCAGTTTCAAAAGAAGTGTGAGTTGCAATAGTTTTTCTAAGTCTTTTTCTTTTGAATAAGATAGTTATGGGTGCTCTTGGTGGGGTTTGAGATGGATGAGACTGAGAGGGTGTTTCAGTCTCACCTATTTGAAGGGCAGACTGCTCATGAGCATGTTCAGGCATCTCAATCTCCTGAACAACTTTTCTTTTGGGTTGGTGGGTTTTTGTTTTTGTTGGCTTGGGCTTTTTGGCTTTTGGTGGTGTGAGTTTGGAAGATGTGGGCTTCAGGGGGACTTGTTGTTGTTCTCCCTGATCATCTTCTGGCCAGGTAGCCGGTTTGTTATGCCTAGAGTATGCTTGTGAGGTTAATGGATTTAAAGTTGAAACTTTTCCCACAAGCACCTCATTACCCAGTTCCCCTATTATGCATTGCATAATGAACCTTGGGTATAACAAAAACTTTTTCTTGGTATTATTATGATGTAACACCAACTCATTGAAAAATAGTTTTGATGCCCTGAATTTGGTTTCATTCACTATGGAATGAAATATTGGTTGAAAAGTGGAGGGCATCTGGTCATAAGACCCTGTTTTTGGACTCAAACACATAATAATATAATGAAACAAAAGCTTGTATTTTGGTTCAAAATATTTTTTGAAGATAGTAGCATGGGAGAGAGTACCTTGATAACCACACTCTGTCATGGTTAGGTGAATATCAGAGTTAGCAACATGATCAGGGGCAGTTACATCATTCAGGCCCAGTCTTGTTGCCAGTGTGGCCGGTGTGATGGTCAGTGGTTTCCCTTTTATTCTTGAGTTGAGGGAAATGACTTCATCATCAGCTGTCACCGTCTCAACATTTGCCCAGAACTCATTTAGAGTTTCAGTATGAATTGGTGGGTTTATTGTGAGAGCAGTAAAATATTGGGATTTTACGACAAGATCAATGATCTCATCGTATTGGGACCAGCCTTCTTGTTTTTCAAGAAAGGCCCTTTGATTGTGTCCCTGTTTTAGAATGAGAGCCATGTGGTTTGGGTTTTGATCGAACAGTTGATTTGCAGGTTTAGGTTATTGAGAGAGTTTTTGAGAGAGAAAGAGGGATATTTTGAGTTTGAAAGGATAAGTGTTGAAAAAAGGTATTTATCAGAAGTTTTCAACCGCTTGAATCTTCTTTATTAGAAGTTTTTAAACCGCCTCGGTTAAAAATCTTTTTATCAGAAGTTTTAAACCGACTAGGTCAAAACCTCTGATGATGGGAAAAGTCAGATTTGCCCTTTTTGACTAAACTGCTGATGACGGATTATCTTCATCAGTAGTTCCCATTTCCTCTTCAGTAGTTTTAAAAGCTGATGAGAAATGTTTTATAAATACTTTATTCATAACTTCTGAAGGTTATTTTATCAGAAGTTATACACTTTTCAGAAATTATCCCCATACTGATGTTTTGTTCATCAGTAGTTCTCTCTTTTCAGAAGTTTTGTTTCAGACTTTTTGTCCTTTTGTAAGTGAAAAATGAAAAATATGTGCAGAATAAAATAAACACTTACAAATTTAGCATCCCAAGCATGGATACTAACTTCTGAAATGTTGATGTGTCAAGGGGTTTTGTGAAGATGTCAGCTATTTGATTAGCTATTGCTACATGCTTCACCTCAATCTTGCCTTTTTCATAGCAATCTCTTATGAAATGGTACCTGATCTCAATATGTTTAGTTTTTGAGAACTGTACCAGATTTTGAATGATGCTAATGGCAGATTTGCTGTCTACTAACAAAGGTGTCTTGGTTTCTTTGATTCCATAATCAAGAAGTTGATATTGGAGCCATTGTATCTGTGATGTACAACTTGCAGCTGCAATGTATTCAGCTTCAGCATTTGAAGTTGCAACAGATGTTTGCTTCTTTGATTGCCATGACACTAGACAGTTACCCAAGAATTGACAACCACCAGATGTTGACTTTCTTGTCATCTTACACCCTGCATAGTCACTATCTGAAAAAGCTGATAACTTGGTATTGCTTGAAGTAGGATACCAAATTCCAAGTGTTGGAGTTCCTTTCAGATATCTGAAAATTCTTTTGACTGCTATAAGGTGTGATTCCCTTGGTGCTGATTGATATCTAGCATAGACACATGTTGAAAACATAATATCTGGTCTAGAAGCAGTTAAATATAAAAGGGAACCTATCATGCATCTGTACATGGTTTGATCAACCTGTTTTCCTTGATTATCAGGTTCAACTTGTGTGATTGGTGTCATGGGAGTGGAACATGATTTACAGTCTTTTAAAGAAAATTTGTTTAATAATTCTTTAACATATTTTGATTGATGTATAAAAGTTCCATTTGTTTGTTGCTTGATCTGCAGTCCCAGAAAGTACTGCAGTTCTCCCATGGTACTCATCTCAAATTTTAATTGCATGAGTTTCTTAAAATCATCACACAGTTTTGTGTTTGTTGAACCAAAAATGATATCATCAACATAAATTTGAACAAGTAGGACATGATTTCCAACATGTTTAATGAAAAGAGTTTTATCAATGGCACCTCTTGTAAAGTTATTTTTGAGTAAAAAGGTGGAGAGTGTATCATACCAGGCCCTTGGACCCTGTTTGAGCCCATAAAGAGCTTTGTCCAGTCTGTACACCCACTCAGGATGAGAAGGATCCTCAAACCCAGGTGGCTGACAGACATACACCTCCTCTTTTATTTTTCCATACAAAAATGCACTCTTTACATCCATTTGATAAACTTTAATTTTGTTTGAAATGGCATAGGCCAGAAATAACCTGATGGCCTCAAGCCTTGCAACTGGAGCAAAGGTTTCATCATAGTCAATTCCCTCTTCTTGAGAGTACCCTTGAACTACTAGTCTTGCCTTGTTCTTGATTATCATACCAGCTTCATCTTGTTTGTTCCTGAAAACCCATCTTGTGCCAATTGGTTGCTTGTTTGGAGGTAAGGGACAAATTTCCCAGACCTGTTGCTTGGGGAACTTCTGATGATCTTGAAGTTGACTTGATAACTGTTTGAGGAGTCCATGGTGTGGGATCCTCATCATCAAACCGTTTGTCACCATAATAAGTAGGTTTTGATGAAGTAACAGTCTTCTCAGGTCCAAAATGGAAGTTGTCAAGGTCAAAAAGTTCAGCAGGATGTGCTGGAATAAGATTGTGTTTTGACTCATTGAACTTGACATTCAATGTTTCTTCTACTATCTTGGTGTGAGAATTAAAAACCTTGTAGGCTTTTCTAGTTGAAGAGTAACCAAGAAAGTAACCTGAGTCAACTTTGGCAGCAAACTTTGAAATAGATTCCTTGATGTTCAAGATGAAACATTGACACCCAAAAGCCCTGAAAAAGGAGATAAGGGGCTTCATGCCATGAAGAACTTCATAGGCAGTTTTGGAATGTCTCTTGACCACAAGAACTCTATTCTGAACATAACATGATGTGTTAACTGCTTCTGCCCAAAAGTACAAGGGTAGTCCAGAATCAGCTAACATTGTTCTTGCTCCTTCTATTAAGGTTCTGTTCTTCCTTTCTACTACACCATTTTGTTCAGGAGTTCTGGGAACACTGTATTGTCTAATAATCCCTTTAGACAAACAGAATTCATCCAGAGTTTTGTTCCTGAACTCTGTCCCATTATCACTTCTAATGGTTTTGACAGGTAGAGAATATTGTTTCTCTACTTGTAGAATGAAGAACTTGATGATTTCAGCAGCCTCATCCTTGGAGAATAAGAAGAATACCCATGTGAATCTTGAGTAGTCATCAATGATGACTAAGCAGTACTTCTTCTTACCAAGGCTCATAATCTTGACAGGTCCAAATAAGTCCATATGGAGTAGTTGAAGACATGCAGTTGTTTTTGATTCTTCAATAGACTTATAGGAGGACTTATGCTGTTTTCCCTTTAAACAGGATACACAGTGTTCTTGACACTGGTATACTTTCAAAGGTAGACCTTTGACCAAGCCCATTTTTGTGACTTTATTTATGGTTTTAAAGTTCACATGGCCAAGTCTCCTGTGCCAGAGATCAGTTTCTGAAGTTGATGCCCTTGAGAAGAAACAGGCAGTGTTGTTCAATACTTTGTCTTTCTCAATGTCCACTGCATAGACATTGCCACATCTTTTGGCAATCAGCAAAGTATGATCTTCAATGATCTTCTCTATCAACTTCTGGCCTTCTGGTGAGATGATCTTGCATGCTGTCTTTGTGAAAAAGGAAGAATATCCTTTATCACACATTTGTGACACACTCAGCAAGTTGTATTCAAGGTTTTCCACCAGATTGACCTTGTCAAACTGTATTTTGCCAGAGGAGACATTGCCATGTCCTAGCACATATCCCTTAGCATTGTTCCCAAAGGATACAGATCCTTCTCTTTGGCTGATAAAATTGTTTATCAGGTATCTGCATCCAGTCATGTGCATAGAGCCCCCACTATCAACATACCATATGCTGTTTAAGCCCCTGGAAACTCTCTGCACATAATAGCAAATTAGTTAGATTTAGGAACCCAAGCCTGTTTGGCTTTGGATTTGCTCTTGAGAATAGTTACAGTTTGTTCTTGACCAGGTTGAGAAATCCATGTCTTTTTGGCAATGGATTTTTCATTAAGAACCATGGTGGTATCCTTTTCAGAACCACCATCAACCTTGGTCATCAGTAGTTGTACCAAGTTCATTAGTTTTTGAATCTCAGCAGTTTGTGAAACTGCTGATGAATCAGGTCTAACTACTGATAAAGGGTTTTGAGAAAAAGATTTTAGTTGAGATTTTATCTTTTTCTGAGAAAAGGTGTTTTCAGGTTGTTGTTTCTTGGGTTTAAAGGTTCTTTCATAATCATTTCTGATTTGATTTCCCACAACCTGTTGTTTAATTTTATGATTGAACTGAATTCCTTTTCTGTATCTACAAAACTCTGTTTTGTGGTTGAACAGACCACAAATTTCACACTCTTTTGCCTTTTGTTTTTGATCTAAAGGCAAATTTCTGACATTAGTGTAAAGATTTTGCTCATCAGTAGTTTTCAGGGTCTCAACACCTGATGTAGATGAAACTACTGATGGCTTGTTGTCAGATTTTGTTAATACTTCTGAAGTACTTTCTTTGAAAATACCAGGATTTCTGTTTAGAAAGTTTTCATGGAAAGATGTGCAGTCTTTCCCTTCAGAAGTTTCATTTGAAACAATTTTTCTCCCATCTTCAGTAGTTTTGGGAGAGAAATCTGTTGGTGTTTCAACATGATGGTACCCTATGCCAAACTTAACATTTGAAGCACTCTGTTTGTTTAGCAATAGCTGGTACCCCTTACAAGAATCCACCCATTTTTCACAACTGATCTTGGTGTCAGCAAGCTCTTTTCTGACATTTCCAAGATCTTCTATCATCATTTTAATTTGTGCTTGGGTTTCAATAGCTGAGTTAGTTAATTTAGAGGCTTCTTTTGTTTTAGCAGTAAGTTTTCTCTCTAAATCACACTTCATCTGAGTGTATTTTCTTTCTAAATCATTGGCTTTTCCTTGTAAGTGCACATTTGTCTCTCTTATGAGAGCAAAAGTTTCTTTGCAAGAATTTGAGCAAAGTTTTGTCAAAGATTCTTTTGATACCTGTGACAATGCAGATTTTGAAGTACAGCCTTCAAATGCCATTAAGGCAAAGTTCTTTCTGCCATTGTCTGGTTCTCCCCAGTTGATGTCAAACACCTTGTTGTCTGCATCAGGATTGCACTCTGTGGTGTCAAAAGGGAGACTGCTCCAGTCAACATACCCTGAGGTGAAAAGACTTTGTTGAGAGGGTTGTTGAGGCTGTGGAGGTTGTTGAGCAGCTGGAAAGGGAGGGATTGATTGTTGGCTCTGCATCTGGTGAGCAGGCATTTGAACATATTGTACTTGTGGCATGTATTGCTGTTGAGGAGCTTGTGCCTGTACAAAATGAGCACTCCCTTGAGTTCCATTATTCCTATTATAATTGGGGTTAAAGTTATTTCCAGATTGTGATTGGTTAAAGCTAGAGTTTCTACACTCTTTAGCAAAGTGTCCCAACTTCTGACACTTGTGACATCTCAGTTTAGATTTGTCAAAACCAATTTTTGTATTACTAGTCAATCCTGGAAATTTCCTTCCTGACCTTTTATAAAACTTGTTAGTTTTAATGCTTAGCATGGCCAGTTGGTGTAAAATGTCCATTTCTTCTAAGTCATCACTGCTAAAGTTTTTCAAATCATCCATGATAAAACATAGATTATCAGCATTTTGACTTTGGTCATCATTGTCATAACCTGGGAAAGATCTTTCTGATGAGACCCCAGTTGTTATGTCAATGTTGTCATAAGATCCATAGGAACAAGTTGGTGAGTCTTGTCCCAAAAGTGCTGTACTACCTGGAAGGTAGTCATCAGCAGTTTTACCAGATGATTGCAATTTCTTCTTTTGATCAATTTCTCTCTCAAAAGTAAGTAATCTCCCATGGAGTTTTGTAAGAGTGAGGGAGCTAAAATCTGGTGAGGATCTTAAAACAATGGAGTATGTTTCCCATTTGTCTGGTAAAGACCTTAAAAATCTATGTAGCATAGATACTGTTGTATAGGTCTGACCATTTAACTTTAGCTTAGATATTAATGAGGAGAATCTTTCAAATTGTTGAGTTAAAGTTTCCCCATTAATATGAGCAAATGTCTCATATTGTTGAGCTAAAATCTCTCTGGTGTTGGCAATCACCTCTTCAGTTCCTCCAAACTGTTCTTTAAGACAATCCCAGAGTTCTTTGGCACTTTCACAGTGTAAAAGGCCAGAGTATATCTCATTTGGGAGAGCCATTGCCAACATAGAGAATGCTTTTGCATCTAGCTCAAGTTTTAGGAAATCATCATCTGTATAGTCTTTTGGTTCTTTAGGAACCTCAACTTTAGTTTCAAGATTTATGTTTACTGGTTTGTGAGGACCATATATCACAGATCTCCAACAACCTGTGTTGGTTTGTGACAAGGTATGTGCCATTCTCTTTTGCCATATGTTGTATTCATTTCTTACAAGCATTGCAGGTTTAGTAGCAGAACCAGTATTATGTGGATCCATTTTAAAGAGTATTGATTTGTCAGATGACTCTTTTAAGTGATGGATGTTTGATAAAAAGTGAACTTTTGATCTTTTATTGAGTATCAATAAGAGCTTTGTGTCTGATTCTCAATTTGTTAGATTGATATGTGATCAGATAAACCAACGCTCTGATACCAATTGTTGGATCAGTATGCTCTTTGTTTAAGTTGGAACTTGCTATCTTTGACACTTAAGTGTTTAGCAAGCTCTTGTATATCAGATTATAAGCACAGCGGAATGTATAAGTTAAAGCAACACTTTTTATACTTAAGAGGAGTTATTACTCCCCCTTGATGATTGAAACTAATAATGACAAGTATTTATTATGAATCTAAGCAGTAAATGAGAATTAGATACTTAGACAGATTCACAATAAATACTGAAATGGAATAGAACAGTGAAAGTGTTTGAAGGATTTTTCTATTAAAATCAATGTCTAAAATAGAAGGTTGAAGCCTCCTATTTATAGACGTTTACATACATGTATCTTGCCCATAAAGCAAGCACAGAAACATCAGAAACAAGTTGCACAAGTTGCAACATTGAAACTAACAATTACAGCTAAAAGTAATAATAAACAATAAACTACTGATACAAAAGGCGGTGGAAAATATCTGATGCTAAGTGCTGATGAATGACAAACTACTGATGAGTAGTTTGTCTTCAGTACTTCTGAAGTGAACTTGTCTGGTTTGGACTTCAGAACTTCTGATGAAGTTTCTTCTTCAGCACTTCTCATATCTTCTCTTCAGCAGTTTCTTGTCTTCTCTTCAGTACTTCTATACTTAGCCAAAATGACAGAAGTGAATTAGACTAAGGTTTCCAAAAGTGGTTTCACCAATCCTCTTTGTCCTAACAATGTTAAAGCACATCCTGATCAGGATGTAAAAGCCATCTGTCTTGACGACAACAACAAGGATATCACTGTGCAAATCGGTAAGAATATCCCACATGATATTGAACAATCACTAATATCTTTTCTTAAATGTGGGATGTCTACTTTTGCTTGGAAACATGAAGATATGACCGGCATATCAAAGGATGTCATCACTCACAAACTTGGGATTGATAAGAGTTTCAAGCCCATTCAGCAAAAAAGAAGGAAGTTTGCTCCAGAAAGAAATGTCATCATCCAAGAAGAAGTAGACAGGCTGCTGAAGTCTAAGATGATAAGGGAAGTAAAATTCCCAAGATGGCTGGCGAATGTTGTGGTAGTCCTAAAGAAAAATGGGAAATGGAGAGTGTGTGTGGACTACACAGACCTTAACAAGGCCTGTCCTAAAGATCCATTCCCACTACCACACATAGATTCAATGGTGGATGCTACAGCAGGCCACGAGATGCTGACATTCATGGATGCATCCTCAGGATTTCAACAGATACAAATGGAACCCAGATGATCAGGAGGACACAACATTCATGACACCGTCAGGTATATATTGTTATATAGCCATGCCATTTGGATTAAAAAATGCAGGTGCCACTTATCAGAGGATAGTGAACATGATGTTCAAAGAAAATATTGGGGACACAATGGAAGTCTACATTGATGACATGGTGGTAAAATCCAAGAAAGTAGAAGATCACCTTCGGGATCTCAAAGAAGCTTTTGACATCCTGGATGCTTACAACATGAAGCTAAACCCAGCAAAGTGCCATTTTGGAGTTGGAGCTGGGAAGTTTCTTGGATATTTGGTAACAAAAAGAGGGATAGAAGCCAGCCCTAAACAAATAAAGGCCATCCTCGATCTCAAATCCCCAAGAAATATTAAGGATGTGCAAAGACTGATTGGCCGGATAGCATCCCTGAATAGATTCATCTCGAAATCCTCAGAGAAATGTAAAGAGTTCTATGACATCCTGAAAGAGAATAACAAATTCGACTGGGACAGAGGCATGAAGAAGCATTAAAGAAGCTCAAAGATTATCTTGCAGCAACTCCATTGTTGATGAAACCTGAGGATGGAGAACCTCTCAAGCTATATCTCGCAGTTTCTGGGAATGCAATAAGTGTTGTATTGGTAAAGGACTTCGAAGGGCAACAACATCCTTTCTATTATGTAAGTAAAACCCTCCTAGATGCTGAAACCAGGTATTCACATCTCGAAAAACTTATTTTAGCTTTAATAATGACTTCTACTAAGTTAAGGCATTATTTTGAAACACATAAAATATATGTTCAAACTAACTATCCCATTAAAAATGTATTAAGAAAACCTGAAATGTCTAGAAGAATGGCAAAATGGTCAGTCAAATTAACTGTCTTTGACTTAGAGTATAAGCCTAGAAATGCAATCAAGTCACAGGCTCTAGCAGACTTTGTGGCTAATTTCAGTAGTGACATCCTGAGTGAAGTAGAGTCTGAAGTTCAACAACTAAATGAAAATTTAGAAAAATGGACTTTATATACTAATGGTGCTTCAAATGCAAAAGGCACAGGTTTAGGAGTACTACTAAAATCACCAAAAGGGGACAAAATACCCCATGCTATTAGATGTGCATTTCAGACAACCAATAATGAGGCAGAATATGAAGCTCTCATTGCTGGTCTACAACTCGCTAGGGACATGCATGTTATTAATATTGAAGTATTTGTTGATTCTTTGTTGATTACTAACCATTTTAATGGATCTTATGCAGTAAAAGGTCAAAAATTAGTTATTTATCTTGAAATAGTTAAAAAATGATCAACTTCGTTTGTAGAATTTACATTAACACAGGTACCAAGGGAAGAAAATGCTGAAGCTGATGCCTTAGCAAATCTAGGATCTTCTTTAAATTTACCTGAAGGATCCAAGATTCCCATCATCCACATCCTGAAACCAGCAATCGAAGAGTGGCATCGCGAGGATAAAACGGTGCATCCCAAGGATAACACCGTTCTAACCACTTGGGTTCAAGACGATCCATCTTTGATGATTCCTATAATAAAATATTTACAAGAGGATGTCATCCCTGATGGAGAAAATGCAAAAGCTTTCAGGATGAAGGTATCAAAATTTACTATTATAGACAATATTTTGTATAGGAAATTTCTCGTAGGTCCATATTTGAGGTGTCTCAATAAAGAAGAAGCAAATGAAGTACTCAAGGATATCCACGAAGGAGATTGTGGGAACCACACAGGAGGAAGATCTCTCTACTCAAAGACCGTAAGGACAAGATACTACTGGCCAACTATGAAGAAAGATGCCATGCTATATTCTCAAAAGTGTGATCCATGTCAAAGACATAGCAACATCTGTTAGGATCCGATCTCTCGATCAACACACCAAACACAAACAATACTGCAAGAGATAAAAATAAACGAACACAAGAACACAAGGATTTACGTGGTTCGGTCGGCTGACCTACGTCCACAGGCTGCAACCAGGATATTTGATTATTGCTTTCTGCCTCACTCGTGATGAGGAATTACAAGTACAAGATTCCTATTTATAATTAAAAGATTAGGGTTTACTACTTAATCCCCAAGAAAACTAATAATGGGCTATTTAAATAAAACGGGCCAGGTCTTCAATTTATATAGTCTGACACTTATTGTCTTCTAAGCCGAGCCCAAATTAAGTCTCCACAAACCCAATAATCTCCCACTTGGAGGCTTGATAATCTTCAAACTGCCATCCGCTGTGAACTTGTAGCTCTTGTAATCTTCCTCATTTTCCTGGTTGCAGCGGCCTTCTCATCAGTTAACCTGAAGGCCCATTGAAGCTCCCGTGAGCTCCAACACATCAGTCATGGCTACGTCTGCCCTTGACCCATTCTCTGTCTCTACCGGCTCCCACTGACACGAACTGCAGGATCCTGAAACACCCTGAGAACAAACACTCTCCGAATAAAGCAGATAATCACCTGGAGAGACTTTGACAGCTGGAATACTGGTTCTCTTAACCCATTGTCGTCTAGTAACTCTGACTGAAGCACAACTCATGCTCCCACTGCCACGAAAACCCCTGACTGGTAGTTCTGAACCTTTCCTAGCACACTCAACCTGAATCTTACCTGTGGCTCTGGGTTTATCATCAGCAAAACAAACCTTCTTCTGCCCACAAGACTCTGTCAACCCGGCTGTGTTTCTCTTTTGAACTGGGACGGTCACTCCGTCAGATGGTAAACTAACCATGTAAAGCGAACCCCTCTTTCTTCATCGAGCTATGGCAAGATTTCCCTTGATAACTTTCCATTGCCCGTTCCATAATTTAACCTCATGTCCCTGTTCATCCAACTGCCCCACTGAAATCAACTGTTTCTTTAAGCTTGGAATCACCCTGACATCCTTCAAAGTCCATGAACTAGCTGAAGTTACTATATCCATGTCACCCATGCCCGTAACATCAAGAACATCATTGTTCGCCAGTCTTACCTTGCCAAAGTCACCTTTCTTCAAATTCCGCAATGCTTCAGTGCTGTGGGTAGCGTGAAATGAAGCACCAAAATCCATGACCCAGGAATCCACATAACTCTCTACACTACATATTAATGTGTCATCATCTGAGCAATCTGATGCAGTGTTGACTTCTTTCTTCTCGTTTCGACATTGATTCCTAAAATGTCCAACCTCTTTGCAGTTCCAGCAGATAACATCACTTCGAGCCCTAGTCTGACTCCTCATCCTGTTCTTGCTCCCACTACCTCTGTTATTCTTCCTTCCTCTGCCAACATTCAGTAATTCACTTGATGATCCACTTGAATTTCTTCGTCTGACATCTTCACCCAGAATAAGATCCCGAATCCCATCAAAAGTGAACTTGCTGGTAGAATTAGTAATCGCTATAAAAGTCCCTGGCCAACTATTTGGTAATGATGATAACAGTAGTAAAACCTGAACCTCATCCTCGAATTTGATACCAACTGACCAAAGTCTTGAAAAAATCGAGTTTAAGTTGTTGATGTGCACTGTAACTAAACTTCCTTCATTCATCTTCGTGTTCACCAATTCACGTATTAGGAAAACCTTATTAGCTACTGAAGGCTTTTCATACATATTAGAAAGTGCATCCATAATCCCACGCGCCGTGGTTTCCTTCAGAATGTTGAACGCAACATCCTTCGTTAGCCACAATCTAATAATTGCCTTAGCCTTTTTATCCAAGGCCTCCCACTCGTCCTGTTTTAACTTCTCCGGTTTCTCACCCAATACCATGTCCAAATCCTTCTGAACCAGCAAATCCTCCATTTGCATTTTCCACCAACCAAAGTCTTTTCCATCAAACTTCTCAATCTGAAGTTTACCACTCTCAGCCATTGTCTCAAACTGAGTAGTTTCCTAACTTTGGATCTCGGTAAAACAACCAGAAAAATAATATTAGACAAACAAAATAAACCACTAACACCACAATAATCACACAAAAAATTATTCGGCTAAACTGATCGACAACCGTAAGCCAATGTCAAACCCAATGGGCCCGATAGTTAAAGAAACAAACTAGATCAAAACTGATCACAGGAAACAACTCGATCTCGCAAAATAATATCAATTGCCTATTTCCTTTTTATTTCTTTTATTCTATGCCTCACAAAAGAATTAAAATGGCTTGGGGAAGACGCTACTGCCAAACAAGAATCTCAATGTGATTTTGTCTTTTCTATTGTGATGTAATAGTGGGATTTTTCGAACTGAAGTCTAGAACAAAAAGAACGATCGATACAAATTTTAATAGCCTGCTGCCAAAAAAAAAAAAAAAAAAAACTAACTGATCTATCTCTCGCGTTGTGTTTCTCCCGTGTGTAATGAGCCTAAGCTCTGATACCAGATGTTAGGATCCGATCTCTCGATCAACACACCAAACACAAACAATACTGCAAGAGATAAAAATAAACGAACACAAGAACACAAGGATTTACGTGGTTCGGTCGGCTGACCTACGTCCACGGGCTGCAACCAGGATATTTTATTATTGCTTTCTGCCTCACTCGTGATGAGGAATTACAAGTACAAGATGCCTATTTATAATTAAAAGATTAGGGTTTACTACTTAATCCCCAAGAAAACTAATAATGGGCTAATTAAATAAAACGGGCCAGGTCTTCAATTTAATTAGTCTTCCACTTATTGTCTTCTAAGCCGAGCCCAAATCATGTCTCCACAAACCCAATAACATCCTTCATCAGCCTGCTGAACCACTACATCCTATTATTTCACCATGGTCTTTCATGAAATGGGGGATGGATATAGTAGGAAAGTTACCCATAGCTCCTGGTGGAAAGGTGTTCATGTTGGTAATGACTGATTACTTCTCAAAATGGATCGAAGTTGAAGCATTCGTACAAGTCAGGGACAAGGAAGTGGTTTCATTCATCAAAAGGAACATCCTAACAAGATTTGGAGTGCCAGCCGAAATCATATGTGACAACGTGTAACACCCCAACTGATGGCGGAAACATCGAGGTGTCACGTAGTGACGATTGTTCAATAGCTCATGGACTAGAAATGTAAATTTTGATACATTGAATTGAATAATTTATTACATTGAAAGAAATACAACCATACAACGTTTAAAGACTATTAATCTAAATGAAATATGATAAATTCCAAAACTAAGTCTAAGATCCAAAAGCTTTACAGTAATCTCATAACAACCTGAAACATGTACGAAAATAATTTTGTCAATACAAAATGTATTGGTGAGCATAACCGTTTGATACATATAGTAAGGAAAATTTAGCAATTCATGTGTTATTTTGCAAAATGTAATAAGTGGTATCCGGGTCAAATCAACCCTGTGAAAGGAAAGGAAATATATATAGTATGCGCTAGTAGTAATGCAATACATAGCAATGACAAGGACTCTCAACAGAGTCACAAGGATATATACCATAGATCTATTCATTGAAATGCTAGGCCGCAACGGTTAATAATTTGACAAGTCATAGATACACGAAATGACACAAGCAAACACACATGAGAATTGCTATTTTAGTAAAAGGAAATAGAAATTTGATAGTAGGTACATGAGTCATCCCAAAATAGTAAAACAGTAAAAAGGGGAAAGATATACTCACTTTTGCCAAATAACTAGATGACTAAGCGAGCGTGAAAATGGGAGCAATCCAAAGACTCAACAACGAAACTAGTCCAATTTAGAAGAAAAGAAACCGAATAAGAAAAAGTATCCAGCTTCCAATTCGCCGATTACATGAGCTTATAATCAATGCTTCAAATGTAGAAGTAATATACTATAGAAGAAAGGTATGAGGGAGAGTATAATCGAATTGAAACAATCGATTTAAAGGTGCAAAGTGTAATGGGTCATAGGTAGGTTTTTATACAAGTTTTGGATTCAACTAGGCTTTAAAATTGGTCAACACAATAAAGTAAGGTTTTAAGATGAATTGACTATTTGACTAGGACATTGACTAGGATTTTGACTGAGACTTTGACTAGGACTTTGACTGGGACTTTGACTGTTTGACTGTCTCAGCGGATCGCGAGAGCTAAAAAATCATTTTTTCTAATTTAATCAATTTTAAGTTCTGGACTTGTTTCCTTCGGTTTCTAAGTTGTTTTAGGACCGAAAATTAAGGGCTTTGAGTATCAAGGTCTAAAACATACGTTCTCGGGTGTAGATGTGAGTATAAAACGTGCATACTTTTACTTATAAGTTTTATTAAATTGTGAATTTTGGTCATATTAAAATCCGAGGGTTAAAAATGAAAATTTTGAAATAGATGAGGAACCAATTATGCACATTTATGAAAAGTGAAGGGTGCAGGTTGTCACACAACGGTTCTCAATTCATCAGCAAAAGGACGACTGACTTTTGTGAAAGCTGGGGGATCAAGATGATAATTTCAACACCAGTCAATCCTCGGGCTAATGGACAAGCAGAATCCTCAAATAAAATCATTGTCAACAATTTGAAGAAGAAGCTTGGGGAAAAGAAAGGGAAATGGGCAGAGGTACTTCCATTTGTACTTTGGGCTGATAGGACTACTTCCAAGAATGCAACTGGTCAAACACCTTTCTCCTTGGTCTTTAGAACGGAAGCAATGCTACCAACAGAGATGGTCATGCCTATAGCCAAATGACATCTTCAGGATGAAACTACCAACTCGGAAGCACTATTGTAGGATTTGGAAGCTGTGGATGAACTCAGGGATGCTGCTAAATTAAGAATGGTAGCTCATCAACAAAGGATTGCTAAAGCCTACAACAAAAATATAAGGATAAGAAGATTTCAAGAAGGAGATTTGATACTAAGAAAAGCCTTTTAAAATAAACAAAATCAAGTGATGGCAAGCTAGCTCCTAAATGGGAAGGACCATACTTAATAGATTCCGAAGCTGGCAAAGGAGCATATTGGCTATCAACAATGGAAGGAGAAATTCTACCAAGAGCATGGAATGCAATTCATTTGAAATATTACCACGTATAAGATTGCATGTGACTGATATCTCTGGAAGAGAAACCATGGTTCGGATTATTGGTAGGATGAAGGTGAAGGCTGACAGAGATGAATCATCTCCATATGTAAGTATTTATTCTTAACCTATTTAGATCGTTTATATTTACCTAAACATGGTCTAGAAATAGTCCATTTTGAGAATTTTGCAGCTCCATATTACCATCCTGAAGATGGAACATTTTGAAGACTAGAGGGTTGGCCACCCTCTCCTCCGTTAAGGTGTCTGACACCTTCATAAGGTTTAAAGGTTTTCACATTTCTCATTGGGTTAGCAACCCCGCCTGTTGCGCACGTTGTTCGTATATATTTTCAGGATGGTGGGACCAGTCCATGTAAAAGTGGCTGACAATTTCATCATTTTTTAGATATATATTGAATTCTTAAGGTTTAGACATTTTTCAATGTCTCTTACGTATTTGGCCTAGTCGCCAGGGCCTTGACGCCAGCTATTCCTAAGATGTTACAATAGGCCTTATCGCCAGGTATCCTCATGATGCTACATATTGGTCTTGTCCCTAAGTTAATCTAAATGGGTTTGACCCCAGTTCACTTAAAGGCCTAGTCGCCAGTATAATAACAATGTTTGCCTTTATACAGGTTATTGTTAAACTTTCCTTAAACAGGAAAAAACCTCAAAGTCTATCTTGAAGATATTATACTGGGGACATCCTCAGAATAATGGAGACCATCCTGAGGATGTAGCGTCAAAAAAGTTGTAGCGTCAAAAAAGGATGTAGCGTCAAAAAAGTTGTTACCATATTATTTATGCATCATAATCAAAACTGATCTCAACCCCTGGCTTTGTCCAAAACCAGGACCCATCCACCAGGGGTCAACATCTATGGTCCAGGTCAGTAGTAGATTTGGGGCTTCGTCTTGAAACCAAGATCCCTCCATCCCAAACCTTATAATATCCTAAGTTATTACATGCCAAATAGAAATTGTCTGAAATTGTTCAACCTTAGACTACCATAGTCACTACCACAAAAGATTTAATAAGTGGGCTCCAGCCTAGTCTTCATATCCTTCATCGCCCACTTGAAGATCTTTCACCACCACTGCCACCTTAGCCTCTGCCTCCTTTATCCCAGCATCCTCAGGATCCTTCGGTGCATCTTCAGGATCTGCAATAGGAACAGGCTTGGAATCCACATCTTTTCCACCAAGGCCCTTGACCGTTTCCTTCCAAGCATCGACATCCCAGTCCTCTTGCTTGAAACCAGGATTCCTAGATTAGAGAGCCATTTTCACTCTAGCCTGTAAAATAGAAATGCTGGCAGATTTCATTAGCTCATTTCTGTATTCTTCCATCTCCTTTTCCTGGTTCAGCACCTCCTGGGCGTGCTCCGACTTTACCCGCTTCAGTTCAGCCTCCACCTCTGCCAACTTGTTCTCAAGATATTTGCTCTTATCATGAGCAATCTTTTGAACATTCTCAAGTTTAGTTTAGGCATCATGAAGTTCTTTGGCAACAGCATCCACAGATTTCAACAAATAATCATGACCCTGGCAGAGGAAGAAAGAGAAGTAAGTGTTTCACAATAAAAATTATTTTTACCATTAACATTTCAATGCCATCCTCAGGATAGGACCATACCTAGAGAGTGAACTGGGAGATCTTGTTTAAAACATCATCAAAGCTTAACCCTTCAAAGGGGTTGATCTCCTGAGCAATGGTAGTAGCAACACTAACCTTCCTCTTCTTTGAGGCAGCAGCAGCCTTGGACTTAGGGAGGTTGGAAGGAGGACTAGCCATCTTAGAACTAGATGGAGATGCTCAAATGACCTTGGTTGCCTTGACATCCAAACTGTCAATATCATCCAAATCAAAGGAAGCAGGCTTTTTTGCTGAAAAATAGCAAAAAACAGGGTAAATTACTAGAAGATGTAAAAGACATCCTTAAGATGTAATAAAGAGATATTTACCAGACATCTCGGAAGTTTGACTTGCGGTATGACTTTCTTCTACTTCAAAAGTTCTTGCTGAAACAGGTAAGTCATAGACAGCCTTGCACCTCAGAAAGCGTCGTTCAAGGGAGAAGCAAACTTGGCAAACGAAGCACCTGTTAAACAAAAAAGTTTCAGAATGTTAACATCCTCAGGATGTAACTAAAATTTTTTTATAAACACCTTAAAAAACTTTACCACTTTTTAACCAAGTAAGAGGAATCTCATCCCCATAGGGAATAGAGCTCCTCTTTACAAAGAAAAACTTCATTTTCCAGTTTTTCTCAGACTTAACAACATTATATAGAAAGGGAGGATCCTTTTCTATAAGTTGAAGAAAATAACGTTGAGAACCATGTGTCCTCAACTTATATACGTGAGACAGGTCCCCCACTTGAAGATGGACACCGTGACTTTCGATGATCCTGCTACAAACCATCAATATCTTTCAGATTTCAGGCATGGCTTGAGCATAAGCCATCCCTGTCACATCAAAGAAATCTTTTATGAACGAGGGAAAGCGATACCTCAAACCTAGAGAAAAAGGTAAGTACAGGAAGCAGACCCAGGAAAGAGATGCAAAATCAGATTTTGCATGAGAGTCATAAGGACGAAATTCAGCAGAACTCGGAAAGATTTTTGAGTTCTTTAGGGCTCTAATGTCCTTATCATCGAAAGAACAGACCTCCTGTTCAGGATGACTTAAAAGATTTTGGGAAATGAAATCATTGAGAACTCCTACACTCCCCGTAGCTCTAGTAGATCTTTTGCCCATCTTCAGAATGTTACTAATAATTTTTGCAAGTGTAAGGGAAAATATGAACAAGATGAAAAAAAAGAAATTACTTTCTTTAAAAAGATCAAGTATGGTTATAAAGAAAGAGGGAACTTCTAGATATAGAGGGCAGAAGATGATGTCGTGTAACGGTCATCACATAATTATTGCCGAGAAAGTAGCCGTTATCCTGACCAGACGTCCCATCAGATTATCAGATAAGACTTGGGGTTAAAAAATATATTATTACCTCAGGAGATATTAACGGTAACATATTTTTTTGGGGACAATTGTTAGTGGTGAAAATCCTCAGGCTGATTTTACCTCATATCCTCAATGTAGCATCTTCAGGATGCTGAAGGGCCTAACAGACTTCAAGATGTAACTATATTTCAGCATGTGCACACCCTGAGGATGGACTAACAAACTATCTTTATATGATGTAATTGCAGGTACAACTAAGTTATAATATGGACACGTAACTGCTTTCCAACGTCTATATTATAATAACTCGGTCAAAAGAGTTAAAGGTGGAAGAGTTACACTTGCAATCCTATGTCCAAGCTTGAAGAAGGAGTCATAGGTGTAACCGACAAGCATTAAAAACAGGCGAAGAAGGTGGAAACCGTTGCTACAACGTCTACCTGAGATGAAACAACCACAACGGTCACTAAAAGCTTTCAAGGAATTTAACTAACCGAGCGGATTACATGGGATCTCTTGTTTACTTTCATGTATTATAAATATGGGAATGATCGACAAGTATAGAACACATGATTATCACCTGAAACACACGAATACTCTGCTAATCATAGAGAAACTCACACACACTTAGCACAACTTATTGTAATCTTAGTACACTCGTCTATCATTCATCCAAAGTTGTAACCTTTTTACCCATTTTTAATAATAACAAACAATGCGGGGGCCTAGACTCCTCCCGAGATTTTATGCTGGCGATCTACAACTGATCAAGGGCTTTCCTCATACATCGTGTGCTGTTCATTGTGCATTTGAGCTTAGATTATCTGTTTATTCAATTCACTATACAGTTGCATCCTCAGGATACAACTGTCCATCCTCAGCTTTATCTTAACCATCCTGAGCATAGTTGTCAATTTATCATTTATTTACATTTATAAGTCACCATCCTGAAAATAACACTAAGTTTTTATCATACTAGCACTCTACCTCACTTTTACTAATTTGGAAAAAAAGATTATTTCTAGCAAGTAATTTTTGACCAATACAATAACCCTCTAAGCCAACTCCACAAACTTAAACACGTGACTATAATTGGTAAAAAAGAAATCAATACCACAATCCTTTGTTTAATACTAATGGCTTTGACAGCAACATCATGTTAATAATATGTTGTTCCAACTAAAAGAGAAACGTGTTGTCTTAGCTGCACTACAGCCACCCGATCGTCTGGCTTATCTTAGGCACTAAAATAGGACTCACGCATTTGATCCTAAGCAGCATACTTGATCATGTAAGCTTCATCGAGAACAACTCCGTTAAGTACCTCCATTGTTAGTACATGATGTCCCTAGGCTAGTATATATGTTGTTTGGACGCGTTTCGGGGTGTTTGGAGTGTTTATAAGTGTTTTTGGGAGTTTTGGGACCTTCAGGCGATTAGGACTTCTTACATGGTGGATAGCCTTGTAATCACATGTTGTACATGGTGGATAGCCTCCTAATCACATGTTGTACATGGTGGATAGCCTCCTTATCGCCTGTACTGCTCTGTACGAGAATGGGAGGTATAAATAGGCCCAATCATTGCCCTAATCATTAGTTCTTGCCACACACACTCTCCAAACACCCTCCCCTGGTCTGAGAAGTCTGATTTGATCATTGTAAACACTCGACCTCTGTATTAATGATAAATCTTTAATCTTTTGACCCATTTGTGTGTGTTAATTACTCGCATATCATTGTTTCTTGGTTGTTTTTGTTATTAGAACATATTTAGAGGATTCCGCACTCTGAATATAAACCTCGTGATTGTCGGTTGACCCGTTCGTCGATCCTACAAGTGGTATCAGAGCCGAGGCTCTTATCACGAGCGTTTTGATAAAAAATAAAAAAAAACTAGTGAAAACAGGTGGGTTTTAGTGTGAAAGTTGTGATTTTTATTCAAAAAACCTGTTTGAACTTTGAAACTTTGAGTTTTTCATAAAAAAAAAACCATATTTTCAAGTTCTTAGTGTGTTTTTATGGATGAAAACGTGTGTTTTTTTATTAGGTTTTGTTCTAAAACTGTTTTGGAAACTTTTCTAATCATTTGGGGATTAAACACTGTTTTGGATATGATTTTGAAGCAAAAATGGTAGTTTTTTAGCAAAAGTGAACTTGCAGATCAGATCAGGCGAGTAGGAACCCTAATCATGTGAACAGTACTAGTTATTAGCCCAATCGCGTGAACAGTACTAGTGATTAGCAGCCAATCACATGACACTGCATGTAGTATAGCTTCTAATCACGTGGTGTGTCCCAATTGCCCCTAAATCTCTAATCGCTCAACTGTTCACTAGCAATTACACCAATCACGTGTAAAAACTAGCAATTAGGATCCCAATCACCTATAAACTAGCAATTACATTTCCTACTCACATGTTCTTGCATGTGGCATAGCTTCTAATCACGTGTCAAACCCTAATCACCTGAAATTGCTACTCACGTCACTATTCACTAGCAATTAGCCCTACTCACCTATAATACATGCAATTAGCATTCTACTCACCTATAATCAAGCAATTAGACTTCCTACTCATGTGTTAGTCTGCTGAACCTAAAATTGACCTAAGTTTGACTTGTGTTGACTGAAGTTGACTTTCGTTGACCAAGTTTGACTTTCAAAAAACAAAAAGGCGTTCATGTTAACCGTCTTTGATCGAAGTTTGACTTTCGTTGACCAAGAGTTGACTTTTTCACAAGGTTTTCATAATGGCAAATGCAACCAAACCATGGGCTTTCACGTCTTCAATGAACACCCAACCGGTTTAACAACGACAACAACAGGCGAGTTCCTGATGTAATCCGTGGGCCCATCTAGAGAGGAAATCAACGTCAGATGCTAGTTAAAGTCAACCGAATCAAACCAGACAACTTAACAATGTTCAAAACAATCAAGAAACAGTTGTGGCTTGGGTTACTCCTGCAATTCACTCTGTCTCAGCAAACACGGATGTTGCGAGTGTACTTACCGTGCATGCTGAGAAAGGCTTTGACCAGAAGACACAACTCATTGGAGGTGATAATGGGGAAATTGCGTGTTTTGCTCAACGAGTAGAGACTGTAGAATCGGGAGAAGTGGTAGAGAGTGTTCAAATCTCAGAAGAGAGTACAGATGCAGATAGTGAATCATCATCCAGTGAACAAGATCCTGAACGAAGTTCTGAAGAAATAAACAGAACTGATGCAAATTGTTCAACTTCTGAAAAGAGTGAATCAGAAGAGGAAGATGTTGATGATCAAAATCAAGAAGTTGGAGCTCAACTCAAGCACGGAACTGAATTTATTGCACAAGGATCTTCCAGGTTTGTCTGTTCTAACTGTGGCGAACTCCAAAGTACGATTGAAAGGCTGTCTGAAAACCAACAGACCCTTACTTGTGATCTTGTTAATTGCATAACCATCAATGAAGTTTTGAGAGCAAATGAAATGGAGTTTAAAAACTTAAATGAAATTTTAATGAAAGAAAATTCTGAGCTTTCTAAAACTCTTGAGCAAATAAAGAAAGAATTAGCGCAAACAAAATCTGATTATGAAAGAGCCCAACATAAGCTAGATGGTTTTCAGTTTGCAAAGTTTGTGCTAAGTAAAAATGATATAGATCTTAAGAACCAGTCTCGGCAAAAAGAAAATCAAGGATTTGGTTACAATAAACGTTCTGTAAATAGATGGAAAGTGAAATTGAAACCAAAAGCCTTACCGGAGGCAGACCTTGAGGATTCTAATAAAGAATCCCAGGAAACTGAGAAGGCTCAATCCGGTTCACATAGCTCTATTAAAAATCACATTTTGTGTGAACCTGAGCCGGAAAAGAAGCACTTTCAGTTTCCTGAAGGCACGGAAGGGTCGTACATGTTGGTGGGATCTGACAAATTGTTTTCTGATAAAGAGTTTCCTATTAAAAATGTTGATCAATCCTTAATTAAACATATTTTTGAGGAAATACCAGTTACTGAAGCTCAGATCAGAAAACTAGTTGATCAGAAGAAGCATGTTGAACACAAACCCACCAAACATGTGAATCAAAAGAATCGGTCTGGAAAAAATCAAAAGGGTCCCAAGATCAATGAACTTAAGCCCATCAAATCGAAAGGTACTGATCAGATGAGACATTCTCTTCAAAATCATCAAAGAAATTTTTCACCAAGATTATCTAATTATGATTCATATCCGAGTACCTCTCGATTTAGAAGCTCACAAGGGAGCTGTAGCCCTAGATCTTCTCAGGTTAGCTCGAGACAGTCACGGTATGAACCTCAGTACTATGAGGAGTGGAGGTCATGCTATGAACGTAACGAGGTTGGACACTTGATTGCTAATTGTCCCTATTTGGGAAAATTAAAAGGCAAAACATTTGAAACCCCAAATTACAACAACCAAAGATACGGGTCACCTAAACAACAAGCTAAACAGAATGTTCAGGTGACACCAAAGAATGTGAAAAAGAAACAAAGGGTTATTGTTGATGGTGCAAAGCCTAAAGTTGATCATGCATCAAGCTCAAAGGCTCCACCTAAGGTTGCAAAACCTAAGGGGGGTCCAAAAGCAGGTCCAAAGACTAACCAAAGGGCAAAGCCACCAGCTGATCCAAAGGTGAAGTCTCAGGTACCACCCAAATCTGTCAAGCAAAGACCTGTAAAGGCTAAGCATGACCGGATTTGGAAGCCAAAAGCAGCTGAAGCACCATCTGTGAATTTATCTGCTTCATTAGCACCATCTACATCAACTGTTGTTGATGAGAAAACACCTACCCCTCATGGTAGATAGATGGAGCTGCCTATGATTGATGACCTAGGCCGACCAGAGATGGTCAAGGCCTGGGTCCCCCTCGAGAACTAATCTTTGAACGAGTGTGCAGGGTGTTCCAGGAGGAACTATCAGCAGTCATTTAATTGTTGACAGTGGGGCATCTTAGAACAAAATAGGTGTCATATCGCTCCAGTAAATTGATCAGAATATCTTTGGAGGATATGTAACCTTAGCCAATCAAGGAGGGGATTTGTTATCGAAGAAGAAGAAGAAAGAAGAGAAAATGCTCGATGAGAATAATTCAAGACCGAGTGTTTCGACTTAACAACGGATGTCAGTAATGAATAAGAGTGGACTGTGTGATTGCTGCAGAACGGTTCCTTCATTATCTAAAGGGTTACCGACCAAAGGTCTATGGTACCCTAATGGCGATAAGCTGGATCTGGTTGACTTTAGTGAATTTATCAATGGTGGTTACAATATTGAAGCTGGATCCGCAACGGGTGGATATCAGTTCTTGGAAGGTCGTCACATGTGTTTCCTGTAACCTGCGAAGCCGAATTAGGTAGCTGCATTGAGTTGTTGTTTCCAGGTTTGTCTTTGGATACTTCAACACACATGCTTGACTACGGTTTGCATTTTCTTATCACCTCCATCTTCTTATTAATAGTGTAACTTCCATAACAATCACTAAGGATCCAGTGATCATTTATGTCCACACTGACTACCGAATTGCCAAAATTTTTACCAAATCACTTGACAAATTTAAATTTGACTATCTTTGAAAGGTAAAAGGCATTTGGGAAAATCTGAGTAAACCACATCGGCAAATCAGTTTTTGTTTAACCGTTTTTCTATCAGAAAATCTAAAAAGATTTCAATTTCTTTAAACTTTTTGAATTTTAGGGTGAGAAATTTCCAGAAAAACACAAAAAAAAAAAAACAAAATGATTTTTCTTGGAGAAAATGAGGAGATGATAGTGCATCAGTGGGAATCTATCACATTCTAAAGAATTGTAAAGATAAAAATGACATGTGATGACTTTGAGTGATGTGTTGATAGGCTTCGTGAACCCAGTAATGCGTGCCTTAGTGATACAAACATAGCGAACTACTTGCTATGTGGATGAACACCTCATGGACATATGGTCTTGGTACCGTAATTTCGTTTGATAGGGTCGCCAAAATCAGAGGTTGCGGGTCGTTATGTTGATAGTTATCTGGGGTAGCCTGACTGATCTTCTGTCGTATTGATTTACAGACCTAGATTCGGTCACGGTATCTTAAAAGAGCTGACAATGCCAATTCCCAAGTTACGGAATGAGGAACTTATAATGTATGACGATGATAAAAGATTATCTAATGCATCATATCATATATATGATGAAAATCATGATTGATATAAGCCTCACCCTGGTTGAGTGCACATGTTGCTTTGTAGCATTGATTTGCTGACCTGCCACTTCTGTGCCTCGTACCTTGTAACATACGGATAACTACGGCATAATCACGTGTTACGATGAAGCTTTGTGCAAATGTCGTGTGTGTGGGAACCATAGGCAAGTTAGTTATTAATACATCTAATCAGTATCATTTTAAAGCATTGCACAACGGTTTGCATGTGAGCTTATGTGGATAACAATATCAGCAATTGTCAAGTCTCACAGTCTATAAAGTTTAAAATTGAAAGAACAACGATGTGAATAGATTTCTCAAAAACTGATATGATCCTTTTATCGGAAAATCACAAAAAATTAAATGCTTGTATATATTTACTTACTGCATCTCGTTTTTTTATTTGAGCCTTGAGCTTGACTTGTTTGGTGTAGATAAATTCTGCATGAATTAGCCTTTATTAAGATGAAAAATACACCATAGAACCACCTAAATCAATAAATATACAATCATGATATTGAATTAACGATGAGTATGAACTCATACTCACTTTTACTAACATCAAAATCCACTATCCTCCCATTATCACCTAAAATGGAACATATGTATGAAATACGTAAAAAGATCCTATTAACAATGATTGAAAGATGTTCAGGTGGAACCTTTCCTGTTGCAGACTCCACATCAAAACCATCTTCATCACTAACCACAATATCACCACAAGCCTCAACCACATCCCACTTCCAATTGGCTCCGGTTATTCACACAACGCAAAATTTTATTCACACAACCCTATACGGGCCGTAGAGGGCTCTATGGCCCGTAGGGCTAATTTATTGAACATTCTACGAGCCGTAGAGCCCTCTACGGCCCGTAGATAATCATTGCCAATGATTGTATGATTGGCAATCATTGTAATCATTACCTACGGGCCGTAGAGCCCTCTACGACCCGCAGAATGAGTCTGATTAATTTTGGCAATGAATAAGGGTGGGATGAATGTATATTTTTTTCCTACGGCTCGTAGACCCAAAAAAACACAAAAAACGTTTGGGATGAGGTTCGATCTTGGGCAGATTATCACACAAACACACACACAAGTCTTATTGCAAATATAGGGACCATCTGAGCTACCAGTTCGTTGGTTTCTATAATGAAAAAAATAAATATAACATATGCAAGTATTAGACAACCTCTATGGCCCGTAGAGCCCTCTACGACCCATAGAGGTTTTTTTTAACACATTTTAATTGTTTATTTATTTTTACTATGTAACTATAATTAGAAAACATGTTGTTTAATGTCGTCTCGATAAGCATGTAAATGTTAACACAAGTGTTTATATAAACAAAAGGATAAAAATAAACATTAATTAACATAATTAGAGTTCAAAATAAAATTGTTTAAAACGTTTACATATCAACTAGTCAAAAAAAGAACATCGAATCATCAGTAGTCGGCAGCTGCTGCGAGGACGTCCCGGGCTGCTACGAGGACCTCCCGGCCTCATGCGGGGTGTGCTGCGTGCTGGGCCCTATAATCGTTGGGACACGAGTCTGCATGCCCAGCTGGCAAAAGATATCCTGCTGGCCAGCAATCATCCAGCGCATCGCCTCGTCCTGCCAATCACGCCACTGACGCATCTCAGTGTCCTACTGCTCACGCCAGGTGTCTATCCGCTGATGCCACTTACGCATCTCGACAGCCTCTGCGGCAGCCGCACGTACGTCCTCCCTAACATCAGGAGGCAACCTGAGGGAGTGATAAACGCGTGGTGGATTCTGCACATCCTCAGGCTGCGGCTCAGGCATGTCGACATCCCTCTCATCGCCCCCTCCCCCTCAGCAACAAACCGCAACCCAACCTCCACAGCATCACCTGCAATGGATAACAATAAATAATTAATAAATAATAATAATAATCCAAGATTTTATAAAAAATTGGGTAGAGTTTCCCCTGTTTTCGTACAAACCAAACAACACAAGTTGTCTACAACTTTTCCAAAAGAAACGCCCAAACAGATAATAATAATAATAATAATAATAATAATAATAATAATAATAATAATAATAATAATAATAATAATAATAATACCTCCAAGGCCTTGATGTACCAATGGCTCATGTATAAACTCCGCGCCACCCGGAGCAATCAGATAGTGGATGGCTGGATGATCCCTCGTCTTCGCCGTACAACCCATAGCTTTCATCGTGGGTTGACCTAATGGGCTGAAACAAATAAAAAAAACATAAACATTAACATTAATAATAATAATAATAATAATAATAATAATAATAATAATAATAATAATAATAATAATAATAACAATACCTGGGCGATAGTGGCGGAAACTGATTCCGATTAACATAACCGAAATAATTCCCGGCATTGCAGCGCTCGGAAATTATGCTGATCATCCACCCGCATGCGATGGCTCCCCGCAACTTCCTATGGGGGAAGGAGGCAAAGTACTCGGCCATGAACCGATGCAAGGCAATCGGCATGCCGGTGAGTATGCAATACAGGTACATCAGGTCCGTCTTCGTCACCCGCTCGTTACAAGTGCACCGTGCCGTTAAGGAATAGGTAATGCAACGGTGAATGTAACGAGCCACGGGGTGACGAATGTTAGATGCCATGTCACACCTCTCCCCCTGCACAGGATAATAATAATAAGTATAATAATAATAATAATAATAATGACGCCCCACTTACGGTGTGCACATATAATGTATATATGTGTGGCCCTTGCGGGGCAAAAGTAAAGTTGCACTAGTTTTAACGTTATTTTACTAATTTCGTGAAAATAACGTTAAAAACGACAGACGGTTAATCATGCATCATGTGGTGGCGTGGATAGCCAAAAGACAAAGGGGTACATGTACCGATCGGGTTTGTCCCGATTGCTAAGTGTTCTGTGCCTTATGTCCAAGGCTTGATACCAAACCACATCGAGCCGGGGGTCTCACTGGAAGCAGCCTCTCTATTCTTGGGGGTAGAGGTAAGGCTGTCTACATCTTACCCTCCTCAGACCCTACCTTAGCTTTGCTATAGGTGGGATTAACTGAGTATGATGATGATGATGATAATAATAATAATAATAATAATAATATTAATAATAATATTAATAATAATAATAATGATAATAATAATAATAATAAGAACAATAATAATAATACTTCACTCTCGGATTCCCGAACTCTAGACCACCAATGGTGGGCCACCACGCATAGAGCACATCACCAGGAACACTGGTGAGACCTCTAGTGTAGACATCCTGAGCATTATCATTAACATTGACATTAACATTTAGAATAAGAACAAAAACAAAAATAATAATAATAATACCTCTCCAACCTCCTCGCTAGTGTACCACTAGGTGTGCGTAGCCCAAGCATCTAGGGAATTACCATACTCAACGCCGAGTATGGAAAACTCGACCTCCGACGGTGGGGGGCGCGACGGTCCGGCGCAGGACTGATCGTCACCATCCTTTCGTAGCCGAAGGCGAAAGGTGGATAGGAACTTTATCACCAACGGCCGATGGGACGGCGCGCTGCAGTCGCCAAGAAACCTGTCCAATGGTCTTCTTTTTCCTGAACCTAGTGGCCCAAAGCGCGTCCCAACTAATCCCCCTCGGCATATCGGTCTTCTTTTTCCTGAACCTCTGAAATCTTGGATTCGCGTAATCGAATCGCCGAAAATTGCAATGCTCCCAGCCCTCTAAGTCCCCCCTGCCATGGGGCTAGCCCCCCCCCCCCCCCCCCGACCACGGGCTCGTCAGGCTCCAGTTCCTCCTCCTCATTCACGTAGTCCTCGTCTTCATAATTTTCCATAACTGCAAAAGCAAAGAATTTATAGTTAGGGCGTTTCTATAATTTAGGCGTTTCAAAAGAAACGCCAAAACTAATATAGTTTTGGCGTTTCTTTGGAATCGCCTAAACTATATTAGTTGAGGCATTTATTTATAAACGACTCAACTATATTAGTTGAGACCGAAACATACATTGTGCAACTACACTCTCACATTTAGGGGTGTTCAACGAATCGAATATCGAATTTTCGAATTATTCGAATCGAATTTCTCGAATTTTTAATATTTTTACCTGAATTCGTATTCGATTCGTATTCGTTTAAAATTCAATTTATTCGATTCGTATTCGATTCGAATAAGAAGCTCGAATTCGAATCGAATTCGAATAAATTCGATTTAGTTCAAATTCACCATAAATAATAAATTGTTTTACTTTTAGTTTTAAAACTAATACAAACTCATTATTTTTAACATATAAAATACAAATCTACAAAATTAATAAACAACAATATGTCAAATACGAGAATAGTAAAAACAGTAGATAGTATAGTTTGTTAGAGTTTTGTGATGTATAAGGTAAATATGTAAAATATGGTTATGGTAAAAGTTGTAAACATTATGGGTTCTTAGAGTTTGACCAAAATTTAGAAGTTCTTTTTTTTTCAATGTGTATATTTGTGTATATAATAATGTTTATGAGTGTATATGTATTTAAAAAATATACATCTACAGTTTTTATTCGAATTTCGAATCGAATCGAATTTAAAATCATAAATTCGTATTCGATTCGTATTCGATTTACTGGACTCGAATTCGAATTGAATCGAATTCGAATTCTTAATAATCGAATCGAATTCTTGGTAATCGAATCGAACTAAATCGAATTTCGAATTTTTCGAATCCGAATCGAATTATGAACACCCCTACTCACATTCACCAGCATTTTAAACCTCTCACACATTGTTGCCAAAGAGACCGAAACATACATTGTGCAACTACGCTCAAATCACAATCACAAACACTAATATAGTTGAGGCGTTTATTAAGAAACGCCTCAAATATACTTGAAACGCCTAAAATATACTTTTATAATCCTTCACTTGTCTAATACATCTATCTAATACATCTATTTTCGATCACTGAGGCATTTCGAAACAAATGAGAGTATGCACAGATTCTGTGCAGGGACTCGAACAGGGACAAAAAAAAAATTTAGGATGAAACTGAATTATAAACAATAACACTAACAAGAACCGAATATGTAAACATAAACATAATAATCTTTACTAATACTGACCTAGGATTGAAGATGGGTTGAAGTTGTGATTGAAGCACTTGTAACCCTTCGATTGGCGATTGAACCACTAGTCTCGAGAGGGTAAACTTGAAGGGTTGTGGAAGATAGTGGAGGTGGAAGATGGTGGAGGGTTGTGGAAGAATGTGGCGGATTGTGGAGGTGGATCGAGGGGTGGGGTTTGGGTTGGGGGGGAGATGAAAAAGAGGGATTTAGGGAAATGAAGAGGGACGAGCAATTTCTGATCTGTTTTAAAATTTTTAGTTTTACCTACGACCCGAAGAGGCCTCTACGGACCGTAGATAATGATAAAAAAACGGTTGGGATGAGGATCGAGCTTGGGCACATTATCACACACACATACACACGACACTTATAGAAACCATGGGGACCATCTGGGCTACCAGTTCGTTGGTTTCATATCAAGAAAAATTATATATAACATACAACTGCAAACCCCAATTTTCTTTTTAAAAAAAATCCTCTCCTACGGGTCGTAGAGACCTCTACGGCCCGTAGGAAACCATCTTTTTTAAAAATTTTGGGAAGTTGTTTTATAAAATGGTTCCATTTTTTTAGAAAAATGTTTTGTTTGTCTACGGGTCGTAGAGACCTCTACGGGCCGTAGACACAAGGGCCTCTACGACCCATAGATGGCCTCTACGACCTCATTCTAAACGTCTACGGGCTGTAGAGCCCTCTACGACCCGTAGATGTTTTCCCTCTACGGCCCATAGAGCCCTATACGAGCCAGTAGAAGTTTTGGTTTTTTTTTTTTTTTGTATTTTGTTAGTTTTAATTAGGTTGTATAAGTTTTTTTTTTTATAAAAAAACGTTTTCATTTCTTATTGTATAGGTAAAATAATAAAAACAAAAAAAATGTACTTAATAAATCATTATACATTATAAAAATAAAGTTACACCGGACTATCAGAAGAATCAGAACTACGAGGACTACCAGTTAGGTCAAACCACTCTGGAGGTCTTTGAGATAGCCTACGTCCCTCATCAAGACGATCCCTGTATAGTGCTAACCATGGGTTGTGATTTACATCTACCCAACTCGACCATGCTCCACTCGGATAAGGCATTGGAACGTCATCTGCTAGCTTAAGCATGATGTATTGGTCGCCGTTCACGTGGGCTATCGAAATGATCCGATGTTATGGCACGTTTTCAGGATGACTTTGCAGAGGGAAGAATGTGCTCGCTCCATCAGCAGCGAAGACTTGAAGGACCACACCAAATGCCTGAGCAATCAGTAATCCAGTCAAAGTCATCTCCATCCATTTTGAATCAGGTGCATTCCCCACTCCCCTCCAATCTAAGGACGAGTATATGCGGGCAAACCTGTTACCCTCGAATGCGTTGAAAGCCATCAACCAATCCTGCTGGTTTTGCCCCATCATCTCTTGTACAAGAAGTTGGCGGATCCAAGCCCAGTCTTCCCCCTCCCAATCTAAAGCCACAACTACATATTGGAACCCACAGTTACCGTCTGGCTGAACATTTTGAATGTGCGTGATAAACCATCGATAAAGGGGATCAATCGAATGATTAAATTCTCTAATCACAAATTTATACCTGTCACCGCCAAACATTGGGAAATCATGATTAGGGGATGTGTACGTATGTATATATGTATGTATGTATGTATGTATGTATGTATGTATGTATGTATGTATGTATGTATGTATGTATGTATGTATGTATGTATGTATGTATGTATGTATGTATGTATGTATGTATGTATGTTTGTATGTATGTATGTATGTATGTATGTATGTATGTATGTATGTATGTATGTATGTATGTATGTATGTATGTATGTATGTATGTATGTATGTATGTATGTATGTATGTATGTATGTATGTATGCATGAATAGTTATTTATGTACATATCCCCTACTAACAGTGGAAAATGTTTAGCACACACTCTCATTTTATCTTTACCCGGATCTGATGGCCTACGTCTTCTAACAGGCTCGTCCTCCTACAATGGATAACAATAAATAATTAAATAATAATAATAATAATCATCGAAGATTTTATAAAAAAATTGGGCAGAGTTTCCCCTGTTTTCGTGCAAACCAGACAACACAAGTTGTCTACAAGTTTCCCAAATAATAATAATAATAATAATAATAATAATAATAATAATAATAATAATAATAATAATAATAATAATAATAATAATAATAATACTAACATCTTCTTGCGCATCCTCCTGCTGTTTTTTTCTGTGATTTTGTAGTTGGGCGCCCGCGAGTATTCTTTTGTACCTCAGGAGGTTGAGTGTTAGTCATACTTGGATTTACCACCGACTTTATTTTTGACAACATATTTCTTTGAACGCATGGTGATTGAGACAGCAGTATCTCTTTGACTATTTCCCACTCACTCGCAAGGTCACGTTCCCCATACTACTTTCGGTTCGTAATTCAGTTGTGTCCAGAAGACGGCAACTTCGGACAACTGTATTTTTATTCCTGTATTCAATAATAATAATAATAATAATAATAATAATAATAATAATAATAATAATAATAATAATAATAATAATTAATAAAGTAATGGTATTACCTTCATGTATATACGAATCTAATCGACATGCACACGGCAACCCAGAACTCGTGAAAAGCTGGTGACCACAACTCATTTTTTGTTTTCTCAACTTCTCTATATTTTTTATCTCAGTTATCAACTTCTCGATCGCTGCATGGGAAACTTTACCGAGTAGGTTCTCAAAAATCGGTATGTCATGGTGCACCTTTTTCACCGACAAACTCTCTTCAAACGAGTGGTTTATTGCCCTCTCTTGTGACATTACCACATCGTCTACAATCATCACAAGTTTGTGGAGCAAGTTGTTAGGCCCCTTAATGTGCATCTTAAACCTTGAATGCTGGCTCTCAACTCTGTTGGTCATATACTGACCAAAGTTATAGTTTGTGTCTGTCCATGCAGAAACAAACCTTTCTTTGTAGTCACGGAGCCAGACCCGGTCTATATATTCAAAAACATCTGTAAAAATAGAACAAAAATATTTGTTAATGTGTGTATGTGTTTTAAACTAAATTAATAAAATATGTACCAGCTCGTTGGTCCTGACATAGTCGTTTGTAGAATCGGTCTAACCAGAGCCGGTAAAATGTCAGAGATGAAGATCTACATAGTCGCTTAAAAGATTTCACAAATATTTTCCAATCTGCATCTCCAAAGGCTTGTCTGCAGTGCTTCAATATATTTCGTTGAATGTGATACCAGAATGCATAATAATAATAATAATAATATTAATAATAATAATAATAATAATAATAATAATAATAATATGTATTACCTGCATAACAACTTCGAAGTTGCTGGAAATACAATGTTGCATGCATTCATCAAGGCTTTCTCCTAATCAGTTACTATAGCACGGGGCTCCGTACTATCTTCTAGCAACTCTTTAAGCCTTTGTAGCACCCACAGGTAGTTATCCTTTTTTTCACGGGAGATGAATGCATGGGCGACACAAAACGACTTGGATGTTGATGTCATACCCACAACTTGAACAAACGGAAGTTTATACTCGTTTGTTTTGTAGGTCGCATCAAACATCAGCACATACGGGAACGCACGCCATAATGTGTGCGAGGTGGGATGGACAAACAAAATATCCTTGATCGCATTTGTCGAGGCATTCCTCCGGGTGAAGTAAACAATTTTTTTTTCCACCAATGTGGCTTCGAGTACCTTCAGAGAAATAATAATAATTAAAAAATAATAATAAAGAAGTAGTAGTAGTAATAATAATAATAATAATAATAATAAGAGATAATAATACCTGCATTTGAGTCCTGCCGCCATATAAAAAATGCTTAACCTTGGTTATTGTGTTATGTATGTCTCTTAAGATGCAGGGACTACCCGGGTTTTGTTTTCTAACGGCCGAATGTATGTCTACTGGCGTAACATTTTGAAAATAAAGTGTATCCACCAATTTTAACTCGCACGGACCAGACCTCCTAGCATACGCGTGACCCTCGATGTGTTGGAAAGGTTTGTGATTATGTGTTTGGTTCTGGACCTCTAAACATAACCATCGTGGCCGGAGTCGTATCTCCCTATTACTTCAAACGGACAATTACATTTATTACTGCCCGTCTTTCGAACCGTGGCTACACTACGATGTACGCCACTACGGTCACATCGTATCCATGCCGTCGTTACCCTCTTATTCGGCCCCCTGCCTTCCGAAACAGTACGTGAGTATACGGTAAACCCACTCTGTCAGGTCTTTAAGAGACCCGAATACCTGCAAAATTTATATACGATTTCAAATAACAACTAATATATACGAGTTCAAATCTCACAAACCCTAAAACAAATTTAGGTACGGGCCTAAATATACGAGTCTAAATATGTACACTACTAAATATACACGGTCTAAATTATAAACAAGTGTAAATACATAAACACACCTGATTTGTTTCGTACGAAACATCTGGGACAGGTTCGTCGCCACCGTTATGACCTCCCTCGTGCGAATGATAAGTCCCGTATTCGTACTGTGGGTGACTTGGCGGCGGCACGTAAAATGACTCTGGTTCTTCTACGTACTCCTGGTTCAAATCGGGCAGCAGGTTCAAATCGGGTAGCGCCTTCCCGTCACCACAGTGAACAACGGATCTAACCTCCTCATCACCACGTTCCACCACGGGTCCGAAAAGGCTTTACGAGACGTGAGATATGCTAAACGAATGCTCCCATTCATCCGAAACATTACTGAAGTGGTCCGAAGACATCGCGGTAGCTTGGAATCGATCGGATTTTCGTGCTCTGGTTTTTTTGAAATGTTTCGTATACTGAAGAAAGAAGACAAGGAAGAAGAATATATCTGGACCTCTACGGGCCGTAGAGACGTCTACGGCCTGTAGAGGGTTTAATGCTCCCAACAACCAGGTTTTCTACGGGCCGTAGAGGCCTATACGGCCCGTAGAAGAAGTTCTTTTTCAGACTGACACACTGCAAGTCAGTCTGTTCATTGAATGTCCTCGTACCTCGTATTCCCTACGGGCCGTAGAGCCCTCTACGGGCCGTCTAAGGTTTAAATGCACTCCACCAACTCACCTCTACGACTCGTAGAGGCCTCTACGGGTCGTAGAGGGTGTCCTCATTTATTACACTGACACCCTCTACGGCCCGTAGAGGGTTGTGCAAACCTAATTTTTGTTCTTGTGTAAATAACATACCTCTTCTAATTTCCGATTCCTCTTCATCTCTTGACCAACCACACAATATTTCTGCCCCAATTCTAAACCAATGATATCGGTACGCCACCCATAGCTACCACCATGTGCAATCACTAAACGTGGCAGTCGAGATCAAAACCCTAGGAAAAAACTTGAAAATTAAAGGGGAGATAGGATGCAGCGAAGTAGTAACAAAATTTCTTATGGAATTTAGAAGGAGAATCGTGGATAATTAATAAAGTTGAGGAGTGATTTAGGGTTTAAGAAATAGGAAGAGTCGGGGATGAAAGAAAGTGTTAGGCAGGAGTGATTTTCACACAATTACCAATCTAGCCTTTTCGTTAAAATTTAAGAGAGTATAAATGAGTGGCTGAGATTTGTTCTCATGGTTCTCACAAAAGATAGGTGTTCGCATTTAAACCTTCCCCTATATATATATATATATATATATATATATATATATATATATATATATATATATATATTATCTTATTAAGGAGGAGTGATGGCCAAGATTGTAATTTTGTCAAACATCCAACTATTCAAGCAACATGTACAATTGAATTATGCTTACATGATGGGGGTATAATTGGAACTTTATGGACATTTAAGACACTTAGAAGGGTAGAATAGTAAATTTACCATAATCCAATACCTCACATCCTAAAATCTTATCCCAATTCTACCCTCATGTCCAACATTTAGAATACAAAATACTACCTATGATGCATCTTAAATGTGAGACCTTTCAACCCCTCTTAATCATCAACCTATCATAATTATCAACCTTTCATCATCATCATGATTAATTAATTAGTAACTTCTTCCTCTTATATGTCTATATATTATCTATATGGGGTCAACAACAACAAGAATCACCACATAAATCACCAAACGCAATTCTTTGGTTTCTCGCCTCAAAACCCTTCTATCATCACAGGTTCCTTACCGTATCTTTCATTTTATTTATCATTTTCTTTTCTTTTATCTATGACATTTCATTAAAGCTTGATACGCAAACATTATTTCATTTCCTTATCTTTCATTTTATTTATTGTTTTTTTTTCTCTATGGCATTTCATTGAAGCTTGATACACAAACATTGTGATGTTAATTAGTATTTTTTTAGGAATCTTGATTTAGTTGGTCAAATAGTTTTTTTTAAGCATGAAACTGTGTTAATGGAAAAAATGAGCTTGTGGATTTATGGTGATTGATGATAATTGACAGGTGGGATTAACATTGTCTCTAAATGGCAAAAGATGGATTCGAGATCACCGGGGATAACGCGAAAGGTCTCATCATCTCCTTATACTCTTATAAAGATTTTCAAAAGCAGAGGTGATTTTTGTTTTATGTACCAATTTTTATAAGTATCAAGCATTTTGCTACATGTTTTTTATAAGATTTAATACGTGCTATCTCTTTATGTTTTTATTCTCTTAATTTTGATTCTTGACTCTTTAGTACTTTTCTATCATCATGAATTCTATATTTTCTTTGGCAAATATCGATATCTATACTGTATTATAAAGCATTTGGGTAGGATGACTACAAAATTTAAGTAATTACAATATCGTATGTATTATATTATAAAGCATTTGGGAAGGATGACTACAAAATTTAAGTAATTACAATATCTTATGCTTATGATACAATACTTAATTAACTTTGTAAAGAGGTAAAATTGCCTTTCTACATAATATCATATTGTCTTTCAAATCTAATAATTAGATTTGTTAAATTTCATTTAAACAAAATAGCTTTTATTTAAATTTTAATAAGTGTAACAATAATGAAAGTTAACTCATGACTTTTAGTTATCTATATTTCTATATCTATATTATTATTATTATTATTATTATTATTATTATTATTATTATTATTATTATTATTATTAAAGAAACTCGACAGACAAAAAGGTAATTTCTTCTCAATTTTAAGATGGCATGTGAAGGGGCACAACTATCATCTCCATATTTTACACCATTTGTTCCCTTTATGCCCCTATGATACAACTTTTTATGATAATTTTACACTTACCTAATGCAAGTGATTGATGTCAATATTTTTTGTAACTCTTCAGCATTAACAAACCATTCATTACAGAACATTAAGACATCATTTGTAATGAATGAAGACCATAATGGGTGTAATAGTAATACTGAGATTTTTCCATGCCTAAATATTGGTATCATTAACTCCCATTTCAATTCTCAATTTGGTTATGAATTTAGGAATTAATATCCCCTTTAAAGTTTTTTATAACCATTGTAACCATCGTTGTTGAAACACCCTATTCCATTCTTGATTAGATACAAATCCCTTACCTGGTCTCATTAACTCGCATTTCAATTCTCCCATTGTTTATGAACTTAGGAATATTGTAACCATCGTTGTTGAAACACCCTATACTATGCTTGATTAGATACAAATCCCTTAACTGGACTCATTAACTCGCATTTCGATTCTCCCATTGGTTATGAAATTGGGAATTAATATCCCCTTTAAAGATTGTTTATAAACATTGTAACCATGGTTCTTGAAACACCCTATTCAATGCTTCATTAGTTACAAATCCCTTCCATCTTCAAATCATTTTCAACCCCATACCTTTATATACTCACCAATGTTAATTATGTAGACTACATTTGCTACTTTCAGGTTACCTACACTCTTTTTGCATACATATATACATATATATTGTTTATCAATTGGTTGTCAATATAATTGTTGTCAATCTATTTAGTGGTGATTATTATTATATACTTGTGCCACAGGGATATCATAAACAATTTACCGTCTTCAACTGTTACATGTTTTGCAGCCAACAATCCAGAAGCGCACAGATATGCCTTATGTGATTCTGTTTCTTTTTCGATGTCTAAGATGTTTTCACATTGACATGCCTCCGGAGCGGTAGCATACTCATTTAATAATTTAACAATAACATAATCATTAATCCCTACCAAATTACTATACTCATTTAATAATTTAACAATAACATAATCATTAATCCCTACCAAATTACCATCCTATTGTTAATACTTTTATTTGTTTATAGTATATTTATTTATCACATATGAAATTTGCAATTTGTATTTTTCACACAAGTTTCAGTTTTTTAATCAATTATTGTTGTTATATTTTTTTCTTTATTTTATTGTCTATATGTATAAAGGGCAATGGAATACTACAAAACAACTCAAAATCCAATAGATGTAATACATTAACTATAAAAAACATGGTTTGAGAATTAACATGTTACCACTATAAATTCTTTATTGCATTTGATTATGTTATACCAGTTCTAAATAGCAATAGGAAGTGGGAGTTTGCTACTCAAATTTAATTCTTACAAATTTGATTTACAAGAATCAGATGTACCGGTGCAACCCTCTGATGTGTCCAACAAGAGATTTTTGTTATGCGACAATCTGATTTATAGCCAGCTTATGCTTCATTTTTATACAATTAACGTTTGATTATTGTCGTAACAAATTTAGCAAACATTGTGCCTCCGCCTCAATGCGCCGTTAAAACAACTATTTATTATATATTCTTGACTTCTGTGAAAAATTAATTTGCTAAGACTCAACTAAGAATCTTCAATACATAACACATATATAACCAACTTAATTTGTAAACAACTTACATAAACTCACTTATGAAACGAGCGCAAAAAATACAAATTACACACCCGCGGCAACGCGCGGGCTTTCCTACTAGTATATATATATTTAAAAAAGACACTGACAATTATACAAAAAAAAAACAAATTAAATGAAAAATATATCAAATTAAATAAAAAATACATCAGATAAAACTAAAATTACTACATCACATATTTTTAATTATCGTCATTGTCATTAGGGTTGTATCTCGGAACCCTCCAATATGTTCAACCAAATCCACTTGAAGGTTGTAATGTGTTTGGCTATTCTTGATTTCAAATGTGTTTAATGTTCTCACATCATCACTAATGCCTTCGTTATTTGATTGCGTCTCCTCCCTAAAGTACTCGCAAATTGTATGTCCTTCGTCCTATAAAATTATGGTGTGTAAATAACGTACGTGTACATCACATTTCTTTTTTTCTTTTTCCTACATTCGGCATGGCATGCTCAAAATGCACCATCTTTCCTACAAAACACCGAAACCTCGCTCAATGTCTTCACGTGCCACCATTTGAGTTTTGTTAAACTTTAATCTTTTTTCATCTAACATAGTGTAAATGATTTAACTAACACAACATACTCATGGTAAATTCCATTTGTTAGATAATACCTATACTTGTATTCGACCATGTTTGCAAAAAAAAAAAAAAAAAAAGATCCTTTCGGTGCAACACCGTTTATAAAATCGTTGAAAATGGGTTATTGATTAAGAATGTTTAAATCAATCAGTCACACCAAAGAATGCATGCCAAATCCAAAGATCTTGTGATGCAACTGCATCAAGCATCATAGCTGATTTTCGATGATATCCACTCATGTGTTGGCCTTGCCATGCGGTTGGACAAAGTTTCACTCTCATTTCATACAATCTAAACTACCGATCATCCTGGGGAAACTATGTCTTTCTTCATGAAACTCCAAAATTTTTTGTATGTCACTAAACGTAGGTTTTCTCAAATATTTTTGTAAAAATAGTTCAATGATATATTGGAAAAAATTATGAAGAGTTTCCCTAGCTGTTCGTGCCGATATCTTTAAATAGTCGTCCATTATGTCAAACCTAGTGCCATAAGCCAACTGTTCAAGCGCGACTGTAACATTTTGCAACGGGCTGAATCTAGGGATGTAAACGAGTTGAGCCGAGCCAAGCCCAAGCCTGACTGGACTCGAGCTCGGCTCGGTTCGAGCCTAATACTTTGAGCTCGAGCTTAGCTCGAAAGTAAAACCCAAAAGCTCGAGCTCGTCTCGAAATAATTTTAGAACAATTTTAAAGGAGCTAAAAGCTCGACTCGAGCTCGCATTGATAGCTTAAACGAGCCAAAGCTCGGCTAGAGCTTGGCTCGCCAATGTTAAATAGTAGGTATACTATAAATAAAATAATAATAATAATAATAATAATAATATAAAATTTGTTTGGGCTCGTTTAGGCTCGCGAGCCTAAACAGTCTTTGTATGAAAGGCTCGGGCTCGATAACTAATCGAGTCATTTTTCAAGCTCGAGCTTGGACTCGGGCTCGGGCTCGTTAAGGCTCTGGTCATTCAAGCTTTTTACCGATTTGATCCCGAGTAGCTCTCAAGTCATTACGCATCATTTACACCCCTATCTGAATCCCAAACTACCACGTGGATCGAGTTTTTGTTTGAAATATTCATATTTATTCTCTAAATCATTTGACATTCTTAAAAATAAATTACAACTCATACGAAAATGCCGCCTAAATTTTTCTCATCATATGTTGGTTCGAGTGAGAAGTAATAACGTACTAATAAATCATGTGCGGCTAGCAGTTTGCGAATTATATATTTTCTCCGTTTGGGTTTGAAACTCCCGTCATCTTCATCCTCAATAATATCTTGTACCACGTGATGAACAGTTGATAATATCATTTTCACGGTGTCGTCGGATGAGGACTCCAAAACAAATTCGTCACATGAATCTAACGAACTTGAAGATTGCATTTTGTGGATGTTTTTTTTTATATATATAAAATTAGAGAGTGTGGTGGTAAGAATGATAGAAAAATGATTGATTTGGATTGAATTATATAGAAAGCAAATTAAATTATTATTTTTTTAAATCTAGCCGTTGAAGAATAACGATAATATATTTTTTTAATCAAGCAATCTCATGCTCTTTCACGTCACCACCCCCCCCCCCCCTCCACCACACGCCTGGTCTCAATCCCACGTTAGGTAAGAAACGTTGCTCCCACGCCGGGTGAGGGGCGGTAGGGGTGAGCATATGAAAACCGATAATCGAAAAAAACCAAAAGCGAACCGATAACCGAACCGAAAATAACCAAATTAACCAATCGGTTACGATTAACATATGGCCAAAACCGAATAATTCGGTTACGGTTACGGTTTTCCCCTCTTCCGTAACCGAAATAAACGAAACCGAACCAATAGTTATATACTTAACTATGTTTCATACATATCCATATATTTGGAATATATTTTCATGTATTTTCGGTATATTTCATGTATCTTTCATGTATATATATGTATTTGAAATATATTTTTTATGTAACTTATGTATTTTTCATGTATATCCATATATTTGAAGAATATTTTATTTATTTCAGGGGTATTTCATGTATTTTTCTTGCATTTTTATATATATTTGTATTCTTGAAAATTGTTCAAAACACTTTACTAACTATTTTAAGTTTATAACTTTGCATACGTTTTATGTTTGGTTATTAACCGAACATAACCGAAACCGAACCGATAACCGACATATTAACCGAAGTAACCGAACCGACGTAACCGAACGGTTTAGGTTATGGATTTTCCTAAAACCGAACTTCGGTTATCGGTTTCGGTTATATGTAAAAACCGAACCAACATCTGCTCACCCCTAAAGGCCGGTGTTCATGGTGTGGGTGAGCAACCCACGCTCAACTCACGCCACCATTCCCTTCACTCTATGTGTAGCCCCTTTGGGTGTCACTTGAGCAACGCCCCTCGCTCCACATTCACCTTCCCATTTAATTTTACAAATCAATCAAATATTTACACATCATTCACGTTTTCTAATTCTTTTTTAATTTATACATTATTTTATTAAACTTGTTAGTTAGACCATTACACAATTTTTAAGTTTAGTTAGGTTATGGGTGTAGGGTTGTTCGGAAAGCTCGAGCCTTGCTCGAAGTTCGCTCAAAAAAGCTCGACTGTCAATGAGCTTGGCTTGGCTCGGATCAGTTTGTAAACAATCTGAGCCCAAGCTAAGTTAAGTTCGACTCGTGGCTCGCTCATTTAACTCGTTTAAATTAAAGCCTAAATTACAATGTATGTAAATTTTAACAAAAAAAAATATAACATCACATCTATCTAAAAGTATAATATGAGTAAAATATTCAAATAACTCATTTTTATATGACTGCTTTTATATTTTCCAATGAAGAAATAAGTACAAAATTATAAAAAATGGTTATAGTTCATTAACTATCTATTTCGAATGATTGGTTAATGATTTAACATATACAAATACAAAAACATTGCATTAATTTCTTATATAATATTAATATTTGTATAAAATAAAATTAAAAAAGTAAATTGGCTGGCTTATGAGTTGGCTTGGCTTGGCTTGGCTCGGCTCGACTCGATTTTAAATGAGCCGAGCCCGAGACCAACATTTAGGCTCGGTAAAATGAATGGGCTCGGCTAAGCCGAGCCGAGCACGAGACCACTCTAGTTCAGCTTGACTCGATTACAACCCTAATGAGGTGTCGTCACTAGTGAAATGACCATCACCACTCTTCACCTCAGCACCACATCAACACCTACCTTCCACCTTCTCCATCTTCCACTAACATAAGGTGTAGTCACTACTCTTCACTATTTTTTTAATTTGTTTTTCCAGTTCAATTAATTAAAAAAACATTTCATTAATATTAAAAAGTACATAACTTAAATGCAAAATAAAATAAATCATAAAATAAAAAAATAACTAGAAAACACAATTAAAATAAAAAAAATACAATTAAACTAGAAAAATATAACTTACTCTAGGCCTTAGCATCTGTCATGCCGGAATGTGGTCACTACTCCGGCTATACCTACTTGTATGCTAAACTTGGGTCACCTTGATTGCTACGTCTTCGGCGAGATCACCCTCATCATCCATGGTTCTTGAATAGAACCTCAAATCGTTCACACTTATTATGAAGATCCATTAACTTTCAGTTACGTTAATCAACAGCGCGGTGTGATTCACTGACCAGCTATTGAAATTTTGCTAGAATGTTATTCCAAAAGGAAAACTTACCTTGTTTCCTCGATTCTTTGACGTCTATCCAAGTCGTTACCAAAGCAATTTCATCTTATTCGGTCCAACGAGTCATGATATATATTGGATGAGAAGGGTTGTAAAATGATAAAGATTGGATGCAAAATAGATAAAATGGTAGTATAAGGGTTGTAAAATGATAAAGATTGGATGCGAAACTGTTAAAATGGTAGTAGAATGGTTGTAGAATGACAAAGACCAAAAGAGAAATGGTTAAAATGGTAGTAGAATAGTTGTAGACTTATAAAGATTTTATGAGAAATGGTTAAAATGGTAGTATTTTGAAAAAGGTTAAATAGGTTAATGTTAATAAATGTTAAGAAAAAATTTTAAATGTGATCGTTACCTTTTTATTGTTCCATCCCCACCCTCCAATGGTTATTTCTCTTTCATGGACGAGGCCTAGTCACCCGTAGTTGGGTATGGACAGGGCGGAGGACCCCAAAACTAGGGAGCCCAAGGCGGAGGAGCCCAACCGTAGCTATTGGGCCGATATTGTGAAGACTGCTGCTGGTTGTTGTATCAGGGCCCAGAACTACGACCTCGGCCGCAAGATCGGGACCCAGAGGAGTTAGAACGGGTGCGGGTATCACGGGTAGGGTTATGATTGTTTTTATCGGGTGTAGGTTGTGGTGGATGGTTAGTGGCAGCAGCAACAACGGGAGGCCCGTTCAACAATTCTCAAGCTTCACGATAGCGTTGATCACCTAGTAACATCTCACAGGCGTCTTCCCAAGCCGGTAATGATTAGTTAATAAGTGACCCCATAGTATCATACTCCGGTGGCAATCCGCATACCATTTGAAGGACCAACCGTTCTTCATTGACGAGTCTTACGAGAAGGTCATTCATTTGATCTGCGAGTTCCCGAAGTTTCTGGAAATAGGCTTCCATAGAAAGTTGTGATTTAAGTGTGAGATTAACAAATTCATGCTCCAAAGCCGCTATACGCGTTCCTTTATTATTCTGGGAGAGTTTTTTAATATGCATCCAGGCTTGGAAAGTCGTTGACTCATCTCTGAGAACCTGAGACAGAAGGTCATCGGGCAGGGTATTGTAGATCCACTACAGTACAATGGACTCGATTTCTAGCCAGGATGTGTATGAGTCATCGGTTTTCCCCGTAGGCGGCGTACCATCTATGTGGGAGAGAACCCGATAACCACGGGCATGAAGTTGGAAAAGGCGAATCCAGGAGGAGTACGTCACCTTAACACCATCGAATACCTGGACCTTTTGTTGAATATGGGTCACGGAATACACCGGGTGAAGGTACAGAGGTTTGGTTTGTTGTTCCGAGGATTGAGGTTTATCGGCCATGAATGAGGCTGTGAATAAACTAAAGAAACAAGGAACAAGCAGCGGCTGGAATCAAAACAGCCGACCGTAGGCGACGACGAGGAAAAAAGAGAATAGGGTTTATTGTAGATAGTGTCTACGCTCTGATACCATGTAAGTTTCAAAAATAATGCCCATTGTCATTGATAAACGTCCTATATATAATTACAAGGATACAAGATAAATGAAAACTATAATCCTCTAAACTATGAAGGGATGATTACACATTAATAGGGAATATATAGAGAATGTATTATTTGCTAACATTTTTAAACATAATAATAATGATAGTTATTGTTGTGAATAGGTACATTCAAACAAGGGACCATTTAAATTGTGACAAGTTGTTTTGTTGTCTTCACCTTCAACATCTTTGGCCATTCTTCACACACCAGTGTTTTTTAATTTATTTTATTTTAATCACAATTGTGTGAATAAGACTGTTATTAAATCGGCCAAACATCAGTATTTATATCACCTCTCTCTATTGTCGCAAAACACATTTACACATTCTATCTCACCCATTAAACACCCGGTTGTAATTCACATTCTATCATAATGTCTAGCAGAAGTTCAAGGCAACCATCAACTAGGATCACGGACGATCAAATCATACAACTACTCGCGAAGCTGCAACAACTTGTTCCTGAGATTCGTAATCGTCGTTCAAACAAGGTAAGGATTAGCCCCAACCATCATTTACATCATAACGGTTGAATTTAATAAAAAAAAAAAAAAGTTCAACCTTTTTTTCCCATCAAACCATATCAAGGACAAGAAATTATCAACAGTAGGTAAAACATGAAAACTTCGTTCATGCATTTATATGAAAACATCTAATCATCGTTTGTTTTATCACGTCAATGTTCGATGTGAAAATGATATAGACTTTGTACTTATTGAAATTTATAATTTTATGCTGTTCAACGGATAGAAAATTAAAAAAAACGAACAATTAGTAGCAATGGCAAACAGTGGCGAAGCTTGACCCGAAGGTTCGGGGGGTCGGAAGTCGCCGGGGGTCGGAAGTCACTAGTTTCGGGGGGTCGAAACCCTATATTTTCAAAATTTTCTATACGAATACTATATAATCGGAACTTTTGCGCGAAAATCCGGGGAGGTCGGCCGCCCCTCCCCGCCCCAACTATCCTCCGCCACTGATGGCAAATGAATGTATATAACATATACACACACGTACATGTGAGTCTTATTGCTAGAAAAAAAAAAAAAAAACCTAAGTCGTTTTATTATATATGATCAACAATTCATTTTTTTAAAAGTATACTTATTCATGCAAATGAGTATACTTATGTACATAAAAACAATCAAACTAGTCTTTTATATGTTGTAAAGTTTAATTGTTTACATACACATTTCCCATACAATTGTGTAGCTTATATATGAATTTGTCTCCACAAAGTCACTAGAGATTCTAAAAACACTTGGATAGTCAAAGTTTCCGTCAGAAACAATCAGAACATCTCATTTTATTGAATTATTATTTACATCTCGTTTATTATTAGATTCTTGACTTCATCGCATGTTGGTTATTTAATTGATTTCTAATGTTATTCTTTTATGATTCACATTTAATTGTTCGTTTATGTTATGGTGATTTCATTATTTTTCATTTTATATATTGCACTATTTGTTTCATGGGTTAGGATCAAATACACAGTGAAAGAAAAATAGGAAGTCGTAGGAAGGGTATCAAACGGACTCCGATTGAACTCATTCAAGCGGCATTGGAATCGTCTTATCGAACCCTACAACGTTAGTTTTTAGGTCTTCGTTTTTTTGGGGTTTTAGCTTGTAGTTTTTACAAATATGCTTTATATCATTATGTCTTTTATGTACCATTGTGTCTTTTTCTTATTTTCATCATTGTGTCATTTTTTCAATTCATTGTGTCTTTTTTCTTCAGCATTGTGTTATATTTTTTGGCACTGTGTTATATTTTGTGGTTTATTGTGTCATATTTCTTGATCTATTGTGTTTTTTGTATCCTTCTCACACTTCTCATTTTTTGTAGTCTTTGTAGAATAACTCAACCCTTTGTTTCATTACCAGCCATACCCTTATAATATCGGAATTTTTAACTCAAATCTCACTCTCTCTCTCTCTCTCTTGTTTTGTTTCATATTTTTTTTTTATTGATCTCTTTTATTTTGAGGACCTTAAATTGAAAAAATGACTATCTATGCATATTCTTGCAAAATTTAAAATATATATCCTTTTGATCATTTTTATGCGAATGTCACGGTAATGAGGGGTCTATTTTTGAGTCACGTGAATTGCAGTACATTGACGACTACATTCATGATTCATGTATCCTGACAATAGTATCGTATTTTTTGCATAATTATATACAAACTAAAAATCTTGTTGAAAATGAAAATCTGAGTACAGGCATCGGCTTCAAAAGTGTTACAAGAGACTTGCAACTACGTTAGAAGTTTGCATAAGGAGGTTGATGATCTTAGCGACCGATTATCCCAGTTATTGTCCACTATCGACTCGCAGAGCCCTGAAGCTTCGATTATTCAAAGTTTAATCATGTAATTTGCATTTAGTATTGTATTCCAGTGTTAACTAGAATAACCATATATATGTGGTAACGTTAAGTTTGTCCTTAAAACTTAATTAAAGATTGATAAATGCTATAAATATATATTATACTTTTTTTTTTGAACGGCCAACGAATCAATTCCGAGCACCCTCAGACACTCTTTTGACGAATCAGGTACTCAAGAGTACCCGGGCCACCAATTACCACCAATTTCCGGGAAAACCCGACCACTCACCAATTCTCTTTACTTCAAATCAAGCTATAAACTTAGCAACTTTAAAGATCACACTAATTAGTTCTAAATAATTTGTATAGGAATGATTAAATTGAAACTGAATATAATGATTTGATCTTATTAGTTCTGTTCTGAATTTATTTTATATTTATAGTTGCTTGTATAATTATTTCTACTTTAAACAAAATATAAACTAGGACTGTTCCCTGATGACATTGGGAGACCGGAGAGGGGTGTGAAACTCCTCGGGAGGGGGGGGGCGTAAGCCGGGATGGGGGCTATATTAGTTCTTTGGCGATTAAGAGAGCTCGGCGAGCTGTTGATCTGATGGGTCTTCTTGAAAAGCCGTGGGATCCTCAAAGTGAACTCCTTTTGCTCCGCTCTTGCATGGGGGTCTCTAAGTTACTGTTTGGTCTACGGACGTGTCAACCAGACTTTGTTTCTGATGCCGTATCTATTTTTGACAAGGGGCTACGTGAGGCAGTTGAAGATATTGTTGTATGTGGGGGACAGTTTTTTGGGGATTTTCAATGGCAGGTGGTGTCCTTGCCGATACAGTCGGGAGGGTTTGGGCTCTCTTTGGCAGAAGACGCAGCTACGTATGCATTTGTTGCCTCTAGGGTGCAGTCCTGAAAGTTGCAAGACCACATCTTAAGGAGCAGTGGTGTGGTGGGGATCGACTCAGATTACATGCTGGCGCTGGACATTGTTCGCAACTCTCTCCCTGATTTGGACCTGGGAGTTTCATGGATAAAGACACCGCCCCCAAGAAAGGCTAAAAAACCTTGGCGAGTGCATTTACTCTGAAAACCCTTCACAATATAGGAGAGAAGTTTGGTATGACTCTCTGTCAGAAAGCGGCGTTTGAATGCCTCAAGGGGTCACATGCTCAAGATTTTCTAACTGTCCTCCCGATCGATGGGCTTGGGCAACATATGTTAGCTATTGAATACCGAGCTATCCTTAAGTACAAACTTATGATCCCCATGTTCCCGGTTGACGAGTCGTGCCCGATTTGTAAGAAAGCTTGTTTGGATAAATTTGGAGATCACGCCCTACATTGTAAGGAAATGCCGGTCTTTAAATACCGACATGACTTAGTCATGGATGCTATGTGGGATGTTTTGCGAAAGGATGGGATCTCAGCTAAGAAAGAAGCCCCAGTTAATTTTCTGACGGACCCGCTAAACGGACAGTCCACTTTTACGGCCAGCGGATGTCCTTGTGTGCGGGTGGGCGCAAGGTAAGCATGTGACACCCGGCAACTTCCGGTAACTAACTTTTGAAAACTTAGTAAGTCTACCTTAGCGAGTCGCGCATACGTTACACATAACAAGGTCGGTCGAGTCGAGTCACACATCATTAGGGTTTTAACATACGCAAGTCTCGGGTCCCGGGAATTGGTGATCGGGCGGGAACGTGTTATTTATCATGCATTATATGTTGGTAATCATTATGTGACTTGTCGGTATGTGGAAACGTGTTTACATATGTTAAAATAGGGTTTAACGCGCCAAAAACACGAACACCTGGACTATAGGCGATTAGGCTAGTGTGGGATAGCCTAATCGCCATTATTATAGGCGAGTAGGAGGTTATAGGGGCGAATAGGGGGCTATTCGCATGATGTTTCATGCGAGTAGCAGCCCTACTCGCCTATACTGCTGCGTACTCGCCTGAAATGCTTTGAACGATCAAAAACGCCTATAAATACCACCCTTGACCTCTAAAACATCATTTATACAACCCTATCCGTCCCATAACCTATCTCAACCCACAAACACCCTCTGGAACCTATTTTCACATCAAAACAACCATTTCCAAGCTTATTCCATCATCTCCTCTTGAATACAAGGTGTGTTCTTCAAACCCAAACCTTTAAATGATTATGTTTTACTCCCTAAAAGTCCAGACCTGACTTATAAATGTTTTTGTCTTTGAAAATCCATTTAAAACCGTTTTTAAACAAACCCACACCTTTACATGTGTTATATGTGTTATATGTGATTAAAGATAGAATTTTTAGGATTGAATCATGGTTGTTTTTGTGTTATTATGATGTTTATGGCTATTACAAGTTAGTATGATGATGTCCTAGGAGTTTGAATGGTTTTGGTTGTGTATTGTTGATACTTGATGTTTTGACCCATTTGAAGGATTTTGGATGATTAAGGATGATATGAGGTGTGTTGTTGATTGTATGGTGTTAGGGTTTGCTCTAGGATGATGCTAGAACAGTAGGATGCTATCGGATAACGTGGTTATGTGATTTAATCTGAATAATTGCTATTTAGGGCAAGTTCTTGCATGTTGATGTGATGTTTACATGCTAAGTTGCTATTTTGGGAAAACTCTCGCATTCGGAACTGTTAGAACGATGAAAACTTAGGGGTTTTGCTTGAAATATGTTTGTTAATGTGTTAGGATGATTATTGGGTGTTGTTACATGTTTCGGATCTGATTTGGAGTGTTCGGCGCGCGAAATTGCACCACAGAACTGCAGAGGCGAGTAGGATCCTACTCGCATGAGGCTTCAGGCGAGTAGAATCCTAAATGCCTGATGTTCAGGCGAATACAAGCCCTAATCGCCTATATATAGGCGAATAGAGGCCTATTCCCCTCAACTACTAGCATTTACAATCCTAAATGCTAGTTTGATTCCTAATCGCGTATAATGCTGCTGTATGTATATTTTAACATCCCGGAACATGATTTGACGCCTAGGAACATGATAGGAACCCCGGGATACACCTAATGACTTTGTAACACGTGTTCGGACCTGTTTTTGCGTTAATCGGACATTATGCTAGACTAGGTGAACTGTTGCGCGTATTAAGTGTTTAATGGCATATGTGGCATGATGTCTTGTATTTATCTAACACGTGGAATGTCGGGTCACCAATGGGATGTCGAGTCTTGTCTTACGTAGTCTTGTTGTCGGTCAAACACACTTTTCGGGCACATAATGGTCATGGACTGGACTTAGGGACTAATGAACCCGATGGGTTATTAGTCTAACTTGACACATATCTTATGATAGGTCGCCAATAGTTGGGGCTATCATATCTTACAGACGGTTTACTCATATCACGCATACGGTTTACTCTTAAACGGAATACGCAACCTAAGGTGAGTTCACGGCCCCACATTTTACGGTTTATGTTTTCGGGGGAGAAACATGCTTAAAACTCTTTTATGATTTATGACTTGTTAAACTCTTATGGCTCATGACTCTTTATCACGTTATACTATGGCTTACTTATCGTACTATACGGTTCATCAAAAAGTCCCTTAGAAACCACTAACATGGGTATATAGCGGGGAAATATGGATAGCACTATTGGGAACTGACAAACCCCACTCGACGGTGGGACCGGCGAGTGCATATTGTCTCTAATAAAACAAGGTTTACCGGTGATGACGGTAGCCCATAGGAAACTAAGGGTCACTACACGGCTTAGTCAGCAATAGTTTCACTCGTATGAGTATCTCATTCTACGCCTAGCTAGCGTTCTCACAAGCATAGTAGTAACTGTGATGGTAACGGTTTTTGAAGGATCACTTTAAACGTTTAATTAAAACCTGTGAACTCACCAGCATTATATGTTGACTCTTTTAGCATGTTTTCTCAGGTCGCTAAGGTAGCAGCTGTCGGATAGGCGCACGAGGTCGCACTGGAGTCGTCTCGCGTCTAGGGTCTCACTTGCATGTTTTGGAATCATGAACTTTTGAACTTATGTTTTATTTATGCATGACTTTTGTAAACTTTAAATGCTTCCGCACTGTTGAATGTTGGTTTTAAACTTATGCATGGTTTCTGTTTACGTATGTTTTACATTTAGACGTCGTTTATTGTGACCGTTGACTTAGATCCTGGTGTGTCACACGCCTCGCGGTAGAACTCCGCAGGTGGAAATTTAAAGGTGTGACAAAGCATGCGTGTGTTGACCTCACTGGGGTGTCCCCTCTGGTGGGTCTTCGGGATTCGGGGTTTGTAGCAGGGCAAGCAGTATTGAAAGCAGAATCTAAGAAAGTCGCTAAACATGAAAAAGCATGCATGGAAAATCAGCATGTCTTCGTACCTTTAGCTTTTGATACCTTTGGGGGCCTTGCCCCCGAAGCCATCCGGTTTCTGGATGGGGTGCAAAAGGTGATGCATAGTAATTGCTCGACAGTCAGAGACCAAAGTTTCATTTTTAATAGAGTAGGTTTTGCTATCCAAAAGGGGGTGGCGGCGCAGCTTGTTGCCCGCTTACCAGTCATCCACTTGTAATGTGTTGATTTTAATTTAATGGAATCACTAATATATTTAAATTGGTAAAAAAAGATTGAAGTTTTAATATATATATATATATATATATATATATATATATATATATATAGGTAAAGTATATGGAGGAAACCCTCCTTATTTGGTAAACTCTGGAAACTCTGACTTCCCAACATTTTTTTTTTTTTTTGAAAAAAATAGGGTATGTAATATACATTTTTTAAGCATTTCGAGCCAAAAAAATCGAAAAAAGCGCCGAACGGTTTTTTTTAAAAAAATAAAAAACGTCTACTGTTTACATATAGTTAACACATTGTTAACACATGTTATTAGCGCTTAACATGTGTTAGTCAAAATTTTATTTATTTTTTTTAAAAAAAATACTCGGCGTTTTTTTAATTTTTTTTGGCCCAAAATGCTTAAAATCATGTATATTACTTGCCCTATTTTTTTCAAAAAAAAAAAAAAAATATTAGGAAGTCAGAGTTTCCAGAGTTTACCAAATAAGGAGGGTTTTCTCTATAACCATTCCCTATATATATATATATATATATATATATATATATATATATATATATATATATATATATATATATATATATATATATATATATGGGATGGTTCTATAGTAAACCTCAAAAATTTGAGTAAACTCAATAAACCCCATCACAACCATTGATCAAGCATGATCAATGGTTATGATTCATGGTCCCACCTTTGGGTCCACCTTCTTATTAAAATAATACATATAAAGTACTAAAAGGGTATAAAGGTAAAATGGATGCACCTTCTCTCTCCACCTTTTCATCTTCTCTCTCCACCTTTTCTCTCTCCACCTTCTCTCTCCTACTTTTTTCTCTACCACTTATTTCATATATTAATTTAAAGATCCAGATTTATTAATAACGTATGCCACACGAGCCCTTTAACACATGTTACTTGGTCTCTTCAAACAAACTCATTTCACAGACATCACTAACACGTGTAACTGGTTCAAATAATTATCACGTTAATTTTGGACTAGTATAACAACATAAAAGAACACATGTATATAAAAATTTATTGCAATCGACATTGAGTGTAACAAATTAATTTCATATAAATCTAAACAATTAAAAAGATGATACAAAACTATCATAAACTAACAAAAACACATGAAACTTAAAATTATGCTTCATTCTTTAATAGTCGTCTTCGACGTTATGCTTCATTCCTTATTAGGCATCTTCAGCTTCATGTTTCAATCCTTAGCGCTACATCTCTAGTCGATCCTTGGGCGAAGTAGCCGGCTTGAACTCCGGTGGTTGTTCATAGATACTCCTACATTAATTATTTTTAACATGTGTTAGCATCACTAGAAAATGTTAATTGGGTCAATTTGGGTGTTAATTGGACATATACAAACATGTGTTAGCATCACTAACACATGTTAATTGAACCATAACACGTGTTAGTTGGGCATATACTAACAGGTGTTAGCATCATTAACACATGTTAATTGAACCCTAACACATGTCAATTGGGATAAATTCATCGGTAGGCACCAATACAAACATGTGTTAGCATCACTAACAGGTGTTAATTGAACCCTAACACATCAGTAAGCACCAATACAAAAATTCAAAACCTTCACACAGAATAACATATTTGAAAAAAAAAATTTAGTGATATACCAAGTTATATTATGCATATACTAACAGATGTTAGCATCAGTGACACATGTTAATTGAACCCTAACAAATGTCAACCGGAATAGATTCATAAGTAGGCACCATATACCCCAAGAAACAAAAAAAAAGTTAATTAGACTATTAGAAACAAATTAAAAGTTAATTAAGCTATTTAACACATGCATGTTAATTAAACCCTAACACATGTTAATTAGGATAGATTCAATTCTCACAAAAAAAAAAAAAAAAAATCTTTCCCATCAAAAAGACATCAAAGATCTCACACGCATGCATCAAATTATAAACAAAACAGTTACACAAATTCCTCTCACCAATAAACCACGAAAATATCCACCAGTAACCATCACAGTGCAAAAAAAAAAAATTATAACCAGAAAACAAATATCTTCCAATAATATGAAAAAAAAAAAAGAAACCCCAATTGAGGAAATCAAAGAATTATTCAACAAGATACCAAATTTAACATAAAATAAAAAGATCCAGTAATAAAAGATTACAAAACAAGAAACCAAATTGTTATATTATCAAACACTAATTGAAGAATAAAACAGTTACCAATTAAATTAGAAGAAACCCATCATCAAAGACTCCGAAAGGAATCATCTTTATGAATAATAATAATAATAATAATAATAATAATAATAATAATAATAATAATAATAATAATAATAATCTTGACAAGGAATGAACAGAGAGATAGTGTGTTACCTCATCTTCTTGTTTTCCAGGCTTCACACTCCAATGTTCAAAACAAATGTCAAACCAAAGATTTAGGGAGCAAACCACCATCAGACCCACCCTCAAACCACCATCAGACCCCCACCAAAACACCCACCTTCGTCTGATTATCGAACCACCGCAACCCCTTCCCTCTAACCCTCACCCCGGTCACCAAAAGCCTTCACAGATCTGTTTCTTGTGCTTTTTAGAGGGAGATAGAGAGAGAGAGAGAGGGGAGAGAGAGAGAGAGAGAAACGGGTGTGTGTGAACCTTCCTGTTCATCGACCACCACCCATTGACTGTGACTGGATGGTGGTCGGAGGTGGTGGCAGGTGGTGGTGGAGATATGGGAGAATAAGAGAGAGGGAAAGTGTTGATGGTATGATAGAAGGAGAGAGAATGTGTTTATATAGGGTGGATGGAATTATTTAAAATTGGAAAAGGGGGGGGAAATATAAAATGACCAAAATAGCCTTTATAATATAATATGAGATGGGTGATGTGGCAAAATGTGGACCAAGTATCAAGTTTACTAAGGTTTACTCAATTTGGGTGGGTTTACTATGGATACTTCCCCTATATATATATATATATATATATATATATATATATATATGGTAGAGATCATACGAGAACCAACTTTAGGGAGAGAACCAGAGAACCAGTGTCAACACAAACAAAAAAAAAACCTAAAAACCCCACCTCCACCCTCTAAAACCTAAACCCACCCACCTCACTCCCTAAAAACCTAAACCCCCCATCCCCCACACCGGCCCCAACCCCCCCCCCCCCCCCATTGTGAAATGCACATGTGCAGCTAACCCCACACCCCCCAAAAACCAAAACGCTCCATCCCATCCTCCCAAAAAGATACCCCCTCTTCCACCATACCCAAAAACTAAACCCTAAAGCTAAACCCATTAAAAAACTTAACTATAATAGTGAAATGCACATGTGCATGTAATACGATTATCTTATTTTATAGTTTTATATAGAGGTTTTTTTAAGTTTATTTACCAACAACCCCAAAAAACCTAACCCCATCCCCATCATACCTAAAAACTAAACCCTAAAGCTAAACCCATGAAAAAAAACCCTAACTATAATAGTGAAATGCACTTCGCATTTATTTAATGATCATTGAATAATTTTTTTTCCGCCTTATATATCATATCACGTCCATTTAATGATTATTTCATTATGGTAATTTATAATTTATTCAAAAGTGTGCTCTAATAGTGAAATGCACATGTGCATACGATATATGTATGTATATATATAACAGCAAAATGCACATGTGCATCACACATGACGTAAATATGACGTAAAAAAGCCATTTTTTTGTTTTTTTTATTTTTTTTATTTTTTTTGTATTTTTTTAATTTTTTCCAGAAAGATTAACACTAAAAAAACATTTTGGTGTTTTTACTTTTTTTATTTTTTTAGGTTATATAATTTTTTTTATTATATTTTTTTATTTTTTGGTAGAGGGGTTTTTGTGTTCACACTTGGTTCTTTGGTTCTCTTCCTAAATGGTGGTTCTCAAATGATCCAAATCATATATATATATATATATATATATATATATATATATAGGGTAGGAATCATACGAGAACCAACTTTAGGGAGAGAACCAAGGAACCAGTGTGAACATAGGGCATTATTGTAAATATGAAAACAAATAACTACACCTCAGCCTTCCTCCCTGATCCTAATCGTTACTCCCAACATTCTTCTCCATAGCCATCCTCCCTGCCCCATCTCATTCCTCCCAACATTTTCTTCCACATTCTCATGATAGACTAAAGGATAGGGGTTTTCTTCTCCATCTCTTACCTCAAACAACACCACCACCACAACACCATTTTTGTAACTTGTTAAATGACCTAATTACATCATTTTATTATAATAAGTTATCACAAAACCTACGATTTCAACGATCTTATGGATACTGATTACGTGTCGAAAAAGTGATGACAACAATCGTCATCACAAAACCTGAGTGATCTGTGATTATGTGGAGTTATTACCCAATCCGACGGTTATCAACAAAAAACGATGTGTTTATCAATTGAATATTGTAAATAAATTGGATTATTGAAATCAGAATCCGATTGAGTTTTATTCTGACGACGGTAACTTGACGGAAAAGTGTATCTGTGTGAGGAGAATGGGATCCACTTTGATGCAGTGATGTGTGATCCTTCCGATCTCATCCCTTCTTTTTCATCCAACGACATATTGCGTAACACATCACTGTGCCTATTTTTTTTATCTCTTTGGTTTCTGATTTGAACCAGGAACTGGACAGATCTGTGTTCAGGTTGAATTTAGGTATGTTTGAGTTATAGTCTCCATGTTTGTTGTTTGTCTTTGATCCCATTGTTTTCTGATTTGAACCAGAAACGGGATAGATCTGTGTTCTAATTGAAGTTAGGTATGTTTGAGTTATGGTCTCCATGTTTGTCGATTGATTTTGATCCCTTTGTTTTCTGATTTAAACCAGCTGGAACTGGACAAATTTGTGTTCTGGTTGAACTTAGGTATGTTTGTTATATATTTATATGTTTTACCATAAGCATGTTAAAGAGGTGTCATTTCTTGATATGTACATGTGAATTAAGAATGTTAATGCACATGTGCATAACGTAGTTGCTACTGATAAAAGTGATGTTAATGCACATGTGCATTTGTACTAATATCATTATGGTCATTCATTATAACGCACACATGCATATGTTCTGTAGTAATAAAAAGTAACGTAATGCACATATGCATTAAGATTGAAATTTTGGTTTTCTTATGTATTGTTTATTATTTGTAATTAAAGTATGGGAAAAAGTTAGAAGAAGGTAACTTTTGTCTTAAAATCAAGTGAGAAATGGTCAAAAAAGTTGTCAGATGCGATTGAGGATGATGACATAATCGTTGGTCATGAAGTTAAAAAAGGTCGTTATTATTTATTTAATCAATTTAGATATATATGCACATGTGCATATATGTATATTTTTCATGTCAACTAATAAATGTCAACTATTAGTTGTCTAAACACACGAACAATTTGATAAATTTGAGAAGTCTACGATGTTCAGGTTGACGGATGAAAAAACAATGGAGATGTTAGATGAAGCATCAATGAGGTGTGAAGAGTGTTGTAAGAAGATAAGTAAATGGAGAAGAAGATGAAAAGGGGACAAATAAGCAATAGAAGGGGACACTGTTAGTGAGCATGAGGTTGTGAGATAATTATAAGTTTGTAGGTAGGTGAAATGCACATGTGCATGCAGTACATGTTTCTTATTTTATAGTTTTTAAATAGAGTTGTTTTAAGTTTATTAATGTTTGTTATCCTACACTTGTATTATTGTTCAATTTATGTTATAATATGCATGACTACGCAATTGACGAGTTTGAGTGTGTTTTATATTCTTCGCATCCATTTAATGATCATTGAATAATTTTTTTAATTCCTTGTATCTCATATCACGTCCGTTTAATAATTATTTCATTACGGTAGTTGATAATGTATTCAAAACTGTGATTTAATAGTGAAATGCACATGTGCATACAATGTATTTTTGTATATATAACAGCAAAATGCACATGTGCATCAGGGATGGCGTCATATCAACCATTTTTTTAAAAAAATTTTTCGAATTATTAATACAAACTAATCATTTTGGTGTTTTTACTTTTTTATTTTTTTAATCTTTTAGGTTATATAATTTTTTTATTTTTTTGATGGAGGGGCTTTTTATAGACACACTTCATATTTACAAAAATGACACATGTTCATATACTGAGCTGATGATGCTTGAGGTATGGCAATCACAACATCAGGATCACTTGGCTCGGAAGAATGTATGAAAAATGCCAAACCCCCATTCAAGAACCTAACGTATTTTCTATCTTTATTTGTATTGGGTTTGCCATATATATAGCCAAACCTATTGTAATAGGCTTGAGGTGGGTTTGATTCAACGTAAGCAAACAAACCTTTATCCGTGACTTTAAGAGAATACATACCTTCTGAAGAATTGTCTAAGGAAACACTAGATTTCAGTGGCTGACCTTGGAACAGCTTTTGGCCAGGTAACAAACAGTCTGTTGGGTGATCAAAAGATTGCCAAACTACCGAGTTATGGTCACCAAACAACACCAGATTTCCGGTATCAGTTAGGTTCATGCCAGCAACTGATTTTCCTGCAGTGTTTGTGGCCCAGATTATTCTTCCGTCGGCATCCTGTAAGAACAGTTCTCCAGCTGCAGTGAAATTCAGTATCGCATTCTTCCTGACCCGATAGTCACGGTTGGCAGACCATACGACGTGAGTTTCTGAGTAATTTGTTGGAGAAATGAATATGGCAAAGAGGTAAGAGGTACAGTTTCCTTCACAGAAAAAGCCACAGGCGAATTTAGCTACATTGGTTTCTCTAAGTATCATGGGTTGGTCATTGTTGATGATCCATGTGGTGGAAAGATTTGCTGTAGGATTTATTTCTTCAGTGGTTGATAACATTAGAATTAGGAAAAAGGCAAAGAAGAAACTACAAGTCCTCATGAGCATTTCTATGAAGAATGCATACAAGTCCACGAGTGTATTTTATATCTCACTTTGCATCCATTTAATGATCATTGAATAGAATTTGTGACCCCTTATATATCTGTATCACGTCCATTTTATAATCATTTAAGTATGGTAATTGACAATTCATTCAAAAGTGTGATTTAATAGTGAAATGCACATGTGCATACGGTGTATTTCTATATCTATAACAGCGAAATGCACATGTGCATCAGGATAACGTCATACGACGTCACAAGCCATTTTTTTTATTTATTTTTATTTATTTATTTTTTGAATTAATAATGCAAAATAATTATTTTGGTGTTTTTACTTTTTATATTTTTTCATTTATTTAGGTTATATAATTTTTTTTTATTTTTTTATGGAGGGGTTTTGGTAGACACCTTCATATTTACAAAAATGCCACATGTTCACACTGGTTCTTTGGTTCTCTCCCTAAATGGTGGTTCTCAAATGATCCAAATCATATATATATATATATATATATATATATATATATATATATATATATATATAGTGGAAGTATAGAGAGAAAACCCCTCTAAATGAAAAAACCCCAAGAAACTCATTACTTGGTCCAAGTTGTGCCACATCACCCATGATGTTATAATATTCTATAATATTCAAAGGGGCATAATAGACAATTCCACTACCCCCTTTCTCTCTCTCCCTATATATATATATTCTTTTCACCTCTCTCTCTCTTCATTTGTGTTTTCAAATTCAAATATAGATTTTTTTTCTCTGCCATCTCTCTCTACCCTGCCCTCTCTCTAGAACTACCATCACCACCACCACCATCCACAACCACCATCGTCACCTCCGGTCACCATCTCATGTACAGCCTCCAATAATAATAATAATAATAATAATAATAATAATAATAATAATAATAATAATAATAATAATAATAATAATAATAATAATAATAATAATAATAATAATAATAATAATACCAGATCGAGGGGTTTTTTAAAGGCTTCAAGTTTTTCTCCCCAGATCTGCAAGTGACTCGTCGAACAAGAACAACCACAACCACCATCATTAACATTATCTATGTAAGTATTTTTTTAATTTTTAGGTTTAATTAAGATTTAAGTTAAAATAATTTGGGGTTTTTGGTTTAAACTATTGTTATCAAAATTGTAAGATGGTTTTTGTTTCTTGCCCTATTTTGAAGCTGGTTGTTATCAACTGTGAATTTTTTTAACTTAAAACAGTGTAGATCGGTTATTATTATTATTATTATTATTATTATTATTATTATTATTATTATTATTATTATTGTTGTTGTTGTTGTTGTTGTTGTTGGTGGTGGTGGTGGCGTGCGTCTTTGATGCAATAAGATATAAAAAATTCATTTCAACAAAATATACAACTCATTTTGAAAAGTCACTATTGTGTAGATCGTGGTTTTTGAAAAAAAAATTCATTTAAACAAGATATAAAACTCATTTTGAAAGTCATTATTGTGTTTCTTTTTTTGTCGCTGTTATTATTGTTTTTTAAGATATTATTATATTTTGATTTTTTTAGAATAATAATAAGATTTTTGGTTAGAATAATAATAAGTTGTTACGTTTTGATTTGTGAGTTTTGTGTTTGGTTTTGATTTTGTTAGGTTTTGGGTTTTGTTAGAAAAATAATAATAACAGTTTTGAGGATATTTTTTGTTTGCATACCAAGTGTTTGATCAAATGCTTGAATGAAGAAAAAAAACTTATGTTAACCTTTTTCATTTTTTTGATTTTTATTATTTTGTTTATGTTAGATTGTTATTGGATTGGGGACATAAAGTTGATAGATCAGATGTAATTGATGAATAAATGTGTAATCTTTTTACGTTAGTATATGCTAACACATGTTAGTCATGCCCCATTATGTGTTTGAGGATCCTAACTAACATGTGTATCTGTTCTAGTGTTGGTTTTCACGAAGAGGCTAGGAAGAAGGCGACGTTGGCGATGTGGTTGTGGTAAGTGATGTTTATACACATGTTAGTGATGCTAACACATGATAGTATATGTCTAACTAACAGGTGTTAGGGTTCATATGACATACGTTAGTATATGAAAACTGAAAAATGGTTTAATCTTTTTAGGGTTCATATGGCATACATTATTTCAGAAAACATATGTTAGTAAACGCCCTATCACATGTTAGTAATGTTAACACATGTTAGTATATACCCAACTAACATGTGTAAAGGTTCGTATGACATACGTTATTTTCAGTAAAACATATGTTTTAGAATACACTAACACATGTCATTGATGTCCCATTATGTGTTTTGTAGAGCCCAACTAACACGTGTTACCTTTTTTGTAGGTGAAGAGATGTTTTGAGTTAAAGATGATGATGGGGATCAAGAACGAAGCATAGCTAGATCTTTTCTATATTGTTATGATAGTTTTTTTTTTGAGAATTCACAAATAATTATGTTTGTATTAAACATTTTTTGATATGTTTTAGTGTTGATTGTTATGATCGTTTTTATCATTTCTTAAATAAATACACATTTTATGTGTTCTTTTAGTATATGCCTGGTAACACATGTTAGCGATGTCTCACACGATGTCATAATTTTATACCACAACACTAACGTACGTTAATATTCATGCTGGAAAAAGTGTCATAAAGTAGGAGAGAGGTGACTTGACAAGTGTCAAATCAACCTTTTTAAACCTAGGATTCAGAAAATTAAGATTACCATATTGCCCTTATTTCACCTTTTTAAGCAAGTGGCCCACTTGCTTTTGATTATTAAATTGAAATTAATCATGGACCATTGATCAAACTTGATCAATGGTCACCATAGAGTTTGCAAGGTTTTTCCAAAAGATGGGGTTTCCATATTATCCACCCCTATATATATATATATATATATATATATATATATATATATATATAGGTAGAGGATCCTATAGGAATATTGTTTTGTGTGAGAAGTGTAAGAAGGATTAAGAATTGACATGTATGCATCATGTTTTTTATTTTGTTATGATGTATTAGGTTGTTTTGGCTTGAAAAACACTTAACACAACAATGTAAAAAAATTTAAAACACAATCCAATGTATTATAGTCATTAAATTTAAATTATAGATAAAACACCCTAGTAATTACTTAAAACACTCTGCTTAAAATACATTGTTTTCGGTTATTAATTTGTTATGTTTGATATTTTTCTAAGCAAAACAATCTAAAATATCATGAATACGTCAAAAAATATGCATACATATCAATTTTTAATTCTTCCTATACTTCTCATACAAACCAATATTCCTACAGGAACCCTACCCTAGTGGGGAACCCGCGCGTTGCGGCAGGGACATGATACGCATAAGGCGTTCAGTTGGTTTGTTGTATAGCCTAATATAAATATGAGGTTGTTGGAATGACTGCATCATTTTGAGTAAGCATTAATTACTATCATTTTAACCTATAATGTTTTACATGGTTTGCTATCTAGTGTTCATGTTATAACTATGCTTGATAACCATTAGCCCACGAATCCACGTAGTCCATGTCCTATGAATATGGTAAGTAACTTTACATTATTCGGTTTTAACAACCCGCTTTATGTAGGGCTGATGTGTCACTATACATAAATCTAAACAAAGAAAAATTCTAAAATTTATTTAATAATAACGGTTTTACAAGGAAAACGAATGGACCTATAAGTGATATATAAAAGTGTCGATCTAATACTTCTATGTTGGATCAGTAAGCTGCTCTTTTAGTTGAACTTGCTAGTTGACACTTAAGTGTTTAGCAAGTTCTTGGTGAGTGATAGCACAGCGGAATGTTTATAAGTTTATAGCTACACTTATCAACAGGAGTTATTACTCCCCCTGGAATCAAGAACTAATAGATAAGAAGTGTTTATTGAGAATCTAAGTATTGAATGAGAATGAAACACTTTGACAGATTCTCAGTAAACACGAAATGGAAATAACAATAATAAGAGTTGAAGGATTTCTTGTATTGAAATCAATGTCTAAAACAGAAGGATGAATCCTTCTATTTATAGACTTTACAAATACATGAACCTTGCCAAAAAGCAAGTTCAGAAACAAGTTGCAACAAGTTGCAGTCTTGGAACTTGTACATAAAGCAAAAAGAAATACTAAAGTATTAAACTACTGATATACAAAGGCGGTGGAAAAGATCTTCTTCAAGTACTGATGAATGACAAACTACTGATGAGTAGTTTGTCTTCAGTAGTTCTTCAGTAGAAGTGTCTGGTTTGAACTTCAGAACTTCTGATGACTTCTTCTTCAGCACTTCTGAATCTCTTCTTCAGCAGTTTGATTCTTTGTTTTCAGCAGTTCCATACTTAGAGTATTTTGACAGAAAGTGAATTAGACCAAGGTTTGCAAAAGTGGTTTCACCAATCCTTTTTGTCCTAACAATCTCCCCCTGGATTGATGAAGCCAAAACCTTACTAATTCCTTATTGTTCTTTTCTGTCCTTCACAATTTTCCATATTCCTTTGAACATGGAATTCTTGAGCTGGTTTAGTTGATCATCAGTAAGAGACCCTTTCTTTGGTTCCAAGTGTTGGATTGTAAGCAGGTCTTTGGTTGATAGTTTCTTCAGTTCATTCATCGACCTATATTCCCTGCTTGTTTGATCTCTTCTTGTCACAAGTACTGAGTTGTTATCAGTAAAGGACCATCTGATGACTGATACTTTAGACTTGTCAAAGTCTGTAGTGTAGGGAACCATGGTGGTACCCTGGGTTTCTCCTGAGTGTTGAATGTTTTCAACTTCAGTGACTCTCAGGTGGGATTCACTTCCCTGCTGTTGTTCCATCACATTAGGTATCTGAAATGTTGGCAAGTGATGTTCAGTTACTACCTTGGTGTGCAGTTTGTCTGTAATGGTCTTCTGGATTTGATATGCAAAGGTGGAAGGATCCCTGAATTGTGTGAGCAGAGGCTTCTCTTCTATGTCAAAATCAGAATGTACTACTGTACTACCTTCTAGTAGTACCATTCTGAAATCAGTCTTCACTTTCTCCTCTGACTTCTTTCTTTGGGTGGCTGGTCTTCTTTGAACACCAGAAGTTCTAACTACTGAAGTTGAAGCTTCAGCAGTTTGAAACTTCTCTGGATTAGCAGCTCTTGCAGCCTTGTATTTTCTATATGTGTCCACCAATCTTTCTTCTTTCCACTTGGACATTGAGGCTTTTGAACCATAACCATTGACTACCAGTTCTTCTATCATCTGAGCTCTCTTGGCCTTTGTATCTTTACTTGTTGCAAGTTTATCTGCAATAAGTTGAGCTCTTCTTGTCAGCTCTTCCACAGAGAGTCTCTTCAATGTGTGGGCTTTGACTTTGCTGTTCTTCATAATGTAAGACATCAGTTGATGTCTTTTGTCTTGTTCAGCAATCTTATCTAGGCTAGCCTGCCTTTGTAGTTCAGCTTCATAAGCCTGAAGTTTTTCTTCATGGCTTAGATCTAAGTCATCCCTTTCTTCCAGAGTCTTCCAAATCAGATCTTCTCTGGCCTTCTTTTGGGCTGCAACTAAACTCTTCTCAAGTAATTCAGCTGATTGAGAGATTGGAGAAGGGTTTAGCATAGTCATTGTGGTAACTGTTGTAGTAGGCCTGATAGGAGCAGAGGTTGGTTGAATAGGAGCAGTTGTTCTGGAAGGGTCAGCAGTTTGAGTCTTGGAAGTGTTAACTTCTGATGGGTTGACAACTTCTGAAGGTTTGTCAACTACTGAAGGATTGTCTTCAGTACTTTCTGATTCTTCATCAGAACTTTGGCCATCAGAGGTTTCTTCATTGTGCCCTTGGGATTCATCAGCCTTTTCAGCATCTTCTATTTCTTGAATAGAGACACCAAATTGTTGTGCCAGTTTCTCTTTTCTGGCTTGATCTTGTTGATCTCTAGCTAGGATAGCCACTCTTGCCTTTCTTCTGGCTTCAAGTGTATCCATAGGTACCTTGATTTTCTCCCCCTTTTTGGCTTTATCACCTTTGGAAGTTGAAGCTTGGGAGAAATGACCTTGAAGATGAGCAATCTGTTTGCTGTTGTGATCAATCTTGTTGGACAGATCATTCATCTTCGTCTGTATCACTCCAAATTGGTTCTTCATGGACAGCTCCAAGTCAGCTGTGTATGTTTGGATGTGATTCTTGATGAGGGTGTTCATCATGTGATACAAGGGGCCATCTGGGCTGCATAGTTGGTTCAGGTCTATGCTTGGTTGCCCAGGGAATTGGGTAGGCATTTGTAGTGAGGGGTGTGTTTTTGGTTGATCTCCTTGTTGTACAGGAGATGCCACTCTAGGGGAATCATGGATTGAGTGGGCTTTAACCTGAGATGGTGTGACTAGCTTCTTGAGCTTAGAGACACCAGGTGCAGGACCTTCACTTATAGCCGTCAATTCAGTAGTTTTGTGTTTTGAAACATCATCCAAATCAATGGAATCATCTGAATCCCTGATTACATCCTCAATGAGGATTGTATCAGTTACATCATGAGCTGAGCCCAACTCAGTTGTCTCATGTACCTCTTGTTCTTGGTTCACAGGATTTCCTACCTCAGGCATTAAGCCTTCATCAGTAGTTGCCACAGTTGAGGTCTTAGCTATGATACTTCAGTCCTCAGGTCCACCACTGGGTGGTAAATGAGTAGTAGCAGCCTCAAAAGTACCAAAGGTTTCTAAGTTAGGGCTTAGAGACCCTGGTTCATCCTCATCTCTTTGGTTAGGGCTGTGAGTGTCCATATCCATGTCACTGTCTGAGTCTATGTCCCCTGTTTGATGTGGTTGATGGGGACTGACATGTGTAGATGGGACTTTCTCTTTTAGCCCAGAGAGAAGTTTGGCTATTTCAATGTCTGGTTCAGAAATTTGGGGTGTTGGTTCAGTAGTTTGGGCAGTGGGTTCAGCAGTTTCAAAAGAGGAGTCAATTGGAATATTTTTCTTAAGTCTTTTTCTTTTGAAAAGGATAGTTATTGGTGCTCTTGGTGGGGTTTGAGATGGATGAGACTGAGAGGATGTTTCAGTCACATCTTTAAGAAGTGCAGATTGCACAGTAGTTTGTTCAGGCATCTCAACCTCCTGAACAGCTTTTCTTTTGGGTTTGGTGGGTTTTTGTTTTGTTATCTTGGGTTTCTTGGCCTTTGGTGGAGTAGGTTTGGAAGATGAGGGTTCCATGGGGACTGGTGCTTCTTCCCCTTGGTCATCTTCTGGCCAGGCAGCCTGTTTGTTGTGCCTTGAGTATGCTTGTGAGGTTAAGGGTTTCAAAATTTCAATTTTACCCACAAGCACCTCATTACCCAGTTCAGATATTATGCACTGCATAATGAACCTTGGATATAACAAAAACTTTTTCTTAGTGTTATTGTGATGTAACACCAACTCATTAAAGAAAAGTTTTGATGCCCTGAAATTTGTTTCATTCACAATAGAATGAAAGATTGGTTGAAAGGTTTAGGGCATCTGGTCATAAGACCCAGTTTTAGGACTCAAGCACATAATAATATAATGAAACAAAAGTTTATATTTTGGTTCAAAATACTTTTTAAAGATTGTAGCTTGTGAGAGAGTACCTTGATAACCACACTCAGTCATGGTTAGGTGGATAGCAGAGTTGTCAAACTTCTCAGGGGCATTCACATCATTCAACCCCAGTCTGTTTGAGAGTATGGCCGGTGTTATGGCCATTTGTCTCCCTTTAATTGTTGAGTTGAGGGAGATAACTTCATCATCCACCATCACTGTCTCAGCATTAGCCCATAACTCATTTAGAGTTTTAGGATGTATTGGTGGGTCTATGGTGAGGGCGGTGAAATATTGGGATTTGACGACAAGATCAATGATCTCATCGTATTGGGACCAGCCTTCTTGTTTTTCTAAGTAGGCTCTGAGATTGTGTCCCTGTTTGAGAACTAAAGCCATGTGGTTTGTGTGTGTTGATGAATCGAACAGTGATTTTGTGTTGCAGGTTCAGGGGTTTGAGAGCTTTCTTAAGAGAGAAGGAGGGAATTTTTGTGTTTGAAAGGATAAGTGTTGAAAAAAAAAAATATTTATCAGAAGTTTTTAACCGCTTGGATCTTCTTTATTAGAAGTTTTAAACCGCCTAGGTTAAAAATCTCTTTATCAGAAGTTTTAAACTGACTAGGTCAAACTTCTGATGATGGGAAAAGTCAGATTTGCCCTTTTTGACTAAACTGCTGATGAAGGATTATCTTCATCAGTAGTTCCCATTTTCTCTTCAGTAGTTTTGAACAGCTGATGAGAAAATACTTTATAAATACTTTTATTCATAACTTCTGAAGGTTATTTTATCAGAAGTTAATCACTTTTTAGAAATTATCCCTATACTGATGTTTTGTTCATCAGTAGTTTCTCTCTTTTCAGAAGTTTTTCAAGTTTTTGAAAACAGATGTAAGTGAAAAATAAAAAATTTGTGCAGAAAAAATAAAGAGTAACACTTACAAATTTAGCATCCCTAGCATGGATACTAACTTCTGAAATGTTGATGTGTCAAGGGGTTTAGTGAAAATGTCAGCTATTTGATTAGCTGTTGCTACATGTTTCACTTCAATCTTGCCTTTTTCATAGCAGTCTCTTATGAAATGATACCTGATTTCAATGTGTTTAGTCTTTGAAAACTGAACAGGATTTTGAATGATGCTAATGGCAGATTTGCTGTCTACAAGCAATGGTGTCTTGGTCTCTTTGATTCCATAATCAAGAAGTTGATATTGGAGCCATTGTATCTGTGATGTACAACTTGTAGCTGCAATGTATTCAGCTTCAACAGTTGAAGTTGCAACAGATGTTTGCTTCTTTGATTGCCAGGACACTAGACAGTTCCCCAAGAATTGACAACCACCAGATGTTGATTTTCTTGACATTTTACACCCTGCATAGTCACTATCTGAAAAAGCTGATAACTTGGTATTGCTTGAAGCAGGATACCAACTTCCAAGTGTGGGAGTTCCTTTCAGATATCTGAAAATTCTTTTGACTGAAATAAGGTGTGATTCCCTAGGAGCTGATTGATATCTAGCACAGACACATGTTGAAAACATAATATCTGGTCTAGAAGCAGTTAGATATAAAAGGGAACCTATCATACATCTATACATGGTTTGATCAACCTGTTTTCCTTGATCATCTGGTTCAACTTGTGTGGTTGGTGTCATGGGAGTGGAACATGATTTACAGTCTTGTAAAGAAAATTTGTTTAATAATTCTTTAACATATTTTGATTGATGTATAAAAGTTCCATTTGTTTGTTGTTTGATCTGCAGTCCTAAAAAGTACTGCAGTTCTCCCATTGTACTCATCTCAAATTTTGATTGCATGAGTTTCTTAAATTCATCACACAATTTTGTGTTTGTTGAACCAAAAATGATATCATCAACATATATTTGAACAAGTAAGACATGATTTCCAACATGTTTTATGAAAAGTGTTTTATCAATGGCACCTCTTGTGAAGTTATTTTTGAGTAAAAAGGTTGAAAGTGTATCATACCAGGCTCTTGGAGCCTGTTTGAGCCCATAAAGAGCTTTGTCTAGTTTGTACACCCACTCAGGATGAGAAGGATCCTCAAACCCAGGTGGCTGACAAACATACACTTCCTCTTTTATCTTTCCATACAAAAATGCACTCTTGACATCCATTTGATAAACTTTTATTTTGTTGGAAATGGCATAGGCCAGAAATAACCTGATGGCTTCAAGCCTTGCAACTGGAGCAAAGGTTTCATCATAGTCAATGCCTTCTTCTTGAGAGTAACCTTGTACTACCAGTCTTGCCTTGTTCTTTATTATAATACCAGCTTCATCTTGTTTGTTCCGGAAAACCCATCTTGTGCCAATTGGTTGCTTGTTTGGTGGTAAGGGACAGATTTCCCAAACCTGTTGCTTGTTGAATTGAAGCAATTCATCTTACATTGTCTGCACCCAATTGTTGTCTTTGAGAGCTTCCTGGTACTTCTTTGGTTCCAACTGTAAAATAAATGCTGAGAATAGACAAAAGTTGGAAAGCTGGTTTCTTGTAAGAACACCTGATGCAATATCACCCATGATTTGATCAAGTGGATGATCTTTGTGTTCGATCAGTTGTTGTAAACCACTGACAGGTGTTGGTGGCTCATGTTCTTCAAACAAACTACTGAGGTCTATTATATCTATTTCAGCAGTTTCAGTGTCTTCAGTAGTTGCAGGTGCTGAACCAGATGTTTGAGTTTGGCCTTCAGTATTTGTTGAATCAGAAGTTTGTGAAACTTCTGATGGTTTTGAAGTTGACTTAATGACTGTTTGAGGAGTCCATGGTGTTGGATCCTCATCATCAAACCTTTGATCACCATAATAAGTAGGTTTGGATGAAGTGACAGTCTTTTCAGGTTCAAAATGAAAGTTGTCAAGGTCAAAGAGTTCAGCAGGATGTGCTGGAATGAGAGTGTGTTTTGACTCATTGAACTTGACATTCAGTGTTTCTTCTACTATCCTGTTTTTTGAGTTAAAAACCTTGTAGGCTTTTCTAGTTGATGAATAACCAAGAAAGTGACCTGAGTCAACTTTGGCAGAAAACTTTGAAATAGATTCCTTGATGTTCAAGATGAAACATTGACATCCAAAAGCCCTGAAAAAGGAGATAAGGGGCTTCATGCCATGAAGAACTTCACAGGCAGTCTTTGAATGTCTCTTGACAACAAGAACTCTATTTTGAACATAACATGATGTGTTAACTGCTTCTGCCCAGAAGTATAAAGGTAGGCCAGAATCAGCTAACATTGTTCTTGCTCCTTCTATTAAAGTTCTGTTCTTCCTTTCTACCACACCATTTTGTTCAGGAGTTTTGGCAACACTGAATTGTCTAATAATCCCTTTAGACAAACAGAAGTCATTCAGAGTTTTATTCCTGAACTCTGTCCCATTATCACTTCTAATGGTTTTGACAGGTAGAGAGTATTGCTTCTCTACTTGTAGAATGAAGAACTTGATGATTTCAACAGCCTCATCCTTGGAAAATAAGAAGAATACCCATGTAAATCTTGAGTAGTCATCAATGATGACTAAGCAGTACTTCTTTTTACCAAGGCTCATGATCTTTACAGGCCCAAATAAGTCCATATGGAGTAGTTGAAGACATGCAGTTGTTTTTGATTCTTCAATAGACTTATAGGAGGACTTATGCTGTTTACCCTTTAAACAGGATACACAGTGTTCTTGACACTGGTATACTTTTAAGGGTAGACCTCTGACCAAGCCCATTTTTGTGACTTTATTTATGGTTTTAAAGTTCACATGGCCAAGTCTCCTGTGCCAGAGATCAGTTTCTGAAGTTGATGCCCTTGAGAAGAAACAGGCAGTGTTGTTCAGTACTTTGTCTTTTTCAATGTCCACTGCATAGACATTGCCACATCTTTTGGCAATTAACAAAGTATGATCTTCAATGATCTTCTCTATCAACTTCTGGCCTTCTGGTGATATGATCTTGCATGCTGTCTATGTGAAAAAGGAAGAATATCCTTTATCACACATTTGTGACACACTTAGCAGGTTGTACTCAAGGTTTTCAACCAGATTGACCTTGTCAAACTGTATTTTCCCAGAGGAGACATTGCCATGTCCTAGCACATATCCCTTAGCATTGTTCCCAAAGGACACAGATCCATCTCTTTGACTGATAAAATTGTTTATCAGGTATCTGCATCCTGTCATGTGCATTGAGCCTCCACTGTCTACATACCAAATGCTATTCAAGCCTCTGGAAACTCTCTGCACAATATAGCAAATTAGTTAGATTTAGGAACCCAAGCCAGTTTGGCTTTGGGTTTGCTCTTGAGAACATTTACAGTTTGTTCTTGACCAAGTTTAGAAATCCATGTCTTTTTAGCAATGGATTTTACATTAAGTACAATGGTGGTATCTTTTTGAGGACCACCATCAACTTTGGTCATCAGTAGTTGTACCATGTTCATAAGATCTTTAATCTCAGCAGTTTGTGAAACTGCTGATGATTTAGGTCTAACTACTGAAAGAGAATTTTGAGAAAAAGACTTTTGTTGAGATTTTGTCTTTTTCTGAGAAAGGGTTTTTGCTGGTTGTTGTTTCTTGGGAGAAAAGGTTTTTACATAATCATTTTTGATTTGTTCCCCCACAACCAGTTGTTGATTTTTCTTATTAAACTGAATACCCTTTCTATATCTGCAAAATTCTGTTTTGTGGTTGAACAGACCACAAATTTCACATTCTTTTGTCTTTTCTTTCAAAAACAAATCTCTGACTGTTTTGATTGGTTTTAGGTCATCAGTAGTTTTCAGGTTCTCAACTCCTGATGTAGTTGAAACTGCTGATGACTTAAAGTCAGATTTAATCAATACTTCTGAAGAACTTTCTTTGTGTGATTTTAGAAAGTTTTCATGGAAAGATGTGCATTCTTCCTCTTCAGAAGTTTCACCTGAAACAATTTTTCTCCCATCTTTAGTAGTTTTGGGAGAGAAATCTGTTGGTGTTTCAGTGTGATTGTACCCTATGCCAAACCTAACATTTGAAGCACTTTGTTTCTTTAGCAATAGTTGGTACCCCTTACAAGATTCCACCCATTTTTCACATGTGACCTTGGTGTCAGCAAGCTCTTGTCTGACATTTCCTAGGTCATTAATCATTATTTTGATTTGTGCTTGGGTTTCAATAGCAGAGTTAGTCAATTTAGAAACTTCTTTTGTTTTTGCAGAAAGTTTTCTTTCTAAATCACATTTTATCTGAGTGAGTTTTCTCTCAGAATCATTAGCCTTTCCTTGTAAGTGCACATTTGTCTCTCTTATGAGAGCAAAAGATTCTTTGCATGAATTTGAACATAGTTTTGTCAAAGATTCTTTTGATACCTGTGACAAGGCAGATTTTTAGGAGCATCCCTCAAATGCCATTAAGGCAAAGTTCTTTCTGCCATTGTCAGGCTCTCCCTAGTTGATGTCAAACATTTTGTTGTCTGCATCAGGATTGCACTCTGTGGTGTCAAAAGGAAGACTGCTCCAGTCAACATACCCTGAGGTAAATAGACTTTGTTGAGAGGGTTGTTGTTGCTGTGGAGGTTGTTGAGCAGCTGGAAAGGGAGGGATTGATTGTTGGCTCTGCATCTGTTGAGCAGGCATCTGTACATATTGTACTTGTGGCACATATTGGTGTTGTGGAGCTTGTGCCTGTACAAAATGTGCACTCCCTTGTGTTCCATTATTCCTGTTATAATTGGGGTTAAAATTGTTTCCAGACTGAGATTGGTTAAAGCCAGAGCTTCTACATTCTCTAGCAAAGTGTCCCAACTTTTGACACTTATGACATCTAAGTTTAGATTTGTCAAAACCAATTTTTGTAGAACTGTTAAGTCTTGGAAACTTCCTTCCTGACCTTTTGTAAAATTTATTTGTTTTTAAACTTAACATGGCCAGTTGGTGTAAAATATCCATTTCTTCAAGGTCATCACTGCTGAAACTATTTAAGTCATCCATGATAAAACACTTGTTATCGGCAGTTTGACCAAAGTCATTATTGTCATAACCTGGGAATGATCTTTCAGATGAGATCCCCGCAGTTATGTCAATGTGGTCAAAAGATCCAAAACTATTTGAACAAGTTGGTGAGTCTTGTCCCAATAGTGCTGTACTACCAGGTAGATAGTCACAGCAGTTTTACCAGAATTTTGTAACTTTTTCTTTTGATCAATTTCTCTCTCAAAAGTAAGTAATCTCCCATGAAGTTTTGTAAGAGTGAGGGAGCTAAAATCTGGTGAAGATCTTAAGACTATTGAGTATGTTTCCCATTTATCAGGTAAAGACCTTAAAAATCTATGAAGCATAGATACAGTTGTATAGGTCTGACCATTTAGTTTTAGCTCAGATATTAATGAGGAAAATCTTTCAAATTGCTGAGTTAAAGTTTTCCCATTAATGTGAGCAAAAGTTTCATACTGTTGAGCCAAGATTTCTCTGGTGTTGGCAATCACCTCTTCAGTTCCTCCAAACTGTTCTTTTAGACAGTCCCAAAGCTCTTTGGCACTATCACAATGTAATAGGCCAGAATAGATTTCATTTGGGAGTGCCATTGCCAACATAGAAAAAGCTTTTGCATCAAGCTCAAGTTTTAGGAAATCATCATCAGTATAGTCTTTTGGTTCTTTTGGAATCTCTTCCTTAGTTTCAAGATTTATGTTTACTGGTTTATGAGGACCATATATCACAGATCTCCAACAACCTGTGTTGGTCTGTGACAAGGTATGTGCCATTCTCTTTTGCCATATGTTATATTCATTTCTTACAAGCATGGCAGGTTTAGTGGCAGAACCAGTATTATGAGGATCCATTTTAAAGAGTATTGATTTGTCAAATATCTCTTAAAGTGATGGATGTTGATAAAAGTGAGCTTATTATCCTTTATTGAATATCAATAAGAGCCTGTGTCTGATTCTCAATTTGTTAGATTGATATGTGATCAGATAAACCAGTGCTCTGATACCAATTGTTGGATCAGTAAGCTGCTCTTTTAGTTGAACTTGCTAGTTGACACTTAAGTGTTTAGCAAGTTCTTGGTGAGTGATAGCACAGCGGAATGTTTATAAGTTTATAGCTACACTTATCAACAAGAGTTATTACTCCCCCTGGAATCAAGAACTAATAGATGAGAAGTGTTTATTGAGAATCTAAGTATTAAATGAGAATGAAACACTTTGACAGATTCTCAGTAAACACGAAATGGAAATAACAATAATAAGAGTTGAAGGATTTCTTGTATTGAAATCAATGTCTAAAACAGAAGGATGAATCCTTCTATTTATAGACTTTACAAATACATGAACCTTGCCAAAAAGCAAGTTCAGAAACAAGTTGCAACAAGTTGCAGTCTTGGAACTTGTACATAAAGCAAAAAGAAATACTAAAGTATTAAACTACTGATATACAAAGGCGGTGGAAAAGATCTTCTTCAAGTACTGATGAATGACAAACTACTGATGAGTAGTTTGTCTTCAGTAGTTCTTCAGTAGAAGTGTCTGGTTTGAACTTCAGAACTTCTGATGACTTCTTCTTCAGCACTTCTGAATCTCTTCTTCAGCAGTTTGATTCTTTGTTTTCAGCAGTTCCATACTTAGAGTATTTTGACAGAAAGTGAATTAGACCAAGGTTTGCAAAAGTGGTTTCACCAATCCTTTTTGTCCTAACATTCTATAATCTAAATTGTCAATTTTACTGTTTTCACACATCTTATGATTCAACTAAGAACCTAGTCGAATAAACAAAGAAAACAACAAACGAAAAAAAGCCAAAAATTACTTGATGACGAATAGAATACTAATAGTGCATTAAGATCGGTAATGATGACAAATGTAACAGTGTTAACAATGTGAAAGGCAACAAAAACAATAGTTAGCATAACAAGGTTTTGCCAACTTTAAGGTCTATAAAAACAAGTTGGATGTCTTACCTTTAATGTCATAGATTATGGGTGGTTGTTCAACGTTGGTCTCGATGTTAGTTATATCGCATAGGCCGGAAGCCGCAGAGGTCAAGTGACAGACCGTGGTTTATGAATGCGGTGTTGAAACTCGGAGAAGAACATGGTGGTACGCTTCTACTTTGCATGGTTGTCGATTAACATAATGCATAGAGTCGCTTTTAAACATAAAGCATCCAAGGTAGAGTATCTACGGGTCGAGAGGTGTGGCGAGATAGTCTATTTTGTCTACTATTTATAACAGAAGATTAATGTCTAAGTAAAACCATTAAACATCATCTTAAAGTTTAGGTTGTCGTTAAGAAGATGAAGAGATACAATGGTTAAGTTTTATTTAATCTAATTAAATGAGAAGCACATGATTAGTCCAAGAGCTTTTAAAGTGAATAAGAGGCACACAATAATATTTAATCTAAATCACTTACAATTAAATATCTATAAGGAAAGACAAGTTTACCCTCAAAAGTTAGTTAACATATGCATTATGTGTTGTATTATAAGTAATTATATATGTACTTTATAATTTTTAAGAAGTCCTTTTAAAATGCTTTATAATATAGTATAGATGAGGGTGCAGAACAGAGCCGGTGAAAAAAAGAAGAAAAAGAAAACTTGTTGAAGTGTGTGTGTATATATATATGTTTTTTTTTGGGAATTGGATTTTAATAACCTGAACTATTTGAAATTGGCCACTGGCACCCCCAACTAAAAAATTGGCCGTATATAACCCGAACTATTAACTTATTGGAATCTAGCACCCACTAACGGTTAAATCACTAACGCCGTTAGTAGGTTGGCTTACGTGGTACCAGTTGCTGACGTGGCATGCTGATGTGTTAATCCACGTGTGTATTTCATTATAAAAAAAATTCCACCTCATCATCATCATCATCATCATCATCCACACATCCACCCGCATTTCGAAAAGAAAAAAAAAACAGATCTAGACTTATAACCCACACATCATCATCATGATCCAAACTCAAAAAAAAAAAAAAAACCCAAAAACAGATCTGATGCTCCATCTCTCTGCTCTCCATTAATAATAATCTCATTCTTCTTCTCTGTAAATCACTCATCTGTTGAGTCTCATCATCAACACGTTTTCAATAGACCATAACTCTTCATCCATATCATCCCCGATAAAGCTGACAACACATTGATCATCAAAACAGATCTGATAAGATCTAAAAAACCCACAAGATCCGATTATAACCTCACAAACGAATCTTTATCTCGATTTCCACAATCAATCCCCAAATCTAAACTGATGTTTCAGACGGTGGTGATGAGCAATGAAGCAGCAACGGCGACGATTTGGGATTTAGGGTTTCGTGAATGATGATACTGTGGTGATTGACGGTGAGTCACGAAGGTGGTGGTTGTTCTTGAGGCAAAGAAAGGAGTCGAAGGTGGATTTTGGAGGTGAGATTTAGTTGGAGAAGACATCATTAGTGTGTGTGTGTGTGTGTTTGTGAATTTATAAAGAAGATGTTGATGGTGAATTTATGAAGATGATGATGATGTGGATTTTTGTTTTTTATTTAGGATTTTTGTTTTAATGGGTATATTAACACGTCAGCATGTGACTGGTTTAAATGAGGGCCCACCATCATGCCAACTAAGCCATTCGTGCCACATCAGCAACCCAACTAACGGCGTCAGTTAGTTGGGTGCTAGATTCCAATAAGTTAATAGTTCGGGTTATATACGGCCAATTTTTTAGTTGGGGGTGCCAGTGGCCAATTTCAAATAGTTCAGGTTATTAAAATCCAATTCCCCTTTTTTTTTTGTTTATGATACTGGATCATACCTAGCTTCTAGATTAGCATACACGATTAGTGCAAATATCTAATCACTAATGCTTTAAGGCCATTTACTTACCATGTCATATTTTCATAAAAGAGATTTGGAAATATCTCATACATCCATCATAAAAATGTACTTATTGGAAACAATCTTAATAATCATCTATGAACATGAATGATTAGAATATGTTTCTGGACATGAATGGTTAAATGTTTTTTATGTCGAAAATGATTAATAACTATGATTGTTATTATTATAATTATCATCATAATAACAATCTAGCATTAAAGCCCTAACCAATCAAAAGATTTGTAGGTTATATAGTTATAGTACAAGTGGATAATGCAATAAGGGGTATTATGGGGAACTTTTACAAGACATAGATATGTTAAAGCATGAGTATCTTGATATCCCATCTTAAAATTTGTGTATAATTACTATTCTAGACATGTCTCCTCCTTAATAAGGTAACATATATATATATATATATATATATATATATATATATATATTTAAACATATTTTCTAAGATAAAATGTAAAGGGACCATTAAGATACAAAACTTGTCATAAATCTAATCTTTTTTTTTTTAATATAAGGTTTCTTTCTAGGGTACGAATCATAACTATCAGAGTGCATAATAATATACTTAGTTAGGATTTACTTAACACCAAAAGGAAATCTGAATAAACATTGCTGCATGTTAGGAGGTACAAAGTGCGTTGTTCAAAACACTTTTGAGGTTTCCACAAACGATGATTGAACAACACTTTTGAGGTTTCCACAAACGATGATTTGAGGAGTCAAGGGGGAAACACACCCTATGCCTGGGTTTCTAAGAGAAAACTGTCTTAGTGAGATCTAATTAAAGGGTTGATCCCCTTAATAGAAACATAGGTAGAACATGGTTGATATATCAATATGAACTTAATTATTAGTATAAATTGGCCCAATAGTAGCCTACTTATCATTTACGAACAGTCATATCAATAGTAACGTTGTGGTCTCACGAACCAGGCGATCAATAGGATCATACACCAACCACCAGTAGTAACTAAGTTACTACTCGCAAAGAAAATCGTCATAAGTATCTAAGTTGCTGCTGATAGTGACTAACCCGGCCGGTTAGAACTGTAGTTACTTATCTGACCCAATTTTTTATTGTCAAAATCGACTGAACTAGACTACGGACACCCATAGTATGGATACAAATAACAACAATCATTGATATGGGGACAATGCTAGGGTTTTAATGACAAATATGTTAAAATTTAATTAAGGGACCATTATTAATTTGGGCGATGCTAGTAAAGAATGAGAATGTGCCCCTACCTCCACACAATCAACGTCACATGACAATATACTATTGTGAATGAGAGAGTACTACACGGATAGTCCCTATAAATTATAGGAAGTAACATTTTAGGGTACTAACTTTATTTTTTTAACATGTTAAGGGTTTACGGTTTCAGTTTTGTAACATATTGGGGTACTAAGGCTAACCCTGTTAGTTTTTTAATTAAGTTTTGATAAAATGTCTAAAATGCCCAATTATATCTAGATATTCTTGTAATTAACTTTATTTGATTACAAAGATAATTTTTGCAATTTATTGAAATTAGAATTAGAATTATCTACTAATATTATTAAAACATAAAATTTTGAAGTTATAAAAATATATTAAATTAAATAATTATAGTACTTTTTGCATTTTAGTATGCATCTTTTTATCAAACAATAATTTTATCCATATAAATTATTGTCTATGAGCGTAACTCGTATCTGTCATTAAGCACCACATCACCTTTCATCTCCGCCTCCATTGCTACCATGTGTTATGTATATTTAAAATGCATAGAGTTGATGTGTTGCCTGATGTAGAATTAGCTATTAATATTATTAAAGCTCATAGAGTATGTATACTTATTTAATTTAATATATTTATATAATTTAAAGTTTTTAAATAATATTAATTGATAATTCTATGTATTAAAAATATAGACTACCTTGTCAAATGTAGATAACGTATGACAGCAGTGGCAGTGGAGATGAGAGTATACATGATACTTAATAGCAAATACGAATAAGGCTTATTGGTGATAGTTTACATGGATAGAAGTATTGTTTTACAAAAAGTATATACTAAAACATATATATTATAATTATTCAATTTTGTATATTTAAAATTTCTAAGTTTTATTAATATTAATAGATAATTCAATATATTAAAAAATATAGATGACCTTGTCAAATATAGATAACGCATGGCGGTAATGGCGGTGGAGATGAGAGTTGACGTGGTGCTTGATGGTAGATACTGTAACATTACGCATTAAATTCTTGTACGTTACGCACCAACATTAATAAAAACGTCAAGTTTCATATTTACCCTCGCAATTATTATTTTTGACGCATTTATGTAACCCTAATATGATATATATATATTATAATATGCTAATGTTTGTTGGATTGTGATAAAACAAAAAATATAAAAATCCTGCTCTGGCCGGGGTTCGAACCCGCGCCAGAGCCACACTTAACCAATGCACAAACCAACTGGGCTAAGCCAGTTTCTTGTTATAACCCGGATTGATAATTATCTTATACACGCTTAGAAATCCTCACAGTTGACTAGAAAAGTCAACTGTGGGATTCCTTGTTGTGCAATCCGTAGTATTAACGCGTAATGTTGCTATCTATGGTAAATTCGTGCTATTACCGGCCCAATCCAACCAAATTGCACAACAATTACACGGCAATCGTGCCCTAATAATCATTATTGGCCGCGTTTTATAATAAGGAAAGTCAACTACCCAATTAACCCTAACCCTAATCCTCTTGTATAAATTGAGGCTTCCTGGACCTTGACAAATCGCTCATAACTCTCCCTCAATCTCTATTTCTCTCTTTTACTGCTCTGATCGTTGTTTATTGCTCGTGGTTGACTTTCCCTTTGACCCGACCTTCATCATCAATCGTACACTGTAAGTATGATTAAGATTGTGGGTTATACTCATCGGCGATCAGACAACATTAGCCCTAACAATAATCGGGCTATAGTTGTCTGATTTGCTCAATTGATAATCTAGGGTTCATCGCATTTGTATTTGGGGATAAGCTGTTTCAGACTTAACTTATTTATTTATTTTTGAACTAAATATCTCACAACCACCGGCCTAGGCCAGGTGGTTGAGACACTGGGCTTCCACACGGGTCAGCCGGGTTCGAGTCCCGGCACTGACCGAGTTTTTACACTCTTTTCCCTTCTTTTCTTTTTAACAATATAATTAATTTTATATATATATTAATCCTTTAAATATTTTAAATTCTTTTTAAAATACCTAAACTATTTTATAAACTCTAAAAAAATTATTATTGGTTAATCTGATATAAAAGATTTATTTACAATTTTTATTTTCCAGAAATTCTTTTATTTAATAACTATAATAATTAAATCATTTTTATACTATTATATTTATAAAAATCCATTATTATATCAAAACAGTTTTATTAAATTCCCCAAAAATTATCCTAACTTTTTATAAAGTTAAACTTTACTGAAATAATTTTTAATTCAGTAAAATCATTTATTTATTATTTTTAATCAATTTTTGTAAGATTTAATCATATTTAATTCATAATAAATCCAAATTTCATCATTTTTGCACCAAAATTTTATACAAATTCTTTTTAATCATTTAGAACAGAATTATGATTTTTAAAATAAGATTTCTTTAATTTTAGTATTTTTGAATATTAAAGTTAATAATTGACCATTTATATATAAATAGATTTAAAAATCTATTTTAAATGAAATAATTTTATAAAAATTATTTTATTGCTTCAAACACTTTATTGTACTCATACAAAATTCAAACTTTATAAAAAGACTATTTTTCATTAATTATCCAATTTTCTTTATTTAATTAAGCATTTTAATTTAAATCTCAACAATTGATTATCCCCAAATCAAAACCCTAGGATATACTTATAAACTAGTTAGACTTAGACTTATTTGTTGCCTTATACGTAGGGTAACACTTGGCAAATTATTTGGGCTACTCTTATACTATATCTCATTACCAAAACTATACCAAGGTGAGTTTACGTAATCCTGTTTATGCGATTCTTTATACTTGCAACAATTTTAAGCAATTCAACATATATGTCTAGTAGTAAACTTTATTGCCTCATGTATTAGTCAACAGTTTCAACGAGTTTCAACGAGTTTCAACATTTACATAATCATTAGCTATGGCCATGCCGGCGATACTCAATAATAGATCTATTGGATTGACAACCCCACCCGGATACGTGTACCTCCTACATAGGTCACGTGGGTGATTGTTATCGTTCAACATATTACTAAGGTGAACCGTAGATGACGGGATGGACCTAAACTAGTCGGAGGTTTGATTATGTCAACATATTATACTATGCATGTAGACTTAATTTACGATAGACGTACGAATTGCTAGACTTTTATACTTAAACTATATGCTTAACATGGATTATGTATTCTCACCAACTTCTAGTTGACCCCCCCATTTTTACAACTCAACAGGTGATAACGATGCTTGAAGATTAGAGTACTTATGAAGAAATAAGGAGTCTATGCATGCTTGATTCTTGTGTGATGTATTAGATTTCCACATTCAAACTCTTATGTATTTCAATTTTTGGATATTTACAATTTAATATTTATTTCAATTAAAATTTGATTACCATGTGCTACTGAATATTCATCAATACGTGACACCTCGATGTTTCCGCCATCGGTTGGGGTGTTACAGATTGGTATCAGAGCCTTGGTTATAGGGAATTAGGTTATTAGAAATAATCTAGACTATAACCTTAGGGACTAAAACAGTACTTGTTTCTCCTACTTGTAACCCTAATTGCTTCCCTAATCCTATCCTTATCCTATGCCTTAAACCTACATGTGACTACTCTTAATTGTCTGCTGCAATCCTGATCCACCATTAGATTTATAGGACCAAATCCTCAGGTTTAACCTGAACCCCCTCGAGATCTCGTCGAAGTTCTAGATTTTAATAACGAACACGTGCAATCTGGAAGGGTGAACGCCTGTATTCTGAGTCTTCTGTCTAGGCTGGCATTGCGCATATATCCCAATCAGACGAGGGACCCGGATGCCTACCTGGGAATTCTCGGGATGAGTGTTCACTTATAGGCTAAAGCATGTCTTCATATGTTATTAGAATTTAGAATCTTTGATAAGTCAACGTTTTCGTTTATTCGTTTTAATTAATGAATAAATGATTACATTCCTTATATGAACTCTCATTCATTTCATTGTGTCTATTACAGATCATGCCTCCTCGTCGCAGCACTCGCAACAGCAATGGTGAGAACCACGAAGAAGGTGGTGATAACCATAACCACAACCATGACCAAGCTCCTAACCACAACAACAATGGGGTCGATGCTCAACTGGCTGCGATCATTTCTCAACAAATGGCGCAGCAAATCGCAACTCTGGTTCCCAATTTTCTTGCTCAGGTCATCCAATTGAATGGGAATGGTCACAACAACGGGAACGGGAATGGCAATGGTAATGGCAATGGCAATGGACCCCAAGCTTGCACCCTCAAGCATTTCAACTCTTGTAACCCTCCAAAGTTCAGCGGTGAAGAAGGAGCTACTGGACTTCTCCAATGGTTTGAGGGTATTGAAAATACCTTCATCAACAGTGAGTGCCCCAATAATTTCAAGGTTCGTTACGCCATGAGTGTTCTCCATAAACGAGCACTCACATGGTGGAATGAAGAAAAGCGTACTCGTGGGGCCGAAGTTGCTCTTGCTATGACTTGGGACCAGGTCAAAGAGATCATGAAGGAGGAGTTCTGTCCTCGAAATGAAGTTAAAAAGCTTGAGGATGAGTTTCACACCTTGGCTCAAGATAGTGGGGAAAATCTTGCCTACAACACCCGCTTTCATGAGCTTAGCTTATTGTTGCCACACAAGGTTACTCCTCTGCCGGTAGCCATCGAGAAGTACATCGGTGGTCTGCCCATGCAAATCCAGGACACTGTTTGGGGTAGAAATCCTGCAACTCTGGAAGAGGCCAAACGTCTAGCGGCCACTCTTACTGATAATCATGTGAAGAATGGTACTCTGGTTCGCAAGGGCTCTAAGAAGACTGTTGCCAAAGACACTCCACAGCCTGCAATTGAAGTCAAGCCTGAGACCTCCAGCAACAAGAAGCGTAAGGCTAGAAACTATATGGTTGCTGCTACTCCACCTGCTACCCAAAATCCAGCCAAGAAACCCTATGGTGGAACACACCCTCTTTGCAACACCTGCCAGTTCCATCATCTTCCTGGTAGACCATGCCGCCAGTGTAATAACTGTAAACGGTATGGACACTACACTAATGCCTGTCAAGCCCCTGCTGCCCAAAACAACCAAAACAACCAAAACAACCAAAACAACCCTGCCAGAAACAACCCTGCTCCCAACCAACAAAACAACAGGCCTACTCGTGGTCAATGCTACGAATGTGGCAGTCCCGATCACTACATCAACAACTGCCCTAACCGTAACCGTAACCAAAACCAGAACCAAAACCAAAACCAAAACCAGAACCGCAACCAGAACCAAGGTGCTCGAGGTCGCGCCTACAATCTCAACGCTAACCAGGCTCGTGACAACAACGAAGTGGTGAATGGTACGTTTCTCATTAATAATCACTATGCATCCATATTATTTGATTCTGGAGCTGATAAGTCATTCGTGTCACTGAAGTTTGAACCTTTACTTAACTTACCCCACACTAATCTAGAAGACCCTTTTGTGGTAGAGGTAGCTAACGGGAAGTCTATTTCGATCGGTTCTATTATTCGTAACTGCTTGTTGAATCTCGATGATCATACCTTCCCTATCGATCTTATTCCCATGCATCTTGGTAGTTTTGATGTTATAGTAGGCATGGACTGGTTGTCAACTCATCGTGCCGAAATTCTGTGCTTCGAGAAAGTCATACGCATTCCTCTCGAATCTGGTGAGATTTTGAAGATCTATGGTGAGAAACCCTGTGGTGAGCTTAAACTTATGTCTTGTACTACTGCCCAAAAGTACTTGCGAAAGGGGTATACAGCCTTCTTAGCTAACGTGATAGAGAAGAAGGACAAAGGCAAGAGTATCCAAGACATTCCTATTATTCGAGACTATCCTGAAGTCTTTCCAGAGGATTTACCTGGTTTGCCTCCTGCTCGACAAGTGGAGTTTCGTATTGATCTTGTTCCTGGTGCTAATCCTATAGCTAAAGCTCCTTATCGTCTTGCACCCTCTGAGATGCAAGAACTTGCTAGTCAATTACAAGAACTTTCTGATAAAGGGTTCATTCGCCCTAGTTCTTCTCCATGGGGAGCCCCTGTCTTGTTCGTTAAAAAGAAGGATGGTTCTCTTCGGATGTGTATTGACTACCGTGAACTCAACAAACTCACTATCAAGAATCGTTATCCGCTTCCTAGGATTGACGATCTCTTCGATCAACTTCAAGGAGCAACCCACTTCTCGAAGATTGATCTCCGTTCTGGCTATCATCAGCTTAGAGTCCACGATGAAGATATTCCCAAGACAGCTTTTCGCACTCGCTACGGTCACTATGAATTCATGGTTATGCCTTTCGGTTTGACCAATGCTCCCGCAGTATTTATGGATCTGATGAATCGGGTTTGTAGACCCTACCTCGACAAATTCGTGATCGTTTTCATTGATGATATTTTGATTTACTCTAAATCAAAATCCGATCACGAGCAACATCTTCACTCTATCTTGAGTCTCCTAAAGAAAGAACAACTGTACGCCAAGTTCTCCAAATGTGAATTTTGGCTTAAGGAAGTTCAATTTTTGGGACATGTCATTGATATGAACGGAATTCATGTTGATCCTGCAAAGATCGAAGCTGTGAAGGATTGGAGTGTTCCTACCACTCCAACGGAAGTCCGTTCTTTTCTTGGGTTGGCTGGTTATTATCGTCGATTCATCGCCAATTTCTCCAAGATCGCTGTTCCTCTCACTACCTTAACTCACAAGGGTAAACCCTATGAGTGGGGACCTAAGCAAGAGGAAGCATTTGAAACTCTTAAGCTGAAACTCTGTGAAGCTCCTGTCTTATCTCTACCTGATGGTAATGATGATTTCGTGGTCTACTGTGATGCATCGAACCAAGGACTTGGTTGTGTTCTTATGCAACGAGGAAAGGTTATCGCTTATGCATCTCGACAACTCAAGATTCACGAGAAAAATTATACCACCCATGATCTGGAATTGGGCGCTGTTGTCTTTGCACTCAAGATTTGGAGACATTATCTCTATGGGACCAAATGTGTGGTGTTCACGGACCACAAAAGTCTCCAACATGTCTTCGATCAAAAGAATCTTAACATGAGGCAACGACGTTGGGTTGAATTACTTAACGACTATGATTGCGAAATTCGCTACCATCCTGGCAAAGCGAATGTTGTGGCTGACGCACTTAGTCGTAAAGAGCGTGTCAAACTCCAATGTGCGAGAGTTCGTACTGATCTTCAAGATCGCATTCTCCAGGCTCAACACACCTCAGTCACCCAAGGTAACATGTACGATGAAATGTCTTGTGGTGCTGAGACTCAACTTGAAACCAAACCCGATGGTCTCCTTTATTTTCTTAATCGACTGTGGATTCCCGACCGTGATGATCTTCGTACTTTTCTCATGAACGAGGCTCATAAGTCTCGTTATTCTATTCATCCTGGAGCTGAGAAGATGTACCAGGATCTTCGTTATTCTTATTGGTGGCCTGGTATGAAGAAAGACATTGCTCTTTTCGTTGCAAAATGCCTCACTTGTTCCAAGGTTAAGGCTGAACATCAACGACCGGCTGGTATGCTTGAACAACCAGAGATTCCTGTCTGGAAATGGGAGAGCATAGCTATGGATTTCATCACCAAACTCCCTCGCACACCCAAAGGTTTTGACAGTATTTGGGTAATCGTCGATCGTTTGACCAAGTCAGCTCACTTTCTACCTATTCGTGAGAAGTATTCTGTGGAAAGGTTGGCACAGATGTACGTAAGTGAAATCGTATGTCGTCACGGTATACCTTTGGACATTATTTCTGATCGCGATGGTCGTTTCACCTCTCACTTTTGGGAATCTCTACAAAAAGCTTTGGGTACTAAGTTGAACCTGAGCACTGCTTATCACCCTCAAACGGATGGTCAGACCGAACGAACCATCCAAACACTTGAGGATATGCTCAGGGCGTGTGTCATCGATTTTGGGGGCGCATGGGATTTTCATCTTCCTTTGGTTGAGTTTTCATACAACAACAGTTATCACGCCAGCATTAACATGGCTCCTTTTGAGGCACTCTATGGTCGGAAATGTCGTTCTCCTGTCTGTTGGACCGAGGTTGGTGAAGCTCGTATTACTGGACCCGAACTAATCCAGGAAACCACAGACAAAATCCAGCTTATTCAGGATAATCGTCTCAAGGCTCGAAGTCGCCAAAAGAGTTATGCTGATAAACGTCGTAAACCCTTGGAATTTCAAGTTGGGGACCTTGTGCTACTTAAGGTATCCCCTTGGAAAGGAGTTATTCGTTTCGGTAGAAAGGGAAAACTAGCTCCTCGATACGTAGGCCCCTTCAAAATTCTTGACAGAGTTGGGAAAGTGGCTTACAGACTTGAGCTTCCACCTGAGCTAAGCAATGTTCATCCGACCTTCCATGTTTCGAATCTCAAGAAATGCTTAGCTGATGAGAACCTTCATGTTCCTCTTGAGGATGTGCAAATCGATGAAAGCATGCACATTATCGAGAAACCCGTCGAGATTGTTGACACTGGAGTCAAGAAACTCAAACGCAGTCGTATTCCGATCGTTAAGGTTCGTTGGGAATCTAAACGAGGCCCAGAGTTCACTTGGGAACGTAAAGACCAGATGAAGTCGAAGTATCCGCATCTTTTTCCACCAGACTCTCCAACTCCAACTTCGGGACGAAGTTCCTAAAAGTAGGGGAGACTGTAACATTACGCATTAAATTCTTGTACGTTACGCACCAACATTAATAAAAACGTCAAGTTTCATATTTACCCTCGCAATTATTATTTTTGACGCATTTATGTAACCCTAATATGATATATATATATATTATAATATGCTAATGTTTGTTGGATTGTGATAAAACAAAAAATATAAAAATCCTGCTCTGGCCGGGGTTCGAACCCGCGCCAGAGCCACACTTAACCAATGCACAAACCAACTGGGCTAAGCCAGTTTCTTGTTATAACCCGGATTGATAATTATCTTATACACGCTTAGAAATCCTCACAGTTGACTAGAAAAGTCAACTGTGGGATTCCTTGTTGTGCAATCCGTAGTATTAACGCGTAATGTTGCTATCTATGGTAAATTCGTGCTATTACCGGCCCAATCCAACCAAATTGCACAACAATTACACGGCAATCGTGCCCTAATAATCATTATTGGCCGCGTTTTATAATAAGGAAAGTCAACTACCCAATTAACCCTAACCCTAATCCTCTTGTATAAATTGAGGCTTCCTGGACCTTGACAAATCGCTCATAACTCTCCCTCAATCTCTATTTCTCTCTTTTACTGCTCTGATCGTTGTTTATTGCTCGTGGTTGACTTTCCCTTTGACCCGACCTTCATCATCAATCGTACACTGTAAGTATGATTAAGATTGTGGGTTATACTCATCGGCGATCAGACAACATTAGCCCTAACAATAATCGGGCTATAGTTGTCTGATTTGCTCAATTGATAATCTAGGGTTCATCGCATTTGTATTTGGGGATAAGCTGTTTCAGACTTAACTTATTTATTTATTTTTGAACTAAATATCTCACAACCACCGGCCTAGGCCAGGTGGTTGAGACACTGGGCTTCCACACGGGTCAGCCGGGTTCGAGTCCCGGCACTGACCGAGTTTTTACACTCTTTTCCCTTCTTTTCTTTTTAACAATATAATTAATTTTATATATATATTAATCCTTTAAATCTTTTAAATTCTTTTTAAAATACCTAAACTATTTTATAAACTCTAAAAAAATTATTATTGGTTAATCTGATATAAAAGATTTATTTACAATTTTTATTTTCCAGAAATTCTTTTATTTAATAACTATAATAATTAAATCATTTTTATACTATTATATTTATAAAAATCCATTATTATATCAAAACAGTTTTATTAAATTCCCCAAAAATTATCCTAACTTTTTATAAAGTTAAACTTTACTGAAATAATTTTTAATTCAGTAAAATCATTTATTTATTATTTTTAATCAATTTTTGTAAGATTTAATCATATTTAATTCATAATAAATCCAAATTTCATCATTTTTGCACCAAAATTTTATACAAATTCTTTTTAATCATTTAGAACAGAATTATGATTTTTAAAATAAGATTTCTTTAATTTTAGTATTTTTGAATATTAAAGTTAATAATTGACCATTTATATATAAATAGATTTAAAAATCTATTTTAAATGAAATAATTTTATAAAAATTATTTTATTGCTTCAAACACTTTATTGTACTCATACAAAATTCAAACTTTATAAAAAGACTATTTTTCATTAATTATCCAATTTTCTTTATTTAATTAAGCATTTTAATTTAAATCTCAACAATTGATTATCCCCAAATCAAAACCCTAGGATATACTTATAAACTAGTTAGACTTAGACTTATTTGTTGCCTTATACGTAGGGTAACACTTGGCAAATTATTTGGGCTACTCTTATACTATATCTCATTACCAAAACTATACCAAGGTGAGTTTACGTAATCCTGTTTATGCGATTCTTTATACTTGCAACAATTTTAAGCAATTCAACATATATGTCTAGTAGTAAACTTTATTGCCTCATGTATTAGTCAACAGTTTCAACGAGTTTCAACGAGTTTCAACATTTACATAATCATTAGCTATGGCCATGCCGGCGATACTCAATAATAGATCTATTGGATTGACAACCCCACCCGGATACGTGTACCTCCTACATAGGTCACGTGGGTGATTGTTATCGTTCAACATATTACTAAGGTGAACCGTAGATGACGGGATGGACCTAAACTAGTCGGAGGTTTGATTATGTCAACATATTATACTATGCATGTAGACTTAATTTACGATAGACGTACGAATTGCTAGACTTTTATACTTAAACTATATGCTTAACATGGATTATGTATTCTCACCAACTTCTAGTTGACCCCCCCATTTTTACAACTCAACAGGTGATAACGATGCTTGAAGATTAGAGTACTTATGAAGAAATAAGGAGTCTATGCATGCTTGATTCTTGTGTGATGTATTAGATTTCCACATTCAAACTCTTATGTATTTCAATTTTTGGATATTTACAATTTAATATTTATTTCAATTAAAATTTGATTACCATGTGCTACTGAATATTCATCAATACGTGACACCTCGATGTTTCCGCCATCGGTTGGGGTGTTACAGATACAAATTAGGCTTATCGGCGGTGGTTTATACGGATAAAAGTATTGTTTTATAAAAAATATATTAAAATGTGTAGAGTATAATTATTTAATTTAGTATATTATTACAATTCTAAAATTTTTAATTTAATAATATTAATAGATAATTCTAATTTCAATAAATTGCAAAAAGTATCCTTGTAAATCAAATAGAGTTAATTACAAGAATGGCCCATCTAGTTATTCTTGGTCATTTTAGTCATTTTATCAGAACTTAACTAGAAAAACTAACGGAGTTAGCCTTAGTACCCTAACATGTTACAAAACTGAAACCATAAACCCTTAACATGTTAAAAATTAAAGTTAGTACCTTAAGATGTTACTTTCTATAAACCATAGGAACTATTTGTGTAGTTCTCTCTCGTGGATAATATGTTTTTTGTTATTTTACTATTTTAGCAATGAAATGACCGGTAGGTATAGAATTTGTTAGAAATTCATATATTTCTTTTTTATAAAAGGTTTCTTAGTAAGGTAAGTGAACAATTAATCAGAGTGTATGTTTATTCTATTTGCAACCATTCACATTGTGCATGTTTAACCAATTTGAGGTGTTGCAATAACAATTGCATAGTAGGATTATAGATGAACTAAACGAAAACGAATAAGACTTTGTTTGTGTTCGTTTGTTAAGAAAATTACGTGTTCATGAACAGTTCATGAACACTTACCGAACGAGATTTCCTGTTCGTGTTCGTTTGTTAAGAAAACACTCATGTCCGTGTTCGTTTGTTAATTTTGTTCATGAACGCACACGAACACAAACGGACATTAATGAACACAAAGAAGTTCTTATGAACGGAAACAAACACAAATGGACATATATTAACTTTTGAATAACATCGAATTCACATACATTAAGACATTAGCTAGATCCACCCAAAATATAACCTATCCAAACATACTTAGTACTGGAGAAGGGTGTTGGAGGTGGTTGGCAGAGGGCGTTGGAGGTGGAGGGCATCAACGTCGGAACGTGGAAACATATAATGAGCTTGGATACAAAAAATAGGTTTATTGAACTCATATAAGCATATATTTACCTCATATATATTATTTATTGGGTAAAATAAATATAAATAAAAGAATATATAGAAAGTATAAAATTAAAAACCTTAATAAACTAACGAACATAAACGAACGAACGCGACCTATGTTCATGTCCGTTTATTTATTAAACAAACGAACACAAATGAACTTCCCGCCGAATAGTTCATGAAATGTTCGCTGAAAGTTCAGTTCGTTTTGTAGCCCTAGGCATAGGCTCTAAATGTTGTGCTCGTAGAAGGCTGAGATATAAATCTATAAGAAAGTTTATTATCATATATAATAAATAAACAACACACTGTTACAGTAAAAAGTTTTGCTTATATATACAAAGATTAACTTTATGATACCAAGTGTCAAGCCAACCGAACTGCTACTGATTGAATTCCCTCCCTATAGAGAACCAAGCCAATACTGTAACACCCCGAAACTTTTGTCTCGCCTAAATACGTCATTAGGCGTGATTAGCAAAATTAATAGAACGAGACTCGAACATAGAAGGAACATAGATTATGTTCTAATATAGAAATAATCTAGTCAATGTTGTTAATCTTATAAACGAGCTAATAATATAAGAAAACTAGCGTGAATAGCTAGTTTTCTTAATAAATGACATTCGGGGATTTTTGGAGGGGCCATAGATGCCAAAATGGCAAACTTGTGTGTGTATGATGTTGAAAAGGAAAGAACACACGCTTATGTGTGTCGATTATCATCAGGAGAAAGCAATCTCCTTTACCTCCAAACCCTAAACAACAAACCCTTGCTCAAATCCAAGCCAAATCGATGGTTTTTTCCGGTGCATTAGCAAGAAACAAGTTGTCTAAGGCTTACTAAACATCAAGTTACCTTTTATTTGGTAGAAATTGATGCTATAGTCATTCTTGATCATGGTGAAATTTAGGGTTTTTACAAAAACGTGAAATTTTGGATTGTTAGTGGTTACTCTAGCCTTAGGGAATCTTAATCAAGTCTAATTCGGTTATGAATTTCATTTTATTTGTGTATTTGATTATACTCACATGATTATGTTAATATGTGAAATTTGGGATTCAACCTCTAGGTTGAAACCACATACATCTAGTAATCATGGTGGTTCTTTGGAGTTTTTATAATGTGAAACATGGTATAATTATGCTTTGGATGATGAAAGTTCCCAACCATCATGAATAGGGTGGAAGGAGGTAGCATCCATAAGACCTATGGAGTTTAGAAACTAAGTTGTAAATGATGCCTACAAGGTGTTTGATGAAGCGTCACAATGACCTTGTTTGTAAACTAAGGTGATAACTTAATTGAGTAAAACATGGAAATACTTGCATATGAAATATGAAGTACATGCTTAGAGGATAGATCACACCATATGATATTTAGTATCCTAATGATGATTAGAAAGTTGTATGTGCAATATGTTTGATGATCTTGATATGATAAATGAAGGGATAGTCCCAAACTAGAGACTTTGCCCTATTCTAGTGCACATGATCATGCTAAGGGTTGTTGACTTTTAGAAGTCAAACTGACCTGAGATTTGAATATGATATAACGGTGTGAATAAACTCATGAGATGGGTTAGTTATTGGATATGATGACTAACTTGACCGATCTTGTGAGTATTGTGAAGGTTTGGTCTTGTCAAGCTAGGTAGAAGCTTGGATGGGATGAACCTAATGAAGCAAATGGATCATGGAACGCATGAGTCATGGCCAAGGTAAGTGAGTTATCTTAAATAGGTCTCTTAGAAATTTAAAGATGGTGTAAACAATTGAAAATTTGAAACTTTATATTGTTTATAAAGAAAGGGTGTTTACCCACTAGGAGGAATATGGAATATGGGATGTGATACTAGCTTATAATGGGCTAGAATTGCCTAAATAAATAAAGTTGTTAAGTACGATTGGGACGACTAATTAGATAATTGAAAATCTTTGTAAATGGGTCAAATAAGTTAAGAATGTTATCTTCATTAAAACTATTGAATAAAACATGAAGATTTAAGACGGTATGAATAAATAGTTAAACGGGTCAAATGATGTGGTGAGCATCAATTGAACTCGGTACTTGATGCTTCTATGCTAAGCATTTTTAGTTAAAAAAGGTTAGACGGGCCAATTGGTGGTGTGACACCATTTGGATCCCGGAATGCTAATGTGGTAAATGAGGTTTGCACAAAATGATACATTAAAATGGAAAGGGGCACGTGATGCCAAAATTCATGAGGAAGATTCGAGGTATGAAATGGGTTAACGCTACCGGGTAAGTCCACAGTGTAAAGTAGGAGCATGGGCGAGAATATGCGGGGAAAAAACCCCCATATGAAATGTGGCTGCCAAATCAGTGAGTCGTTATGCATAAATGTGTTAAATGTGCGCTAATGCGCTTAGATGTGACTTAAAAGGGTAAAATTGTGAAATTGATTATATACCAAGTCTGTAAGGGATTAGAAGTTTTCAAACATGCTAGCGAGTCAAAAATTATGGTGATAACCAAGTGGTGTCGTCCACGTGTGACTAAAACGAAATATAGACTCTATGGGTATTTTGGGAATTTTAAGGATTTACCAAAGGCTAAATCTATAAACTGGGTTAACGCGTGAAGAGCCGAACACACCCGAACACTCATATGCTTCCGCAATAGCTTTCCGTTTTAAACACAAACCATAGTATAGGTTTGTAATACTTAAAAATGTAAAGTAGAATATTCCTATCAAATCAAAGTCTTTAAATGAGTTATCGTTTGAGTAAAGCTGCCCAAAGTCTATTTGTGCATTGCATTCGTAACGCATTTGTTGTTAAGCCGACACATAAGTTTCTTAAAGGCAATCTTTTCTATCGGGGAAATTAACTCTCGTTTCCACTTCTAATTCCATATAATTCTTCCATCAATTACCGAACACCTTTAACATATTTTTACAATCTTTCTATGAATCGAGTTCAAAGAAAATAAGGAATCGATCATTTAGAGGAGACCGATCTATCCATTGATCCAATGAACCATGTTTCTTTTCCATTTACCAAGACCCCTTTAATTAGATGTTAGACTCTTATAACAATAGTATGCAATCCAGCTTCAATGCAAACATATGTTCTTCCATACGCTAGCATAAGACTTTGAACTGAAGGGTACAACCTATCATTCTTGCCATGGTGGAAAGCACAAACCGGTCACCTTTATTGACGATTCAATTTAGTGGCAAACCAATACCGATACCCTTAAAAGCCGTAGGAAAAATAATCCGGTCCTAAGAGACCCAACTAATTTTAGGTTTTCAAGAGTAGTTTTGACAAAAAAAAAAAAAAAATCGATTACGCGTCTCCAATAAACAACTCTATTCATATTTGCCCTGACATGAATCCAAAATACACAAACGATATTAGACCATCTCTAACCCACCTGAAAAGTGCCGCCCCTAACAATCTTCTCCGACGTGGACGGTGAGGTGGAAGAGAGAGGGATAAAAGTCGCTCGTTGTCAAGCGCTCGCCCGTGGAGGAAAGAGACAGGGATTGTGAGAGGGGAGGTGGGCCATGAGCTAGGGCGCCCGGTGCAGAGGAAGGGGAAGACAAACGAGCAACGTAAGGTATCACCGGGTAGGGGTGGGATGGGCGGCAATGCATTGGAGATGGTCTTATCACTTAAACTATGTGTTGTGGGTAGAGGTGAGCAGTGGCTCTAACCACTTATATTCAGCCACGTAGGCAGTGACATGGCAGAGTGATAAAGCTGCTACTCACTCGCCTCATGCTGTTGTGGCTAGAGGTGAACAACAGCTTTATCTAGTTTTTTGATTTTTATTATTATTTTTTAAACTTTTTTATTTTAAATGTAATATAATATTTAAAATTGTAACACAAAATAAATAATAAGCATAAAAATTTCATCAATTAAAATAAATTTAAAAAGACATAATTGATAAAAAAACATTAAACAACTAAACTACTCGTCGTTGATGTTGAAATCTTCTTCGAATTCCTTCACGATACGCGCTTGTTCTGGTTCAAGTATCTTCCGATGAGGCATTGGTATGTGGATGAAGTCTTTCGCTAAAAAATCCATGTTCCTCATTCGATTTTTATCGACTTTAGCTTTCCCCGTCACCTCCATTGTCGTCCTTATCTTGCTAATTTCCCCGAGAACTCCGTATCGGATTCGTTAGTAGTTTGTTTGGCTTTCGCCTTATCCCTTCCAGCGGGTCGACCTAGGGGAGACGGGGGAAGACCCTCATCACTGTTTAGGTCAATCCCGACGTGAGCATCCGAGCTCGCAGAGGAGACGTACCCACCCGATGAAGACGCCTTGGCTCGCTTTGATGATGAGCCGCCTTCGCTCATGTCTTCAACATAAATTAGCTCCACCCATTTGGAGCAATTACGTAGGATTTTCCACAAATAGTCTTCATCCCACGTCTTGTTGATTCTATACTTGCGTAAGACCTCTTCTTTCCACTCATCAGCAGTAAATTGATACACGTCAAGATCGCTCGACCCGCTCGCTCGCACTCAAGCAGCGTTCTTGTTATGAAGGTTCGTAAACAAACCCACATATTTCCTAATCTTGGCCCACCGGCCGGAAATCATATCCGCCGAACGCGTATCACTACCTACTTGCTCATAAAAGAGGTCTCAGATTCGTCGCTAAAAGACCTTAGCCCTTTGATAATCGGCTACATAAGAAAAAAAAATATTAATTATGTATATTAAAAAAAAGTATATACTTAAAAAAAAATACATACCCGCTTTCCGATCTTCCGATACTTCAACCCAAGCCCGAGAAAGGGCTATTTTCTCCTCTTTGGTCCAAGGGGTTACTTGACGCCTTGGTCAAATATCTTGCTCGGGCGATTCACCGCCCCTAGCACCACCTCGGTCACCACGTCGTCCACTTCCTCTAGCACCACCTCGGCCACCACCTCTAGCACCACCTCGCCTTTGAGTTGTTGGTGGTTGTGTATCCGGGATTACTAAATCTGGTGAAAGTGGTGGCATTTGGCTAAGGTTATGTTCGATTTCGTTCATTGGATTAACATCATAGTCTTCTTCATCGAGGAATTCCATAGCGGGTTGGTAGCATCCACGCCATTGTAAAGAATCCATTTTTTGTTTGCTTGATTTTTGAAGTGTTTTTGATTGTTTTGAAGTGTATTTGATTGATTTGTGAATAAAAAATGGTCATTTTTTGTATTTAAATAGGCCAACTAGCCGTTGGCTAACAACTAGCTGACTGCCAACGGCTAGTTTGACCTCGCTAACAGACGCGATGGCCCTAACGCCTACTCGTTCGTGCTAGTCTTCGCTGAAAGGTGTTATGGTTCGAGTGATCCACGTGGCTGGTTTTGTGGCTCGCGACTGGTAGCTCGCGAGCCACAACAACAGATAGTCTTATGGTATGTTTAACTATCCCTTTAAAAATAAACAAAAAGAAATAATTTAAACTTAAATTAAACAATTATACAATAATAATAATAATTATTATTATTATTATCCCAATGAAATACCCTTTTCGTCTCGCCTGCCTCGATAACTGCACCTGTCGTTCCTCTTTTCATGACAAAACAATCACTTTTCCTTTACCACATATTCTATATCTATATGTTGTATCTATATGTCTCACTCACCTTCCCTTTTGTTCTGTCTCTTTCACCAAACTAGTCTCTGTGTGTTGGAATATCCAAACCACATTCTTGACTCTAGTTTGTTGGAATTAAAGATGCATCACATTTTATGATCTGGGTTCATCCATGCTCACCCGGGTTCAAATCTTTGACCCGTTTCTTGATCTGGGTCTTGTTTGTTTCATGTTTTGTTTTTAACACTTTCAAGAACATACATACCCTTTTGAGGATTATTATAAAGTTTGAAGCTTGATGGAGCTATAAACTTATAATGATCTGGGTCTTGGTTGTTTTATGTTTTTATTACTTTTAACAACATACCCTTTTGAGGATTATTATTATTATTATTATAAAGTTTGAAGCTTGATGGAGTTATAATCATCTTTTATGTTTTAAACATTTTTGAGAGCGGGGATTATTATAAAGTTTGAGTCTTGATGGGGTTATAATGTTTTCTTGAAGCTGAAATAATTTAGGGGGATAATGGGGGTGGGTAGTGAAGCTAGGGTTTTGAATGTGGATAGAAGGAAAGAAAGGAAGAAGAGAGAAGAGGATGATGATGGTGGTGCAGACACAGGGTGTTGGATTAAGTTTAGGTTGTTTGGGAGGTGTGTATCTTCAAGGGATAAAGTTGAGAGCTCTGTTTGTGACAGCAGCAGCAGCACTGAATATGGTAAACTTAAGTTTAATTATATTATGTTAATTTATTATTGTGTTTGGTTTGTGTACTTGTATGTGTGTTTGTTAGCTACAATTGTAGTAGTGTTTGGATATGTAAGTATGTGTGAGTTTGTCGTTTTGGTACCGTTTATGTTTTTGATGTTGTATTGACTGTTGGTGGTGATGTTTATGCGAATTTGCAACTTGTTTGGTGTTATTGTGTTAAATAAGGTGTTCAAGTTCAATAGGAATGTAGAAACTAGAGTCTTGCGATCATCATTACATTACGAATGAAGTGTGATTACTAAATACTAATTAGTTTATGTGTGTTGTGTAATTCCAATTCATTTCTTAGTATCTTCTTTGAGCATTGCAATGCTATTACTTACGGACATGTGCTGTACTGTTGTAGTATAAAGTTACATGTCAATGCTTGTTACCTGTTGTTGGCCTAAATGGCTTGGTCGGACCAAATGTGAGGGCTGTCTGGCTGTGGTCCTGTTAGGCACTAACACAGGGTTGCTAATCGTATGTTACTATTAAAGTTTTTGGATAAGTTAGCACTTTTGCTTGCATATATTAGTATTCTTTTTTCTGTCATAAATCATGATACTTTAGGTTTTAGCACATCATAGAACTTGAAGATTACTTTTATTTATTTTGAGAAAACAAGATCTTCTGAATTTATTGAGAATCTTTCCAGGGTACAACATTAAACAACATTTTCTTGATTGCTAATATAATCATTATGTAGTCACGGTATAGTGGAGCATTTTGCGAAAGTGCATCATTTTATTTTATTTCTGGTCATGGTAATAAATTCCTCGGCAATGTGTGCCAGTTTCCGAAACTAGAATTGTAAGCATATTATGATAACGAATCTCCTTGAAAAAATCTATCTTAAATTAGAAAAAATCATATAGACGGTTTAAACTCTAAATCGTTGTGAGGAAAGCATGTTTAGGTTTAACGCGCGTTGAAGTTGAAACAAACAAATATTTATTGATTGAATTCCCTGTTTTTTATTTTGTTATGTGAACCAGCTGAAAGTAAATCAACAAACGATACTAGTACGGACCAACCAGTCGCTCCAGTTGCTTCATCTTCAACTACTAGCAATAGGGAAAGCACTGCATCTACTCCAAACATAACCCAAGAACTCAAGATTGCTTCTCAGCTGAGAAAATTTAACTTTGTTGAACTTAAATCAGCAACAAGAAATTTTAGACCTGAGAGTCTGCTCGGTGAGGGTGGCTTTGGTTGTGTTTTCAAAGGATGGATCAATGAGAACGGGACTGCACCTGTGAAGGCAGGCACCGGTCTAACTGTTGCTGTCAAGACTCTCAACCATGATGGACTCCAGGGTCACAAAGAATGGCTTGTAAGCACCCTTTGATCCTTCACCGTCATTGGAATTAGAGGTGGCAAAATGGGAAGAGTCAGGTTACGGGTAGTTTTAACTTTTTTTTTTTTTTTTTTGTTGAAGCAATTTATAAGGTTATAAACATTTGAATACAATTTTGGTGACTTTAGACCATTATAACCCGTTTTAGTTATAAGTAAGTTTGCAATACATTGATCGTTCTCGGGATGAAATAGAACACAAATAGACCCATTTTTTAAGTAAGCGGATGAATATAGCCACCTCTACTTGAAAATATTTTCTGCATGGGCTTTTTCTTATTTTGTTGTTTGCAGGCGGAAGTTAACTTTCTTGGTGACCTCCTACATCCAAATTTGGTTAAATTGGTCGGCTATTGCATTGAAGATGACCAAAGGCTACTTGTTTATGAGTTTATGCCTCGTGGAAGCCTGGAAAATCATCTTTTCAGAAGTATGTTTATGTTTATTCTATGTTAACGCCTAATCCTAGAAACAGGTCGGGCTGGGTTGTGTGACGGGTCAGGTCAAACTTGTTTCGTGTCAGGTCGGATTGGGTGAAATATGCCCCTTTTAATAATTTGAAGACGTCATAAAATTTTATTTGATTATAGGGTCGCTGCCCCTACCTTGGGCTATGAGGATGAAAATTGCACTTGGTGCTGCGAAGGGCCTTGCTTTCCTCCACGAAGAAGCTGAAAGACCGGTCATATATCGAGATTTCAAAACGTCAAATATATTACTAGATGCGGTTTGTGGTTCTACACTAAATTTGTATTTAATTGTCCGTGATATCCTAAGATAAATTGTCTTATAATGAAAACTGTAACGTGTTTTTTTTTTCAGGACTATAATGCAAAACTTTCTGATTTTGGACTTGCGAAAGATGGGCCAGAAGGTGATAAGACCCACGTGTCTACTCGAGTGATGGGTACATATGGCTATGCTGCTCCTGAGTATGTGATGACGGGTATGGTTTTTTGCTTCTATTTTTTGTGACATGTCAAACTGGTCGGGTCGATCTATCTAATACGGTGCAATGAATACCAGGACATTTGACATCAAAGAGCGATGTCTACAGCTTCGGGGTGGTGTTACTCGAGATGATAACTGGTCGGAGATCTATGGACAAGAGCCGGCCTAACGGCGAGCACAACCTTGTGGAATGGGCCCGACCATATCTCGGGGAGAGGAGAAGGTTCTACAAGCTAATAGACCCTCGTCTGGAAGGTCGGTTCTCAATAAGAGGTGCACAAAAAGCGGCTCACTTGGCTACTCTTTGTCTTAGCCGTGACCCAAAGGCTAGACCGCTCATGAGTGAGGTTCATGAAGCCCTGAAGCCCCTCCCAAACCTCAAGGACATGGCTTGTGCTTCCCCTTACTTTCAGGCGATGCAGTCGGAGCGGACTGGAAGCAACTCAAATAGTAGAAATGGGCCCAAACCACAGCCGGTGAGGAGTTTATCGATTTCCAACTCCCCGTTTCACCAGAATCAACCTTTTCGGTCTCCAAAGCCGGTCGGATAGGTTCAGTGATGTCCGAGATTTTTGTAAACCTGTGAACTTGCTGATTGGTGATGTTTTGTTTATGGTATTTTGCTGAAACCTCTGTTTCTTTTGCATCTTCACTGTTCAAACTGTTTAGCTGCACTTTTTTTTTTTAATTTCATTTGCATCTTAATTGTTTTGTTTTGTGGTCAAAAGAATTTATATAATTACCATAACAAATTATCAGTTTATAATATCATTTAGAATTTTATCTTTGATATAAACAAACTTTCAAATAATTTGATTCATATAAAAAAAAATCATATAAAAGGCATAAAACTTAATTCATAAACTATTATTATATTAATCACTTTATATAGTAGACGTCCACAATAATACAATTACTATAAATAACTAAAAATATATTCATTTCAAACACAACTTATAAAAATAATACCATAAATTCAAATTATGATTTTTCCTAATTACATTTTTCAAAATTTGACTAGAGCAAGACCAAGTCACCATATTAATTAAAAAGTTAAAACTACTACTTAAACAATATTAATTAAGATATTTAAATACTTTTATCCAAACATTAATTAAATCAAGATAACCAAGAACCTGAACCCCTGGCTACATGAATCAGTGATTAAACATTGAGTAGAAAGTTTAGTGAAACAAGGATCGCTAACACGACGACGAGCGGATTGATGCCTGTAATCATATAGCCATAGGAACCACTTTTGTTTGGAGAAGGTTGAGGAGCAGGAACAAATTCAACCACATTGACTGAAACTTTCATTCCATTGTAACAATAACCTCCACTTGATAGGAAATAGTATTGTTTAGGTTGAGTGAGCTCAAACACATCACGTCCTGCGCCTCTCGTGATGTTGTAGATGAATCCTTGGTCACTGCAGGTATCGTAACTTGTCTCGTTCACCTCTAACACGTTGTACAAGTGCCTATCGTACACGAAATCTACAATAGCAATAGGTTTGACTCTAGTTTAAGCACGAGATTAGAATAATTTAAACTCAGATCTATAACAAAATATGAAGAAATTCAAAATTTGGAAGCAAATCATTTACTATATAAAGGGAAAAATCATGAAAATATATTATATGTTAACTATTTTTTATTTTATTTTACCAAAATAAAGATTGACTTTTAAAAATATACATTAAAAACCAATTAATCAACACCATTTTTTAACGGCGGCGTATTTGGGCTTAGTGTGGCATGTCCAGTTATATATCGATATCTCTAACGAAATTACGATTGCCAATTGTTAGTTTGACGCTTGAGGATGGCACCAAACTGTTCCGGGAGGAAACCGACTTGACTTGCTTTCTAGGAGAAAGTCGCTGACAACAAGATTTGAATCCAGGTCTCCCCTTAGGGAGTCCCACTGGATTAGAACGCATTTGGCAACGCAAAATAACCAAATAAATTTTAGTGGCCATCTAACGATTAGCCAAAAAAAAAAGCAACAAAATAAACTAATACAAATAATGTAAAGACCGGCTAAGACTTAACCTTTGTTTTTATCTGCCGGCTAAGGCTTAGCCCCCGCTTTTACATACATTTCCCACTTAATTCGGTTGTGCGCGCACATGTGTGTGAGAGAGAGATAGATAGATAGATATGCTTACAAAGCCAGTCGCCGACGTAGAAATCCTGTTGAAGTGACCAATCAGTGTAGTTAACATTAGGTTTCCAACTATCCTTACCGCCAACAAGGTGACGAACCGGATTTCTACACTCAGCGCATGTTAACATCGCCGCGATAACCGCCGCCACCACCGCTACCGTCTTTAGCCATACAACGCCTCCTGATCTTCTCATTGTTCACTAACTCTTCACTACCCAGAAAACATGCATATGATATTATGTTGTGTGTGTATATATATAGCACGCGAAACGTTATTACATTAGGATTTATTGGCTGGCAATTTTGGTAACGTAAAAATATTACAGGTACAATGCACCAGTGGCGCAAGTTAGTTAGTGACGCCTATAACTTGTGTTTCAACTTTCAACCTCATGTTGTCCCGCCATCGTGTTTGGATTTTCTTTTTCCTTTTTTGGAGGGGGATCAAGAAATATTTGTGCTTTTAGAGGATAAAATCTTGAGCTCGAGCTCGGCTCGATAGTAAAATCAAAAGCTCGAGCTCGGCTCGAGATCGCAAAAGCTCGGCTCGCGAGTGTTATTAAATGGGCCTATGAAATAAGGACTTGGGCTTTGGAGATGTGGGCTATAAATTATAAGAGATATATAAATAACTTATAATTATGTTTGAGCTCGTTTAGGCTCGCGAGCCCAATCGAGCTTTGTATTTAGGGCTCGAGCTCGGGCTCGATAACTAAACGAGCCATATTTTAGGCTCGGGCTCGGGATCGGGCTCGTTAAGGCTCAGCTCGTTCGGGCTTTTTACCGAGCCGATCCCAGGTAACTCTCGAGCCGCTACGTGTCATTTACACCCTTAGTTTTTATGTTTTAACATATTACATTTTCGTGTTCCTTCATTTTTGTGGAGGTTTTTGTGTGAAATGGGTTACCTTTAGTTTACCAATTAAAGGTAATTTATTACACATGCATGTTTTTCGCTAGCATCTTGCTAGCTTTGGCGATTTAATAAAAATGATGTTTTGTTGACCGTTAAAAAAAAAAAAAACAAATGCATGTTAAATGGGAAGCGTCTTGTTTATCTTTAATTTATTTAAATAATGTAAACATAAAAAATGTATTACTCTATAATTTAAAGTTCAAGCATAACAGGAATTAACATTTTGTATCATATTTTGGTACCGTATAACATCGGTATCAAACAAACATATACGATACACTATTTGGTTTCGAATTCAACTCAATTTCAGCATCGGTTCTATGTGGTATGGTACTGGTTCAGAAGCTTTAATGGTATTGTAGCATACTTGTACTGACCGAATATATACCATGTGATATTTGGTTTTAGCTAAATTTCAGTATCGGTAATCTGCGATACAGTGCCGATTCGGTATGGTACTAATATCGATCTCATCCCTAGATTATATGAAAAATATTTCAGCGAGTTCTTAATGATATTGAACTGAAATACTGAATATGTATATGAATGATGTTGTGGGATCAATATCATTATCCTATATATTGAAATATGAATGCTCATGAATAGTGTTTTTTTATCATCTTTACTGGTTTTAAACATATTTATATCGTATGTTTTGAATACTATAACAAAATAGTCTCTAGACCAGCCGGTGTGGCTGCTGTTACCTTATTGAAGGTGTTTGAGTTTGACGTTTGCAAGTGCCCGTTTTTTTGCCCCCTAACGGTTTATTTTGTAACGTTTTGTATTTTGGGGATTTATTGAGTTAATAAGATTCCCGTATTTTTCATAATTTCGAGCATATTTAAATTTTTCATAGTCACGATTGTGAATTTTATATTCAAATAAGGTTTATAATGGAGATTATATAATAAAATGGCTAAAAAAAGTCTTGCTGCTAACAAGACTCGAACCCGCACCCAGCCGGGTGTAACCTTAGCACAAACAACACAACCACTACACCACTTGGATGTTTGGTGATAATATTAGAATCGTGTAATACTTAAACAGATTCTATTAACTCTTAATCAAAGCTGAAAAGTCAACGGCCAGTTAACATCTTTGGATTCAAAAAATTACCGCGCCTAAATGTGTTTATGGAAACAATTCTGATTGATAGTTGACCGACACAACATTCTCGGCCATATCCAGCTCTGAATCGACGCAGAAACAGCTTAATTTGAGCTTAAATGACTCGTTTTTTCAATTACAAGTCAAACGATTAAAACCTTCCAATTACACGAAACTGGTATAAATCGAACTCTTATTTTAATTCAACATGGCCGAAAATCATTGTTTAACCCTCACATCTCTCTCGTCCTCTCTTCTGCACGAATTGGAGCTTGTTGGACTTTTTGGGTTGACCTGTGTTCAAGAAGCTCCACGATCTGTAAGTGTCAAATTAAACCCACCTTCATACTCTTTGTTAGATGATTAAACAAAGCCCTGAGAATTTTTGTAGTATTAGTGGCTTAATCGGGTTCAATTGGATCCAAATGGGAACTAGGGTTTCTAGAGTTTATATTTGGGGAAGATGACTTGAATTCCATTCTGGTTATAAACATTTGGAAACAAATGTAAACACAAACTAGATCTAGCCCAGTTATTAACATGTTTGTATGGTAAGGTTAGGGCGGGTATGGTCACGGGTTCGATCCCTAGCCCAACCATCTTTATTTTTTTCAATAATCCTTCCTATTTGAATATTTATATAGTTAGTTTTAAATTTTAAATTATGTTTAAAATACCAAAACTAATCTAAAAATCTTATAAAAATTATTTAAGGTTATTAAACACAAAATTTTTATGAAATAATGATATTCCCAAAAGATCTTGTTTAAGCCTTGAATTGATATAAATATAGAGACGGGTGAATTTGAGCCAAGAACAAACAACTAATATAAGAAAAATAGATAGATTTTGGATTGAACAAAGAGAACTTTCTTTGAATGTAATAAACAAAAAAACAAGATAATCACCCACCCCGAGTGAGCTCCCCCGGGGTGGTGGCTCCAAAATGCACACCCTTTCTATGGTGTCTAGTGTCCTATTTATAGATCCTGAGCTTTGTCCGCCAAGCAAGCCGCCACTTGCTTGGAAAACCCTAAAATGTGTAAGTACTTAGCTGAGTACTTGACTAAGTGCTCAGGTGAGCACTTGGCTGAGTACTTGCATAAGTGCACAGCCCACTGTGTGAGTACTTAGCTGAGTACTTGACTAAGTGCTCAGGTGAGCACTTGGCTGAGTACTTGCCTAAGTGCTCAGCCCACTGTGTGAGCACTTAGCTGAGTACTTGACTAAGTGCTCAGGTGAGCACTTGGCTGAGTACTTGCTTGTAATTGATAACATCATTCTCTAATTTGACCCAACAATATTCCCCCGAGAATTATGCTATCAATTCTTCATATGATCCTCAAAAAAGTATATCTGATATTGTCTTCGAATCTTCACAAATCGGCTAAGCACCCAAAATCTTTCATTGTTGTTTTCCCCCGCAAATATAGACCATCCTAATTAATTCGAGACTAAAACTCAATCAGCAACTTTCCACTCCGTGTAAGCTTTACGCTCGATTGATCATCTCTACTATAATTGGCATGAGATAAAGGTTCAAACCTCCGAATGATTGAAGTAGTGTAAACGGCTTCATAGTCTAAGTGCTCAGCCTACTGTGTGAGCACTTGGCTGAGTACTTGCCTAAGTGCTCAGCCCACTGTGTGAGCACTTGGCTGAGTACTTGCCTAAGTGCTCAGCCCACTGTGTGAGCACTTGGCTGAGTACTTGACTAAGTGCTCAGGGATGACACACACAAGTACGCAGCATCCGTACAGCTCTGCTAGAATAAGACAATCATGCACAACTCCAATAAAGAATAATCATTATCCAATCATTGTTAACCCTAGGAGTCACAAATGCTTCATCAGCCGCCATCTTATTTCTTCATATAAGTGCTCAAAATTCATCCACGAACAAGTACTCAACATTCAAGATATGAAACAAGTACTCAAGATATGAAACAAGTACTCAAAATATGAAACAAGTACTCAACATATGAAACAAGTACTCAACATTCAAGCATAAGTGCACAGAATTCATCCACACATGAACTGAAAATTCATTTAAACCCCATATTCAGCAACTGTTTTACGTCTCCGACGGGTTTCGGTTGAAGATCCAATCAAAACAAGCCTCAAACGAGCCAACCGTGGCTCTGATACCAATTGATATTCCCAAAAGATCTTGTTTAAGCCTTGAATTGATATAAATATAGAGACGGGTGAAATTGAGCCAAGAACAAACAACTAATATAAGAAAAATAGATAGATTTTGGATTGAACAAAGAGAACTTTCTTTGAATGTAATAAACAAAAAAACAAGATAATCACCCACCCCGAGTGAGCTCCCCCGGGGTGGTGGCTCCAAAATGCACACCCTTTCTATGGTGTCTAGTGTCCTATTTATAGATCCTGAGCTTTGTCCTCCAAGCAAGCCGCCACTTGCTTGGAAAACCCTAAAATGTGTGAGTACTTAGCTGAGTACTTGACTAAGTGCTCAGGTGAGCACTTGGCTGAGTACTTGCCTAAGTGCACAGCCCACTGTGTGAGTACTTAGCTGAGTACTTGACTAAGTGCTCAGGTGAGCACTTGGCTGAGTACTTGCCTAAGTGCTCAGCCCACGGTGTGAGCACTTAGCTGAGTACTTGACTAAGTGCTCAGGTGAGCACTTGGCTGAGTACTTGCCTAAGTGCTCAGCCCACTGTGTGAGCACTTAGCTGAGTACTTGACTAAGTGCTCAGGTGAGCACTTGGCTGAGTACTTGCTTGTAATTGATAACATCATTCTCTAATTTGACCCAACAAATAATTTTAATTTCCGAAAATTATTATTTAATTATTTTTAACATTTTATTTTTGTTTTAATCATAAATAATTCATCATAAATCCGTTTTAAACCATTTTTATACCGAAATTTCACACAAATTATTTTATATAATTTATATCAGAAATATAATTTTTCTTCCTGTAAATGATGAAATTTTATATTTTTGAGTATTGTTTACGTATTTGATTTAATATGGTTAATTGATTATTAAATCTTTAATTACGAAAATAAATCAGTAAAAATTATTTTCACACATTATTACCATTGTACAACAACTTGAACCAAAGGTTTACAAAATTCTGTTATTTTAATTATTTTATTAATTTTTCTTTTATTATTTAATTAGAAATTATTTTATTTAAATCATCAATTGTAACACCCCAACTGATGGCGGAATCATCGAGGTGTCACGTAGTGACGATTGTTTCAAAAGCACATGGTACTAAAATGTAAATATATTATTGAATAATTGAGATTGTCTTACATAGTTGAAATGGGAAACAAATACAAAAGTCTGAATGAAACATGAAAAATTAAAATAACATATTAAAAGCAAGCACTAAAGTCCCATGCTATAGTACTAAGATCAAACTGCACCTGAAACATGTACAAAATAGGTTTGGTCAACATAAAAGATGTTGGTGAGCATTCCTAGTTTTAATACATATAGTAAGTTAAAAAAAAAGTATACAATTCAAGTGCAAAGCTACAGTGCAAATATGTAAACTATGTATCATACAAATGAGCGAAATCAACCCTGTGACTGTATAATGTACTAAATGAACGGCAGTGTACTTATCCAATAAATGGACAAAAACTTAACAATGACCACGGATTCTCCGATGAAAAAGGGGGAGAATCAACCTAGGCGGGTTGTCAATCCAATAGCGCTATCCAATGTTAAGGTCGGCTTGTACAATGTTAATGATTTCACTAAGTACAAATGTATTCTACATGTAATGTCTAAGCATAAAGCACGTATGTAAGAAAATGCACATAGTACTAAAATTGTATTGTAAAAATGTGAACTTGCATTTGTAATTTGTATAAGTGTACATGTAACACCCCAAAAATGAATAAAAGCAAAAAGGGGATAGGAAATACTCACAGTTCGCGTAATAACTTGAAACTCTACCGAACAACGTGATTTGAATTAAGATTATCCCAAAGGATTAACCTAAAGAATTAGATAATGTGTAAGGGAAATGAATCTAGGATACATGTAATTCTAGGGTTCCTAATTTGGGGATATGTATTTGTTTAATTATTAATTAGGTAAATTGTTAATAAATGAGAGAAATTCGGTAAATAATTAAATAAAAGACTATTGTTGGTTTTTGATTTAGGATGATCATATTATAGGGTTTTAAGCATAAAAATAATTTTTATAAAATTATTTCCTCAAGAATTAAATATTTAGTATATTTATTTCTATTTGTCAAAGATATAATTTTAATATCTAAAAATATTAAAATTAAAGAAATTTCAAATTAAAATTTATATTTCTGTACTAAATGAACAAAAATAATTTATGTAAAATTTTGGTACAAAAATATTGAAAAATGAATTTATTATGATTTATTTACGTTTTAAAATAACAAAAATCAATTAAAAATATGAAACGAATGATTTTTCTTAAATAAAATTTATTTCTGAATTTCTTATACATCTACAAGTTTAAAATAATTTTTGTGGATATTTATAAGATCGTTAAGATAGTTTTATAAAATTTTGAAATTATAATTGAATAAACTTGTAATATTTATAATATATAATAAAAAATAATTTTTGAAAAACTAAAAGTTGGATAATAAATTTATCCTCAGAATAATTTAAATAAATTTTATAGAATTTATAAGCCATGTTTAGTATTTAAAATCTGTTTTTAAAAAAATAATGTTAAATATATAAGTACAAAAGAGTTTAAAAAAAATGGTTGCATGTGCCAGGACTCGAACCCGAGTCCTGGCCGGTTCAATGCTTTTAAAATCACAAGCCAGACCAACTGGCCTGACTCTTAGAACGAGTTAAATACAGGTTTAATTAATTATAAAGGTTATCTGTTTTGTTTATATAATTGATTTATAAAAAGAAAACAAAAAGTTTCACATGTGGGGATCGAACCTTGGCCTTCGGCCGGTTCTGATCTTAAGCAAACGTGTATTAACAACTGATCTGCAGATCAGTTGGTTAATATTTTTGTCTTGAAAAATGTTTAAGGGTTGACTGCAGCAAGGTTTATCCCCAATTCGATTAAGATGAACCCTAAATTTCTATTGTGACCAATTAACATCCAATAGCCTCTACAATGATGGGGCTATTGCTTGTCAACGGCCGACTAACAAAACCAAATAACCAATTTGGACTTACAATGCGTTTATAGCTTCGAATGAATGGTCAAGTTAAAAGTCAACACAGACGAAAAATTGCAGAATTGAAAGTGTTTTAGGATGTTTTGAGTATGAGGGTTTGTAAATCGGCGAGTGTAGCTTGAAATGAAGGGTTCAATTTATACTATTGCCTACCTATGCGACGGATTGGAAAGTTGACCAAGCCTTAAACATAAACGCGTAATTCCTCTATAATTGGTATGTTTTTAACTGTAAATTGGCGTGAAGGACACGCTGATAGTTGATTATCATCATACCATATATAATTTTGATTCAAAAACGCGTGATTGATTATGATTTGGAAAGGGGTTTACGCGCAGTGGACTTTTCACGAATCAACTTTGTATAGTGGGGAGGGTTTATATTTAATTGTGTAGGATATTTACACAACAGACGGGTAGCTCAGCTAGTTAAGGCTTGTGGGATGTTTAGGCCGGTTTGGGACGCGGGTTCGAATCCCGGCCCAAACATTTACTTTTTTGTAATTATACTTCTATAATTATATTGTTATAAGTATATAGTATGATTATATAAACCCGAATGTGTAACAAAATATTTTTTTTAAACGTACGGAAATGAATAAATTCAACGTTTTATTAATTGAAGTTTTGAACGTACATAGAATAATACGAAATGTTAAAATAAATACGAAAAGTGACGGATGTCACAGCATCCCCTACTTTTAGAAATTTCGTCCCGAAATTCCTTCAAGTGGTAGACTCTGGAAAAAGATGAGGATACTTAGACATCATTCGGTCCTCACGCTCCCAAGTAAACTCTGGTCCTCGTTTGGACTCCCAACGAACTTTGACAATTGGAATTCGGCTTTGTTTAAGTGTCTTGACATCTCGATCCATAAACTCCATAGGTTTTTCTATGAAGTGCATCGATTCGTCAATCTGAATATCCTCTAAAGGAACATGGAGATTATCTTCAGCCAAACACTTCTTTAGATTAGAAACGTGAAACGTTGGGTGGACATTGCTGAGCTCTGGTGGTAAATCGAGCTTGTAAGCTACCTTCCCAATTCGTTCAAGGATCTTAAAAGGGCCTACAAACCGAGGTGCAAGTTTCCCTTTCTTTCCAAATCGAAACATACCCTTCCAAGGTGAAACCTTGAGAAGTACCATATCCCCGACTTGAAATTCTAGAGGCTTGCGTCTTTGATCGGCATAACTTTTCTGTCTGCTTCGAGCAACTTGCAAATTATCACGAATGCGAAGAATTTTTTCTGTCGTTTCCTGTACAAGCTCGGGACCGGTTATTTGTGTAACGACCGGCAAAAATGAGGTAATTCCGTACTAATTAATTAATATGTGATTAACGTAATTATGTGCAGTTATGTGTTGATTATTTAACTGAGGCCTTAGAGGATAGTAAATTCCCATATAATGCATAGGAATCCATACGCTTAATGGTAAAACATGATAGGATCATGTGCGAATAAACTTATCCGGTATGGACGTTAGCGATTACCCGGTAAAAATTTAATAAACGAAAAGGATCCCGGACACCCAGGATATAAAATAAAGGGTATTTTCACAAAATATAATGGGTTTTGGAACTCCAAAACCATAAGTGAAAACTTTCCATACAAATCTCCCGGTAACGAATAAAGCGCGCGTACCGCACCCGGTACGCGTATAACTTATAATTTCACCCGACAAGAGCCTAAATAACCAATCAACGCTTAAACTAGGCTATGTTTAAGGGTTATTAGAGGCACTTTTAATGTCCGAATAACACGCGGTTAAAACCCGAAAAATACCCGAACGACAAGGGATTTAACTTAACAAATAATTGGTAAATATTTGGTGTTGTGGACCCCACCTAAAACCCCCCATGAACCGGCCTAAACACCCACCCCCATGCTTAATCTTCTTTTGTACCCTAAAAGCTAAAGAAAGATTAGAAAGGGGTATGGTGTGGATATGTCATGATATTGGGTAGATTGTTAAGTACTAAGAAGCATGCAAGACCATACTTTTCTTTGAAAAATTTCGGCCAAACATATCTCTGGGAGATTGTTTAGTACAAGCCAACCATGCTAGAAAGGATTTCATAATCTAGTGTGTGATCTTGGAGGATCATAAAGGACTTGCAAGAGATTATTGTGTCCTTCATAGATTTATAAAATCCTTCCATATTCTCTCTAAACTCACGGCACACACACACACAAACAAGATCATCCAAAATCACACTAAGATACATACAATCCATGATAGATTGCTTCCAATCTTTGGAGATATTGAGATGATTATATTAAAGAGCATGTGTAGATGTAGTTGTGCGACTAGTGCTTCGGATTGTACAATAAACATGTTTTGTGAAATGTCGAAGGTGCGAAGGAAGGTTTTTGTTTGGTCGAAGGAGAATCAAAGGGTGCGAAGGAGCAAGTTTTGGACGAATGTGAATATTGTTTTATGTATGGCTTGGTTCGACCGGTTGGTTTGGTCGAACCTGCACATTCGCACGAATCATTTGGGCGAATGTGTAGTCTATATATAGTCAAGCTGATTTTTTGAATGTAACTTTGAGTCATATTATTCCCTCCACTTTCTGATTCTCTCTCTAGAAGTTTATTTAGCTCTTTTCACATTCTTACCCTGTTTGTTTCAATCTTTAAACGTGTAATTGAGTTTCTAATTAATGAAAAAGCTTTTGAAATGATGATTTACGTGTTTTGATCTGTTTGACTATTATTTTGTGATTGTTTTAGGGATTCCGCACCTAAAACTAACTTGTTTGATCATTCTTTGTTGTTTATACGATCCATACATCTCATACAAAGTGGTATCAAAGCCATTCTGGATCAAACAACCACAAATTGATAGTTTCTCAGTTGATTTGGACCCAATTTTGGTCAAAAAGTTTCTGTTTTCATTGAACAAACTGATTTGATAAGATTTTGATTGATTACAACTTGTTTTCAAGGTTAAATTGGATATTTCTCTTCATTAAACTTGTTCCAAATCAATTCCGATTCAAAACCTGATTTAGATCATCAAAATCCATCAACATTTGATAAACATGATCAAAATTAACGGATTTTCAAAGAATAACCGTTTTTGAATTACCAGGGGTCGAACGTAGAGAGAACGGTCGAAAGTGTGATTTCATTTGGTCGAAAGAGAGAGTTTGTGGTCGAAGGTGTTGTTTTAGTGGTCGAACGTAGACTTTCATTGCTTATTTGTGTTCATTCGCCCGTTGGTGTTACATTCGACTGATCAAAAGGTCGAAGGAGAGAGGAAACGGTCGAACGAGAGAAGCAAACGGTCGAAAGAAGTTTGTGTGATATCAGACCACATTCGTACCCTTCAAAACGGTCGAAGGAGAAGGATTTTTCTCATTCGCATGTCCGATAGTGCGAAAGAGTTTTCTGTTTTAAAACATTTCTAATCTTTTCGTGTTTAAACGTTTACTGGTTAAGATGTGGAACTTTCCAACAACGCCAAGACCTACTTAAGCACCACAACAGCAGACAACACGAGATTCATGGTCAGTTGCAGCCCAGAAGACTAGTTCACTATCCCAGCCAATCAATTACATGGCTATAACTAGTTCTGCTTCTCAACAAGTTGTGCAACCATTACCGCAACAAATTGACAACTATTGGGGAGTAGCAGTAGCTGCCGTTCATTCGCAGACGACTAGTGCCATATCTACACTCATTCATGATCTATCATCAGGAAGCGGCAATCGTCCACCAAAGCTCATGGACATGAAGGAGTACAACACATGGAAGACAAAGTTCAAGATACATGTGGAGGGACAAGGATTAGAGGGAGCCGAGGCATGGCAGATGATAGTAAAGGGTTATGTTGCTCCTATTCTGGAGAACACTGGAGAACCGATACCGTTGGAGAATTTGGCTGATGATGAGAAAAAGAGGTTTGCGATCGAGAAGAAGGCGTTTTCTCAGTTATCTCAGGCGATCAACACTGATTTGCTGCATCAGTTTGGATCGTGTACAACATCAAAACAATTGTGGGATATGCTGAGAAACAGACATGAGGGTAATGAAAAGACAAGGAAGCTGAGAATGGAAGAGCTTCGAAAAGAATTCGAGAACTTTAGTTACATGGGCAATGAGACTCTAAAAGAATTGGTTCCACGGTATTGCACTTGTGATTCAAAAAGATGAAGGTTTTGATTGGACGGGTATGCAATTGGGAGTGGAGGAGATTACTGCTGGAAATGTGGCTTGTGTGGCACAGAAAATGAGTTTGGATGAGCATGAGGAGATAGAAGAGGAGGTTGTGATAGAGAAAGTGTCGGAGTTGAAAATAGAGGAGTTGAATGAGGATGTGATTGCTGAAAGTGAAGACAAAATCTGGAATGATTCTTGATTCTGTCACAGATGTTGGAGAGCACTATGATTCAGCTTATTCGGATATGGAGAGTGATTCTGACTCGGAAGCTAGTGTGAACTCACTAGACGATGACATTGATCAGTTGCTAGCTGAAGCTGATTTCCTTATGACCCGCAAGTCGTGCATGGTGGATGGTGCGTGCACCAAGATTGACTACTCAAAATTCTTTGCAGGGAAGGAAGCTCACTTCGCGCTGATGGCAATGACAGAACCTCCTAAACCGGTAAGTTCTGAATCTCAATCTAAAGTGTGTGTTAAATGTGCTGATTTTGATAAATTGACAGAAGAAAATAAGCTTCTTAAGGTACAACTTGAGAGTGCCAAAATAAACTGTCAGATTTATCAAAAAGATTCAAAAGATTTCAATAAAGTACTTGATGGTTATAAAAAGGATGTGTCTGAACTCAAAAAGACTTTGTCAATAAAACAACTTGCCATTAATAACTATATTAATGAAATGGAAAACACCAAGTTAGAAATGGCAACCATCAAGTGCTTCACTGAAAAAGTGAATAAGAAGTTAGAGAGTTATAAGCACATTGCATATGTAATATTCAGAATTTTTATAAATAAATTATATATGAAATTTATTATTTGTTTTCAATTTGATAAGCCAAAAGTATGTTCATACAAGATGATTATCTAAGTTCATTATAGTAATAAATTTCTTATATGCTTAACTACATTTTTTTTAGAAAATAATAATAATACATACATAGAGAACAAAATGATAAATAATATGATAAAAATTGTTTTGACTTTTAAAGTTGGTGGAACCTTATCTGTTCTAAATTTCCGATCAAACCGAGTTCAATCTCGGATTTTGAATCTCATTTTTTTAAACAAACTGACCACAAAATCTAAATTGCATTCAACTAATCTGAGCGTTGATTGAGGAATTATTCGTTTTTAGCCTATCTTCAATTTCGTTTTAAGTCTTTGACACCGCATTCGAACTCCACACACATCGGCTTCTGGTTTATCTCTTTCTCAATGCCATCGTCGTAATCCATTGCCGTTTAGATCACCACCGCCGCACACGGGCTGCGCCACTTTTAGGTTAGCAACATGGCGTTCGAAGTTTTCGATTTGGTTCCGATCCCCGATCTTGCTGCTATCACCGTTTACCACCGCTATCGTCCAGATCTCTGGTTCACTTATGTTCAATTGTCAAGGTATTGATTACGAATCATGTTTATCACTACAGTTTATACAAGTTTATACAAGTTGTGTTTTTCGTTTGAATACATACCACGTAGGTTTCCGGCGACTAAAATACGATGAAACTAGAACCACTCTTGTAACATAAGATTTTAGATATCTGCTTTGGTTTATGTTTGTCAATATTTATCTCTAGGATTCACCATACTATCGAGTCCTTTTAATTTATCCTTCGATCTTATCAAGCCGATATATAAGTGGAATGGTTGTCATAGCCACTGTTAGTTGGTTTTATTTAAGTTAAAATCGAAATCAATTTACTAGATCATGCTTTATAAACGTCCAAACTATCATTAGCTAGATGAACCTTTTAATACAGTTACTATTATATAATTGAAATCGAAATGGAAGGTTTAATTTATACAATTTATACATATAACATATATGTCTGAATAAGAAAATGACATAGTTTATAATTTTGAAAGTATGTAAGATGTGTTTAAAACCTTAGCATCACAAGTATAAAGAATGAATTATTATAGCGGACGTCTGTTATTCTGTCCAAACGATAATCTTAGAGAGAATAGTATTATAAATTTAAAAAGCTTTTGTCGCCGGAAGACCGATTATTCAAAGAAACCACACAAGTAAATTTAGTTTTTTTTTCCTAATCCAAACAATAATTGGATTATAGATTCTCGTACTTGTTGAGGACGACTCGTTTTGTTTTGTCTTGCCTTGCTTTGCTAATAAGGTACGGATTCTGTTTTCTTTTAATCATAGTATAACTTTCGTTTCCTTCCATGTGTACGGGTTCGTTAGTCGTATCATCATAGTATAAAATTCATATCCGTTACTTTGTAGTACGGACTTACGTCTATGTTTAGAGTCTGTTTGTCATCATTTTATACGTATCATCGGTTCGTATTTGGTTCATTATTTGGGTCGATGTGTATTTGTTAATTTGTTGTTAGTGTGTCATAGCATGCCATACCTCTGACTTGTACTCATGGCCGCATGTTCCAGATAGAGTCATTTTTTTGTTTGCCTGTAATTATTTACATGGCCTTAGCTTTTGTACTCTGTCACCCGAGCAGTTTGTTTTGACTTGTCGTTGGGGCGTCAACGACATGAACACTTTCCGTGACAGTGCGTAATCAAAATCACGGCGTCTCTGACATGGTCCCTTGGAGGCGTATGGATATATCCTAGATCTGTTTCTGATTTCTGACTTTTGATATATGTTTATGTTTTGTGGAGATTGGAATAATGGGTGTACGCCACGCTCACCATCTCATAGGTGCATGGACTAGCTAGCTATGTACCAGTTTGTAAGTTTGTTTAGGCTCGTGGGTGCTTCCGTTTGACGTGACTTACTTTATTTGTCTGTATAGTCACGTAGTTTGTTATATGTATCTGTTCTAATATGTTTTTGATATTGTTCTTATATGTTTCGGTACGTGTATGTTTATGTTCCGGTCAAGTATCAGGTTTTGCCTCCTATTTTGTTCAGCAATCGTTTCGATATAAGTTTGGTTTCGAGTTTGAAATAGAGTTCGTTTGGTTTTCGTATTCCCTTTCGTATGTTCACTTCGGTCTCAGTTCTATTATGTCTCGCTTTTCCATTGCGCTGAATTACTTATACTGTTGATTCTTCCGTTACTGGGCAATTTTTGGCTCAGCCGTATTTCCTTTTGTTGTGTTGTCTTATTTGTTTTGCAGGTAATATGGGATATTAGGGAATCAGTGAAGAGCGTTAAAAGAAGTTGAACAATCAGTATTTATTAATTTAATTCTACAACATATTAAATGGTAATTATGATCATTATGTTTTAATGTTATGGATTGGTTTTGGTTTTGATATCTGTAAAAGTGACACGTCAGCCCTAGCCGGGTTGGGGTGTGACAGTTATGGTATCAGAGCCAGGTTCTTTCCTGTAGAAAACTTAAAGATTTTAATAAAACCTGTGAGGTAATGGGTAGACATTGGGTTAGGATCTCAACTTTCGATCAATCTTCGTACTCGTCAGTTTATGATCTTTGACCTATCGGTTAGAGGCTTTTGTCGTAGATTGCTAATATTATATCTTGTATTCCAACTCTGTTGAATAATTATGCTATTATCATCGCGGCTTCGATTTTGAATTCATAAATGACTTGGAGTGTGGGCGATGGTATGATCGAAAGGGTATGACATCATAAGAAGTCGACTACACGCACAAGGACGCTGGTGCCATTCATGCTTCATGAGGTGTTTCACGTTGGATACATTTCCCAGCAGAATTGACAAGCTTTAGTTATCTTTTTGTTATTTTCTGAAACTATAGTAATTAATCATGATTCGTTTAATTTCATTTCGTGTTTCCTTAAATTGGATATGTCATTGAAATACATGATGAGTGAACCGTTAGGGCACTGTTGTAAGGTAATTGATGATTACGGTCGCGAACGCAATCATGAATTACAGGTACATACGTGCACTACTGGATTTTGTTGTGTAGATTGGTGCATATTCGACTCCGTTTACGTCTGATATTCGATATGTGTGATTATGTCTGATCATGTATGAATCTTGATTCGTTTCCGCTCTTGTTTACTCGTCATTCTAACAACCCAATAATTCGTTTAGTATTTGGTGTTGTTATACATTTTCGCTATCTAGAATATGTTTCGTATTTGCTATATATAAATTTGCTTATTACTTGCACTTCACAATTTTGAGGACAAAATTTTTTATTAGTGAGGTAGAATTGTAATATTCAGAATTTTTATAAATAAATTATATATGAAATTTATTATTCGTTTTCAATTTGATAAGCCAAAAGTATGTTCATACAAGATGATTATCTAAGTTCATTATAGTAATAAATTTCTTATATGCTTAACTACATTTTTTTTAGAAAATAATAATAATACATACATAGAGAACAAAATGATAAATAATATGATAAAAATTGTTTTGACTTTTAAAGTTGGTGGAACCTTATCTGTTCTAAATTTCCGATCAAACCGAGTTCAATCTCGGATTTTGAATCTCATTTTTTTAAACAAACTGACCACAAAATCTAAATTGCATTCAACTAATCTGAGCGTTGATTGAGGAATTATTCGTTTTTAGCCTATCTTCAATTTCGTTTTAAGTCTTTGACACCGCATTCGAACTCCACACACATCGGCTTCTGGTTTATCTCTTTCTCAATGCCATCGTCGTAATCCATTGCCGTTTAGATCACCACCGCCGCACACGGGCTGCGCCACTTTTAGGTTAGCAACATGGCGTTCGAAGTTTTCGATTTGGTTCCGATCCCCGATCTTGCTGCTATCACCGTTTACCACCGCTATCGTCCAGATCTCTGGTTCACTTATGTTCAATTGTCAAGGTATTGATTACGAATCATGTTTATCACTACAGTTTATACAAGTTTATACAAGTTGTGTTTTTCGTTTGAATACATACCACGTAGGTTTCCGGCGACTAAAATACGATGAAACTAGAACCACTCTTGTAACATAAGATTTTAGATATCTGCTTTGGTTTATGTTTGTCAATATTTATCTCTAGGATTCACCATACTATCGAGTCCTTTTAATTTATCCTTCGATCTTATCAAGCCGATATATAAGTGGAATGGTTGTCATAGCCACTGTTAGTTGGTTTTATTTAAGTTAAAATCGAAATCAATTTACTAGATCATGCTTTATAAACGTCCAAACTATCATTAGCTAGATGAACCTTTTAATACAGTTACTATTATATAATTGAAATCGAAATGGAAGGTTTAATTTATACAATTTATACATATAACATATATGTCTGAATAAGAAAATGACATAGTTTATAATTTTGAAAGTATGTAAGATGTGTTTAAAACCTTAGCATCACAAGTATAAAGAATGAATTATTATAGCGGACGTCTGTTATTCTGTCCAAACGATAATCTTAGAGAGAATAGTATTATAAATTTAAAAAGCTTTTGTCGCCGGAAGACCGATTATTCAAAGAAACCACACAAGTAAATTTAGTTTTTTTTCCTAATCCAAACAATAATTGGATTATAGATTCTCGTACTTGTTGAGGACGACTCGTTTTGTTTTGTCTTGCCTTGCTTTGCTAATAAGGTACGGATTCTGTTTTCTTTTAATCATAGTATAACTTTCGTTTCCTTCCATGTGTACGGGTTCGTTAGTCGTATCATCATAGTATAAAATTCATATCCGTTACTTTGTAGTACGGACTTACGTCTATGTTTAGAGTCTGTTTGTCATCATTTTATACGTATCATCGGTTCGTATTTGGTTCATTATTTGGGTCGATGTGTATTTGTTAATTTGTTGTTAGTGTGTCATAGCATGCCATACCTCTGACTTGTACTCATGGCCGCATGTTCCAGATAGAGTCATTTTTTTGTTTGCCTGTAATTATTTACATGGCCTTAGCTTTTGTACTCTGTCACCCGAGCAGTTTGTTTTGACTTGTCGTTGGGGCGTCAACGACATGAACACTTTCCGTGACAGTGCGTAATCAAAATCACGGCGTCTCTGACATGGTCCCTTGGAGGCGTATGGATATATCCTAGATCTGTTTCTGATTTCTGACTTTTGATATATGTTTATGTTTTGTGGAGATTGGAATAATGGGTGTACGCCACGCTCACCATCTCATAGGTGCATGGACTAGCTAGCTATGTACCAGTTTGTAAGTTTGTTTAGGCTCGTGGGTGCTTCCGTTTGACGTGACTTACTTTATTTGTCTGTATAGTCACGTAGTTTGTTATATGTATCTGTTCTAATATGTTTTTGATATTGTTCTTATATGTTTCGGTACGTGTATGTTTATGTTCCGGTCAAGTATCAGGTTTTGCCTCCTATTATGTTCAGCAATCGTTTCGATATAAGTTTGGTTTCGAGTTTGAAATAGAGTTCGTTTGGTTTTCGTATTCCCTTTCGTATGTTCACTTCGGTCTCAGTTCTATTATGTCTCGCTTTTCCATTGCGCTGAATTACTTATACTGTTGATTCTTCCGTTACTGGGCAATTTTTGGCTCAGCCGTATTTCCTTTTGTTGTGTTGTCTTATTTGTTTTGCAGGTAATATGGGATATTAGGGAATCAGTGAAGAGCGTTAAAAGAAGTTGAACAATCAGTATTTATTAATTTAATTCTACAACATATTAAATGGTAATTATGATCATTATGTTTTAATGTTATGGATTGGTTTTGGTTTTGATATCTGTAAAAGTGACACGTCAGCCCTAGCCGGGTTGGGGTGTGACAGCATATGTAGTTGATCACATCATCGAAGAACCTTCCCAGTCGAATAGTGCAAACTATAAGGCTGTCCCATCTCTGGTGTTGTTCGAAAATCATAATTTACATGCAATACCACCGGAGACACTAGTCAAATCTGACTCCACATCAGATAACGCGTCCAACACATCCAGTGTCGGAGACCCGTATTCTGATGTGAGACCTGTATTGGGAAACAATGAGGGTGTGGTCGCTGCAGATGATTCTGATGAAGAAGATGAACAATCTGAGACGGTTGTTGAAAATGAAAGTGATATCCCTGATGAAAATCATATAATCACCACTGAACCAGTCTCACCATATCAGATCGTTCATCCCATGGCAAATGCTCATAGAAAGAATGTTGTTAAGAAAGCTGAACAGTCTGTTGGTAAAAGTGTTGAAAAGAAAGAGGTAAAGAAAATTGAGAAAAATGTGGTTAAAAGTGATATCCCTGATGAAAATTATATAATCACCACTGAACCAGTCTCACCATATCAGATCGTTCATCCCATGGCAAATGCTCATAGAAAGAATGTTGTTAAGAAAGCTGAACAGTCTGTTGGTAAAAGTGTTGAAAAGAAAGAGGTAAAGAAAATTGAGAAAAATGTGGTTAAAAGTGATATCCCTGATGAAAATCATATAATCACCACTGAACCAGTCTCACCATATCAGATCGTTCATCCCATGGCAAATGCTCATAGAAAGAATGTTGTTAAGAAAGCTGAACAGTCTGTTGGTAAAAGTGTTGAAAAGAAAGAGGTAAAGAAAATTGAGAAAAATGTGGTTAAACCGGTTGAAAAGAAAACTGAAATTAAAACTGAGAAACCTAATGAAATGAGCAACGAATCATGTGACAAACCTGTAAAAATTTTCTATCAGATGCAAGGCTCCGATAAGATTTTGTTTGATGATGAATATCCGATTAAATTTGTGAATTATTCCAAAATTGAAAAGATCTGGCAGGAAAGTACAATTTGGTTCCCAAAACATGAACGAACCAATGACATTCCTCCAGAAATTTTAGAGAAAATTTATTCGGATAAAGATGCAAAGGTCAATGTCACACAATTCGTTCTACCAGTTGATAAAGCAAATAGTTTCATTGAACCGACTTACTCGAAGGAACAAGCTCCTGAGAGTTTAAGGAAACAGTGCATGATTGATCGATATCCCATTGCAAGTTTTTCCAAGTCGTACATCAAAGAGAACTATGAAGAATACCATGCGTGTTTTAAGTGCGGGGAAAGGGGACATTTACTTGCCACCTGCCCGTACGTACGACACAAGAGGCACGAGGTGGAGATGAGGCAACATCATGATTATCCGGTTGACAACTACAGTTATTCACAAAGACGGTTTTTCCCTCAGCAAGCACCTTATTATAATCAAAACAATTTTTACAACAAAAGGGAAAACCGTCCGATGACTTATGATAAACGCAACCGGATAGCCACTGAGAAACCGGTAAAGAAACCTGTCATGAACTCAACTGCTGATAACAAAAAGGTCTCTCCTAAACCTAATGTAAAACCAGTAGTTGGACCTGTCTCTGTTAAATCAGAGAAGGTAACCAAGAAGGTTGCATTTAAAGACAAAGTAAAGAAACCGGCTGAGACCTCAAAATCTCAGATCCGGATCTTGAAAAGGTCTGAACAATCTTGGTCATCAAAGGAGTCTGAGGGTGCCTCAACTTCACAGAATGTGAAAACTGAGAAAAAGAAAGTTGAGTATGAGAAGAAAGGGGTTGAGAAAACCCAAGATGTTTGTGAATCGAAAGAATCTTTGAAACAACCAGTTCAAAGACCCAAGACCAAACAGGCTTGGGTCCCCCGAAAGATCTAACTGCTTTACTTGATATGTGCAGGGAGCTCCAGCTGGCCCTGTTAGCAGCCTATGGATTGTTGACAGTGGAGCTTCTGGTCACATGATAGGGGATCTCACGCTACTCTTTGATATCAAGAACATAAACGGAGGTTACGTAGCGTTTGCAGGAAATAAAGGAGGCTACATTACGATGGAAGGTAGTGTAAGCAATGGGGTCGTGACATTTGAGCGGATATCGTATGTGAAACAGATAGATTACAATTTGCTCAGTGTTAGCCAAATCTGTGATAAGCAATTTTCTGTTTATTTTGACGACAAATCTTGCTATATCCTGAAACCGGGGTTTGAACTTCCAAAAGAGTGGGTGATGCTAAAGGCACCGAGAGTAAACAACTTGTATATTCTCGATATGTCCAAAGCTATGACCACCCATGGCCAAGTCACGTGTTTCCTCTCTAAGGCTACAGAAAAAGAATCTATAATGTGGCACAGGAGAATGGGACACATTCATTTGAGAAAGATGAACCAGTTAGTGAAGAATGAACTTGTCACGGGAGTTAATGTGAAACATTTCCATTTAAATGACAAGTGTGTTAGTTGTAAAAAGGGAAAACAGCACAAACAGGCCCATAGACCAAAGAAAGTCAATTCCGTTGAACTACCGCTTGAGCGTTTGCACATGGATTTATTCGGTCCAGTCAGGCGTAAAAGTCATGCCGGGGAATTGTACTGTCTTGTGGTGACTGACGATTATTCAAGATTTTCATGGGTTATGTGCTTACACCAGAAAAGCGACACTTTTGACAACCTGAAAGTTCTGTTTACACGTCTGGAGAATATCTATGGTCTGAAGATCAAACGAATCCGGAGTGATAATGGGACGGAGTTCAAAAACGCTCAGATGGAGGATCTTTGTGCAAACAAGGGAACTCATCACGAATACAGCGCTCCGTATACACCCCAGCAGAACGGTGTCGCAGAAAGAAAGAATAGGACTCTAATCGAGACTGCGAGAACAATGCTTGCGGACTCAAATCTTCCAGTCATGTTCTGGAACGAAGCTATTTACGCAGCATGTTACACTTTAAACCGTGTTTTAACAGTGAAGAAGTTTGGCAAAACTTCTTATGAGCTGTTGAACCGACGAAAGCCGAATCTGGAGTATCTAGAACCATTTGGTGCCCCGTGTACAATGCTTAATCCTTCGGAGAAGTTCGCACCAAAGGCTGAAGAAGGTTATTTTGTTGGATATGCAACCCCACTAAAACGGGTATTCAACAAAAGAACTAGAAAAGTCGAGGAGTGGGCTAATGTCGAAGTACAAAGATACACACAAAATGTACAGGGTGGAGGTCCAGATTGGATGTTTGATTACAAAGACTTCTTTGAATCATTCAATCTAGATAGCATGGTTGAAGAAGCTGTACTTCGCTTATATTACGAGGTCGAAAACGCCGTAACTTCACCGTTAGTGCGTCCGATCACTGTAAATCCTCAAGCAGCTTCTAATGATTCTAATACTCCTGTGATGGAAGAAGAGGTGTTCCAAGAAGCTTCCACAACGCTTAATTCATCAGATTCAGAAGATGAAGACGATGATGCAACAAGTGAAGCTATTCTGGACAATGCTACAGTGACACCACCAGTGAACCCAACTACAACTGATGCTTCAACATCGAATGTGGGTAATGATCTGGTTTCTACAGAGAATTTGACGACTCAAACGGGAGTACAAGTACCTGATTATCCGGAATCTCGGACACATCGGATACACCCGCTTGAACAGGTTATTGGTGATCCTGGTAGCAGTGTTATGGCAAGAGGGCAATTGAGAAATGCTCAAGCACCAGAAAATATTGGCAACCTTGCTTTATATGCCAAAATACAAAAATCTGGTTTTCAAAATGACTGGTCTGTCGCTTGTTATGTTTCGCAGGTCGAACCGCGGACGTACAAAGAAGCTCTTTTGGATGATGCCTGGGAGGAAGCAATGCAAGAAGAGTTGTTACAATTTCAGAAACTCGGAGTATGGACGCTAACAGATTTGCCCCCGGGAAGAAAGAAAATTGGAACCAAATGGGTGTTTAAGTGTAAGAAGGATGATAGAGGAGTCATAGTGAGAAACAAAGCTCGTTTGGTCGTTCAAGGTTTTCATCAGGTTGAGGGAATCGACTACAATGAAATCTATGCACCTGTTGCACGCTTGGAAGCTATCCGAATGTTCCTAGCGTTTGCATCCTGGAAGAAATTTAAGGTGTATCAGATGGATGTAAAGAGCGCATTTCTCTACGGTGTGGTCAAAGAGGAAGTTTACGTAGGTCAACCGCCAGGCTTTGAGGACCCTATTCACCGGGATAAGGTCTATGTCTTAAACAAAGCTCTATATGGGTTGCACCAGGCTCCGAGACAATGGTATGAGGAGCTGAGCACGTATCTTCTCTCGAAAGGATTCAAACGCGGATTGGTAGACTGCACACTGTTCACGAAACGAACAGGAGATGACTTGCTTCTTGTGCAAATTTATGTTGATGATATTATTTTCGGATCTACTAACGAACTTCTGTGCAGGGAATTTGAAAAAGTTATGCAGGAAAAGTTCGAAATGAGCGCAATGGGAGAAATGCAGTTTTTCCTAGGCTTGCAGGTGGAGCAAAGACCAACGGGGATCTTTATTCACCAGACGAAATACGTTTCTGAAGTCTTGAGCCGTTTCCAGATGGATGATTCGAAGCCGATGGATACCCCGATACAACCTAATCACGGGATTGGAGTTGACGTTAAGTGGGAGCTGACTGATCCATTTACATACAGAGCAATTGTCGGATCTCTGATGTATCTCACCGCGTCTAGACCGGATATAATGTTTGCGACATGTCTTTGTGCACGATATCAGTCGAAGCCGAAACAGAGTCATCTTGCAGCTGTCAAGCGTATCCTTAGATATCTGAAGGGTTGTCCATCGAAAGGACTTTGGTACCCTCATGATGATAATTTTGACCTAATTGCTTTTAGTGATGCAGATTGGGGCGGCTGTGATAAAGACAGCAAATCCACAACGGCTGGATGCCAGTTTATGGGGAGCAGGCTCGTGACCTGGCAATGCAAGAAACAAACCGCAGTTGCACTATCCACATGTGAAGCAGAATACGTTTCAGCATCGAGCTGCTGCTCACAGGTTCTTTGGATCCAACAACAGATGGTGGATTACGGTTTGCAATTTCTTAAAACCCCTATTTACTGTGATAATGAAGCCGCAATCGCATTAACAAAAGACTTAGTAAATCACTCAAAGGCTAAACATATCCGGATTAAATATCATTTTATCCGTGATTGTTATGCTAAAGAGTTGATCGATATGGTCAAAATCCACACTGATTACCAACGCGCAGATCTTTTTACCAAAACGCATGCACTATAGGTATAGTGGCTTATACGTCTAGAACGTTTGTAGGTGTGTGACCTCAAGCTTGCTATTTCCTCTTTGAGCCGAGCACTTGTTCAGGTGAGTCTCACGGCCCCATTTTAAACTATTTTACGTTTTTTGGGGGAAAGATATGTTAGGGAAAATGTTTGACGGGATAATTACTTGAGTTGTGATCGCCACTCGGGGTTGAGTCCTCTCTTCTATAACCATTAATTCAGGAAATGAAACTGAAGGAATATTTGGATAGTACTATTGGTGCCTGACAAGGCCCACCCCTAATCGATAGCGTCGATTATGCATCGGCGTATGCCTGGGGTGCACGTATTCTGAAATCAAGTCGTAGGATACCGAGTAACGACTTGGAGCGGGGCATTATTATTAGTCTTGGTTTGGTTATAGGCTCAAGTAAGATTGTAAAATTTGCAACTCCTATAAATTGTCATAACATGGTATTTCCCAAGGAATAAAGTTTTGGAAACTAAAACCTGTGAACTCACCAATATTTATATATTGACGATTTTTAAATATACCTTTCAGGTAATTGTAGGAAGACAGGAAGTGGCTAGCGGGGTGGGGGAATCTCATACTCATCGCGTCGAATAACTTGGGGTTTTGTTATTATTTCCCAAATATTGGGATATATTTTGGAAACCCCCTTGATGTATTAAAACAAGTTATTTTGGATATGTAACTCTAAAACTTGGTTTGACGTGAAAATAAATGAGCCCCCTTTTGATTAATTACTTATAGTTTGCGTTAACCTTGACTTTATGCACTTGAACCGTCGCGCCACGTGTTTCCGCCATTGGCGTGGTGTGACAGAAAGTGGTATCAGAGCCAAGGTTATAGCGAACTAGTATTTTTGAAAAATCTAGACTATAACCGGATTTGGTTCAAAAGATAAAGTTTCAAAAAAATATATATATAAATGCAACAAAGTAATTTTTCAAAAGAAAGGAACATGGGGTATGAGGAGATTCCGACCAAGCTAGCCATGGGTGTCAATATATGTTACGTTAGTATTAGAAGTTAGGAAGGTTGCTATGAATTTACGCCTTAACTTTATAATTGATAATTCATATATATTAGTACGGTTCTTTTTGCCAGGGATGTCTGACGCGGGTAGCATAGCACCCATTCCCAGTTATGACAGTAGTATCCAGATAGTAGAGGCGCCACCGGCCGCGCCAGTAGAGATCGTGGTTCTCGACCAAGAGGACGACCCGATGGACATAGAGGTCACCGTAGAGGAGGCGAACGGTGAGAGCTCCGAAGAGACGGACCCCAGCGAGGACGTGGGGCAGGATCCCGCCGGAGGCGATTCTGACTCCGAGACCGCCACATCACCGGCCGCCGCCGCTGGCGAGCCGTTAGCTGAGGCGCCCCCTGCCGATTTACCTATGGTACCCCTACCTGCAGCCCCACTACCACCTCACCCCATCCCAGCCATCAGGGATTTCCCGGCGGACTGTGCAGGCCCCTCGCGACCTGGCCCAGCCCGGTCAGAGACCGTCGAGACCCCGTTTGATCGACATGCCCACGTCGATCATGAGCCACTCCCAGCCCCTCACATTCCCGTCCCTCTGGGCATGAGGCTTGTGCCTCATGTTCGAGGACGGAATGGATGGATATCGGACGATTCTGATGATGAGTCAGTAGCGTCCGTAGACCATATAGCACTGCCCATCCCACCAGTTGACTATGAGGAGCCCGCTGCTCTGATACCCGAGACTGCCCCCGCTGCACCGGTAGCCCCTCTTGCCCTCCCCGAGCCGATACCACAGGATGTGCCAGCATCTGCTGGACACATCCTCGAGGGTAGCTCAGCCCGCAGCTCTGAGCTGCGTAGAGCGGGCTTGACTGCCTTTGCTACCGCGAGCCCCGCCACCCCTACCGTTGTGGTGTCCACCCCTGAGTGGGCCACCGTCACCCAGCCCCTCATGGCCCCTTTGGCCGAGCCGATGATACCCTCCTCAGCACCTATGGACTTACCCATCCCCACTTTACCCATGTTGCCACCACTCCCCGAGATACCCATGATACCACCACCTGCACCTTATACTTTGGGTGCAGGAGACCCATACATGATGCCACGCCTTTTCACCCCTGGCACCACTAGTACCAGACATAGTCGGCCCATCCCAGCCGACGTACTTTGATTTGCCCGGCCCCTCGCAGCCGGCATGCTTCGGCATGCCAGGGCCGTCACAGCCCCTTGGGATGGCCCCTTTGCCCGGACCTGCCTGGTCCACTGTGATATCTTTGGAGAGTAACTTTCAGACTCTCACGGATATGGTGCAGCGCACCGTAACCCACATGGACCAGCAGGCGCGGCTCATGTGGGCTAGTATCATCGATGCCAGGGACGCACTGGCACGTTATGCAGAGGAGCTATTGAGCATGGATGCTCATTGCGGCATTACCGGTGATGCACACTTTGCACACCGCCAGTTTCTATATGACCGCATTTTGGCCATCAGCATGGCTATTAGCATGAACGCCCCTCATACCAGTACCCCCCACCACCACCTCAGTAGACAGGGAGACATTTCATGGACGTTCGAAGAATCATCTCCACATGTATATAGTAGTAGTAGTATTGTAGCATAGCACGGGTTGTAGCACTCTTTTGCGTTTTACCCAGCCGTGCGGGTTGTGCCGGCTTATGACATGATATTTTTGCTGTATTTCAAAGCGATGTATGAGGGATGTTATCCCCTATTTTGTTGATGTAAACAAAGTATTGTACTCGTGACATTGGAATTAATGAAAATCTTATGGTTATGATGGTAAAATATGTTGTCATTATATTATGCACCTGTGTTTGTCTATGATTATTATTATCTACTCTATATCTTCTGGTTTGTGCGATTATATGGTGATGTCATGTTGATGATTATGTTCATGTTATGAGTTGTTACTTATGCGTTGTGTGTGACAATATTTGTATAAACGTTCATCAAAATTAACCTTTAATAATTATTATTGAAGTATAATGGCACCAGCCACACGGAGTAACACCGGCAACGATGGTTTGCCCACGACCCCTGCTGAGCTAGAACAACTGATCTCAGAACGCATCGCCCGAGCCATTGCGGAACACAACGCCGCACGCACTGAACGATCTCGAGACCGAACCGGGAGTGATCGACGCGAGACCTCCCCCACTGGTAAGAGGTTTATAAAAATGAGAAGTGATGGGAGATTATCATGATACTCCTATTCCATAGTAACATACTATTTTATTATTGCAGAAACCGCCTCGCGAGAACGTGGCTGCACGTTCAAGGCTTTCCTGGATTGCAAGCCGATTAACTTCAGTGGTACCGAAGGTTCAGTTGGCTTGGTTAAATGGTTTGAGAAAACTGAAGCGGTAATCCTCATCAGCGGCTGCACTCCTCGCCAGACCGTGATGTACTCCACAAATCTGTTTCTTGATCAGGCATTAACTTGGTGGAATAGCCAGGTTCAATCGTTGGGAGACGATGCTGCATACTCTCTCTCCTGGCTGGAATTAAGAGAGCTTATGATTGCGGAGTACTGCCCAGCAAGTGAAGTACAAAAGCTTGAGACTGAGTTCTGGAATCTCACGATGACAAGTGCGGACGTGGCAGGTTATACGTCCAGGTTCCACGACCTTTCGCGATTGGTTCCCCGGCTGGTCACGCCGGAGAGTAAAAAGATTGAGCGATACCTGTTCGGGTTGGCACCCCAGATACGTAGCATGGTCACCTCATCTAAGCCCACGACTATGCGTGAGGCCATTGACCTTGCTCTGAGCCTTACTGAAAATGCCATCCTAATGGGCACTCTAATTCGAAAGGTGTCGGGACTAAAGATTTCAGAGTCTAGCAGTGTTGAAGGAAAGAATCTGGGTTCGAATACGGTTGTTGGGTCCAGTGAACAGGTGAATAGGTCAAGGTTTGGGAAGCGGAAAAGGAATGAGGGAAAGAAGGAAGGGTCAACCGGAGGTTCTAACAAGAAGGGTAAAGGGTATGTGGCAACTGGGCGCGGGAATGGTGGAAAGACAGGTTTTCACGGAAAGAACAATGAGGTGATTTGTGGAAAGTGCCGCCGTTCGGGGCACAAGACCGTGGAATGTAGGTCGGGAGCACCCAAAACTGGGGGAGCGAAGCCATGCTTCGCGTGTGGGTCACCCGACCACTGGAAGAGGGACTGCCCCAAACTTAACAATCAAGCCCGTGGAAGGGCGTTTGTGATCGGTGCTGGTGACGCACGACAGGACCCAAATATGGTCACCGGTACGTTCCCTCTTAACGATCCTTATGCTTCTGTTTTATTTGATACTGGTGCCGATTTTAGCTTCGTATCTGTTGACTTTAAACGATTACTTGGGCTGAAAACTAGTAAACTAGATACACCTTATTCTATAGAATTGGCAAATGGTAAAACAATAGAAACAAGTGAAGTGGTGAGAGATTGTAGATTGAATCTTTGTGGGCACGAATTTAGTATTGACCTCTTGCCGGTAGTACTGGGTAGTTTTGACATAGTCGTTGGTATGGATTGGTTATCTGCACATCGTGCCGTCGTTGTTTGTAACGATAAAATAATTCAAGTTCCTCTCGCGAGTGGTGAAACTCTTTCGATTCAAGGGGAAAGGCGTGGGACGCCCTTGAGAATTATTACGAGCATGAAGGCCCGGAAATGTTTGCGAAAGGGTCTTATCGCATTCTTGGCACATGTAGTAGATAAGAAAGCTGACGAGCGGAAGCTGGAAGATATCCCAATAGCGAGAGATTTTCCCGATGTGTTTCCTGAAGATTTGCCGGGGTTGCCACCACCTCGACAAGTCGAGTTCCGTATCGACCTTGTTCCTGGAGCTGCTCCCGTAGCACGATCGCCATATCGCTTAGCTCCATCCGAGATGCAGGAACTATCCTGTCAACTGCAGGAATTGTTAGACAAAGGCTTCATAAGACCGAGTTTCTCACCTTGGGGAGCTCCCGTCTTATTCGTGAAAAAGAAAGATGGCTCATTTCGTATGTGCATTGATTATCGGGAGTTGAACAAGTTAACCATTAAAAATCGTTATCCTCTTCCTAGGATTGATGATTTATTTGATCAACTCCAGGGATCCAGTTTTTATTCCAATATCGATCTACAGTCCGGTTATCATCAGTTACGTATCCAAGAGGAGGAAGTACCGAAAACGGCTTTCAGGACTCGTTATGGGCACTATGAATTCTTAGTGATGCCGTTTGGTTTAACTAACGCACCGGCAGTTTTCATGGATTTGATGAATCGCGTGTGCAAGCCGTACTTGGATAAGTTCGTCATTGTTTTTATTGATGACATATTGATCTATTCTCACACCAAGGAAGATCATGAAAATCACCTTCGTTTAATCCTAGAAGTACTGCGCAAAGAGAAGCTTTATGCCAAATTTTCAAAATGTGACTTCTGGATCCGAGAGGTCCACTTCATAGGCCACGTGGTGAATGAAAAGGGTATACATGTCGATCCCGCCAAGATCGAGGCAATCAAAAATTGGGACGCCCCTAAAACTCCTACCGAAGTTCGACAATTTCTTGGCCTTGCGGGTTACTATAGAAGGTTCATCGAGAATTTTTCTAAGATAGCACAGTCTTTGACCATGCTAACCCAAAAGGATAAAAAGTTCGAGTGGACCGATAAACAAGAATCGGCATTTCAATTGTTAAAGGAGAAGTTATGTGGCGCCCCAATATTATCACTCCCCGATGGTACGGAAGATTTTGTGGTCTATTGTGATGCTTCGCATCAAGGCTTAGGTTGCGTGTTAATGCAACGGGAAAAGGTGATAGCATATGCTTCCAGACAATTGAAAATCCACGAGAGGAATTACACTACACACGATTTGGAATTGGGTGCAGTAGTATTCGCTCTCAAGATTTGGAGGCATTATTTGTATGGAACCAAGTGCACAATCTTCACTGATCATAAGAGTTTGCAACACATCTTTGATCATAAAGATTTGAACATGCGACAACGGCGATGGGTTGAGTTATTAAACGATTACGATTGTGAGATAAAGTACCATCCTGGGAAGGCGAACGTTGTGGCAGACGCCTTAAGTCGCAAGGAACGGGTTAAGCCGTTACGTGTCCGAGCTTTGGGTTTAACCATCCACATGAATCTGACTGACCGAATTCGTGAAGCCCAAATTAATGCTCTTAAACCCGAGAACGTGAAAGGTGAAAGGTTGCGGAAAATGGTTGATTCATTGGAGCCAAAGGCGGACCAAGCCCTGTACTTCATGAATAGAATTTTGGTTCCAGTATATGGTGGGTTACGTGAGCTAGTATTGGCCGAAGCTCACAGTTCTCGATATTCGGTTCACCCTGGTGCAGACAAGATGTTTCACGATTTGAAAGAACATTATTGGTGGCTGAATTTCAAGAGGGATATAGCGGCTTATGTTGCACGTTGTTTAACTTGCGCAAAGGTCAAAGCCAAACACCAGAGACCGTCCGGTTTGCTCCAGCAACCGGAAATACCTGAATGGAAATGGGAACAAATTTCCATGGATTTCATCACCAAATTACCCAGGACAACAAGCGGCCATGATATGATTTGGGTAATTATTGATCGATTGACAAAATCTGCACACTTCCTCCCAATTCGCGAAACGGATAAATTGGAAAGATTGACCTGTTTGTACATTAAGGAAGTGGTGTCTAAACATGGTGTACCTATCTCCATCATCTCTGACCGAGATAGTCGTTTCACCTAAAGATTTTGGGAAAGTTTGAACGAAGCCCTCGGTACTCGCCTAGACATGAGTACCGCATATCATCCTCATACCGATGGTCAAAGTGAACGAACCATCCAGACCTTGGAAGATATGTTACGGGCTTGTGCAATCGATTTCGGTGGTAATTGGGATACACACTAACCATTGGTGGAATTTTCATATAACAACAGCTACCATACGAGCATTCAAGCTGCACCCTTCGAAGCTCTATATGGACGTAAGTGTAGATCTCCGTTATGTTGGGCTGAAGTCGGAGAAAAACAACTTACCGGGCCCGAAATTGTTCAAGAGACGACGGACAAGATCTTTTTGATAAAAGAACGTCTCAAAGCGGCCCGGGATCGGCAGAAAAGTTACACGGATATGAGGCGAAAGCCTTGGAAAGGTGTCTCGCGCATTGGAAAGCGCGGAAAGTTGAACCCACGGTATGTTGGTCCGTTCGAAATCTTGTCCAGAGTAGGACCTGTGGCATACAAGCTCAAGTTACCACAAGAGCTTAGTGGGATACATGACACGTTTCACGTGTCGAATCTGAAGAAGTGTCTATCCAATGAAACTCTCATCATCCCTGCTGACGAAATCCACATCGACGACAAGCTACATTTTGTCGAAGAACCAATCGAGGTGACTGATTGGAAGGTCCAAAAACTAAGACGCAGTAAGATCAGGTTGGTCAAAGTGCGTTGGAATGCCAAGCGTGGACCGGAGTTCACGTGGGAGAGGCTGGACCGGATGAAGCAAAAATATCCCGCCCTATTCGAGAAAACCCCTGTACCGGAGAACTCGAAGTGAATTCCGGGACGGAATTCTCTTAACGGGGGGAGAATGTAACAACCGACGAAAATGAGGTAATTCCGTACTAATTAATTAATATGTGATTAACGTAATTAAGTGCAGTTATGTGTTGATTTTTTAACTGAGGCCTTAGAGGATAGTAAATTCCCATATAATGCATAGGAATGCATACGTTTAATGGTAAAACATGATAGGATCATGTGCGAATAAACTTATCCGGTATGGACGTTGGCGATTACCCGATAAAAATTAAATAAACGAAAAGGATCCCGGACACCCAGGATATAAAATAAAGGGTATTTTCACAAAATATAATGGGTTTTGGAACTCCAAAACCATAAGTGAAAACTTTCCATACAAATCTCCCGGTAACGAATAAAGCGCGCGTACCGCACCCGGTACGCGTATAACTTATAATTTCACCCGACAAGAGCCTAAATAACCAATCAATGCTTAAACTAGGCTATGTTTAAGGGTTATTAGAGGCACTTTTAATGTCCGAATAACACGCGGTTAAAACCCAAAAAATACCCGAACGACAAGGGATTTAACTTAACAAATAATTGGTAAATATTTGGTGTTGTGGACCCCACCTAAAACCCCCCATGAACCGGCCTAAACACCCACCCCCCATGCTTAATCTTCTTTTGTACCCTAAAAGCTAAAGAAAGATTAGAAAAGGGTATGGTATGGATATGTCATGATATTGGGTAGATTGTTAAGTACTAAGAAGCATGCAAGACCATACTTTTCTTTGAAAAATTTCGGCCAAACATATCTCTGGGAGATTGTTTAGTACAAGCCAACCATGCTAGAAAGGATTTCATAATCTAGTGTGTGATCTTGGAGGATCATAAAGGACTTGCAAGAGATTATTGTGTCCTTCATAGATTTATAAAATCCTTCCATACTCTCTCTAAACTCACGGCACACACACACACAAACAAGATCATCCAAAATCACACTAAGATACATACAATCCATGATAGATTGCTTCCAATCTTTGGAGATATTGAGAGGATTATATTAAAGAGCATGTGTGTATACTTGAAAGATCAAAGTAAAAACCACCTTCTTCTTTCTTGTTCTTGGCCGTAGGTTCCCAAGAGCCCACACACACATTTCTTTCAAGTTTAACACCTCCAAATTTCTTCTAAACCTCCATCATTCAAAACCCCATTCTGTGTTCAAGAGCTTGGAGCTTAACCATTTGGAAGAACACACTAAACCTCATCCAAATCAAAGGTTTTTGTCTTCCCTAGCCTTGTGCTAGTAGTAAGCTTCTTAACCTTGCTTTGTTTCACTAAATATTCATGTTATGTGTTCTTAGAAGCAAGTTGTACATGAAGGGTTAAAATGTGGTTTTGAACATAAACTTTAGCATGTTTCTACAAGACTAAAATGGATGATTAAAATCATGTATATGGACCATAGATTTAATGTTGGTGATGTAGTGTTTTTGAAAGTTATAAAAACTACACATACACTTATATAAGATGATGATCTAAGCATAAATTGTGAAGATAACTTGAATATACTAAAAAGTAGTTTTGATCATCATAAAATGACCATCTAAAGCTTAATACAAGTTGGATCATGTTAGAAAGTCAAAAATACAAAAGTTACATATTTAAAGTCTACTCACTTGGATAAATGAAATTTGGATTTGTTGGACAAATACACTAATCACACATATTAGTAGCCTTATTTATAGAATATGAGACCATTAAAAGTGGTAAGATGTAAAAATAATCCAACATTAAAAAGATGATCCTTCAAAGTCCACTAATTTGGGAGAAAAATGCTAACCTTGAAAGTTAGGATGGAAAAATACAACTTTTATAAGTTAAGGGACTAATGTTGTAACTTTGAAAGTTGAGGGACTGAAATGGATATTTTAGAAACTTGGGTCCAAAAATGCAACAATGGAAAGTTTGGTGTCAAAAGTATAAACAATAATTCTTCCAAGGTTAGTTTGGTAAACACTAGTAAACTTACTTAAGTATTTTGTATAAAAAGTGTATTTTTATAAAATGAAAGTTTATAAAAATATGGACATTTACTAACATAAGGATTTTTTTATAAAAACAAAGGTTTTTATAAAATGATGAACAAACTAAAAACTTGGGAAAACTTATATAAAAACGAACACTTTTATATAAATGGGAATATAAAAGTGTTGGAACATTTTTGTATATAAGTTGTCAAGTTTGGGTTAAAAATACAAAAGTATTTTTAAAAACCTTCCAAGTAATATGTGTTGAGAATTAGAGATGTGAATAATATTTCTATAAAACACATATTGGAAAAACTTGGAAAAATTAAATATATAAGTTAAGAAATCGGACTTAGACGTGTTAATGAACGATGACGTAAAAGCGGACAAACGAGAAAAATGCCGTTACGGCAAAATAAGTAAAAATATATCTTAAGGAGTAAAATATATAACTTGGGTGAAAATTATATGACACTTTCCTAAGTGTTGGAGAAAATATTCGTGGGAGAAAACATAACGTAAACGATTAAAACGTTAAACGAACATATGGACTTAACAAGGAAAGTACATATATATATATATATATATATATGCTCGACTCGACGAAATTCTAGTATATCTACTTAATGGGAAAGTAGATATACGGGAAGGAAAACCGAGACGAGTAAATAATATATATATATATATATATATATATATATATATATATATATATATATATATATATATATATATGTGTATACCGAACCGACGAGATCCTAGTATATTTATTTAATGGGAAAGTAAATATACGGTGTGGTGAGTCGAGTCGGGCGTTAAGAATATACTATTTGAACGACAAGACCTTAGTATATTGAACGACGAAATTCTAGTATATCCACGTGTATTCCCTTATCACTGATAATCTGTCCCAAAAATTGAACTTCCTTAAGCCAAAATTCACACTTGGAAAATTTGGCATACAGTTGTTCATTCTTCAAAAGACTCAAAATTTGTCTAAGGTGTTGTTCGTGAGCTGATTCGGTTTTAGAGTAAATGAGAATATCATCAATGAAAACGATTACCAATTTATCCAAGAAGGGTTTGCACACGCGATTCATGAGATCCATGAAGACAGCGGGTGCATTGGTTAGTCCAAAGGCATAACCATGAACTCGTAATGACCATAACGTGTACGAAAAGCTGTCTTTGGAATATCGTCTTCATGAACTCGGAGTTGATGATATCCAGAATGAAGATCGATCTTTGAAAAACAAGTCGAGCCTTGAAGTTGGTCAAAAAGATCATCAATGCGGGGTAATGGGTAACGGTTTTTAATGGTGAGTTTATTAAGCTCCCAATAATCAATACACATTCGGAAAGATCCATCCTTCTTCTTTACAAATAAGACTGGAGCTCCCCAAGGTGATGAACTGGGACGAATGAAGCCCTTGTCTGCCAACTCTTGAAGTTGACTCGCAAGTTCTTTCATCTCAGAAGGTGCAAGGCGATATGGAGATTTTGCAACGGGTGTGGCACCAGGTACAAGGTCAATACGAAATTCAACAGAACGCACCGGTGGAAGTCCAGGTAAGTCATCAGGAAAGACTTCTGGAAATTCACGAACAACAGGAACATCTTGGATATTCTTGTCTTTATCTTTCTTTTCCACAACATGGGCCAAGAAAGCTACGTATTTCTTACGTAGATATTTTTGTGCTTGAGTGCAGGACATGAGTTTAAGACCACTGGATGGTTTTTCACCATAAACCCGTAAAAAGTCACCCGATGAGAGAGGAAACCGAATAAATTTTTCAAAGCAAACAACTTCAGCATGGTGTTTAGAAAGCCAATCCATACCCACGATGACATCAAAACTTCCCAATTTCATGGGTATGAGATCAATGGAGAAATCATGCTCGTTAAGACTAAGAGTACAACCCTGAATGATGGAATCGATTGAGATGGGGTTTCCATCTGCGACCTCGACAGTGAAAGGCGCTCCTAATCTAGAGCGAGTGTGAGATAGTAAAGGTTCGAATGCTAATGACACAAAACTTTTATCCGCACCAGTATCAAATAAATCGAAGCATAATGACCATCAAGTAAAAACGTACCATTCACCACATCATTTGTTTCCTGGGCTTCTGCTGCATTGATGTTGAAAGCCCTACCACGAGCCACTAGGTTTGTTGTACGGTTTGCTGGGACAAGATCTGGACACTGATTTCTGAGGTGGTATGGATCACCACAATTTAAACAGGCTCGACCATATGTTATGGGTTGTGGGTTTTGGCGAGCTGGTTGAGGGTTGGCTGGCTGAGGGTTAACTGGTTGAGAGTTGATTGGTTGAGGTCTAAACACTGAACGACATGTGGTAGCTACATGACCATACCTACCACAGGTGGTACAGTGGCGACAAGGAAAGTTTGAGGGGTGATGGTACTGACAAGTAGAACATTTGGGTAAGTTTCCCCCATAAACTTTCTTGACAGGAGGAGCCTGGACCATTGGAGCCTGGGTTACTGGGGCTACAACGGCATAGTTTTTACTTCTGAACTTCCGCTTCCTAGAGTTGGAACCGGTATTGTCTACAGCGACTCTTGATGATTCAGTAGTAGGGGTGGGGGCCTTCTCAGCTGGTTTCTTAGTTCCTTTCCTAACCAGATTTCCCTTTTTCATGTGCTTGTCAGTCAAGGAGGCTGCAAGCTGGATGGCTTCTTCCACCATAGTGGGTTTGCTTCCAGTGACTACGTCTTGAATCAGGTCAGGTAATCCCTCGATATATTTTTCGATTGCTCGAGAGACTGGGGTAACCATGTGTGGAACCAATATGCTGAGTTCATGATATCAAGTGTTGTACGCAAGAGTCTCACCACTGTCTTGTTTCAGCCCATGGAACTCTTCCTCCAGTTTCCTGATTTCGTTCCTAGGGCAGAATTTGGCGATCATGAGCTCCTTAAAGTCAGCTCAAGAAAAAGATAAGGCAACATCAGCGCCCCGATTGCGCTTTTCGCCATTCCACCAAGTTAGCGCCCCCTTTTGAAGGACACTGCTAGCATAGCGAACGCGGAGTTCATCAGGACACTCGCTGTTCACAAAGGTGCTCTCCATGCTTTCAAACCATTGGAGGAGGCCAGTAGCACCCTCCTCACCAGTGAATTTTGTGGGGTTGCAGGAGTTAAAGTGTTTGAAAGTGCACCGAAATTGAGTCGCACCCTCTGTGTTGGTACTGTTATTATTCTGGGTTAACTCACTGACAAGATTTGGGATCACTGCAGCAATTTGCTCTGCGACTAGAGATGCGAGGCGACGGTCAGAACGTTGTCCAGAAGCACGAACAGTGCGTTGGCTAGCATCACGGAGCATGCGGCGAGCAGACATCTACAAGGCAGCAATTGAATAATCATGAGATTATAAAATGTAAGTGTATAATTGTACAAATGATTATGAAAGTATGAACTTGTTAGCAATATATGAAAATCATGAGATATTGTATATGAAACAAGAGTGTATTTTTGAAAAACTTGCATAAAATGCTTGGATTGCCCTTGTCTAGCTGTAAAGCCCAACAAGAACGTTGACTTTTCAAAAGAGTTGAACCCAATGGTGATCAAAGAAGACATGCTTTAGCCTATAAGTGGACACTCACTCCAGGAATCCTCAGGTAAGCATAACAGGTCCATTATTGGATTTATGCGCTATGCTTGCCTATGCCAGAAAACCCAGTGTACAGGCATCCACCCTTCCAGATTGCACGTGTTCCATCACACTCATTAAAGCTCAACAACTTTGAAGGAGCAAAATAAGAGTAGGCATTATGCCTAAGAGTGTCTTCATGAAAGGTATTGCTCCCGCTCCATGATGATGTAGTCTCTCCACTCCTTGTAGGACACCATCTCTATGCACCATGTTGAAAGATGAGGAGGAATGGAGAAGAAAGGAAAGATAGAGGGAGGAAAATAGAGGGAAATGAGGGGAATGGTAATTTAGGAAATATTATGCATGAAAGTTGAAGTTCGGTTATAGTCTAGGCCATTTCATCTAATAACCTAGTTCCCTATAACCATGGCTCTGATACCAATCTGTAACACCCCAACCGATGGTGGAATCATCGAGGTGTCACGTAGTGACGATTGTTTCAAAAGCACATGGTACTAAAATGTAAATATATTATTGAATAATTGAGATTGTCTTACATAGTTGAAATTGGAAAACAAATACGAAAGTCTGAATGAAACATGAAAAATTGAAATAACTTATTAAAAGCAAGCACTAAAGTCCCATGCTATAGTACTAAGATCAAACTGCACCTGAAACATGTACAAAATAGGTTTGGTCAACATAAGAGATGTTGGTGAGCATTCCTAGTTTTAATACATATAGTAAGTTAAAAAAAAGTATACAATTCAAGTGCAAAGCTACAGTGCAAATATGTAAACTATGTATCATACAAATGAGCGAAATCAACCCTGTGACTGTATAATGTACTAAATGAAGTGCGGAGTACTTATCCAATAAATGGATAAAAACTTAACAATGACCACGGATTCTCCGATGAAAAAGGGGGAGAATCAACCTAGGTGGGTTGTCAATCCAATAGCGCTATCCAATGTTAAAGTCGGCTTGTACAATGTTAATGATTTCACTAAGTACAAATGTATTCTACATGTAATGTCTAAGCATAAAGCACGTATGTAAGCAAATGCAAATAGTACTAGAATTGTATTGTAAAAATGTGAACTTGTATTTGTAATTTGTATAAGTGTACATGTAACACCCCAAAACTGAATAAAAGCAAAAAGGGGATAAGAAATACTCACAGTTCGCGTAATAACTTGAAACTCTACCGAACAACGTGATTTGAATTAAGATTATCCCAAAGGATTAACCTAAAGAGTTAGATAATGTGTAAGGGAAATGAATCTAGGATACATGTAATTCTAGGGTTCCTAATTTGGGGATATGTATTTGTTTAATTATTAATTAGGTAAATTGTTAATAAATGAGAGAAATTTGGTAAATAATTAAATAAAAGACTATTGTAGGTTTTTGATTTAGGATGATCATATTATAGGGTTTTAAGCATAAAAATAATTTTTATAAAATTATTTCCTCAAGAATTAAATATTTAGTATATTTATTTCTATTTGTCAAAGATATAATTTTAATATCTAAAAATATTAAAATTAAAGAAATTTCATATTAAAATTTATATTTCTGTACTAAATGAACAAAATTAATTTATGTAAAATTTTGGTACAAAAATATTGAAAAATGGATTTATTATGATTTATTTACGTTTTAAAATAACAAAAATCAATTAAAAATATGAAACAAATGATTTTCTTAAATAAAATTTATTTCTGAATTGCTTATACATCTACAAGTTTAAAATAATTTTTGTGGATATTTATAAGATCGTTAAGATAGTTTTATAAAATTTTGAAATTATAATTGAATAAATTTGCAATATTTATAATATATAATAAAAAATAATTTTTGAAAAACTAAAAGTTGGGTAATAAACTTTATCCTCAGAATAATTTAAAATAAATTTTATAGAATTTATAAGCCATGTTTAGTATTTAAAATCTGTTTTTAAAAAAATAATGTTAAATATATAAGTACAAAAGAGTTTAAAAAAAATGGTTTGATGTGCCAGGACTCGAACCCGAGTCCTGGCAGGTTCAATGCTTTTAAAATCACAAGCCAGGCCAACTAGTCTGACTCTGAGAACGAGTTAAATACAGGTTTAATTAATTATAAAGGTTATCTGTTTTGTTTATTTAATTGATTTATAAAAAGAAAACAAAAAGTTTCACATGTGGGGATCGAACCTTGGCCTTCGGCCGGTTCTGATCTTAAGCAAACGTGTATTACCAACTGATCTGCAGATCAGTTGGTTAATATTTTTGTCTTGAAAAATGTTTAAGGGTTGACTGCAGCAAGGTTTATCCCCAATTCGATTAAGATGAACCCTAAATTTCTATTGTGACCAATTAACATCCAATAGCCTCTACAATGATGGGGCTATTGCTTGTCAACGGCCGACTAACAAAACCAAATAACCAATTTGGACTTACAATGCGTTTATAGCTTCGAATGAATGGTCAAGTTAAAAGTCAACACAGACGAAAAATTGCAGAATTGAAAGTGTTTTAGGATGTTTTGAGTATGAGGGTTTGTAAATCGGCGAGTGTAGCTTGAAATGAAGGGTTCAATTTATACTATTGCCTACCTATGCGACAGATTGGAAAGTTGACCAAGCCTTAAACATAAACGCGTAATTCCTCTATAATTGGTATGTTTTTAACTGTAAATTGGCGTGAAGGACACGCTGATAGTTGATTATCATCATACCATATATAATTTTGATTAAAAAACGCGTGATTGATTATGATTTGGAAAGGGGTTTACGCGCATTTGACTTTTCACGAGTCAACTGTGTATAGTGGGGAGGGTTTATATTTAATTGTGTAGGATATTTACACAACAGACGGGAAGCTCAGCTGGTTAAGGCTTGTGGGATGTTTAGGCCGGTTTGGGACGCGGGTTCGAATCCCGGCCCAAACATTTATTTTTTGTAATTATACTTCTATAATTATATTGTTATAAGTATATAGTATGATTATATAAACCCGAATGTGTCACAAAATATTTTTTTTAAACATACGGAAATGAATAAATTCAACGTTTTATTAATTGAAGTTTCGAACGTACATAGAATAATACGAAATGTTAAAATAAATACGAAAAGTGACGGATGTCACATCAATCCCCAAATTAGAAACCCTAGAATACCTATAGACTAGAAAACTTAGACTCTTTAGCTTCCCAACACTTATTTTATTGCCTTGAACTTAGGGTAATACTTGGGAACTTTTGTGTGACAACAGTCAACAAACCAGGTCAATATCCGTACACATTTTAGTTAATACGTCATTATATGTGCATATTTTGACATTTTACATACACTATACCCCCCCCCCCCAAGTCTAGTGAAGAAAGAGTTAATCAAAAATCTAAACATGGAACACTTGTTTAGTCATACAACACCCTAACAATCACCAAACAAACACTCAATGAGTTTATCACACTCTAACAAATGACACTTCCACCCTGAAACATGTATACGAATCCTACACATTATTATATGTTCGTATCTAGTGACAATACCCCCCCCCCCCTAACACATGATAACCAACTCTTAACACATGTAAGCACACTAACAAGCAAATAACTTATGATCCACAAAATACATGTTGATGTCAACAAGTCATTAAAACACACCAAGTGATCATACAAACTCGTTCAACACTCACTTGTTCACAATTATATATGTACACATACACGACAATGCACCCACACACATGTACATGTATATATAGGTACGACACCTCACATATATCCCCATGTATACATACCTACTCAACTACCTACACAAGTATACACATGACTAGCCTATCTTACAACTCACAACACCTTTCCCCTCTACCTTTATACTTTGGCCGAAGCTACACAAGGCAACAAGAAGTCCATGACACATCCTAAGCTATACGTTTTTAGAAAATGTGTTAGCTTTGATTTGAGAAGTATAATGGTCTAAACATGTGTTAATGTACTATTTTATCACAAATCAATCACACACGATGGATTGGGAATTACTTGAACTCATGACAACTTAAGAAGGTCCATTTTATCCGTGATCACTATCGATATTTCTAAACACATCGCTATCCTATATAGTGAAATATGAATGCTCATGAATAGTGTTTTTTTATCATCTTTACTGGTTTAAAACATATTTATATCGTATGTTTTGAATACTATAACAAAATAGTCTCTAGACCAGCCGGTGTGGCTGCTGTTACCTTATTGAAGGTGTTTGAGTTTGACGTTTGCAAGTGCCCGTTTTTTTGCCCCCTAACGGTTTATTTTGTAACGTTTTGTATTTTGGGGATTTATTGCGTTAATAAGATTCCCGTATTTTTCATAATTTCGAGCATATTTAAATTTTTCATAGTCACGATTGTGAATTTTATATTCAAATAAGGTTTATAATGGAGATTATATAATAAAATGGCTAAAAAAAAAGTCTTGCTGCTAACAAGACTCGAACCCGCACCCAGCCGGGTGTAACCATAGCACAAACAACACAACCACTACACCACTTGGGTGTTTGGTGATAATATTAGAATCGTGTAATACTTAAACAGTTTCTATTAACTCTTAATCAAAGCTGAAAAGTCAACGGCCAGTTAACATCTTTGGATTCAAAAAATTACCGCGCCTAAAGGTGTTTATGGAAACAATTCTGATTGATAGTTGACCGACACACAATTCTCGGCCATATCCAGCTCTGAATTGACGCGGAAACAGCTCAATTTGAGCTTGAATGACTCGTTTTTTTAATTACAAGTCAAACGATTATAACCTTCCAATTACACGAAACTGGTATAAATCGAACCCTTATTTTAATTCAACATGGCCGAAAATCATTGTTTAACCCTCACATCTCTCTCGTCCTCTCTTCTGCACGAATTGGAGCTTGTTTGACTTTCTGGGTTGACCTGTGTTCAAGAAGCTCTACGATCTGTAAGTGTCAAATTAAACCCACCTTCATACTCTTTGTTAGATGATTAAACAAAGCCCTGAGAATTTTTGTAGTACTAGTTGCTTAATCGGGTTCAATTGGATCCAAATGGGAACTAAGGTTTCTTGAGTTTATATTTGGGGATGATGACTTGAATTCCATTCTGGTTATAAACATTTGGAAACAAATGTAAACACAAACTAGATCTAGCCCAGTTGGTAACATGTTTGTATGGTAAGGTTGGGGCGGGTATGGTCATGGGTTCGATCCCTAGCCCAACCATCTTTATTTTTTTCAATAATCCTTCCTATTTGAATATTTATATAGTTAGTTTTAAATTTTAAATTATGTTTAAAATACCAAAACTAATCTAAAAATCTTATAAAAATTATTTCAAAGTTATTAAACTCAAATTTTTTATGAAATAATTTTAATTTCCGAAAATTATTATTTAATTATTTTTAACATTTTATTTTTGTTTTAATCATAAATAATTCATCATAAATCCGTTTTAAACCATTTTATACCGAAATTTCACACAAATTATTTTATATAATTTATATCAGAAATATAATTTTTCTTCCTGTAAATGATGAAATTTTATATTTTTGAGTATTGTTTACGTATTTGATTTAATATGGTTAATTGATTATTAAATCTTTAATTACGAAAATAAATCATTAAAAATTATTTTCACACATTATTACCATTGTACAACAACCTTGAACCAAAGGTTTACAAAATTCTGTTATTTTAATTATTTTATTAATTTTTCTTTTATTATTTAATTAGAAATTATTTTATTTAAATCGTCAATCCCCAAATTAGAAACCCTAGAATACCTATAGACTAGAAAACTTCCCAACACTTATTTTATTGCCTTGAACTTAGGGTAATACTTGGGAACTTTTGTGTGACAACAGTCAACAAACCAGGTCAACATCCGTACACATTTCAGTTATTACGTCATTATATGTGCATATTTAGACATTTTACATACACTTATACCCCCCCCCACGTCTAGTGAAGAAAGAGTTAATCAGAAATCTCAACATGGAACACTTGTTTAGTCATATAACACCCTAACAATCACCAAACAAACACTCAATGAGGTTATCACACTCTAACAAATGACACTTCCACCCTAAAACATGTATACGAATCCTACACATTATTATATGTTCGTATCTAGTGACAATACCCCCCCCCCCTAACACATGATAACCAACTCTTAACACGTGTAAGAACACTAACAAGCAAATAACTTATGATCCACAAAATACATGTTGATGTCAACAAGTCATTAAAACACACCAAGTGATCATACAAACTCGTTCAACACTCACTTGTTCACTATTTATATATGTACACATACACGACAATGCACCCACACACATGTACATGTATATATATGTACGACACCTCACATATATCCCCATGTATACATACCTACTCAACTACCTACACAAGTATACACATGACTAGCCTATCTTACAACTCACAACACCTTTCCCCTCTACTTTTATACTTTGGCCAAAGCTACACAAGGCAACAAGAAGTCCATGACACATCCTAAGCTATACATTTTTAGAACATGTGTTAGCTTTGATTTGAGAAGTATAATGGTCTAAACATGTGTTAATGTACTATTTTATCACAAATCAATCACACACGATGGATTGGGAATTACTTGAACTCATGACAACTTAAGAAGGGTCCATTTTATTCGTGATCACTATCGATATTTCTAAACACATCGCTATCCTATATATTGAAATATGAATGTTCATGAATAGTGTTTTTTATCATCTTTACTGGTTTAAAACATATTTATATCGTATGTTTTGAATACTATAACAAAATAGTCTCTAGACCAGCCGGTGTGGTTAGTCGCTCTAACCAGTTGCATACAAAAGAATGTTAGTTTTCTACTATACATACATTGTCTTTAATGTACAATGCGCGAGGCACAACAGTCAAGAGGTTTGGTTATGGGACTCATGGTTTGCACAGTAATCATTCGCTTAGCTAGCCTATGATTGGTCATACACGAATTACACATTGGTTTTACTTGTTACACTCAAAACCCGTGAACTCACCAACATTATTGTTGACAAAAATCTTTATGCATGTTTTTCAGGTAACTAATGGAGGGCCGCAGGGATTTGAGGGAGGGGTTCGACATGCACTACGTGGTACCACATTGATGGGTTTTTGTCAACCTTGTGATGTTTTGATTTCAAGTCCATGAGTACTAGACAATATCTCATTTGATGAATGTTATGATGTCGGTTTAAATAAATTTATGATGATATCCATCATTTATGGTGGTACTATTTTAATATAAATGTGTGTTGCTTGAACCTTGTGCTTGAAAACCTTTGGATGGTTGCATCCCCGTGTTTCCGCCTTGGCGGGGTGTGACAGATTGGTATCAGAGCATGAGGTTATAGCGAACTAAGATTCTTTTGAGTTAACTATAAAAACATTTTTCAAAACGTTTATCTCGCCTTGCACCTCTCAAATCTCAAGCCGCTCCACGAAGACATATGGGTACAATAGTTTATTTATTTACATATGTGATTATTTACATATATATGCATGTTATGACAGGATCATGGTCATTACCATTGACCTTACTTCTCCATTCGATTCTGAGCCGGATTATTTGGTAGACAACCCTAAGGAGGACGACCTGCCCCTTACTCAGCCAGCCCCTGCCCCCTGAGTCCTCACATCACGGGTGTGGGTGGATCTCAGACTCCGAGATGGACATTGACCCTCCACCGGTCATGAGGCGTACTTCCGACGACGACACGGACGACGACGCCCCACCTTCTCTAGCCACCCCCGGCACTCACCCCTCTGTCACCCCTCCTGTTTCACGCTCCCCGGCTAGCCTTAACCCCTTCTTCCGCCTAAACACTTCGGGACGTACACTCACCAAGTGTACACCCTGAATGAAGGAACGACCAACCCTTGTTATTGCCATACCCGCTAGAGCCCCGATCTTCCCCCTTCCTGCTGACCGTGTCCCGACTAGTGAGCCTACCCAGCCTGTCGACCCCATGCCAGAGCCTTTAGCAGTAGAGGTGTGCGAGCCATAGAAGTGGCTAAAGAGACGCTCGTAGGCTCGTAAGCGGCCTTTCCTTCCTAGCCTTACTAGCGACCTCACACATAGGGACGAGGAGGATGATCTCAAGGCTATGAGCTTGGGAGGCTCATCCGGGAGACCCCTCCGCACGGAGCGTAGCGTCATTATATCCCATGATGTGCAGCTGGTGGCGTTAGGAGACCGCATTCGGGAGCTCGAGGGTCAGTTGTCTGAAGCCGACCAGAAGAGATTATCTGCTGTGATGGAGAGAGCCGGGATGGGGAGGTGGGCTGACATGCTAGAGCGAAGGATGGCGGAGACTGACCGCCTAAACACTTTAGGATGTACACTTATCAAGTGTACACCCCGAAAGAGGGAATGACCAGATGATGTTGTGTGTTGTTATGTTTAAGTATGTGTTGACTTATGATGTTTTATGATTTTGGGATGTGATGTTTAAAAACTAATTATGGTTCGACACGATGCAGGTCGGGCTAACTCCAGTGGAGGTTCAGGAGGTACCGGTCGCTGCCGAGGAAGTGAAACAGATCACGAGCTTGAAAACTCTATTCATGGTTGTTCGTACAAAACCATCATGGCATGCAAGCCATGGAACTTCCGTGGTACAGAAGGTGCTGTAGGAATTGCCCGATGGATAGAGAAGACCGAATCAGTCATCGACATAACTGGTTGCTCTGAGGATCAAAAGGTGAAGTACTCCACTTGTACCTTTCAGGATGAAGCCCTTACCTGGTGGAACCTGCAAGTGCAAACCCTGGGCAGAGAAGCGGCATACAACCTTGCTTGGGCCGATCTTAAAACACTGCTCATGGAAAAGTACTGCCCTAGGAGTGAACTACAAAAGCTGGAAGCCGAATTCTGGAATCTTACCATGGTGGATGCCAACGTGACTGCCTATACCACTCGTTTTCATGAACTCTCTCGACTAGTCCCACATATGGTCACGCCCGAATATAAGAGAGTTGAGCGGTATATCTGGGGTCTGCCACCAAAGATCCGCAGTATGGTCACTGCATCGGCACCCTCCACCATCCAGGCTGTGCTTACCCTAGCCCAAAGTTTGAACGACAACGATGTTCGCATGGGTTCGTTGAACCAAAAGGTTATGGTTACCAGTGAGAGTTCCGGTAACAAGCGCACACGTTCCGAAAACGGGAAAGGCAAGCACTCCTCTCACCGACCACAAGATGCCGTGAAAGTCTTTGTTGCCACAACTGTTGAGGAGCCCAAACGCAAATACAACGGGCCCCATCCTCACTGCAGCAAATGCAACTATCATCACGTAGGTACCTGCGAAAGCATCTTGTGCAAGAACTGTAACCGTCGTGGTCTCTCAACCGCCAACTGCAAGGCCAAAGCCACAAACACTCCTCCTGCCAAAAACGAGTGTTTCGAATGTGGTGCGACTGGACATTTCCGGAAGGACTGTCCCAAGGCCAAGGATCAAGCCCGTGGTAGAGCATTCGTTCTGGGAGCCAACGAAGCACGTGATGATCCTAACGTAGTTACGGGTACGTTTCTCCTTAACAATCATTTTGCATCGGTACACTTTAACTCAGGCCCAGAATTTAGCTTTGTGTCCATAGACTTTACGAAATCCCTTGGATTAAAATCTAGTAAGTTGGAAACACGTTACACCATAGAGTTAGCCAATGGTAAGTTGATCTCGTCTGAGGAAGTTGTTAAGGATTGTGTTCTAGTACTTGACGACCATGAATTTCATATCGATTTACTGCCTATTCGACTGGGTAGTTTTGATATTGTCATTGGCATGGATTGGTTATCCAAACATCGTGCAGAGATCGTCTGTCACGAGAAGTTGGTTCGGATTCCCTTGTCAAATGGTGAAACCCTATTGATTCGAGGAAGCCAGGGTGTACCCACTCTTCGAGTCATATCCTGCATTAAGGCACAAAAATGTTTAAGGAAAGGATGTGTCGCATTTCTGGCGCATGTTGTTGAACAAAAAGCTAAATATCGAAAACTCGTGGACATTCCAGTGGTGCGAGATTATCCTGAAGTCTTTCCAGAAGACTTGCCGGGACTCCCAACACCGCGACAAGTTGAGTTTTGCATCGATCTTGTCCCCGGAGCTACTCCAGTAGTCCACACTCCATATCGTCTAGCACCCTCTGAAATGCAGGAACTGTCTAACCAACTTCAGGAGTTGTTGGATAAAGGTTTCATTCGTCCGAGCTTTTCTCCGTGGGGAGCGCCTATTCTGTTCGTGAAGTAGAAAGACAGGAGTTTCCGCATGTGCGTTGACTACTAGGAGTTGAACAAGCTGACCATCAAGAACAAGTATCCGTTGCCAAGAATTGATCTGTTCGACCAGTTGCAGGGTTCCAGCTACTACTCGAAGATCGATCTGCGATCGGGATATCATCAGTTGCGGATTCAGGAAGACGACATTTCGAAGACTGCATTCTGAACTCGTTATGGGCATTACGAATTCCTACTCATGCCATGTGGGTTGACGAATGCTCCTGCCGTTTTCATGGATCTCATGAACCACGTCTTCAAGCCCTATTTAGACAAATTCGTAATTGTCTTCATTGATGACATCTTGATCTACTCACGAACTCAAGAAGGGCACGAACAACATCTTCGATTGATCTTGGAGTTGCTCAAGAACGAGAAACTGTTTGCCAAATTCTCGAAATGCGAGTTCTGGATTCGAGAAGTCCATTTCCTCGGTCACTTTGTGAACGAGAAGGGTATACAAGTTGATCCCGCAAAGATTGAAGCAATCAAGGATTGGGTTGTGCCCAAGACGCCAAATAAAACTTTGATATCGTGAATAAAATTTTGACCCATGGTAAGTGTGCATATAAAATTATTATAAATTTTTTGTAGCACCACCGGGTTTGTTAATTTCCTAATATATCGGAATTATTTTGCAGCGACAATTGATTAAAACTTCGATGCCTTTAATTTAAGAGCAAGATTTTAAGTTTTACATAAATTATATAAGATATTTCAAATGATACATTATCCTTAAATAGATTAAAATCCATGTCATTGAAAACAAAATAATACAAGATTAAGATACCTATATATACATAAATCTTATACCCTTCTCAAAAATCATAATCACCCACCCAAACATCCTTCAACATGGCCAACAGCTTTCTGCAATCGATAATCCGATATGCTAAAAAAACTTCATAACACCTAAAAAACAAGTCAATCAAACCCAAGAAACTCATGTCTTCAATCACCAATAAAGCGATGAAGATGTGCTTGTGTAAGAAGACTGCCACACACGATGAAGACAATGCCTTATGGCCGAAAAAGATCCTAATGGGGTCTTAGTGTCAGGCGCTAGATTTCTCAGGTATGATTCACTACAATAAACACGGAAACTGTTTGAAAGAGTTGGCCGTGCGGTCGCGATGTGCAAGTCCCTTTCCAAGACTTGCTTTCACATTCGAGAAGTTATGTTAGTGAATCTTTTTATGATGTGTTGTTTGTGTATATAATCATGAAAGGTTTGAATTTGTTGAACACGTCTGGTCAATTATGCTTAATCCTTTGTTTAAACCATATATAATCTGGGAATGAATTGTTTAATACATTTAGAAATTTGCTTAATATTTGAACCAGTTGCTCCTGTTGCATCATCTTCAACTACTGAAAACACTACATCATCTACTCCAAACGTAACCGATGAACTCAAGATTACTTCTTAACTGATAAAATTTAACTATGTTTAACTTAAATCAGCGACAAGAAAATTTAGACCTGCTCATCTACTTAGTGAGGGTGGCTTTGGTTGTGTTTATAAACGATGGATCAACGAGAACGGTACCGCACCCGTGAAGCCAGACACCGGTTTAACTGTTGCTGTCAAGACTCTGAACCTTGATGGATTCCAAGGTCACAAATAATGGCTTGTAACCACCTTTTGATCCTTCACTCGACCTCATTGGAACTAACTTTATATGCTGCTGACATTATATTATTATAATATCTTTTTCTGTTTGTAAGCATTTGAATATAGTTTGGTCTTTGGCAGGCTGAAGTTAAGTTTCTTGGTGGCCACCTACATCCAAATTTGGTCAAATTGGTCGGTTATTGCATTGAAGATGATCAAAGGCTGCTTGTTTATGACTTCATGCCTCGTGGAAGCCTGGATAATCATCTTTTTAGAAGTATGTCCTTGTTTATGGGTTCGGGTCAGGTCGGATTGGGTGACATACACCACTTTTAATAATATTAAGACGTTATATGATAAACAGGGCCATTGCCCCTACCTTGGGCTGTGAGGATGAAAATAGCACTTGGTGCTACAAAGGGTCTTGCTTTCCTCCATGAAGAAGCCGAAAGACCAGTCATATATCTAGATTTTATAACGTCAAATATATTACTAGATGCGGTTTGTGGTTCTACACTTAACTTGTATCTCACTCTCCATAATGTCATAAGATAAAGTTTTGATATAGTGAAAACCATAACGTGTTTGCAGGACTATAATGCAAAACTTTCTGATTTTGGACTTGTGAAAGATGGGCCAGAAGGTGATAACACCCACGTGTCTACTCGAGTGATTGGTACAGATGGCCATGCTGCTCCTGAGTATGTGATGACGGGTATGTTTCTTGCTTCTGTTTTCTATGACAAGTCAAAATGGGTCGGTTTGGATCGAGTCTACTTGACCCACCAACACTTCTTATCTAATATGATGTGATGAATGCTACGACATTTGACATCAAAGAGTGATGTCTACAGCTTCGGGGTGGTGTTACTGGAGATGATAACTGGTCGGAGATCAAAGGACAAAAACCGGCCTAATGGCGAGCACAACCTTGTGGAATGGGCTCGACCATATCTAGAGGATAGAAGAAGGTTCTACAAGCTGATAGACCTTGGTTTGGAAGGTCAGTTCTCAATAACGGGTGCACAAAAAGCGGCTCAATTGGTTACCCTTTGTCTTAGCCGCAACCCAAAGGCTAGGCCGCTCATGAGTGAGGTTCATGAAGCCCTGAAGCCCCTCCAGAACCTCAAGGACATGGCCTATGCTTCCCCTTACTTTCAGGTGATGCAGTAAATTAAGTAGACCGGAAGCAAGTCAAGTAGTAGAAATGGGTCGAAAGCACAACCAGTGAGGAGTTTATCGATTTCCAATTCCCAGCTTCACCAGAATCAGCATTTTCGGTCTCGGATATTTTCAATGATGTCATGATTTTTGTTAAGCTGTGAACTTGCTGATTGGTGATGATTTGATGATGTTTTGTTTATTATGGTATTTTGCTGAACATCTACACTTGACAGATTTGGATTTTGGTTATGGAAAATGGTCAGCCTGTTAACTTGCTGATTGGTGATGATTTGATGATGTTTGTTTATGGTATTTTGCTGGACATCTAAAATCCAAGAATTTGTTGAACACGTCTGGTCAAGATATATGTAAATCACATACAAAGAAACATTGAGCAAGTTTAACATAACCATACAAAAATTTATGAGTAACTTACCACATGGAAATGTAGAATGGGGGGGGGGGGGGGAGGGGGGTGATCCTAGAGTAATATTTTTACTTAACCGATTTTGTCCAATCTTACACTGTCACATCACTTCACTGATTTACTTTACTGAAAAACTTTTTTTGGAGGCAGTACTTAATTGATTCACTTCACTGAAATCTTTATTTTTTAGTTTTTTTTTGAAACATTAATTAAACATATTATTAAACTAATAAAATTAACTTACGATATTAAAAGTAAATTAAAAATAAAATAAATAAAAGAAAAACTATTCGGAGGCATCCGCTTCGAAGTGCGGTAGATCAAGTGCGTCTAGATTTTCCACGAGATCATTTCGAAGTCAGAAATGCGTATCGGAGTCTGTCAACTCCGCAAGGGCTTGGTCGTCGAAGAACGGTTGGATTGGGGGATCGCGTATGTGGACCGGTGATATCGCACGCCCCTCGTCTTTAATGATCATGTTGTGCAATATCATGCACGTATAAACGATGACGCTACACCTAGCAACGGTCGTCGGCCTCAAGGGTCGTGGCACGTATCTTTTTTTAGATGTTGCTGTGTCTTGCTCTGCATCCCGCTTTGCAAGGCCCGTGAGAAACTCAAGGCTACTATCGCCTGAGTGTAAAATCGGGTGCACTTCGAGCAGGGGAATGATAACTTGATCATCTTCTACGTCAACGTCACTCATTTTTTAAAAGGTATGGATATAATTTCTATTTTTTTGTTACTAAACCATGAGATTACAATGTGTTTTTTATACACCTTTGATAGAAAACGGTCACAAAATATGACCAATCGAACAATTATTAAAATTCATAAATTACATTCAACAGTAAAAATAGAATTAAAAACCATAAAAATTCGACCGTTGCAATTAAGATACCAAGGTACCAGCCCGTTAGAAAGAACCAGAAAACGGTTCACGGAAACCCTACCAGCACGGGTGGCGACGGTGTTACCGTGCTGGTAGTGGGGTACCCGTGCCCAATTCTGATGGCTCCTCGTTCCGCCCCACCTAACCAAAGACTCTATCTCCTTCCTTGTAACTTGCGTTGCAAGTTAATTAAGTGATAGGATTAAAACTTTTGCTATCATCTATATTTGGTAGTAAATTTGTAAAAATCCATATTAAATTAAAAATAATAACATATATATATATATATATATATAAGGGTATGATCAAATACAAAGTAATACAAACGTGTGAAGGATGCGAAGGATCACTCTGTACATGATAATTACGTAATGCCTTCATGAACATACAAAAACATTACGTAATTATCATTACGTAATTATCATGTACAAAGTGCATGATAATTACGTAATGCTTTCATGAACATAAAAAACATTACGTAATTATCATTACGTAATTATCATGTACAAAGTTCCTTCGCATCCTTCGCACGTTTCTTTTACTTTGTAGAATATTGAAACATACTCAACATAAAAATAAAGAAGAGTATAATACCTGCAAGTTCTAATAGTAGATTAAGATCCATGTCTGAAATCGAATCACTTTCTTCCCAAAAAGACTTCACTGTTATCAAACAATAACCAACAAACAAAATAATTTAACCATTTTCGGAGGAAACGCCAAAGGGGGCAGATAAATCAGATCAGAAAAAAATATATCTGGGCTTCATTACTACCAACAACGAACAACACAAACCTGCTAAACACCAAAAACGACTACATGTAAAATACACCAGTGAATCACACTTCCGTGAATCAAGCAACATTTAAACCATAATCAAAAGATAAATAACATTACCTCACAATCATTTATCTTAAAAGCCTGAGAAAACCAAACGTAAAATAACGCATCAAAGGAAGAGAGTCGACAAATTATTGTATTAAAGTAATTTGCTGGCCAGTTACTGTTGAAAACGGCCACCAGTATTCTAAACCTTTAAAGGTGATGTAAATAGAGAAGATAGGACACCGAGAAATCTAGTCACCCATCTTTTGTGGTATGTTGTAATATGAAACAGGTTTCCACAAGGGCAGCGAGACCATTGTAACTCCTTGTCTTCAATCTGCACGTTGTCCTAAGACGTCGTTGGTTACGCCTGAGCTTTTAGGGAGATTAAAGTCTGTTGGGAGGCTAGGTTTTATACAACGAATCCAGTGGAAGATGAACAGGTGGAATCGTGTGGAAACCAAGGGAGGGAAAAGCGAAAAGCATCCCAATTTTGGATATGAGAGCCTGGATTCTGATTTTGAATTTTGAAAACCATTTTGAATTTTGAAACCCTTTTTGAATTTTGATTCCCCCCTTTTTTTTCATCTGAATCCTCCTGTAGTCATGTATGCTTCTAAGCATTGTACCATAAGCTATACGAGTGGTAAAACTTTAGAAGTTAAGAGATTTGGTCAAATGTCCTAATATGCATTATAAAGTAGTAAGAGCATTCACAACCCGTCCCCCATCCCCAACCATATAATTTAAGGAAAAATCATAGTTTTCTAAATTTGCGTCTCACTTTTTCAAATTCTCTCACATCCCATTCCCCATTCATATCCCCTATAAGCTTTTTTTTTATTAATTTATTTATTTACAACCAATGTTAATCCACTCCACCTTCCATTTGTATTATTTTATTATTATTAAATGATAAATGATATGGGAAAAGAATGGAAGACCCCATATATGGGGGCTCAACATAGGTTTTTTGTAAATTTTAGAAATGGGGCATGGGGAAAGGGGTTGGGATGGAGTGAGTTTTTGTGAGATTTTCTTAAATTTTAAGAATGGGGGAGATAATGGGGGATGGGTTGTGAACAAGGTTTTCAGAACCGGACCGGACGTCGAACCGGACCCCCGGCCGGTTCACCGGTTTGACCGGTCCGACCGGTTCGACCGGTTCGACGAACCGGCCAAAAAACAAAAAAAAAATTAAAAAAATTAAAAAAAATTAAAAAATCCGGTTCGACCGGCCCGGTTTCCGGTCCGACCGGCCGGTTCACCGGTTCAACCCCGGTTCGCTGCAAAAACGGTCCGACTACCCGAACCGGACCGGTCCAGGCCCCGGAGCCCGGTCCGACCGGTCCGACCGGCCGGTCCGGTCCGGTTTTCAAAACAATGGTTGTGAATGCTCTAATAGAATATATATATAAAGTTTTGCCCTAAATCAAATAATCCATAGACATAACTCACGCCAAGCTCTGTAACCCTTACCATCTCCATCTCCATCTCCATCACTAAAGCTGAAGAGAACAGATTCATCTCTGTCTCTGTACACCGTAACCATTTGCCGATTCTTCTGTACATGGTCTGTTTCGCTGCAATAACCAGTTAACGAGGTAATTACTTGTTATCTAGTTTGTTCTGTTGGCTATTGTTTGTTTGTATTGATTGATTTGTTGCAGTTTTAGACTTTTAGGTGATTTGTTGATGATGTTGTTAGCCGGTTAGTTCAACTGGTTGTTAATATGTGTATGTCGATTGATTTGTTGTGTGTTTAATATTTGATTGGTTGTTGAATATATATATATAGGGAGGTGAAGGAAAAGATTAAGGGGCTGTTTGGTAGCCTCTTAATCAGCCTCTTAACCATTCAGATCTGAATCATTCAGCATTCAGACTGTTTGTTTCAGCATCTGAATGGAATGATTAAGTGCTGAACCATTAAGCTAATAAGGGATGCTGAATGATTCAGCTCTTAACCATTCAGAGCCTCTTAACTATTCAGACTATCTTAATGATTCAGCACTTAATCAACCAAACAACCCCTAAGATCAAATCCAAAGGGCAGTTATGTCTTTTACCATGTGGAGCTTTTGTCTGCTTGCTGATGGTATTGATTATCATAAATAAATCTGGCTTCAAGTGTAGCCATTGCAAAGGCACACATAAGGTATGAATGATAATGGTTCTGTTTTGTGATATGTATGATTACTTTCATTGATTGCTCAAGTGCGAGCTGTAGCTTATGGTGGAAATTTTGCACACGTTTGTGTTGGAATAAATATACGTAATGTTTGTATATGGGTGGTTATATTTAAACCCCCCAGCTTCTATTTTCACCCCCTCCAAGCGCCTCGCTTAGGCCTAAGCGAGACGCTTAGAGGGGGTAATTTATTTTGGTAGTTTTTTTATGTTTTGAGTTGTTTTTTTTTAATTTAATAATTATAAAAAGTTTTAAAAAAATTAAAAAACAAAGTAATAACCCTCAACATTGTCATTGACTTAAACTTGACATCATCAACCACGTAAAGTCAATGAATGCGGTATGCGCGTTAAATTTCATTAAATGCGGCAACACAGGCAAGTCCTCGTCTAATAACAACTGAAAAGTAGCCGGTGCAAGTTATGTTGTAGCTTCCAAAACCAATCGGCCCCGTTGTTGCTCATATGTTATTATCTCTTCTCTTATTCTCTGTTTCTCTAGTTCTCGATGGATTATTGCTCTCATATCATGGATCAGAGAGATTCAAGCTAATTAAACTCATATCTCAAGCCGGTGCAAGTTATGTTGTAGCATCCTTGATCATCTTCTTGTTCAACACACACCAGATTTTTCATCACAGTTTCCAACCACTAATACCAGATTGATGATACTCAATTTCGGTTGATATAGAGTATATCAGAGAAAGATTTAGTTGAAATTGGATACAATGGATCAGATAGATTTAAGCTAATTAAACTCATATCTCAAGCCGGTGCAAGTTATGGAATGACACATGCAGAATGTAATGTCATGCACAATGTGATTTGTATTAATGGCAAAGTGATTTGTAAAGGAAGAAGAAGAGAATGTTATATATGTTTACCTTCCCATGGAAACTCTGAAGACCTTAACGGAGGTTTGCTAGAGGGTCATTGGTCTTCAGAGTTTCCAACCCCTAATACATTTATCAAAGGATATTCATGTGAGAATGATTTCGTACAAAGATTCCTATGCAAGCAAGTCAAATTCAGTTGTTAGACCGATCAGAGATATGATTGCCAGTGAGATTGATAACTGGACAGGTTAGCCAGGTGTTTGTCAAAAAGGTAGAGCACACCACTAGAGCAAAAAGTTGTGTGTATGAATAGTGACCCTCTGGCAAACCTGCCATTAATCGGTTTTATTTAGCGTAAAAAGTTCATTGTACATATACCTCCTTATCTAAAAACAAATCACATCATTGTAGAGGTGTATAGGTTACTCATTACCGTTGGACGTTGAAGGTAAACATGGACAGTGAGAAGTGAGATTGATAACTTCTCTATGGAAGTTGCTAAAATAGTTAAACAAAAGCTGAAATTGAACAGTTATTTGGCAATATACTTGAAATCAATGGGAAGAAAAACAATCGTCATCCACAAATGTTCTTACCTATGAGTTTAATTAGCTTGAATCTCTCTGATCCATGGTATCCACTTTCAGAATCTGAAGAGAAGCTATCATCTCAGAGAGATATCTGTCAAGTCCAAATATTGCAAGTCCAAATCATTGTACGATGTCTTTTTCAGAGGACCTCGACTCTTGAGATGTTGCAGGTGTTTGAAAAGTTTGAACTGAAATTGAACTTTTCATGCAAGCAATTAAAATTCAGTTGTTTTACTAATTTCATAGTCTTGATACTTTTAACAATCAGATCGGCGCTAAACAATAGAAAGTAATTACAAATATTGCTAGAGGGTCACTATTCATATATAAAGAACATTAATCGGTTTCATCTTTGTTTTCTTGAGTTCAACTTTCCATGATCTACCTTTATCATCTCAAAGAGATATCTGTCAACGATCGAAGGGAACCCGAAACAATAAAAAGTAATTACAAAGAAGATGATCAAAGATGCTACAACATAGCTTGAATCTCTCTGATCCATGGTATCCGGTTGTTTTCAGGTTGTCTTCACCGTTGACCGCTATCTCTCGGATAACAACTGAAAAGTTGTCTCATTAATTCCAATTCCACCGGTGCAATCAGAATCTGAAGAGAAGCTATCATCTCAGAGAGATATCTGTCAACGATGATGGCGCAGAGGTTAGCGGTAACTTTAAATTTTGAATGATCGTCGGTTTGCTCTCTATATACCAATCAACAGTAGCGATCATTACAATTATTTGGAATGTTTCTGATCATTGTCAGAGGGTCATTATTCATACATAAAGAGCATAATCAAACAAGGGTTGTTATCGGAGAGATATCGGTCAACGATGAAGGCAACCTGAAACGACATGAACATTTATAACCTTTCTGTACCTGTGGCCAAAATAACCTGATAAAGGCTGTACACGAGTATAATCAAACAAGGGTTACCCGGAGTTTGATTAGCTTGAATCTCTCTGATCCATGGTATTCACTAACCGTAGCGATCATTACAGTTATTTGGACTGTTGCTAAATTAGTTAAACAAAAGCTTAAATTATACAGTTATTTGGAATATTATTGATTATTAAAGTGAGATTGATAACTTCTCTATGGAAGTAACAAATTCAAAACAGAGGTAGGTTTGCCAGAGGGTCACTATTCATACATAAAGAGTATAATCGTGATGTGATGGATTTTTATATTTGCAACGTAGTTCCTTTTTACCTGGTTGCAAAGGAACTTCAGGTCAGCCAGACGTTTGTCAAAAGCAAGTGTGAAGATCAAGATCAAGAAGACTGGATACCATGGATCAAAGAGATTCAAGCTAATCAAACTCATATCTCAAGTTGGTCTAACAACTGAATTTGACTTGCTTGCATAGGAATCTTGTACGAAATTATACAGTTATTTGGAATGTTCCTGATCATTACGGTCAACGATGAAGGTGTGTTGTATGTATAAAATTGTGAATAATTGTGAGAGTCGATATGAGAGCAATAATCCATCGAGAACTAGAGAAACAGAGAATAAGAGAAGAGATAATAACATATGAGCTACAACGATAGGCGTTTTCGATTTCTAAATGAATCAACGACTTAAACTTGACATCATCAACCACGTATAGTCAAATATTTATTCTCCATATCCATACCTTGTTTCAAGTATCTTGTAAAATTCATTTCGTCTTCAAGACTCCTATGAGTCAACAAAGGTTGACTTTTTTTAGCATTAACAATGACTATATTACATTATTATTATTATTTTTTTTATTATATTTGTAATTTAGTTCCTTTGTTTTATTATTATAATAATTTGTTATTATCAAGAATCGGAAATTAGTAAAACGATTTATGAAAGTATCAAGAATCGGAAATTAGTAAAACGATTTAATAAATCATTGCTCAGACGTTAGGGTTTGATAAACACAAAACTTATTATTTATAAAGCAACAAAAACACAAATCGATCGTACCGTGAAATAAAGAGAGGCCCATTAGGAGTGCCGTGGAGGAAGATCGTCGGTTTGCTGTAGTCGATGATGGCACAGAGGTTAGCGGTAACTTTAAATTTTGAATGATCGTCAGTTTGTACAATGAATTTTACCTGCTTTGCATGAAAAGTTATTTTTAAATGTTTGATCTGCAATATTTGAAAATTATCATTTCTTGACATGCTTGGTAACACCTTGATCTGTAATATCTGAAAATTATAATTTCTCGAAAAGTAATTAAAAACACTTAAAAATGAATTAAAAACAATTGTTGCGAGTTAGGTTTAGTCGGAGGACCACGTACAATGATTCATCAAAGTTGTACAAAGCTGGATGTTTTTACTGGAAAACCAAAACGAGCAATTAACGAAGCGAAACGGAGAGTTATAATTTTCTTGGCTTGGAAACAACTTAAAAGAACCAAAAATGAATTAAAATTATTTTTTGGTGATTAACAGATAATTTTAAAGAATTAAAAGAAATTCAAATTTTTTTAAAAAAAGGCCAAAGCACCTCGCTTTGGTCAAAGCGAGGCGCATGTGGTCTAATCAAACCACTAAAGCACCTCGCTTTGGTCAAAGCGAGGCACTAAAGCGCCTCGATTTGACCAAAGCGAGGTGCTTTGGCCTTTTTTTTAAAAAAATTGAATTTCTTTTAATTCTTTAAAATTATCTGTTAATCACAAAAAAATAATTTTAATTCATTTTTGGTTCTTTTAAGTTGTTTCCAAGCCAAGAAAATTATAACTCTCCGTTTCGCTTCGTTAATTGCTCGTTTTGGTTTTCCAGTAAAAACATCCAGCTTTGTACAACTTTGATGAATCATTGTACGTGGTCCTCCGACTAAACCTAACTCGCAACAATTGTTTTTAATTCATTTTTAAGTGTTTTTAATTACTTTTCGAGAAATTATAATTTTCAGATATTACAGATCAAGGGTGTTACCAAGCATGTCAAGAAATGATAATTTTCAAATATTGCAGATCAAGGTGTTACCAAGCATGTCAAGAAATGATAATTTTCAAATATTGCAGATCAAGGAAAAATGAAAATACGTGATGCACATACCGTGAGTGTAGTCCATTGATGTATTAATATATTATTTAATCGCAAGTTTCAATACTAGATAATGCACGTAACTCCCTAGGCACATTTCCCACCCTTTAAATAAGCATTAAATACTTTCACATTATATATTAAATACTTCTTCAATTCCCATATAATATTCCTTAACTTTCTCTCTTCCCCTTCTCTAACCCAATTCTGTCAAAAAGAAGATGTATTCACCATTTCAAACGATTTGCCTCCTTTTGAATTTAGGTAGTACTAGTTAAGGGATTGCCAAAGACCGATCGAACATCTTTTTGTTTGTTTGTTTGCTTTGAATGTCTATGGAAACAACAATGGATTTGTCAAAAGCAAGTGTGAAGATCAAGATCAAAGAAGACAGTACGTTCAACGATGAAGTTGTGTTGTATGTATAAAAATAGTGAATAATTGTAGTGTGTTCGGTGTAGTCGACGAACATCATTCAAAATTTCAACTTCCCGTTCAGGTGCTTAAGTCCACCTTGAGATATGAGTTTAATTAGCTTGAATCTCTCTGATCCATGGTATCCGGTTGTTTTCAGGTTGTCTTCATCGTTGACCGCTATCTCTCGGATAACAACTGAAAAGTTGTCTCATTAATTCCAATTCCACCGGTGCAATCATAATCTGAAGAGAAGCTATCATCTCAGAGAGATATCTGTCAACGATGATGGCGCAGAGGTTAGCGGTAACTTTAAATTTTGAATGATCGTCGGTTTGCTCTCTATATACCAATCAACAGTAGCGATCATTACAGTTATTTGGAATGTTTCTGATCATTGTCAGAGGGTCACTTTTAATACATAAAGAGATAAAGGTTGTACACGAGTATAATCAAACAAGGGTTGCCCGGAGTTTGATTAGCTTGAATCTCTCTGATCCATGGTATCCACTAACCGTAGCGATCATTACAGTTATTTGGACTGTTGCTAAATTAGTTAAACGAAAGCTTAAATTATACAGTTATTTGGAATATTATTGATCATTACAGTGAGATATGAGTTTAATTAGCTTAAATCTCTCTGATCCATGATATGAGAGCAAATAATCCATCGAGAACTTGAGAAAGAGAGAATAAGAGAAGAGATAATAACATATGAGCTACAACATAACTTGCACCGACTTGAGATATAGAGTTTAATTAGCTTGAATCTCTCTGATCCATGGTATCCGGTTGTTTTCAGGTTGTCTTCATCGTTGACCGCTATCTCTCGGATAACAACTGAAAAGTTGTCTCATTAATTCCAAAACCTAAAGAGAAGATATCATCTCAGTGAGATTGATAACTTCTCTATGGAAGTTGCTACAATAGTTAAACAAAAGCTGAAATTGAACAGTTATTTGGAATGTTTCTGATCATTACAGTTATGCCTTTTTTGGTGAAATGAACTTGAAGAAATGATTTGGTGGATATATCATGAGTTAAACAAAAGCTGAAATTGGACGGTTATTTGGAATGTTCCTGATCATTACTTTTCATGCAAGCAAGTAAAATTCAGATCATTACTTTTCATGCAAGCAAGTAAAATTCAGTTGTTGGACAGTGAGATTGATAACTGGACAGGTTAGCCAAACCATACGAGGGTGGCAGGAAAAAGTTGACATTTTGATCCAAAGGAAATTCAGGTTAGCCAGACGTTTGTCAAAAAGAACATTTTTTATAATAATTATATTAAAAAAAAAACAAAAAACTAACTCAAAAGATCAAAAAAAAAAATTTGATCCGAAGAGCCTCGCTTAGGCCTAAGCGAGGCGCTTCGAATTAAAAATCAGCTTTTTCTGCCCCTCGTACTGACCTCCTCTGATTGAATTCAAAGCGCCTCGCTTAGGCCTAAGCGAGGCGCTTTGAGGGGGTGGAAATTGAAGGTGGGGGGGGGGGGTGGGAATAGATGGAGCCTTGTATATTTATCAATAGCCAATATAATCATTTATATAATGATGATCAATTATTAATATTATCCTAAGCCCAATAACAGATATGTCTTTGATGGGCAGACTATCATTAGATGGGCCTTATTAGGGTGTCCCCTGGGTATGTATAAATAAGGAGAGATTATTATGAGATTAGGGTTGAGACAATCATAACAACATAACACCATTAGCCATCCCCTATCTCTCTCTCTCTCTCTCTCTCTCTCTCAATGTGTTCATAACTTAAGAACACATAAACCATCAAAACTGCATACCCTAAAGGGAACCCAATCAAGAAGATGGTGTCTTCCATTACTGAGGTTCCTGAAAGATTAAGCATATCAGGCATTGTTTTGAAAACCGGACCAGACCGGCCGGTCGGACCGGTCGGACCGGGCTCCGGGGCCTGGACCGGTCCGGTTCGGGTAGTCGGACCGTTTTTGCAGCGAACCGGGGTTGAACCGGTGAACCGGCCGGTCGGACCGGAAACCGGACCGGTCAGACCGGATTTTTTTATTTTTTTTATTTTTTTTATTTATTTTTTTGTTTTTTGGGCCGGTTCGTCGAACCGGTCGGACCGGTCGAACCGGTGAACCGGCCGGGGGTCCGGTTCGACGTCCGGTCCGGTTCTGAAAACCTTGATATCAGGTACACATGATTGAATCTATATGTTTATCTTATGTTTTTATTAATATAATCTGATACCACATGTTGATTATATTATTTCAATTATGATATAATAACTTAACTTTTAGAGAAAATCGATGACTTGGTTTGTAAATAAGTAACTTTCAAACCATAACTTTTGTCGAGATTTATATTCCTAAAATCGGATAAAACCCACTTGCACCGATTTGATATTATTAAGTCTGATGAATTGGCTTTTTTGAAACAACATACTTTTTTTTCTTTCAATATTTTCTTTTATCCATTCATATGAAATCAAGCCATCTGGATTCAACTAAATGAAAATTTTAAGTCTTTTGGTTTTTCATGTTCATATGTATCGATAATTATGGATAAATATATACTTTTTTCATGGTGCAATATTATTATATGAATGTATATATATATTTTTAAATTGAATTCACTCCCTAAATTTAATCGGAGATTACTACGGATTCATGAGATAAAAAAAAATATTTATGTTCTTTATGTTTTCTCGGTTGATGTTCTTTACGAACACATAAGAAAACCGAAAATTTTAGTATATTTTGGTTTAAAATTGGATTGAAATTTTGTTTCCAATAATTTAGGACATAACTTTATCTCCAAGGAATTTTCGAAATCAATTATGATTAAGTCAAAGATTTTGAAATCTTATGATATCTTTGGAGATAGTCATAATTTAAAATTGGAAATTGATATTATGTAAATCCCTAAAATTTTGAACCACATTTATTTAGTATTAGTTCTTGAATAATAAGTTTTTGGTTTTAAGGTTAACGAATTTAGTTCTTGGATTATTAGTTAAGTTTCGATGGTCCTCGGTGCATAAATTCTCGGTTTTAAAGATTTCGATCAGGTTCACGGACAGTAGTTCTCGGTCAAGGTCTTCACCTTTGAAAACCATTTCCGAGAACCCATAATGTTACAAGAACCCATCGTTTTTTATCGAGAACTATCATGTATTCGAGAACCAATATTTTTTTTCGAGAACTATTAAAGAATCCGAGAACTGTTAAAGTTATCCGAAAACATAAGTTATTCGAGTACTCATAATATATTCGAGAACTCATCAGTATATCGAGAACTAATTATGATATTCGAGAACTCATCCTGACATTCGAGAACTCATTATGACATCTGAGAACTCATAAGTCTTCCGGGAACTCATCACTTTCGAGAACTCATTAAATCTTTGAGAACTCATAATTTCGAGAACCCCTTATGTTATTCGAGATCTCATAAGTTTTCCGGGAACTCATTATTTTTCAGAGAACCCCTTATGCTATTCGAGAACTCATATAAATTTTTTTTGAGAACTCAATTCTTTGAGAACCCATTATTTCGAGAACTCATAAGCTAATTTGAGAACTCTTCATTTTTCGGGAACTCATAAGATTATTGAGAACCCATTATTTTTCGGGATCTCTAATAAAATTTACAGTTTTGATAAAACCTAATGTATCAAGTTTATTCAAAACATTATAAAACCTTGCTTAACTTGCAATAACATTTTGGGTGTCACTTCTGCCCAAAGGTGATGTGTCACATTAGTTCGTTATAAATATCTCGTTAAGCATTGTAGCTCGTTCATATAAATGCCATAAGGTTTCACTTCTGCCCAAAGGTGATGTGTAACAGATTATGTTGGTGAACTGAGCGTATTGCATTAGAACTTTGAGTGTCTCACTTCTGCCCAAAGGTGATGTGTTACATTCACTGTTAGCAACTTAATACTTAAATAAATAGCGTATAGCCAAAGCTAGAGCATGTTATTTAAGTAGCTTATGTTGGTGTTATTATATTATCACATCTTCATATCAAAATTGATCCTCACAATTAATAACCCTTCATTAATATAATGATCATAACTTTAAGTCTGCCTTACATCAATACCCATAACTCGAAATTAATCTCACGTTCTTCTATAAATTACTATCTCAACTAAGTAATCCACTCTAATCATTAAAACTAAGAAAAGTTTGCTTAAACTTTGTTCTTATCAAGTTACCTCTTAAGTCATGACATTCCTGAGCTCTAACTGATAAAGTATTACAGAATAACATATGAGCATAAGAAGTGGAATAAATGTCTCTTATGGTAATTAAGAACTTTTACTGATTCTTATCAGGTAAGCTATTAACGATTATGAGATTCCCAAGACTAATGTATTATCTATGGAAATCAAAGAATATAATGAATTCCTAAGAAGCATGAAATAAATAAGTCTAACTCTATGGTTAAATGGGATCTGTGAATACATCTTAATATTGAATAACATGACCCATAAAACTAAGGGTTACACATGGAAATCAATAAATTTCTAGTGCATAATAACTTTTCCACCAGTACGATTAGATGCATTATGAATCAACTATAACACTCAGAAATATCAAAGTAAAATGAGTGTGTTGATAGCAACTTACGTACAGGAAAAGGAACGCATTAAACTAGAAAAGTTGATGTTATTCACCTTACTACCATTAAACCTAAAAGAGGAAGAATAATTACCATAGAGAGGATAATTATAAGGTCTGGAAACAAAATACAAGTACTACCTTCAGCCATAAGTTTCTCTAAAGGGAAAGTCTTACTAAGTAAAACCGTGTCATTAAGAATAGGCATAAGCAAAAAGATTACCCATAAATAAAGAGAACAATTGGCTAAGATATGTAGTGCCTAATTAAGGATATTTAACTCCACAAATACTAATGAATTCCAATTAACACATGATGGTTGAGTCTAGTTTTATACGTTTCCTTATCATAATTCAACAAATACTTAAGATGAGAGTTAGTGGCAAAAATTAAGGGTCTAATTAAACCATTAATAACTAATCTTAGTGTTGAAGCTTTATGATACCTTACGATATTCTTGAGATTACTAAGAATTTAGTATAAATACTAAAAGCTACAATTTTTGGACAGTTACAAGGTTTTAATGACCAACCCAAAGCCACTATTAAGTTAAACTCTCCTATTGTTTGTTGTCATTATCTGAATAGAAACCTTATGAAATAAAACTAGATGCTCCAATAATGTTTTCACAACTTTGTTATCATGAAAATGAGTATTTAACAAATGAAAATGAGACCCATGCAATTCATCCACTAAGATCAAAATTTCATGAGAAATCATGACCAGATCACTAAAGGATGCTTGGCTATCAAATCTCATTCTCAGTGTGTCACACCCTCAAAATCCACTTGCGGAGTTTTACCGCGAGGCGCATGACAAACCAGGATCCAAACCAACGATCACAATAAACAAGTCTAAATGAATTAAAATGCAATTTCAAAACATAGTTTAAAATCCCGTTTACAGCGGAAGCTTATTCAAAACATTATCCAAAATATTAAACCAATGTTCAACGTTGTAAGACCATGCAACCCTAACATAGACGCCGTGCAGACGCGTGCACCCTAGTCCAGTCATGCTACCTTAGCGACCTGAGAAAACATGTAAAAGTTTACGTCAGCACAAAAATGCTGGTGAGTTTACAGGTTTTGTATCCAAGTACCAAGTCCACCTGTCCATACTATAACAAATAGAAAACCAGTATACGCTAGCTAGGCGTACGTTTTGTTACTACCACGATTGGAAAACCATTACTAACGCGAATACCAAAAGTATGCCCGATGTATGTTCCTGTTGTTCCTGTTGTTCCTGTTTGAGACAATATGCACCCGCCGACCCTCCAAGTCGACGAGCGGGGTTGGTCACTCCCAATAGCGCTATTCACAATTCCCCGTTGTGCAAACCCGCACATTCATGGTTCCCCCCGGGACTTCCAAAGATCGTGTAGTACACAATAGAAACCCATAGTATGACAGAATTTACCAAACAATCGTTTTAACACATGTTTTCTCCCCCGAAAGTATAAAACCAGTTTAAAAGAGGGGCCGTAAACTCACCTTAAGTTCCGTTACTCCTTAACCCGAGTAAACTCAGCTGCTATGCTAGTCCCGTAAAGCGGCGACCTAACATACGACAGTTACAAGTACTTAGACTAATAACCCGCAGGTTAATTAGTCCCTAGATGTCCAGACCATAACCAAGTTCGTTTGAAAACACCGTGACTGTTTAACCGACCAAAAATACAAGACCCGACATCCCATTGGTGACCCGAGACTCCCCGTGTTATGTTTACGCTCCAAAACGTACAATAACGCAATTACACTTAACACACGTTAACGTACATCAAGTTATAGCACATAGTTCACGTATCACTGAAATACATCCAAATATATGTTACCAAGTTATTAGACATGTTACGGGGTTCCTAGCATGTTACTACATGTTAAATCGGGTCTCGGAATGCTAATTTACACTTACAGCAGCAGTACACGCGATTAGGGAAAGTCAACTAGCATTTAGGTTGGTCAACTAGCAATTAGGAATCCTAATCGCCACTATTATAGGCGATTGGGCTATACCATATGAAATTATTAGCATTTAGGGCTAATCACATGAACTTACTAGCAATTGGGGCTAATCACATGAACTTATAGGCGATTGGGGCTAATCACATGATATTATTGGCGATTAGCACCCCAATCGCATGAGTTATAGGCGATTAGCATTGCTACTCGCCTGTAACCATGCTGTTCCGGTTTTTCGCGCGTTTAACACTCCAAATCAGATCCAGAACGTGTGTAACTACCCAATATCATCCCAAACACTATCCTAAACATGTTTAACCCGAAACCCTTCGTTCAACCTCGTATAATCAGTCCTGCATGCAACCAAAGCAATCCAAACACCATTCACATAGCATGCAACATCAAACAAACACATGTAATCATAACCCTATTATCCAATTACTGAGATTTCTATCATCATACTATCAATATCAATTCTGACCTAGCATGATAACACATCAAATCATCATCAAGAATCATAAAAATCCTATCTTTCTAATCATACACACCCATAACGCATGTATATTAGTTATAATCCGATTAACAACCCTTATTGACGATTTTCAGAAAGCTTTTTCGTTTATGAACAGGTCTGGACCATTAGGGATTTATTAAAAACGTTTACAAAGTGTTATGGATGAGAATCAAACCTTAGGATTATGAAAGAATGATGATTAGACCTTGAAACCTTGTGTTTTTGATCAAAATCGCCTTCCAGAGGTTGTTTATGTGTTTGGGGCGGTTATGGGACGACTAGGGTTGATATTAGGAAGTTTAGGGGGTTAAGCATTGTATTTATAGGCGTTTCTAGTCGTCCAGCCCGTAACTAGCGATTGTGCAGCAGTTTCATGCGATTAGGGCTGCTAATCGCATGAATGTGCATGTGAGTGGGCCTAATCGCCCTTAACATCACACGATTGGGCTCCTACTCGCCCCTATTGATGCCTACTCGCCTCCCTTATAGGCGATTAGGCCTCCCTAATCGCCTATAGGGGCTGGTTTGGTGCGTTTTGCGCGTTAAACCCCGTTTTAACATATGTTAACACATATTAACATACCGACAAGTCATATAATGATTGTAAACACATAACACAAGTAAATACACATATTTACACTCGTTCACCAATTCCCGGGACTCGAGACTCGTACGTTCCGTATGCCCTGACGATCCTACAAATCGTCACCGTTTGTACACTTGGTTAAGGACTGACATCTAACGAACCTCTAGACCAACATCCAATGATCTTCTAGACTAACCAATAGTTCCCGAACCATAACCCGACTTAACTAACCCAGTTAAGTACAATATACGCGTGACTCGCTAAGGTAGACTTTCATCTAGACAATGTTGTTAACCAGAATTTGCCGGGTGTCACATCATCCCCACGTTAAAAGAATTTTCGTCCCGAAAATTTGCACAAGTACAGAAAGAACAAAAGAAATAACGAAGGGAACAAGCAAAAGATAGAAACCAAAAGAGAGAGATATTTACCCGAGTTGTCACATCATCCCCACGTTAAAAGGAATCTCGACCCGAGATTCATTCAGCTGCCGAAGAGACATGCCTCGACTCGAACGCTTCCTTAGGAAAAAGATGAGGATACTTAGACTTCACCTGATCCTCCCGTTCCCACGTATATTCCGGTCCCCGGTTCGAGTTCCACCGAACCTTAACGATACGAATCTTGCTGTGACGTAGGCTACGAATCTTGTAATCAAGGATCTCCACAGGTTCTTCCACAATCCGAAGACGATCATCAACTTTGATCTCTTCCAGTGGAACGATGAGAGACTCGTCAGCCAGACACTTCTTCAAGTTTGACACATGAAAGACGTTATGTACGTTACCGAGCTCCGTCGGTAGATCAAGTCGATATGCCACCGGCCCAATCCGTTCCAGGATCGTAAATGGGCCGACATATCGCGGATTGAGTTTGCCACGCTTCCCAAAGCGTATGACGCCCTTCCACGGTGAGACTTTTAGAAGTACCTTGTCATTGACTTGGAACTCCAGTGGTTTGCGACGCTGATCAGCATAACTCTTTTGCCGGTCCCGTGCCGCCGCCAACCGATTTCGAATCTGTACGATCTTTTCCGAAGTTTCGTACACTAGTTCAGGCCCAGTGAGTTGACTCTCACCCACTTCAGCCCAACAAAGAGGAGAACGGCATTTCCGTCCGTACAGTGCTTCGAACGGAGCAGCCTTGATGCTCGTGTGATAACTGTTATTGTACGAGAATTCTACCAACGGCAGATGAGCTTCCCACCCCTTGCCAAAATCGATCACACATGCCCGCAGCATGTCTTCTAAAGTTTGAATCGTACGCTCACTCTGACCGTCAGTCTGTGGATGGTAAGCCGTACTCATGTCTAGTTGGGTACCCAAAGCCTTATGCAAAGACTTCCAAAAGTGAGAAGTAAAATGGGAGTCACGATCCGAGATAATAGAAACTGGTACCCCGTGCTTAGAAACAACTTCTTTCAAGTAGAGACGAGCCAAACGATCCATGGTGTCGGTCTCCTTAATAGCAAGAAAATGGGCTGATTTCGTCAACCGATCGACAATCACCCATATCTTGTCGTTCCCGCTTGGTGATTTAGGAAGTTGTGTGACAAAATCCATAGTAATCCGTTCCCATTTCCATTCCGGAATTTCAGGTTGTTGCAGGAGACCCGACGGTTTCTGGTATTCCACTTTGACCTTAGCACAGGTCAAGCATTTGCTCACGTATGAGGCTATGTCCGACCTCATGTTTGGCCACCAGTAAAGCACCTTTAGATCTTGGTACATCTTATCCGAACCAGGATGAATAGAATACCGGGACTTATGAGCCTCATCAAGAACAAGCTCCCGTAGTCCCCCGAATAAAGGAACCCATATGCGTTCTGCGAAATAGTGCAGGCCATCAGGCCTTTGCTCTAGGTGCTTGTCGGCACCGTGCATAGTTTCAGCTTTAAGGTTTTCCTCCTTCAAAGCTTCTAACTGGGCAGAACGGAGTTGATCAGGTAACGACGAATGGATAGTGAGTTGCAACGCCCGAACGCGACGAGGTTTAGTAGATTCCTTCCTGCTCAAGGCGTCTGCTACAACATTCGCCTTGCCAGGATGGTACTTAATAGCACAATCATAGTCGTTCAAAAGTTCAATCCAGCGACGCTGCCGTATGTTCAAGTGTTGTTGGTCGAAAATGTGTTGGAGACTCTTGTGATCGGTGTAGATGGTGCATTTGGTACCGTACAAGTAATGTCTCCAAATCTTCAACGCGAATATCACGGCACCCAACTCTAAGTCATGAGTTGTGTAGTTCTTCTCGTGCACCTTAAGTTGACGAGAAGCATACGCAATCACTTTCTCGCGTTGCATCAACACGCAACCGAGTCCATGAATGGAAGCATCACAGTAAACAACAAAATCATCAGGACCCTCAGGTAAAGACAAAATAGGAGCAGAACACAGTTTAGACTTCAGTTCTTCAAACGCTGACTCTTGTGATTCACCCCAGTCGAACTTCCTATCCTTCTGAGTGAGAGTGGTGAGGGGTTGAGCAATCTTCGAGAACCCCTGAATGAAACGACGATAGTAGCCTGCAAGGCCTAGGAATTGCCGCACCTCAGTTGGCGTCTTTGGTGCTCCCCAGTCCTTGATCGCTTCGATTTTAGCTGGATCGACATGAATTCCTAGTTCATTAACCACATGTCCTAGGAACTGAACTTCGCGTAACCAAAAGTCACACTTTGAGAACTTGGCGTAAAGTTGCTCCCGTCGCAAAAGTTCCAAAACTAACCGCAGATGTTCCCCGTGTTCGGTCTCGTTCTTGGAGTAGATCAGAATGTCATCAATAAACACAATGACGAACTTGTCCAAATATGGTTTACAGACGCGGTTCATCAAGTCCATGAAAACCGCCGGTGCGTTCGTGAGACCGAAAGGCATGACCAAGAATTCGAAATGGCCATAACGTGTTCGAAAAGCAGTCTTTGCAACGTCAGCCTCCCTGACGCGCAGCTGGTGATAACCGGACCTCAAGTCGATCTTGGAATAATAACTAGAACCCTGAAGCTGGTCGAATAGATCATCAATACGTGGGAGAGGATAACGGTTCTTGACGGTCAATTTGTTCAGTTCTCTGTAGTCCACACACAATCGGAAACTCCCATCCTTCTTCTTAACAAATAAAATCGGGGCTCCCCAAGGGGAAGAACTTGGCCGGATGAAACCCTTGTCCAAGAGTTCCTGTAACTGACTGGACAATTCCTGCATCTCGGGAGGTGCAAGACGGTAGGGGGCCCGAGCAATAGGAGCAGCCCCTGGTACAAGATCAATACCGAACTCGACTTGACGATGAGGAGGAAGACCAGATAAATCATCGGGAAAAACATCAGGAAACTCGCGTACCACCGGAATGTCGTCGATCTTCTTTTCATCACCAGAGGAAACAGATAAGAGTGCCAAAACAGCTGGATAACCCTTTCGAAGACACTTAAGGGCTTTCATGCTAGAGATGATGTTTAGCGGAACACCACCCTTGATACCGTACACAGAAAGAAATTCTCCATCAGGGAGAGGAATCCGAATAACCTTGTCGTAACAGACGATCTCCGCGCGATACAAGGATAACCAATCCATTCCTACCACAACGTCAAAACTACCCAAAGGTACCGGCATAAGGTCGATGGGGAACGATAAACCCGACAACTCTAACTGACACTCCCGAAGGACACTAGTAGCTTCAATCGTTTTACCGTCAGCCAACTCAATAACATACTTGGTCTCTAATGGTACAGGTACTACATCTAGAAGTCGACTAACATCCATGGATACAAAACTCTTGTCGGCACCAGAATCAAATAACACGCTAACAGAATGATTATTGAGAAGAAACGTACCGGTGACTGTATCAGGGTCCTGTCTAGCCTCAGCGGCTCCAATGACGAAGGCACGTGCATTTCTGCCGCCGCCCCCGTTGTTCCCATTCCCGTTGTTTCCACCCTGTTTCAGTTTTGGGCAATCCTTCTTGTAATGCCCAGTGTCACCACAGTTGTAGCATCCTTGTTTCCCTGTAGTCCCCTGAGTAGTCGGAGCTGAACTGTTGGTCGGAGCCTGAGTCGATGGAAGTGTAGCCCGACAATCTTTAGCATAATGCCCAGTTCGCTGGCAGCGGTGACAACGGTTACTGTCGCAGTTCCCTTGGTGATGGCGTCCACACTTGTTGCATTTGGGCAGTTTTCCCGCATAACCACCCTGCTTGTTACCCGAAGACGATGAACCCCCATTATCAAACCTTTTACCCTGCTGTGTAGACCCAGATCCTTTCCCGTCGTTCTCCCACTTGCGCTTATTGTTCTCTGGAGCCTTAACAGTTGAACCTTTCGCAGGCAAAATCCCCTCATTCACCTTTAAGTTAGTCATCCTATGTGCCGATCGAACTACCTCCGCATAAGTAGGATGATTTCCAGCAGCTACCAACCCTGCAATTTCCGGTACTAACCCTGATACATAGTGTTCAATCTTACGATACTCTGGTACGTGCAGATCGGGACACAGCACTGCCAACTCATTCCTCCTAACAGTATACTTCTCGATTTCCGACCCAGTCATCTTGAGGTTCCACACCTCATGCTCCAGCTTCTGTACCTCTTCCCTCGGGCAATACTCCCGCTTCAGCAACTGCACAAAGTTCTCCCATGGCATAGCATATGCCTCCCCAATACCCATGTTCTGGGTGATACCATTCCACCAAGTCAATGCCACGTCCTGAAATAACGCAGCAGAATACTTCACCCGATCTTCTGGGAGACAGTTACACATCAAAAATACCGACTCCACTTTCTCCAACCACCTAAGCAAACTGACCGCACCCTCAGTGCCAGAGAATTCCTGGGGCTTACAGTCCCGGAACATCTTGTAGGTGCACATGGGTGGGGGTGGGTCAACAGGACCACCTGAAATGAAACGTATGAGAAACCACGAATAACGTAAGCAAGGTTCACCAATGAGGCAAAGAAAACGGATAAATCAACTTACCACCACCGTTGTGCCCTAACTGAAAGGCAGCCTGGAGCAAGTTGTTCAGATCAGCCTGTGATAGGTTAATACCTCCACCACGACCACCAGCACCACCGCGACCACCACCACGTCCACCATTGCGACCACCTCCTCGTCCTCCACGCACTCCAGACATGATTCTGGCAGAAAGAACGAGAAAATTTAGTGTCGCAGTTAAAGATAACCACTAATGTTCACAAGATCAAAGCTAGATCCAATCCAGGACTATCCCCTCAAACCCAGAGCTCACTAATGCTTCCATGCATTTCGTTTTATGATTTTGTGTGCACCCAAAATGATAAAACGCTCTACATGGTCCTCTTAGTGTTCTCCTAGTTCAAAGTTCAAATCACCGAACATAGACTCTTAGCTACACACCGTAACACTACGGTAGTTTATGACAAGTGTTTCTATTGGAGTGCGAAAAGGGAGATGTCCGAGCCTTGGACAAATCTCAAGAGCACACGAGTTACTCCAATAGACTACACTGCCTAGATAACAAGTAACCCAACCTAAGATAGAACGGATGATGTAACGTAGAAAGACCAACGATTTAGAGACACCCCGACAAGACCATACGTAGACCACTATAACGTTTAGTACCATGTGATCGTCTAGTGTGTGCGACTCGGCTATAGACTAGACTCTACATGCAGTCCTAGTTCACTATAACCATTGGCTCTGATACCAATCTGTCACACCCTCAAAATCCACTTGCGGAGTTTTACCGCGAGGCACATGACAAACCAGGATCCAAACCAACGATCACAATAAACAAGTCTAAATGAATTAAAATGCAATTTCAAAACATAGTTTAAAATCCCGTTTACAGCGGAAGCTTATTCAAAACATTATCCAAAATATTAAACCAATGTTCAACGTTGTAAGACCATGCAACCCTAACATAGACGCCGTGCAGACGCGTGCGCCCTAGTCCAGTCATGCTACCTTAGCGACCTGAGAAAACATGTAAAAGTTTACGTCAGCACAAAAATGCTGGTGAGTTTACAGGTTTTGTATCCAAGTACCAAGTCCACCTGTCCATACTATAACAAATAGAAAACCAGTATACGCTAGCTAGGCGTACGTTTTGTTACTACCACGATTGGAAAACCATTACTAACGCGAATACCAAAAGTATGCCCGATGTATGTTCCTGTTGTTCCTGTTGTTCCTGTTTGAGACAATATGCACCCGCCGACCCTCCAAGTCGACGAGCGGGGTTGGTCACTCCCAATAGCGCTATTCACATTTCCCCGTTGTGCAAACCCGCACATTCATGGTTCCCCCCGGGACTTCCAAAGATCGTGTAGTACACAATAGAAACCCATAGTATGACAGAATTTACCAAACAATCGTTTTAACACATGTTTTCTCCCCCGAAAGTATAAAACCAGTTTAAAAGAGGGGCCGTAAACTCACCTTAAGTTCCGTTACTCCTTAACCCGAGTAAACTCAGCTGCTATGCTAGTCCCGTAAAGCGGCGACCTAACATACGACAGTTACAAGTACTTAGACTAATAACCCGCAGGTTAATTAGTCCCTAGATGTCCAGACCATAACCAAGTTCGTTTGAAAACACCGTGACTGTTTAACCGACCAAAAATACAAGACCCGACATCCCATTGGAGACCCGAGACTCCCCGTGTTATGTTTACGCTCCAAAACATACAATAACGCAATTACACTTAACACACGTTAACGTACATCAAGTTATAGCACATAGTTCACGTATCACCGAAATACATCCAAATATATGTTACCAAGTTATTAGACATGTTACGGGGTTCCTAGCATGTTACTACATGTTAAATCGGGTCTCGGAATGCTAATTTACACTTACAGCAGCAGTACACGCGATTAGGGAAAGTCAACTAGCATTTAGGTTGGTCAACTAGCAATTAGGAATCCTAATCGCCACTATTATAGGCGATTGGGCTATACCATATGAAATTATTAGCATTTAGGGCTAATCACATGAACTTACTAGCAATTGGGGCTAATCACATGAACTTATAGGCGATTGGGGCTAATCACATGATATTATTGGCGATTAGCACCCCAATCGCATGAGTTATAGGCGATTAGCATTGCTACTCGCCTGTAACCATGCTGTTCCGGTTTTTCGCGCGTTTAACACTCCAAATCAGATCCAGAACGTGTGTAACTACCCAATATCATCCCAAACACTATCCTAAACATGTTTAACCCGAAACCCTTCGTTCAACCTCGTATAATCAGTCCTGCATGCAACCAAAGCAATCCAAACACCATTCACATAGCATGCAACATCAAACAAACACATGTAATCATAACCCTATTATCCAATTACTGAGATTTCTATCATCATACTATCAATATCAATTCTGACCTAGCATGATAACACATCAAATCATCATCAAGAATCATAAAAATCCTATCTTTCTAATCATACACACCCATAACGCATGTATATTAGTTATAATCCGATTAACAACCCTTATTGACGATTTTCAGAAAGCTTTTTCGTTTATGAACAGGTCTGGACCATTAGGGATTTATTAAAAACGTTTACAAAGTGTTATGGATGAGAATCAAACCTTAGGATTATGAAAGAATGATGATTAGACCTTGAAACCTTGTGTTTTTGATCAAAATCGCCTTCCAGAGGTTGTTTATGTGTTTGGGGCGGTTATGGGACGACTAGGGTTGATATTAGGAAGTTTAGGGGGTTAAGCATTGTATTTATAGGCGTTTCTAGTCGTCCAGCCCGTAACTAGCGATTGTGCAGCAGTTTCATGCGATTAGGGCTGCTAATCGCATGAATGTGCATGTGAGTGGGCCTAATCGCCCTTAACATCACACGATTGGGCTCCTACTCGCCCCTATTGATGCCTACTCGCCTCCCTTATAGGCGATTAGGCCTCCCTAATCGCCTATAGGGGCTGGTTTGGTGCGTTTTGCGCGTTAAACCCCGTTTTAACATATGTTAACACATATTAACATACCGACAAGTCATATAATGATTGTAAACACATAACACAAGTAAATACACATATTTACACTCGTTCACCAATTCCCGGGACTCGAGACTCGTACGTTCCGTATGCCCTGACGATCCTACAAATCGTCACCGTTTGTACACTTGGTTAAGGACTGACATCTAACGAACCTCTAGACCAACATCCAATGATCTTCTAGACTAACCAATAGTTCCCGAACCATAACCCGACTTAACTAACCCAGTTAAGTACAATATACGCGTGACTCGCTAAGGTAGACTTTCATCTAGACAATGTTGTTAACCAGAATTTGCCGGGTGTCACACAGTGACTTTAAAGCATGTGTTAAACGCCTTAAACATTAAATGGCGAAAGGAATAAATGGGTTTCCATCATAAGTAATAATTAATTGACATTAGTGGAGCTTAGATACATATCTGATTGTATCTAAACTGTTTCCTACTGACCAAAGTTTTATAGAATCAATTCATATATACTTAATGAGATTCCCTCTAAGTATGTCCTTAAAATACCTTATGAAATTTAGACTATAAGGGAAATCAAATATAAAATATATGAAATATTCTCGTTCACACGCATCGTTAAAACTTATTATGCGGAGGTACTAAGAGACCTAAAAGATTAGTGGGAGCATAAGATGTCCTACTTATGACTTGCAAAAGTTACAGAGGTGGGGGGAACGACAATTTGATCTATCCTCAAATTACACCTCTTGCACTAGACAACGCTCTATCACAACTTGTCTCCTTAGCACTTAACGTACTCCTAACAAAGTTTTGTGGATGCTTAAATATGGGCGAACTTAGATTTCTTACTAAAGTAATCCTCATCAAGAGAAACGACAATAAACATCATTAGGTTGTTTTTCTCTATTAAGATCTATGGATCTTCCAAATGTTAGACCTTAAGCATGTTGAATTCATTAAGAATTCTAAGGTAAGTGGGAGCAGTAAAAGTCCTTGTTATGAATTTTTCGGAAGTACAAGATGCGGGGGAGAGACTCATTAAAATTCGAGACTCATTAAGTTTAACTTTGAATTTAACTTCGATTATTCCTCTTGTACACCTTACTGCACCAACTCTTACACACTTAGAAACCAATATTGCTCCTTATATACCTGAAAATAAAAACACCTAACTAAAGTTAAGTTTGTATCATAATAAACCCAATGTTCAACTCAGGAGGTCATCTGTGTCTAAAAGCCCATTAAATTTGATGATTATGTAACCTTCCTGACTAACACAAAATGGATGTTTGGAAAGTTTACTGATCCTACCTCTTCTAATTAAATCATTAGTATCAATCAATCTTCTAAATGGAATAAAGCTATTATTAGCATAATTCATTTCATGATTTAGAATAACGTTTAAGATTTGGTTGAATAACCTAAAGGTATTCATAATTGAACCAGATCCGAATGGGAACGATGTAATATAAGATTGATTGTAAAAGATTATACTCAAGAGGGATTAGATTATCAAAGAATCTTCTTATCTGTATTACAAAAGATTTCTTTGAGGATCATTATCGTCCTAGTAGCTCATAATAACTAAGAGCCACATTATATGGACATTAAGACAACTTTCCATAACAATGACCTACATGTTCATTAAGCAACCTGAAAGTTCTAAACTGAAGGTTAAGAACACTTAGTCTGTAAGTCAATAAGATCCATGTATGGGTTGATGCAAGCATAAAATGTGTTGGAATCATAATGAAATTCTCTTCATCAAGAACGAAGTGGATTAAAGAACCTACCTCAAGATGAGTGGGAGCAAGTAATGAAAACTTGTCCTTACATAGATGACGTTTCTCTTGACAAGCATATGTTACCTAAGTCAAAGCATTGTTCATGCATAATTTTGACATGATGAATATCGGGGATTCTTCTTACGTAATAGGAATCAAAATATACCGAGATAGACCCAACGGGATATTAGTTTCATCCCATAAGTTTTACTCTAAGTGGGTCCTTATGTATGTAACATACAATATTGCTCTCTTTTAGAGGATAATAGGATAATTTGAGAATATTACCTTATGCTTCATTAATTAGAAGACTGATGTAAATTTAAGTCTATGCTTGTTGGATCAGTATTGCTCTTTTGTATGAACTTGCTAGTGAACACTTAGGTGTTTAGCAGGTTCTTGATCAGTGATAGCACAACGGAATGTTATGAGTTTAAAGCTACACTTATCAACAGGAGTTATGACTCCCCCTGGATTGAAAAACTAATAAATGATAAGTATTTATTGAGAATCTAAGTATTGAATGAGAATGAAACACTTAGACAGATTCTCAATAAATATGAAATGGAAATAACAATAATATGTGTTGAAGGATTTCTGTATAAAAATCAATGTCTAAAACAGAGGGATGAACCCTTCTATTTATAGACTTTACAAATACATGAACCTTGCCAAAAAGCAAGTTCAGAAACAAGTTGCAACAAGTTGCAGTCTTGGAACTTGTACATAAAGCAAAATGTAATACTAAAGTAATAAACTACTGACACAAAAAGGCGGTGGAAAAGATCTTCACATAAGTACTGATGAATGACAAACTACTGATGAGTAGTTTGTCTTCAGTAGTTCTTCAGTAGAAGTGTCTGGTTTGAACTTCAGAACTTCTGATGACTTCTCTTCTTCAGCACTTGTGGAATCTCTTCTTCAGCAGTTTGATCTTCCTTCTTCAGCAGTTCTATACTTAGAATATTTTGACAGAAGTGAATTAGACTAAGGTTTGCAAAAGTGGTTTCACCAATCCTTTTTGTCCTAACAATCTCCCCCTGGATTGATGAAGCCAAAACCTTACTAATTCCTTATTGTTCTCTTCTGTCCTTCACAATTTTCCATATTCCTTTGAACATGGAATTTTTCAGCTGGTTCAGCTGTTCATCAGTGAGAGACCCTTTCTGTGGTTCTAGATGTTGGATTGTAAGCAGGTCTTTAGTTGATAGCTTCTTCAGATCATTCATCGACCTATAGGCTCTGCTTGTCTGATCTCTTCTTGTCACAAGTACTGAGTTGTTATTAGTAAAGGACCATCTGATGATTGGTACTTTAGACTTGTCAAAGTCTAAAGTGTAGGGAACCATGGTGGTACCCTGGGGTTCTCCTGAGTGTTGGATGTTTTCAACTTCAGTGACTCTCAGGTGGGATTCACTTCCTTGTTGTTGTTGCATCACATTAGGTATCTGAAATGTTGGCAAATGATGTTCAGTTACTACCTTAGTGTGCAGTTTGTCTTTGATGGTTTTCTGGATTTGATATGCAAAGGTGGAAGGATCCCTGAATTGTGTGATCAGAGGTTTTTCTTCTATGTCAAAGTCAGAATGGACTACTGTACTACCTTCTAGTAGTACCATTCTGAAATCAGTCTTCACAATCTCCTCTGATTTCTTCTTCTGAGTAGTTGGTCTTCTTTGAACACCAGAAGTTTTAACTACTGAAGTTGGTACTTCAGCAGTTTGAAACTTCTCTGGATTTGCAGCCCTTGCAGCCTTATATTTTCTATAAGTGTCCACTAATCTTTCTTCTTTCCATTTGGACACAGAGGCTTTTGAACCATAACCATTTGCTACTAACTCTTCTATCATCTGAGCTCTCTTGGCTTTTGTATCTTTACTTGTTGCAAGTTTATCTGCAATAAGTTGAGCTCTTCTTGTTAGCTCTTCCATGGAGAGTCTCTTCAATGTGTGGGCTTTGATCTTGCTGTTCTTAGTAATATAAGACATCAGTTGATGTCTTTTATCTTCCTCAGCAATCTTGTCTAGGCTAGCCTGCCTTTGAAGTTCAGCTTCATAAGCCTGTAGCTTTTCATCCAGGCTTAAGTCTAAGTCATCCCTTTCTTCCAGTGTTTTCCAAATCTGATCTTCTCTGGCTTTCTTTTGGGCTGCCACTAAACTCTTTTCAAGAAGTTCTGCTGATTGAGAGATTGGAGAAGGGTTTAGTACAATCATTGTTGTAATAGGCCTAAGAGGAACATGAGTTGGTTGAGTAGGTTCAGTTGATCTGGAAGGCTCTTGTTCAACAGTTTGAGTTTTGGAAGTGTTAACTTCTGATGGGTTGACACCAACTGAAGGTTTGTCAACTACTGAAGGATTGTCTTCAGTACTTTCTGATTCTTCATCAGAAGTTTGTCCATCAGAGGTTTCTTCATTGTGCCCTTGGGATTCATCAGTCTTTTCAGCATCTTCTACTTCTTGAATAGAGACACCAAATTGTTGGGCCAGTTTTTCTTTTCTGGCTTGATCTCTTTGATCTCTTTCTAGGATAGTCACTCTTGCCTTTCTCCTAGCTTCAAGTGTATCCATAGGTTCCTTAATTTTCTCCCCCTTTTTGGCTTCATCAGTTTTTAAAGTTGAAGCTTGGGAGAACTGACCTGTAAGATTAGCAATCTGTTTGCTGTTGAAGTCAATCTTGTTGGACAGATCATTCATCTTTGTTTGTATCACCCCAAATTGGTTCTTCATGGACAGCTCCAAGTTAGCTGTGTATGTTTGGAAGTGATTTTTGATGAGGGTGTTCATCATGTGGTATAAGGGACCATCTGGGCTGCATAGCTGGTTCATGTCTATGCTTGATTGCCCAGGGAATTAGGTAGGCATTTGTAGTGAGGGGTGTGTTTTTTGTTGATCTTCTTGTTGTACAGAAGATGCCACTCTAGGGGAATCATGGATTAAGTGGACTTTAACCTGATCTGGTGTGACTAGCTTCTTGAGCTTAGATACACCAGGTGCAGGACCTTCACTTGTAGCCGTCAATTCAGTAGTTTGGTGTTTTGAAACATCATCCAAGTCAATGGAATCATCTGAATCCCTGATTACATCCTCAATGAGGACTGTATCAGTTACATCATGAGCTGAGCCCAACTCAGTTGTCTCATGTACCTCTTTTTCTTGGTTCAGAGGATTTCCTACCTCAGGCATTAAGCCTTCATCAGTAGTTGCCACAGTTGAGGTCTTAGCTATGTTACTTCTATCCTCAGATCCACCACTAGGTGGTAAATGAGTAGTAGCAGCCTCAAAAGTACCAAGAGTTTCTAAGTTTGGGCTTAGAGACCCTGGTTCATCCTCATCTCTTTGGTTAGGGCTTTGAGTGTCCACATCCATGTCAAATTCTGAGGTTATGTCCCCTGTATGATGTGGTTGTTGGGGACTGACATGTGTGGATGGGACTTTCTCTTTTAGCCCAGAGAGAAGTTTGGCTATTTCAATATCTGGTTCAGAAAGTTGGGGTGCTGGTTCAGTAGTTTGGCCAATGGGTTCAGCAGTTTCAAAAGAGGAATCAATAGGAATAGTTTCTTAAGTCTTTTTCTTTTGAAAAGAATTGTGATTGGTGCTCTTGGTGGGGTTTGAGATGGATGAGACTGAGTGGATGTTTCAGTCACATCTTTAAGAAGTGCAGATTGCACAATAGGTTGTTCAGGCATCTCAACCTCCTGAACATCTTTTCTTTTAGGTTTGGTGGGTTTTTGTTTTTGTACCTTGGGTTTCTTGGCCTTTGGGGGTGTAGGTTTGGAAGATTAGGGTTCCATGGGGACTGGTTCTGGTTCCCCTTGGTCATCTTCTGGCCAGGCAGCCTGTTTGTTGTGCCTTGAGTATGCTTGTGAGGTTAAGGGTTTTAAAATTTCAGTTTTACCCACAAGCACCTCATCACCCAGTTCTTTTATTATGCATTGCATAATGAACCTTGGATGTAACAAAAACTTCTTTTTAGTGTTATTATGATGTAACACCAACTCATTAAAGAAAAGTTTTGATGCCCTGAAATTTGTTTCATTCACAATGGAATGAAAAATTGGTTGAAAGGTTGAGGGCATCTGGTCATAAGACCCTGTTTTAGGACTCAAACACATAATTATATAATGAAACAAAAGTTTGTATTTTGGTTCAAAATACTTTTTAAAGATGGTAGCTTGTGAGAGAGTACCTTGATAACCACATTCAGTCATGGTTAGGTGGATTGCAGAGTTTTCAAACCTTTCAGGGGCATTCACATCATTCAACCCCAGTCGTTTTGCAAGTGTGGCCGGTGTGATGGCCATTTGTCTCCCTTTAATTCTTGAGTTGAGAGAGATTACCTCATCGTCCACCATCACTGTCTCAGCATTAGCCCAGAACTCATTGAGAGTTTCAGGATGTATTGGTGGGTCTATTGTGAGAGCGGTGAAATATTGGGATTTGACGACGAGATCAATGATCTCATCGTATTGGGACCAACCTTCTTGTTTTTCTAAGTAGGCTCTGAGATTGTGTCCCTGTTTTAGAACTAAAGCCATGTGGTTTGTGTGTTTATGAATCGAACAGTGTTTTTTGCAGGTTCAGGGTTTGAGAGCTTTCTTGAGAGAGAAGGAGGGAATTTTTTGTTTTGAATGGATAAGTGTTGAAAAAAAGATATTTATCAGAAGTTTTAAACCGCCTGGAACTTCTTTATCAGAAGTTTTAAACCGCCTAGGTCAAACTTCTGATGTGGGAAAAGTCTGATTTGCCCTTTTTGACTAAACTGCTGATGAAGAATTATTTTCATCAGTAGTTCCCACTTTCTCTTCAGTAGTTTTGAACAGCTGATGAGAAATACTTTATAAATTCTATATTCATAACTTCTGAAGGTTGTTTTATCAGAAGTTAATCACTTTTCAGAAAATATCCCCATACTGATGTTTTGTTCATCAGTAGTTTCTCTCTTATTTGTTTTTCAGAAGTTTTTCAATTTTTGAAAACAGATGTAAGTGAAAAATAAAAATTTGTGCAGAAAAGTAAAGAGAAACACTTACAAATTTAGCATGCTAACTTCTGAAATGTTGATGTGTCAAGGGGTTTAGTGAATATGTCAGCTATTTGATTAGCTGTTGCTACATGTTTCACTTCAATCTTGCCTTTTTCATAGCAATCTCTTATGAAATGATACCTGATTTCAATGTGTTTAGTCTTTGAAAACTGAACAGGATTTTGAATGATGCTAATGGCAGATTTGCTGTCTACAAGCAATGGTGTCTTGGTCTCTTTGATTCCATAATCAAGAAGTTGATATTGGAGCCATTGTATCTGTGATGTACAACTTGCAGCTGCAATGTATTCAGCTTCAGCAGTTGAAGTTGCAACAGATGTTTGTTTCTTTGATTGCCAGGACACTAGACAGTTTCCCAAGAATTGACAACCACCAGATGTTGATTTTCTTGACATTTTACACCCTGCATAGTCACTATCTGAAAAAACTGATAACTTGGTATTGCTTGAAGCAGGATACCAAATTCCAAGAGTTGGAGTTCCTTTCAGATATCTGAAGATTCTTTTGACTGCAATGAGGTGTGATTCCATAGGAGCTGATTGATATCTAGCACAGACACATGTTGAAAACATAATATCTGGTCTAGAAGCAGTTAGATATAAAAGGGAACCTATCATACATCTATACATGGTTTGATCAACCTGTTTTCCTTGATCATCTGGTTCAACTTGTGTGGTTGGTGTCATGGGAGTGGAACATGATTTACAGTCTTGTAAAGAAAATTTGTTTAATAATTCTTTAACATATTTTGATTGATGTATAAAAGTTCCATTTGATTGTTGTTTAATCTGCAGTCCCAGAAAGTACTGTAGTTCTCCCATTGTACTCATCTCAAATTTTGATTGCATGAGTTTCTTAAATTCATCACACAATTTTGTGTTTGTTGAACCAAAAATGATATCATCAACATATATTTGAACAAGTAAGACATGATTTCCAACATGTTTTATGAAAAGAGTTTTATCAATGGCACCTCTTGTGAAGTTATTTTTGAGTAAAAAGGTTGAAAGTGTGTCATACCAGGCTCTTGGAGCCTGTTTGAGCCCATAAAGAGCTTTGTCTAGTTTGTACACCCACTCAGGATGAGAAGGATCCTCAAACCCAGGTGGCTGACAAACATACACTTCCTCTTTTATCATTCCATACAAAAATGCACTCTTAACATCCATTTGATAAACTTTTATTTTGTTGGAAATGGCATAGGCCAGAAATAACCTGATGGCTTCAAGCCTTGCAACTGGAGCAAAGGTTTCATCATAGTCAATTCCTTCTTCTTGAGAGTAACCTTGTACTACCAGTCTTGCCTTGTTCTTTATTATAATACCAGCTTCATATTGTTTGTTTCTGAAAACCCATCTTGTGCCAATTGGTTGCTTGTTTGGTGGTAAGAGACAGATTTCCCAAACCTGTTGCTTGTTGAATTGAAGCAATTCATCTTGCATTGCCTGCACCCAATTGTTGTCTTTGAGGGCTTCCTGGTACTTCTTTGGTTCCAACTGTGAAATAAATGCTGAGAAGAGACAAAAGCTGGAAAGCTGGTTTCTTGTAAGAACACCTGATGCAATATCACCCATGATTTGATCAAGTGGATGGTCTTTGTGTTCGATCAGTTGTTGTAAACCACTGACAGGTGTTGGTGGCTCATGTTCTTCAAACAAACTACTGAGGTCTATTATATCTGGTTCAGCAGTTTCAGTGTCTTCAGCAGTTGCAGGTGCTGAAGCAGATGTTTGAGTTTGTTCCTCAGTATTTGTTGAATCAGAAGTTTGTGAAACTTCTGATGGTTTTGAAGTTGACTTAATGACTGTTTGAGGAGTCCATGGTCCTAGATCCTCATCATCAAACCTTTGATCACCATAATAAGTAGGTTTGGATGAAGTGACAGTCTTTTCAGGTCCAAAATGGAAGCTGTCAAGGTCAAAAAGTTCAGCAGGATGTGCTGGAATGAGAGTGTGTTTTGACTCATTGAACTTGACATTCAGTGTTTCTTCTACTATCCTGGTTCTTGAGTTAAAAACCTTGTAGGCTTTTCTAGTTGAAGAATAACCAAGAAAGTAACCTGAATCAACTTTGGCAGCAAACTTTGAAATAGATTCCTTAATGTTCAAGATGAAACATTGACACCCAAAAGCCCTGAAAAAGGAGATAAGGGGCTTCATGCCATGAAGAACTTCATAGGCAGTCTTTGAATGTCTCTTGACAATAAGAACTCTATTTTGAACATAACATGATGTGTTAACTGCTTCTGCCCAAAAGTATAACGGTAGGCCAGAATCAGCTAACATTGTTCTTGCTCCTTCTATTAAAGTTCTGTTCTTCCTTTCTACCACACCATTTTGTTCAGGAGTTCTGGGAACACTGAATTGTCTAATAATCCCTTTAGACAAACAGAATTCATCCAGAGTTTTGTTCCTGAACTCTGTCCCATTATCACTTCTAATGGTTTTGATAGGTAGAGAATATTGCTTCTCTACTTGTAGAATGAAGAACTTGATGATTTCAGTAGCCTCATCCTTGGAAAATAAGAAGAATACCCATGTAAATCTAGAGTAGTCATCAATGATGACTAAGCAGTACTTCTTTTTACCAAGGCTCATGATTTTTACAGGCCCAAATAAGTCCATATGGAGTAGTTGAAGACATGCAGTTGTTTTTGATTCTTCAATAGACTTATAGGAGGACTTATGCTGTTTTCCCTTTAAACAGGATACACAGTGTTCTTGACACTGGTATACTTTTAAGGGTAGACCTCTGACCAAGCCCATTTTTGTGACTTTATTTATGGTTTTAAAGTTCACATGGCCAAGTCTCCTGTGCCAGAGATCAGTTTCTGAAGTTGATGCCCTTGAGAAGAAACAGGCAGTGTTGTTCAGTGCTTTGTCTTTTTCAATGTCCACTGCATAGACATTGCCACATCTTTTGGCTATTAACAAAGTGTGATCTTCAATGATCTTCTCTATCAACTTCTGGCCTTCTGGTGATATGATCTTGCATGCTGTCTTTGTGAAAAAAGGAAGAATATCCTTTATCACACATTTGTGACACACTCAGCAAGTTGTACTCAAGGTTTTCAACTAGATTGACCTTGTCAAACTGTATTTTGCCAGAGGAGACATTGCCATGTCCTAGCACATATCCCTTAGCATTGTTCCCAAAGGATACAGATCCATCTCTTTGACTGATAAAATTGTTTATCAGGTATCTGCATCCTGTCATGTGCATTGAGCCTCCACTGTCTACATACCAAATGCTATTTAAGTCTCTGAAAACTCTCTGCACAAGATAGCAAATCAGTTAGATTTAGAAACCCAAGCCAGTTTGGCTTTGGGTTTGCTCTTGAGAACATTTACAGTTTGTTCTTGACCAAGTTGAGAAATCCATGTCTTTTTGGCAATGGATTTTTCATTAAGAACAATGGTGGTATCCTTTTGAGGACCACCATCAACTTTGGTCATCAGTAGTTGTACCAAGTTTATAAGATCTTTAATCTCAGCAGTTTGTGAAACTGTTGATGATTTGAGGTCTAACTACTGAAAGAGAATTTTGAGAAAAAGATCTTTGTTGAGATTTTGTCTTTTTCTGAGAAAAGGTGTTTACTGGTTGTTGTTTCTTGGGAGAAAAAGTTTTTACAAAATCATTTTTGATTTGTTTTCCCACAACCAGTTGTTGATTTTTCTTGTTGAACTGAATACCTTTTCTATATCTGCAAAATTCTATTTTGTGGTTGAACAGACCACAGATTTCACATTCTTTTGTCTTTTCTTTCAAAGACAAGTTTCTGACTGTGTTAATTGGTTTTAGGTCATCAGTAGTTTTCAGGTTCTCAACTCCTGATGTAGTTGAAACTACTGATGGCTTAAAGTCAGATATAATCAGTACTTCTGAAGAACTTTCTTTGTGATTTTTTAGAAAGTTCTCATGGAAAGATGTGCATTCTTCCTCTTCAGAAGTTTCACCTGAAACAATTTTTCTCCCATCTTCAGTAGTTTTGGGGGAAAAATCTGTTGGTGTTTCAGTGTGATTGTACCCTATGCCAAACCTAACATTTGAAGCACTTTGTTTGTTTAGCAATAATTGGTACCCCTTACAAGATTCAACCCATTTTTCACATGTGACCTTGGTGTCAGCAAGCTCTTGTCTGACATTTCCTAGGTCATTAATCATGATTTTAATTTGTGCTTGGGTTTCAATAGCAGTGTTAGTTAATTTAGAAACTTCTTTTGTTTTTGCAGAAAGTTTTCTTTCTAAATCACATTTCATCTGAGTGAATTTTCTCTCAGAGTCATTTGCTTTCCTTGTAAGTGCACATTTGTCTCTCTTATGAGAGCAAAAGATTCTTTGCAAGAATTTGAACACAGTTTTGTCAAAGATTCTTTTGATACCTGTGACAAGGCAGATTTTGAGGTGCATCCCTCGAATGCCATTAAGGCAAAGTTCTTTCTGCCATTGTCAGGCTCTCCCCAGTTGATGTCAAACATTTTGTTGTCTGCATCAGGATTGCACTCTGTGGTGTCAAAAGGAAGATTGCTCCAGTCAACATACCCTGAAGTAAATAAACTTTGTTGAGAGGGTTGCTGAGGCTGTGGAGGATGTTGAGCAGCTGGAAAGGGAGGGATTGATAGTTGGCTCTGCATCTGTTGAGCAGGCATCTGTACATATTGTACTTGTGGCACATATTGGTGTTGTGGAGCTTGTGCCTGTACAAAATGTGCACTCCCTTGTGTTCCATTATTCCTGTTATAATTGGGGTTAAAATTGTTTCCAGACTGAGATTGGTTAAAGCCAGAGCTTCTACACTCTCTAGCAAAGTGTCCCAACTTTTGACACTTGTGACATCTAAGTTTAGATTTGTCAAAACCAATTTTTGTTGAACTGTTGAGTCCTGGAAACTTCCTTCCTGACCTTTTGTAAAATTTATTTGTTTTTAAACTTAACATGGCCAGCTGGTGCAAAATATCCATTTCTTCTAGGTCATCACTGCTGAAATTATTTAAATCATCCATGATAAAACACATGTTATCAGCAGTTTGACCAAAATCATTATTGTCATAACCTGGGAATGATCTTTCAGATGAGATCCCAGCAGTTATGTCAATATGGTCAAAAGATCCAAAACTATTTGAACAAGTTGGTGAGTCTTGTCCCAATAGTGTTGTACTACCTGGTAGATAGTCATCAGCAGTTTTGCCAGAACTTTGTAACTTTTTCTTTTGATCAATTTCTCTTTCAAAAGTAAGTAATCTCCCATGAAGTTTTGTAAGAGTGAGGGAGCTAAAGTCTGGTGAAGATCTTAAGACTATAGAGTATGTTTCCCATTTTTCAGGTAAAGACCTTAAAATTCTATGAAGCATAGATACAGTTGTGTAGGTCTGACCATTTAGTTTTAGCTCAGATATTAATGAGGAGAATCTTTCAAATTGTTGTGTTAAAGTTTCCCCATTAATGTGAGCAAAAGTTTCATATTGTTGAGCCAAGATTTCTCTGGTGTTGGCAATCACCTCTTCAGTTCCTCCAAACTGTTCTTTGAGGCAGTCCCAAAGCTCTTTGGCACTATCACAATGTAATAGGCCAGAGTAGATTTCATTTAGGAGTGCCATTGCCAACATAGAGAAAGCTTTAGCATCAAGCTCAAGTTTTAGGAAATCATCATCAGTATAGTCTTTTGGGTCTTTTGGAATCTCTTCTTTAGTTTCAAGATTAATGTTTACTGGTTTATGAGGACCATATATCACAGATTTCCAGCAACCTGTGTTGGTCTGTGATAATGTATGTGCCATTCTCCTTTGCCAGATGTTATATTCATTTCTTACTAGCATAGCAGGTTTATTGGCAGAACCAGTATTATGAGGATCCATTTTAAAGAGTATTGATTTGTCAAATATCTCTTAAAGTGATGGATGTTGATAAAAGTGAGCTTATAATCCTTTATTGAATATCAATAAGAGCCTGTGTCTGATTCTCAATGTGTTAGATTGATATGTGATCAGATAAACCAGTGCTCTGATACCAATTGTTGGATCAGTATTGCTCTTTTGTATGAACTTGCTAGTGAACACTTAGGTGTTTTAGCAAGTTCTTGATCAGTGATAGCACAGCGGAATGTTATGAGTTTAAAGCTACACTTATCAACAGGAGTTATGACTCCCCCTGGATTGAAAAACTAATAAATGATAAGTATTTATTGAGAATCTAAGTATTGAATGAGAATGAAACACTTAGACAGATTCTCAATAAATATGAAATGGAAATAACAATAATATGTGTTGAAGGATTTCTGTATAAAAATCAATGTCTAAAACAGAGGGATGAACCCTTCTATTTATAGACTTTACAAATACATGAACCTTGCCAAAAAGCAAGTTCAGAAACAAGTTGCAACAAGGTGCAGTCTTGGAACTTGTACCTAAAGCAAAAAGTAATACTAAAGTAATAAACTACTGACACAAAAAGGCGGTGGAAAAGATCTTCACATAGTACTGATGAATGACAAACTACTGATGAGTAGTTTGTCTTCAGTAGTTCTTCAGTAGAAGTGTCTGGTTTGAACTTCAGAACTTCTGATGACTTCTCTTCTTTAGCACTTGTGGACTCTCTTCTTCGGCAGTTTGATCTTCCTTCTTCAGCAGTTCTATACTTAGAATATTTTGACAGAAGTGAATTAGACTAAGGTTTGCAAAAGTGGTTTCACCAATCCTTTTTGTCCTAACAATGCTTGTTTATGATATTGTTCGTATTGCTTGACACTAGACTTGTCCAGATTTATGAAAAACATCATGGAACATTACAATATCTTTAAGAAACAAGAGACTATAATCTAAAGGAGAAGTGAGAACCTAAAGTGATTGGCTACTCTTACTCTAACTTTGTTATATTTCAAAGGAAATAAAATGTCAATTTCGGGGTATATCATAAACGTCAGCAGACATAACTATCCTCATGGAGAAGTCATTAGGAACTGTTAACAACAACCTAAGTTATCATGACATAATGTGTTGCTAATCACAACATAATGGTCATTAAATGTTGTTGGTAAATTTATCATGTTGACTCATAACTTATTAACTCCATGTAAATACTAAGTTGAAGACTTACTGTGATAAAGTCAACTGCCCTAATTTCTCGAACAGTAACAGTTTGAGAGGAGCTGCATTAGAGTTCGATACGGAATTATTGTTCGCTTATGATTAAGAACAAATAGAGGAAATCAGAATTTTGTATCGAATGCATTCATGATATGCTTATGGATCCAATAACTAAAGGTCTATCACCCATAAGTCTCACTAACCGGGCCAACTAAGAGAAAAGGGTATTACTAATGACCATGTACAGCTGCATATCGTACTATGAATTACTTATGACTTATGACTAATGATTAATTTTCCTCATTATGATTTGTTTGTCTATTAGTATGCTAAGCTAGCATAATGGCATAAAGACAATAATATAACAAATTAACTAAGGGCATAACGTTAATTGATCCTAATGTTAAGTTTTAAATTAGAGGTGTAGTATGATTAATAGGGGTCCTAAGTCGAATAAAGACTTAACGGCTGTATTTCTCTGCTACATTTTGGGTTTAGAACTAAAATGAGTATTAATCTATGCAGACTTACGTAATACTCATAATAAATGATTACTCGGCTAAGTGGGGAGAATGTTGGAATAAATATACATAATGTTTGTATATTTATCAATAGCCAATATAATCATTTATATAATGATGATCAATTATTAATATTATCCTAAGCCCAATAACAGATATGTCTTTGATGGGCGGACTATCATTAGATGGGCCTTATTAGGGTGTTCCCCTGGGTATGTATAAATAAGGAGAGATTATTATGAGATTAGGGTTGAGACAATCATAACAACATAACACCCATTAGCCATCCCCTCTCTCTCTCTCTCTCTCTCTCTCTCCTCTCTCTCTCATCCTCTCTCTCTCTCTCTCTCTCTCTCTCTCTCTCTCTCTCTCTCTCTCTCTCTCTCTCTCTCTCTCTCTCTCTCCTCTCTCCTCTCTCTCTCTCTCTCTCTCTCTCTCTCTCTCTCTCTCTCTCTCTCTCTCTCTCTCTCTCTCTCTCTCTCTCTCTCTCTCTCTCTCTCTCTCTCTCTCTCTCTCTCTCTCTCTCAATGTGTTCATAACTTAAGAACCACAAACCATCAAAACTGCATACCCTAAAGGAAACCCAATCAAGATGATGGTGTCTTCCATTACTGAAGTTCCTGATAGATTAAGCATATCAAGTACACATGATTGAATCTATCTGTTTATCTTATGTTCTTATTAATATAATCAACAGTTTGGATTTATGTCACCATCCATAGATGAGATATAGTATAGGAAAAAAGATAATATACAATGAGCCTAAAAAACAAAGAATTACTAATAAAACTACATATACAAAACAAGTGTACAGCTAGCTATTAATAAGTGACATGATACCTATTAGTAACTACAGGCCAGGGCAAAGTGTGTACGTAGGAAGTTTTGTACGTATAAACAATTCACTAGCGTAATATTTCAACTCGATACCTTTTTTTTTTTTTTTTTTTTTTTGAATTAACAACATATTTTTTTAATAGTCATGGGCAATTTTTTTTTTTTTTTTTTCCAAATTGTTAATGAACTCGCATGAACAAATGTCTCATTTGTTAATGAACAACATATTTTGTTTACGTTCATTCGTATAAATTCGCTTAAGTTGGTTCATTTATTCATGTTTATGTTCGTTCTTTTACGTTAACTTATTTTCGTTAGTTTGCGCATGTTTAAATTTGTTCGTTTACGTTTCTATATGTATTCATTAAAACCTTTCCGTTTCATTGCAGTTTAGTCTAGTTTAATAAATCTAAAATATTACCCATTAATCAAGTTTTATTACTTTTTTGTCCAATAGATTGATGTTCATGTTTGATTTTAATTGGTGTTTGCTCAATTATGTTCAACAAACGAACACATTCATTTCTTAACGATATAATATGAATAGGAAAACCATAGGTCGTTTAATTGTTAATGTTCGATTATTTGGTTAAAGATAAACAATTGGACATTAAAAACATTAAAAATAAATATTAAAGGGATAAAACGAAAAGCATTAAAATATAAAAAAGACTTTAGCTAAAAATAAAATAAATTGAAGAAGTATAATTATTTATTTGAAGAAAAAAAAAAAAAAACCTGATAATAGGCTGATAGAATAAAAAGCTAAAGAAAAGGTAAAAAGCTAAAGAAACAAAAGAAAATACTTATTTTGTTAAATATTTTCAAAATCACCCAGTTTGGTAATTATTTTTTAAACCATCATTGTTCAAGGAAAAAATTCAAAGAAAACCCATTTTTAGTAAATATATATCAAATCACTCATTTTGGTAAATATTTTTTTTTCCACCACCACCCTTTTAAAAAAAACTCAACAATTGAAGATAAACAACCTAAAACTTAGGCGCTTTAATTTAAGAGAAAGATTTAAAGTTTTACATAAATTATATAACATATTTCAAATAAACATTATCCTTATCCTTAAATAGATTAAAATCCATGCCATTAAAATAAAATGATACAATATTAAGATCATAATCACCCTCACAAACATCCTTCGACATGGCCACCAGCTTTGTGCAATTGATAATCCGATATGCTAAAAAAACTTCAAAACACCTTAAAAAACAAGTCAATCAAACCCAAGAAACTCATGTCTTCCATCACCAATAAAGTGATGAAGATGTGCTTGTGTAAGAAGACTGTCATACACGATGAAGACAATGCCATATGGAGGAAAAAGATCCTAATGGGGTCTAAGTGCCAGCCGCTAGATTTTTCATGTATGATTCACTGCGCTAAACACAGAAACCGTTTGAAAGAGTTGCCCGTGCGGTCGCCAGTGGCGGAGGGAGGGGAGGGACCAAGGGGTGTCCAGCCTCCCCCAATGGCCCAAATTTAATTAAGTTCTTATTGTTCATATTCAATAAAATTGTATCAAGCCTCTCTTAAGGTCCACTCCACTTTTCACTATATCCTTTTTTTTCTTTTTTTTTTGTATCAAACCCTCTAAGGCCCACTCCACTCTCCACTATATCCTTCTTCTTTTTTTCTTTTTTTGTATCAAGCCCCCCTTAAGGCTCACTTCACTCTCCACTAGTAATAATAGTTTATTATGTTGTTCGATTTTTTTTTAATGAGTAGTAGTTTAAATAATCTAAGCCCCCCTTATCTTGAAATCCTAGCTCCGCCTCTGGCGGTCGCGATGTGCAAGTTCATTTCCAAGACTTGCTTTCACTTCTGAGAAGTCACGTTAGTGCATCCTTTTATGATGTGTTTGCGTAAATAATCATGAAAGCTTTAAAATAAATAATATAAAATGTACAGACCCTACCCATGCATACACTCTATAAATGAAATTTGGTGAATAGTTAGTTTTTAAACATTATGATTATGGTAAAGTATATTGTATGGTTTTAAACAAATATAAATATGATTATGTCCATATAGTTTTTTAATAATAAATATAAAAAAATGTGATATATGTATTATTAATCGTTTACATGTGCATGATTAGTCCATGTTTTAACACATAATTGTTCCCATATGTTGTCTTAATACTTTGTTTAAACCATATATAATCTTTTTCTTTTTTATTCATATATTTGCTAATCGTTTTTAATAATATTGTTATGTGAACCGATTGTTCCGGTTGCTTCATCTTCAACTACTAAAAGTACTGCATCATCTACTCCAAACGTAACCCATGAACTCAAGATTGCTTCTCTGCTCATAAAATTTAACTATGTTCAACTTAAATCAGCAACAATAAATTTTAGACCTGGTCATCTATTCGGTAAGGGTGGCTTTGGTTGTGTTTATAAAGAATGGATCAACGAGAACGATACCGCACCCCTGAAGCCAGGCACCAGTTTAACTGTTGCTGTCAAGACTCTCAACCTTGATGGACTGTAGGGTCATAAAGAATGGCTTGTAATCACCCTTTGATCCTTCACTCGATCTCATTGGAACTAACTCTATATGTTGTTGACATTATATTATTATAATCTCTTTTTCTGTTTGTAAGCATTTGAATACAGTTTGGTCTTTGGCAGGCTAAAGTGTAGTTTCTTGGTGGCCACCTACATCCAAATTTGGTCAAATAGGTCGGTTATTGCACTGAAAATGATCAAAGGCTGCTTGTTTATGAGTTCATGCCCCGTGGAAGCCTGGATAATCATCTTTTTAGAAGTACTTCCATGTTTGTTCTATGTTCACACCTAATCCTGGAAAAAGGGTCGGGTTGGGTGACATGTTTAAGTGGGTTCGGGTCAAGTAGAACAAACATGGGTTAGACGTATTTCACCCAATCCTACCTGGCCCGAACCCACTTCAACCTATCACCCAACCCGACCCTTTTTCAGGATTAGGCGGTGAACGTAGAACAAACATGGATATACTTCAAAAAAGATGATTATCCAGGATTCCACGAGGCATGAAATCATAAATAAGCAGCCTTTGATCATCTTCAATGCAATAACCGACTAATTTGACCAAATTTGGATGTAGGTGGCCACCAAGAAACTTAACTTCAGCTTGCCAAAGACCAAACTGTATTCAAATGCTTACAAACCGAAAAAGAGATTATGATAATATAATGACGACAACATATAGAGTTAGTTCCAATGAGATCGAGTGAAGGATCAAAGGGTCGTTACAAGCCATTCTTTGTGACCCTGTAGTCCATCAAGGTTTAGAGTCTTCACAGCAACAGTTAAACCGGTGCCTAGCTTCACGGGTGCGGTACCGTTCTTGTTGATCCATCCTTTATAAACACAACCAAAGCCACCCTCACCGAGTAGATGAGCAGGTCTAAAATTTCTTGTTGCTGATTTAAGTTGAACTTAGTTAAATTTTTATTAGCTGAGAAGCAAGCTTGAGTTCATGGGTTACGTTTGGAGTAGATGATGCAGTGCTTTCAGTAGTTGAAGATGAAGCAACCGGAACAACCGATTCATATAACAATATAAAAACGATCAGCAAATATCTAAATAAAACATGTACTAGTTAAAACAAAAATGGATTCAAGAACAGAATCGTGCATATGTAAACGACTAATAATACATATATCATATTTTTTTATATTTATAATTAAAAAACTATACGGACATAATCATATTTATCTTTGTTTAAAACCATACAATATACTTTAACAAATTTCATTATAGCGTATGAATGGGACTAACCTGACTTCTCGGAAGTGAAAGCAAATCTCGGAAAGGAACTTGCACATCGCGACCGCACGGGCAACTCTTTCAGAAGGTTCCCGTGTTTATCGTAGTGAATCATACCTGAGAAATATAGCGGCTGACACTTAGACCCCATTAGGATCTTTTTCCCCCCATATGGCATCGTCTTCATCGTGTATGGATGTCTTCTTACACCGACACATCTTCATCGCTTTATTGGTGATGGAAGACATGAGTTTTTTGGGTTTGATTGGCTTGTTTTTTGAGATGTTTTGAAGTTTTTTTAGCATATCGGATTATCGATTGCAGAAAGCTAGTGGTCATGTCAAATGATGTTTGTGAGGATGATTATGATTTTTTTTTTTTTTTTGAGAAGGGTATAAGATTTATGTATATATAGGTATCTTAATCTCGTATCAATTTGTTTTAATAGTATGGATTTTAATCTATTTAAGGATAATGTATCATTTCAAATATCCTATGTAATTTATGTTAAACTTATAATCTTTCTCTTAAGTTAAAGGCACCAACATTTTAATCAATTGTCGCTCTAAAATAATTCAGATATATTAGGAAATTAATCACACTTACCGCGAGATCAAAATATATTATAATTTTTTTCTTTCTTTTTTTCTTTAGCTTTTTATTCTATCACATCTTTTTTGTTCTTCAAACAAATAATTATACTTCTTCATTTTATTTTAATTTTTAGCTAGAGTCATTTTTATATATTTTAATGCTTTTCGTTTTATCCCTTTAATATATATTTTTAATGCTTTTAATGTCCAATTGTGTTACAAGAACATGAATCAAAGACTTGTAAAACTTTATTAACTTTGAACAAAACAACGAATCAAAAATACAAACCCTAACACTGTATCTTCTCTCTACGATTACAAACCCTAAACTTATCAGATCAACAATACACAGGATACACAATAACTTGTAGATACAAGATGTATCTATCCAAGTACAAACCCTAGACTGCTATGACCACAAAGGAAACAATCAGAGAGAAGACAATAATGACTGAAAATATCAAGACTCGTAAACTAATAACGAGACGAAAACACAACATATTTATAGGTGGAGATTTGTGCTTCTTCAAGAGATCCAACGGTCATGATCAAAATAATCCAACGGTAAGCTCACATTTGTGCTACTCCACACGGATTGCCAAGTCACCATTCTGTGACATTATTGGTAGATACAAGCAAGTGTACAAGTGGGTCGGGCAATTATAATATGGGCCAATATCAGCAACTCATCTACACAGCTACATCTTGGGCCGGTCCATCTACACAGCTATCAGTCCAAAAGCTAAGAGTCCAGCGAGTCCTTTAAGAGTCCAGTCAGCAAAGTCCAGTACCACCTCTCACATGACAATAAAGACCAAATATAAATAAAGACTTTAAGTATAAAATTGTGTATATTAGAATTGTATATTTCAACACCCCTCCTCAATTTTATACACTGAATGGGTCAAAAAGAGATAAAGAATTACACAACCTGTTATGATCTGAAGGAAGAAGCTCTTTTGTTAAAATATCTGCAGGTTGTTTATCAGATGTAATAGACTTTGTTTTAACAAGACCTTTAGAGATTTGATCTCTTAAAAAGAACAAATCTATTTCAAAATGCTTTGTTCTTTCATGGAAAACTGGATTCTCAGCTATAGACAAAGCTGCAGAATTGTCACAAAACAAATCAACAGGTAATGAGACCTCAATATCTAATTCTTTCAACAAGTTAATCAACCACATTAACTCACAAGTGGCTGCACACATCGACCTGAACTCAGCTTCAGCTGAAGATCTAGATACAGTTGCCTGTTTTTTACTTTTCCAACAAATTAAAGACTCACCAAGATACACACAATCCCAGTTATAGACCTTCTAGTATCCAAGCATTTTCCCCAGTCAGAATCAGAATATGCTCTTAACTTCAAATCATCAGATTTGGAAATAAGAACACCTTTCCTAGGGGCACCCTTGAGATACCTTAATAGCCTAAAGGCTATTTTAAAATGTCCAACAGTGGGCTTATGCATATACTGGCTCAAGAAATGCACAGAATAAGCTATGTCAGGTCTAGTGTGTGAAAGGTATATTAACTTTCCTACAAGTTTTTGATAACTTGTAATATTTGTTAATAAACTACCCTTTTGTTTACAAAGACTAGTAAGCACATGGTTAGGCTCAATTGGGGTGCTAACTGGCTTGCAAGCAGTCAACCCAAACTCAGCCAATAACTCAAGGTAGTACTTTCTTTGTGAAAGACACACACCTTGTTCAACCTTAACCACTTCTATACCCAAGAAATATTTTAGATCTCCTAAATCCTTTATTAAGAATTTAGTCCTAAGATTATCTTTTACTTTAGTAATCTCTTCATAACAATTTCCAGTGATGACAATGTCATCCACATAAACAAGCAAAAAAACACAAACAGAATCCTTGTTTTTATAAAAAAGAGAGTAATCACACTTACTTTGTAAGAAACCAAGCTCATTTAAAACAGAAACCAACTTATGGTTCCACATCCTAGGAGCTTGTTTCAATCCATATAATGACCTATTTAACTTACAAACTCTTTTTTTCATTTTTATCAAAGTAACCATCAGGTAATGACATATATACTTCCTCATTTAATTCTCCATATAAAAACGCATTATTAACATCCAATTATTTTGTATAGCTAAACTAATGATGCATCTAACAGTTATTAACTTCACCACAGGAGAGAAAGTATCCTCAAAATCAACACCTTGTTTCTGGCTATATCCCTTAGCCACAAGCCTAGCTTTGTATCTCTCAATCTCCCCACTAGACTTATACTTGATCTTGTATACCCACTTACATCCTACTAGACTTCTACCAGTGGGTAACTCAACAAGATCCCAAGTATTGTTTCTATGAAGAGCTTTTATTTCCTCATTCATTGCAGCCACCCAATTAGGGTCATTTGCTGCTTCAATGAATGAGTTAGGCTCTTTTCCTTTATTTAAAGATGCAACAAAACATCTATTTTCATTTGACAACCTAGAATAATTGACAACCCTTTCCACCCCAAACTTGACCTTATTGTCTATAACATAATTATCTAGATTCTTAGGTAAAACAGTTGTTCTAGCAGACCTTCTAATAGTAGTCTGAGCAGGATCAAGATCATCTGAGTGTCCCTCAGAAATGAAAGTTCTCTCACTTCCAGATTTCACACTCTTTGCCCTATCTAAGGAGTGGTCTGCAGTACTAGGTTGCTGTTATCCAGACATGCTAGGCTGCTATGATCCAGTCATGCTAGGCTACTGTGATCCAGCCATGCCACTAGTTTCTACTATCCTACTCCCTGATTGCTGAGATCCATGTGTCTCTAGATCATCCTTAGAGTTTGCCCTTCTATCATCATTGGGCATTTTAGGCTGATCTTGGTTATCCTTTTCATACCATTCAAAAAAATTTAAGTTTGTTACTTCAGAAAAATTATTTTCATCAAAGTTTTTAAAAACACTACTTTCTTTAAAAGGGAAAACATCCTCATAAAACTTCACATCTCTTGAAAAAGAGATGGTTTTAGATTCTAAGCAAAAAACTTTGTATCCTTTCTTTTCTGTAGAATAACCTAAGAAGACACATTTTTCTGCCCTACTGTTAAGTTTTTCATGTTCATTTAGAATGGTACTAAAACATAGACAACCAAACAACCTAAGATGATCTAAGAAGGGTACAAAACCATACACTACCCCATAAGGAGATTTTCCACTAAGCACAGAAGAAGAAGTCCTATTAATCAAGTAAGAAGCAGTTAATACACAATCTGACCAAAATTTTACAGGTACACCACCTTGAAACATAAGAGATCTTGCAACATTCAAAAGATGTCTATGTTTCCTTTCAACTAACCCATTCTGTTGTGGTGTATAAGTGCAGGTTGTTTGATGAACAATTCCCTTATCTTTACAGAAGTTATTTAAACTGTTGGTTAACAAATTCAGTACCATTGTCACTCCTAAAACATTTTACCCTTTTTTCAAACTGAGTTTCAATAATATTTACAAAATCTACCAAATTCTCAAACACTTCATTTTTAGTTTTCATCAAACAAATCCACACTGCCCTAGACCAATTATCTACTATTGTTAGAAAGTATTTAAACCCTTCTCTACTACTGACTCTATATGGACCCCAAACATATCAATTCTCCTATACTGGTAGACTTGTGATCACTCATAGGAAATGGCTCCCTATGTTGTTTAGCCTTGTGACACACTTCACAAGGACCATGATCACTTATGTCTCCTAGGTTTAATTTAGTTTTATACACCCTTAATGCCTAAATGGAAGGATGTCCTAGTATAGCATGCCATAAATCAGATAACACAAAACTATTATAACACACCTTGTTACTAACATAAGAATTGCCACAATAGTATAATCCATCAACTTGATCACCAGTCACAAGGACTTTCCTTGTGAGTAAATCTTGGATATAACACTTGTGTTCATCAAAACCCACAAAAAGTTTATTAACTCTAGCAAGTTTATGAACAGAGATCAGGTTTACATTGTATTCAGGAACTACAAACACATCCTTTAAGATAACATTATTAGCAAGTTTCTTATTTCCTATTTTGGTTACCAAAGCATCAGTTCCATTAGGATGTTTAACTCTAATGTTTAAATCCGAAACATCTATGCAATCAAGTAAATCATCATCATCTTTTATCATGTGTTGATTAGCTCCTGAATCAGTTATCCAACTTAAGTACCCTCTTCCTTTGTATTTACCAGCAAAACAAAACACAGGTTTGCAAAACACATTGGCACAAAAAGGTCTAGACACACTACCTGAGATACTGCTGCTTTGATTACTTTCAGCAGGTTTCTCACTAAGTAAACTCAACAGCCTAGTAACCTGGTCATTAGTCAAAGAACTAATAGCATCACTATTATCAGACACACTACTATTTGCACTTGCCCTCTTTCCTTGTCCATTCCTTGGTTTCATCCAAGATGGATATCCAATAATTTCAAAACATTTTTCAGCAGTATGACCTACTTTGTTACAATGAGAACAATTTTAAGTTCTGATTTGAAATTTTACTGTTTTTCTTAAACTCAGGCACAGAATTAGTTTTAGACATTAAACCTAATGATTGACTTCTTTTGGAAACATTACTTGCATTTCTATGAGATTCTTCTCTAGAAATGATAGCAAATGCTTCCTTTACAGAAGGCAATACATCTCTTATTAACAAACTAGTTCTAACAGTTTGGTAAACACTGTCCAACCCCATTAAGAACTGCATGAGTTTAATCATATTACTAAAGTTGTTAAACTCAGTTGCAGCATTACAAGTGCAAGAAGGTAATTGTAAAATTTGATCTAGTTGTCTTCACATAATATTCAGCTTATGATAATATTCAGCAACAGATGACCCATTTTGACTAAATGAATTAATTTTCTGATATAGATCAAAAACTACTAACCCATCTATTTTATCATAAGTTTCCTTTAACTCAGACCATACATCACTAGCCAATTTAGAAAAAACATGTCCCATATACAAGTCTTCACTAATAGAATTTAGGATCCAGGTTAACACAATTGAGTAACACCTATCCCACTGTTTTTTAAGAACATCATTTTCTGTAGACCTAATACAAGTTTTATCAATAAATCCCCATTTGTTCTTAACCTGTAAGGCTAATTGTAATGAATTAGCCCAAACAGTGTAGTTTTCTATACCTTTTAGTTTAACAGTTATGATACTAAGATTAGCAGAGTCACTTGGATGCAAATACAAAGGATCACTTGCATCTAGTTTACTGATTAGGGTGACAGGAGGGTCTTCAGGTCCAGGTAAGGGTTGTGGTTGTGGTATTGGTTGGTCTCCTTCCATATCAGCAATTTATACAAACAATGAGGTAGAACAACACAAACAACCAACAGATTAACCAGGACTCGCACACAATCAGATAAAAAACTAAACACACACAAGACGAAGCTGTATCAGAGGCCAGATTCCTGGTTCATCACTCAAAGGGTGCCAAGACAAGCATAATACAGGAGTCTTCTAAATCCTAAGAATAATATCACCACAAGATCCAAGAAAACACAAGCAAAAATATCACACTAAAACACAAACACCAAGAACAGATAAGCACGTAGTCGGCTCAATTACCGGTCCCCCTAACCCGGTCAAGCAGCCTCTAGACTCACAGCTAAAACTACAACAAATTTAAACAGAACAGAAACAATCTCACCGAGATGGGGACCCAAGTTAGGGTTCGCCAAACTCACAGCCTGTACCTTCACTTAGGGTACAGAGCTGTGAGGCAATTGTAGCTAAAAGAAAACAAGCCTCCAACTCCAATCCAAAAGCTCCTTGAACAGCACCAAGATCTTTTAGCAGATTTGACTGTAACTCTCTATAATCCGATCAAGATACCCAAAAATAATCAAGAACCCAACGGAAGCTCCAAGATCCAGATCTACACGAGTAAAAACCCTTGATCCAAGAATAATAAGACCAGATACTATCAGAGACTCAAGAACTCAACGATGGCTCTGATACCATGTTACAAGAACATGAATCAAAGACTTGTAAAACTTTATTAACTTTGAACAAAACAACGAATCAAAAATAAAAACCCTAACACTATATCTTCTCTCTACGATTACAAACCCTAAACTTAACAGATCAACAATACACAGGATACACAATAACTTGTAGATACAAGATGTATCTATCCAAGTACAAACCCTAAACTGCTATGACCACAAAGGAAACAATCAGAGAGAAGACAATAATGACTGAAAATATCAAGACTCGTAAACTAATAACGAGACGAAAACACAACATATTTATAGGTGGAGATTTGTGCTTCTTCAAGAGATCCAACGGTCAAGATCAAAATAATCCAGCGGTAAGCTCACATTTGTGCTACTCCACACGGATTGCCAAGTCACCATTCTGTGACATTATTGTTAGATACAAGCAAGTGTACAAGTGGGCCGGGCAATTATAATATGGGCCAATATCAGCAACTCATCTACAGAGCTACATCTTGGGCCGGTCCATCTACACAGCTATCAGTCCAAAAGCTAAGAGTCCAGCGAGTCCTTTAAGAGTCCAGTCAGCAAAGTCCAGTACCACCTCTCACATGACAATAATGACCAAATATAAATAAAGATTTTGAGTATAAAATTGTGTATATTTGAAATGTATATTTCAACAAATTGTTTATCTTTAACCTGGAATTTGTTGAACACGTCTGGTCAAGATATATGTACATCACATACAAAGAAACATTGAATAAGTTTAACATAACCATACAAAAATTAAATGTCTTCATTTAAACAATTTTTTTGAGTAATTAACTTACCACATGGAAATCTATAACCAAAGACTCTATCCATCAATATCTTTTGAGAAAAGATACGCCAAACCAAGACGATTGCAGGGTCTAATATCAATCTTCTTAGCTCTTCTTTCGGCTGCTCCATAGCTTTAGCATATGCTTCCAGTTGCTAGAAAATGAAACAACGTCGTTAATGTTGCAAGTGTATGCGTGTGAGTAATCGATATGAGCTTGATCTTACCGATTTGTCAAGAGAGAATAATAGGAAGCGATCACCCCAAACGGGAGGAGGAAAGTCGGCCAAAGGACGTGCGGGCTTTGTGTGTGGGCTTGGAGGACAACGTTAGCATTAGTTGAGGCCATTTTTGGAAGTGAAACTTTTGGTTTTAAGACTATTGCCAGAAACCTTATAATGGATCGGTATGCAATTATGCATTATTTGGGTCTTCATGAGTACTATTTAATTTATAGAGTTTGTATCCTCATGCAGGTGATGTGTTGTGAAACGCATCCTGTTAACATGTTAATTATGTATACTTTTGAGTCTTTTATTGTGTGCTTTTACTTGGTCTTAGTTATTTATTAGTGCACATGTGTTTTGCAGGTGTTCATGAACGTTAGGGCGTAGACGAGAAATTTTGATCGAGCGAAGAACACCCGAGTCGAGAGCACGGAGTTATAAACTAATAATAATAATAATAATACAATAAATAAATAAAAAAAAGGAAAAGAACCGTGACCTTAGGTCAAGGCCCATTACCCAAGGGGATACCTTGAAAAGAGGGGTTTGGAGATTGATTTTTTTGGACGACAAGTATTATTTTTGAGGGGGGCGAACAGGAACAAGCCAGACAGGAAGCCGCGAAGAAAAAATAGAGGAATAAGCTTCAATGACCAAGATGCAAGACTAAATCTTTTGTGACTTCCTCTAGACGAATGGTTAAATTAGGTTTTGCACTTTTTCTATTTGTTTTCAGTATTAGATTATATTTTGCTTGTGATGACAAACAATTAAAATATTATTGATGCATTAGTTAAGCAAACAATTGATTTGTGTTTTGAGTCATTTCTTTACAACTTGTTCGGTTGATAACAAAACTTGTTCGGTTGAGTCCTTTCTTTACAATTTCCAGAACTATGTCTATGTGGTTCCCAATTTATAAACTGAAAACTGTGTGAAACCTAGAACCTGAAGTTTAGAGGGAGTTACTTATTTATTAATAGTCTCTGTTCAAATCCCTTAATCAACTTTTGCAAGCACAGCAACATTCTACTTCATAAAATATTATTTTTAATTAATTAGTTTAACTGATAAAATTGCTATTAACACTAACCACATACTTCTCGTGGTTCGACAATCCTACTCCCTATACTGCAGTCCTTGTAGTTAAGGAGTTGTTTTTAATATAGTTTTGACTGAATTACAAGTTTTGTCCTTTAGGTTTGTATCAGATTGCAAGGCATGTCCTTTAACTTTAAAATTGATTGGTTTTGTCCTTTATCTTTTAAAATCTTGCACGTTATGTCCTTTATGGCTAATTTGGTTAGTTTTCTCCGTTAAGTTTGGTCATGTGACCTGCACGTGAGGGCATAATAGTAAAATCACCCTCTTATCTTCTTCCCCAATTTATAGATCATAAACCCTAACCCTAACACCCATTTCAATTAACCCAATGAAACCTCTTAAAAGAATCAGGCACGTCACATTTGCAGGATCGTGACCATTCAAGATCAAGTGCTACAAATTCTGTCAACAGTCCCAAAACAGATGGCAAAATTTTATTTTATACAAAACACAGATTGGTTGACTTATTCCACAAGTATTCTCTATTTAACCACTTTGCTAGGGTTAATAGTCAAACACTCTTACTAACAGCCATGCCATATTAATTAATAATAACAACTTAACAAGGGCTTTATGTCACCTCCACAATTGAAAAAAATAAAATCAAAACCAACCATTTCACAAATCACCAAACAATTTAAACCCTAGATCTGTACATACACACAAAACAAAATGACGTCACAAAACAAACCCTGATTCCTTGACAGATGATGTGTGTGTTCTTGTCAACGAAAACGGACGGTGGCGGAGGAGCTGTGGCGAACGAACGCGACTGAGAGATCGGGTTGGAAGACGATGATGTGCGAGATGTGAGTTTTGATGAGAGATTGGCTATGAATCTGGTTGCTTGATGTCAAATCTTCTTTCTGTTCTGTTCTTGGCTACTATAGATTCTAACCTTTGTTTGGCGAAGACCTTAATTTATGGAGAGAGACGAATATTATTTGAGGAAAGCTGCTGCAAAAAGGGCATTATTATGCACTCGGGTCGGGTCGGGATGGGTCATGATCTATAAATTGGGGAAAAAGATAAGAGGATTTTACTGAAATACCCTCACGTGCAGGTCACATGACCAAACTTAACGGAGAAAACTAACCAAGTTAGCCATAAAGGACATAACGTGCAAGATTTTAAAAGATAAAGGACAAAACCAATCAATTTTAAAGTTAAAGAGCATGCCTTGCAATCTGGTACAAACCTAAAGGACAAAACTTGTAATTCAGTCTATAGTTTTTTATTAGCACTCGACACGTGATGAGCGCTTCAGTTCCTACTTCCTAGTCAATATGACTACACGATTTTAAGTGTAAATTATTGGTAAATAGGCTCCAGTAACTTGGACAAACCCCATACATGATTGGATTGTAATGATCTAGAAATATGATTAAATGTGGGCATATATAATTTACCCAAAAAAGGAAACGGATTCGTTTTTTCAGTTTGGGTTATGTTATTTGCACCTAGTTTGCTTTTAGGGTTGCACACCCCTTTATAGTTCGTAGAGGCCTCTATTGGCCGTATAGGGTGTCAATGCAATTAATGTTCTCTAAAAAAGCAAACCTATACGGCCAGTAGATCGAGGCCTATACGGGCCATATGTACTCAAACCAATGATTTGGAAAAATATACGGCCAGTAGAGGCCTATTAATTTTATGATTTTTTCCTTTTTAAGCTATCGTCCACTTATATTTTTATGGTTTTTTCCTTTCGTTTTCTACCTTACCGTTAGGCATGTAAATTTTTATCTGAAACCTGACCCGAATTTGAAGCCACCCGAACTCGAATTAGACACTACCCGAATAACTCAAACCTTAAATGGATTGGTTATCATGTCACCCTTTCCCAACAAAAAACCCGAACAACTCGAATCCACACTACTAGAAAAAACACCTTTCTTGATGCGCATTGCGCGTCATGAAAGGGTGTTTATGACACACAAAAGAAAGTCATTATAGGCAAAGTCATAAAATTAATATGACATGCAGGCGCGTGTCATATTTTAATGACACTCTTTTTTGACACGCATTTACGACACGTTTTTATGACACACTATGCGTGTCATCTTTTTTGACACGAATTTATGACATTCATTTTGTGTGTCATGTTTTTGTTCCAAATTTTTTTTTATAAAATTACTTATTTACCCTGAATTAATATATGTAAACCAATAAATCGATTTCACAAATCCATATAATAAAAAACACACACACCCACAAAGGTGTGTATATATATATATATCAAAACAATCCATTTCATAATCGTAGTCAAATATACTAACAAATATTTTAAAATTAACTAAAAAAATATTGTGTCGATACAAAATATAATCTATACATAAAGGTTGCCCAAAACTCGACCATCTTTCGGAACCTACGATAAAAAATAACACATTAAATAATTAGCCATTTGACACTAAAAACAATTTTATAAGAGTGTTGGTTAACACATATCAAAATGAGTAAATTAAATGAAGTTAAAAGTTGAATTATAATCCCATTGACTTGTATAATCTAACTGCACTTCATGTTGATTATTCAAAATCCTCTAGATTATGCAAGTGACAAATATTAATTCCAGTTAAAAGGTAGTCACTTGACAGACATAGGAGTGTATATCTTCTATAATTTAAAATATAAACATACCTGCATACTACCAAGAACAGCTGCAGGCACTTCAACCAAGTCTTACAGATTTCTATCGGGCAAGATAACTCGCATACTGGTGTGCTGCAACTACCTACTCATTTGCAAGTTAGAATTTCTAAAATAAATAAATAGAATTAAAAGTAATACTAACAAATAATGGAAAGAACTCAAGAAGCAACGGGTGACCTTATCCTTGACGCCGCCGACAGGCAAAACCATGCCTCGCAAAGTTACCTCTCTGCTCTCCAGTCATTGTTGTGTTTGATCTTACCATTTTACAACTTAAAAAGGAAACAAGTGTCACACCAACTGGTGTGTGTGTTTCATATATATACATTTAGAAATTTGACAAAAGATTTGTTTTAGATTTTTTTTGTTTGAACATTCAAACGGAGCCATTTTATTCAATCATAAACGCCAAAACAAAACCAACCAGGCCATTAAGCCAGAGGCTACCTGAGCCGATTACAAACACCCACATACTATAAAAAGAACAAAACAGGAAACTACTAGGAAACAAAACCCAAATCGCCTATATTAAACCCGTGTCATGGTCGACCCGTTAACTGTTGTCAAAGCAAGAGGCACTCCACCATGACGCCTTATCCAGCCCAATGTTCTTCGCCCTCTTAATCATCCATCAATATGATTCGATTTTGACATCTTCAATGATACCCGGTGTGGCTTTATGAACATCATTGAAGGTCTTCACGTTTCTTGCTAACCACAATTTCCAAATAACCAATTGAACGATCGCGTATTGTAACACCCCAACCGATGGCAGAAACATCGAGGTGTCAAGTAGTGACGATTGTTCAATAGCTCATGGACTAAAAGTGTAAATATTGATACATTGATTAAGTAGTTTATTACATTGAAAGAAAAATACAAAATACAATAATTCTAAAGTGACAACTAAAACTGAAAGACTATGAATCCAAAATCTAAGTAAAAATTCCAAAAGCTTAAAAGTCATCTCATAAATAACCCGAAACATGTACGAAAATAGTATATGTCAATACAAAAATGTATTGGTGAGCATACCCTGTTTGAATACATATAATAGAAAAAGAGCTTCGCAATTCACGTGTTGTATACTGTTTGCAATTATGTAATAAGTATATCCGTTCAAAATCAACCCTAAGAATCAAGTATCAAGAATCAAGAATCAAAACATTTTTTAGTATAATGAATCACAAGACAATGACCAAGGTCTCTCAACAGAGTCACAAGGGGTATATACCATAGTACTATTCATTGAAATGTCAGGCCCTCAAAGGTTAATGATTTTGACAAGTCATAGACACACAAATTAACATAAAGCAAACACACATGAGAATTGCATTTAGTGAAAGAATAACATTTAGTAATAGTGTACATGAATAGCCCCAAAAGTAAAATGAAAAAGGGGAAAGATATACTCACAGTTTGCGAAAGCGATCCAACTTAAGCGGTCGTGAGCTAAGTAATGGGAATTCCGAGGAATTCAACCTATAACGTATATGAGTACTAGTAAGGAAAATGTCTAAAAAGTCTAAGGTATCTAGGGTCTAAGGCATTAGGGTTTGCTAAGTCGATTTGGGGAATTAGAGTTTTTATGATAAATCGCATTAATGTAAAAGTTGTATGTCAAAAATAATATATCAAAGTTTGTAAATGTGGTTTAGGTAATATAATTATTACCAATTGAATATTTAGATATAAAAAAATATGTTTTGAATAATTAAGACAAATAATTTAGTTAATTACTTTAACTAACTTAAAATAAATACAATAATCATAAATGTATAAATAAATAATTATGTGTTTCACAATAATCTAACAAATGGTAATTAAGATTTTCAAACATAAAACATTTCTATTTTATAAGGAAAGTATTTATAAAATAGATATTTAAATAGTGTAAATAAATAAATATTCAATTATGTCTAATCAAACATAAACAAGATTAAAAATACAAGACATGATCCAAAAATATTATTTTTATAGAAAATGGATTCTTTATGATGTAAATCAATGAAAATAATTTTCTCATAATTTTTTATAAACTTATTTATATTTAAAACTGATTTAATGAGATTAAATCATGTTTAAATGATTAAAAATATGAAAATTAATAAAAATAAGTGTTTTATTAACCAATAAATTTTATGTCAGTTCATGATGATGAGAAATAATTTCTCAAAAAGTTTGAGATTAAAATCATTAAAAATGGATTTTTTAATCAATTAATTATGATTAAAACAAATTAATTCAATAAAAATATTAAAATAAGACATTTTCCAGAAAATAAAAGTGTAGTAATTTTCTTTATGGTGTCAAGATGTTACACCTAAATTTTCATGATTATTAGAACAAAAATGAATTTATTATGAATATTTCAAGATTTATATATTATATACATTTAAACAAAGAAAAAATGATACAAAAATAGAGTAAAAAAAAACGTGGGAAGCAGGACTCGAACCCAGCTCCCTTTACAATTAAAACACATGCTCTCAACCACTCCACCACGTGAAGCTTTTGTTGATTTTATATGAAACAATATTTACTTAAAATATGACAAATATCCATTATCTTCCCCAAATAACCAAACCTAAACCCTAACCCTAGAACCTAATTTCAATAATCTGCAAACGGCTCCATGAACGCGATTAAAGATAGGGCTTTCACAGAGGATAACACAAGGATCAAAACGGCAATTAAAACAAAAGCTTACAACGAGATACACGATCGAAAATGAGGCAACAGTCGTGGAGCTTGGAGACGAGAACGAGGGGTCTTCTAGCCACGATTTGAACCTTTTTAATGTGGGTTTGTGATAGGAAATGGTGCAGAAGCTGAATGGTAACATCAATTTATACAAAGGTTCAGCCAAAATACGTTATTCGCTCGGCTTTAAATTCCGGCGGTTACACATAATCAATCCGGTTTTAAACTTGATTACAACGCGTTAATACACGACTTTATGATGGGAAATGACTAGAAATCAATGAAAGAAACGTATTGGACTTAATTATCACGTGTTTAAAGCTATAAATGTTCATCATAGGGCTCGCCGGAGTTAAACTCCGGTCGCCGGAGCTACCTCGCCGGAAAAAAAACGCAATTGGGCAGGAGAGAATGTTTTCAAAATATCAAACTTTACAAAATGACACCTTTAGCCCCTCCACTATAACTTAGTTAGGTATACCATGATTTTGGTTTAGTTTTTCTTTTAAAAAATTAACTAAGTTAACATAACTTAACTTAAAAGTTTCCAAATATTTATAAAACTTGAATTTTTTTTTTAGAAAATCCATTGCGTAAACGTTTCAAGCTACGTATTTGATTAAAACTTATACCCAATCCATATTAATGATAAATTTTTAGTTCGCTCAAAATTAAATTTGAAAACGACGAACTTATAAGGACTATAATGGAAATATTTGGAGGACTGTTATTGTCAATTAGGTGAAAGACGAAGGTGACGGATGTCACAGTCTCCCCTACTTTAGAAAATTTCGTCTCGAAATTTCTTTCAAGTGGAGGCTACTATAAAACAAAGGGTGTTGTAAAGTCAAGTAGGTTAAAAAAAAATATTCATCATTTATGATTTGACCAGATTTAAAATAGTTGTCTAATATCCAAAGTAAGAGTTTCAAAATATTTGAAAGTTAACCCAAGTTAGGAAGTTGGGAGTTTAAATGAGAAAAGTTTTGAGAATGTGTAACTGGTGAGGGAAAAGGCACTAATGAAGGTAGTCTCCCCTACTTTAGAAAGGTTTCTGACCGAACTTATTAGGGTATGCAACAAGATTTCGACCAACAGGGTGTGTAAAAGTATACCAGATTTGCGTTTTCTGTAGAGGTGGTTAAGAGAAAGACTCTAGGAAGACGAATTGAAAATCGTGTAAGAACGTTCTTATCGAAAATGCTAGCTATTAATCAACGATCTAATGGAGAGGTAATTATAAGGTAATAGGTAGGTTCTTGGTCAGACTCCTAGTCCGCTCCCGCGGTATCGTTTATGCTTAGATGTAGGGTGTACCGCAGCTGACCCACCACACTCCCGATACTTTGGATTCGTACTGATTGTCTACCAACAGCCTGATTAGAATTACACACCACCCTCATGTACCTGTAAGCCCATGATTGCGTTCCGGACCGTAATCATCGATTTACCTTACACTAGGGTGTTATGCTTTTCCATAACCCTAACATGAAATAAATGTGTGCAACCAATATGTAATAGCCACTGTAATGAAATAATGTTTTATCATGACATGGTTAGAGGTCCTTCCCTTTCGGGGTTTCCCTTTAACCGTAATGAGAATATCATGTAAGTATAAGACATGGTTAGAGGTCCTTTCGGGTTCACCCTTAACCGGTAACTTTTGTTCACATCGTTGGCTCTAAACACTCATATTGATAGACCCTGAGGTTTACACCGTTCCCCTCGGATTGAAGAAATACTCTAATCCGAGTCGTACGTGGGCACTGGCTTAGATCTCATACGAGTTATCAACTAGTATGTTCGTTGGCCATGATGATGAACAAAATAATGTAAAGTATAACAGGGTTTTGCTCAAAACAGGAAAGAAAATATGCATACCAAATATGCGTTCAAGTAAGTATATAAATATAGCATAAAATTCTGACTGAAAGAATAGTATAACATAAATCGAGTAAATCGCACAATTGCACAAAATGAAAGTAAACGAGTTGAACTCTTGCAAATAAGCAGTGTGAAAATAATCACAAATAATGTGTTAGAAATAAACATGAATAAAGTGGTGCAAGAATATAATAATAAAATTTACGGCAAGTGAGAGTACGTAGAACAGACGTATAGTCTACTGACATAAGGGTTTAAAGTTAGTTAGTTTTACATATATGCATTATATGATAAAATACCATTAGTAATATTCTGATAAGGATATGTCCAATATTTTGTTAGATCAAAAAGTTTTGCGACTGAAAGAGTACGAGTGTAATAAGATAAATTTTCGTTTATCAAAAATGTAGTTTGCTCAAACTTTGTGATATAGTTGAAAAGATAGTAGTAATGCATTTGGATAAATTTTTAGAAATCGAAGTGTGTTTTAGATTCAAAACAGATTTATTTTAAAAATCTTCATAAATACACATTTTCATTTGTTTACGAGAAGTCGAGTCTGAAAAATGTTATAAGGTTTATTATTAGTTGCAAGTTTCTTTTCTCGAAAACCATATAAATCAAATGTGTTTTCAAAAGACTAAGATTTAGAAATGACGTGAATGATAAAAGTCAATGCGACAATAGTGTAAAAGTCACAAAGCATAAATGAAAATAGTGTAAGTTTTAATGCGACAATATAGCGGATAAAAGTTTTAATAATGATGATGAAAAAAATCCAAAAGCGAATGATCAATGAGTATATAAAACATCAAGAGATGGAACTTAAAATCCAAATGTTAAACAAATCTTAAGAGTCAATAATGGAAAATGGAAAAATGCACAAATAGCGATAGCTATTAATAGAGAAAACTCAAAAGACATAATAACTGCATTATAGAAAATTATGATAAGAGTTTCAAACAACAAATGAAAAATATATCAAAAATGTGATACTGAAAATATTTCTAATGAAACTGGTGACTAGCCAAAGGAATTGAAATATTATTAGTGACTTGTGGGGAGCGTACTTGAACCTATGAGTGAATGGTCATCTTTCCCGATTGCACATACCCCGTCACTGGTAAATTTCAAAACCTTTAGCGAGTCTTTAAAACGAGATGTAGAAACAGATCCTTGAGATGGGGATTTCACTCCTAACTCAAAGATGTATTTCAAAATTGAAAACGATTGTGGAATGAAACCAATCACGAAGTTAAGGGTATCACTCCCCGCTTAGTGGTTAAGTTTCTTTTTGAAGGGAATACTCTTTAAGGTGTGGATGTCACTTCTATCTCAAAGATATATTCCTAAGATAAATAACATATAGAGGAGTGAAACTAATCACCAAGGTATGGATACCACTCCTAACTTGACGATATCATTTCGTTTCTTAAATACGAGTGTCTTCTTCGCCAAGCAAAATATCGAAAGAATAACGAGAAATAATCATAACGAAAATATCTTGAAAGAAAATAATAGGAAATAAGAGAAATATAAACGAGAGGACTCGTGAAAGTAAGCTTAGTTATAGACTAGGCTAAAAGGCATTTTAATAACCTAATTCCCTATAACCATGGCTCTGATACCAATCTGTAACACCCCAACCGATGGCGGAAACATCGAGGTGTCACGTAGTGACGATTGTTCAATAGCTCATGGACTAAAAGTGTAAATATTGATACATTGATTAAGTAGTTTATTACATTGAAAGAAAAATACAAGATACAATAATTCTAAAGTGACAACTAAAACTGAAAGACAATGAATCCAAAATCTAAGTAAAAATTCCAAAAGCTTAAAAGTCATCTCATAAATAACCTGAAACATGTACGAAAATAGTATATGTCAATACAAAAATGTATTGGTGAGCATACCCTGTTTGAATACATATAATAGAAAAAGAGCTTCGCAATTCACGTGTTGTATACTGTTTGCAATTATGTAATAAGTATATCCGTTCAAAATCAACCCTAAGAATCAAGTATCAAGAATCAAGAATCAAAACATTTTTTAGTATAATGAATCACAAGACAATGACCAAGGTCTCTCAACAGAGTCACAAGGGGTATATACCATAGTACTATTCATTGAAATGTCAGGCCCTCAAAGGTTAATGATTTTGACAAGTCATAGACACACAAATTAACATAAAGCAAACACACATGAGAATTGCATTTAGTGAAAGAATAACATTTAGTAATAGTGTACATGAATAGCCCCAAAAGTAAAATGAAAAAGGGGAAAGATATACTCACAGTTTGCGAAAGCGATCCAACTTAAGCGGTCGTGAGCTAAGTAATGGGAATTCCGAGGAATTAAACCTATAACGTATATGAGTACTAGTAAGGAAAATGTCTAAAAAGTCTAAGGTATCTAGGGTCTAAGGCATTAGGGTTTGCTAAGTCGATTTGGGGAATTAGAGTTTTTATGATAAATCGCATTAATGTAAAAGTTGTATGTCAAAAATAATATATCAAAGTTTGTAAATGTGGTTTAGGTAATATAATTATTACCAATTGAATATTTAGATATAAAAAAATACGTTTTGAATAATTAAGACAAATAATTTAGTTAATTACTTTAACTAACTTAAAATAAATACAATAATCATAAATGTATAAATAAATAATTATGTGTTTCACAATAATCTAACAAATGGTAATTAAGATTTTCAAACATAAAACATTTCTATTTTATAAGGAAAGTATTTATAAAATAGATATTTAAATAGTGTAAATAAATAAATATTCAATTATGTCTAATCAAACATAAACAAGATTAAAAATACAAGACATGATCCAAAAATATTATTTTTATAGAAAATGGATTCTTTATGATGTAAATCAATGAAAATAGTTTTCTCATAATTTTTTATAAACTTATTTATATTTAAAACCAATTTAATGAGATTAAATCATGTTTAAATGATTAAAAATAGGAAAATTAATAAAAATAAGTGTTTTCTTAACCAATAAATTTTATGTCAGTTCATGATGATGAGAAATAATTTCTCAAAAAGTTTGAGATTAAAATCATTAAAAATGGATTTTTAATCATTTAATTATGATTATAACAAATTAATTCAATAAAAATATTAAAATAAGACATTTTCCAGAAAATAAAAGTGTGGTAATTTTCTTTATGGCGTCAAGATGTTACACCTAAATTTTCATGATTATTAGAGCAAAAATGAATTTATTATGAATATTTCAAGATTTATAGATTATATACATTTAAACAAAGAAAAAAATGATACAAAAATAGAGTAAAAAAAAACCCATGGGAAGCAGGTCTCGAACCCAGCCCCCTTTACAATTAAAACACATGCTCTCAACCACTCCACCACGTGAAGCTTTTGTTGATTTTATATGAAACAATATTTACTTAAAATATGACAAATATCCATCATCTTCCCCAAATAACCAAACCTAAACCCTAACCCTAGAACCTAATTTCAATAATCTGCAAACGGCTCCATGAACGCGATTAAAGATAGGGCTTTCACAGAGGATAACACAAGGATCAAAAAGGCAATTAAAACAAAAGCTTACAACGAGATACACGATCGAAAACGAGGCAACAGTCGTGGAGCTTGGAGACGAGAACGAGGCAAAATACGTTATTCGCTCGACTTTAAATTCCGGCGGTTACACATAATCAATCCGGTTTTAAACTTGATTACAACGCGTTAATACATGACTTTATGATGGGAAATGACTAGAAATCAATGAAAGAAACGTATTGGACTTAATTATCACGCGTTTAATGCTATAAATGTTCATCATAGGGCTCGCCGGAGTTAAACTCCGGTCGTCGGAGCTACCTCGCCGGAAAAAAAACGCAATTGGGCAGGAGAGAATGTTTTCAAAATATCAAACTTTACAAAATGACACCTTTAGCCCCTCCACTATAACTTAGTTAGGTATACCATGATTTTGGTTTAGTTTTTCTTTTAAAAAGTTAACTAAGTTAACATAACTTAACTTAAAAGTTTCCAAATATTTATAAAACTTGAATTTTTTTTAGAAAATCCATTGCGTAAACGTTTCAAGCTATGTATTTGATTAAAACTTATACCCGATCCATATTAATGATAAATTTTTAGTTCGCTCAAAATTAAATTTGAAAACGACGAACTTATAAGGACTATAATGGAAATATTTGGAGGACTGTTATTGTGAATTAGGTGAAAGACGAAGGTGACGAATGTCACACGTATAAAGCCTTTCGCTTACTGGACGGTATCTGCAGACCCCAAACCTGCTGTAACAGCTGCAGAACAGATGAACAGATGCACTAAAAACAGTTTGCTTCAACCTTTAAATTGTTATCCCACCTACTCATCTTTGCAGGTCTAGAAGTAGGTTACTAGTGTACGCAAGGGACATGGTGTGGTAGTAAGGTGCCTCACATCTATCCTACAGCTGGAGGGTTCAAATCCAGTGAGGAGCATGTATAAGTAGCCATTCAAAAAACAAATAACTATATTAATAACGGCCCACTATATCCGCTTTAAGAGCAAAAGGGAAACTAAACTACAATATGCTTTCAAAAATAATAAACACTATCATTATTAACTGTATAAAAAACCACAATGACATATAGTCTTCACCTGAAAACAAAAGGCACAGATGTAGCAAATCAGCAGAAGTAATCATATTGTCTTTATCATTTTCTTCTCAAACATTGCTGCACTATTTAATGCCAACTTGTTGTATTTGAGATTATTAGAGAAGTTGACGTTCGACAATGGTAAACAAGAGTTTATTTGGCTTTTCACACTTTATATCAACAGAAATTTCCTTTCACCTAAGAAAACAAAGATGTAAATGCTATAAAGGTTGGTTTGTTTTATTTAATCTACTTTGAATATGGTGTGTTATATAACATTGAACCTTGCAGATGATAAAATTGATTACATTAAGTTTGGTTTGACTCAAGATGGACAATTGTTTTCGTTTCCTCAATGTATTCATATTATGATTACCTATTATTGCGGCGGCCGGGAAAAAAACTAGTTATACATAATATATGAAATAGTTAGTTCAATACTTAAATAGTTTGAGTGAGCGTTTTATACCTCTCATTGGCTTGGGTTAATTCCCGTTGACTAATCAGTTGACCATCCTTTGACTGGTTGACCCGTCTAGTTGGGTTCTGTTCTGTTGACCAAGACAACTAAGTTGACTCGGCTCTTGACCCGTAACCATCCTCTACAATCTCTACTCTCATCACTGGCATCACCACATAAACATTATCAGTCATTTTCACAATTTTTTCCTCTATCTCGATTTACTACCACTCGTGACCATTAACCAATCCTTAGAACAAACCTGACCTGAGCAATAACTATTGATACTCCCTTGATACCCTAGCCGCCGCCGTAACCTACGATCGCCAATAACCATCTCGGAACATCTCTACCACAATTCCCCAACAATAATTAGTGAGCTCTAAATATGTAACATCTACCACTGTGGTTAGTCCCAGTCACCTTCTGTTAATATTGACCAGAAACGAAACAAGGTTAAAAAAACTTACCAAGTTTGTCGGAACCCTAGCCTACCACCGCCGCTTAAATAACTTACCAACTTTGAGCAAATAAAGACCACGACTCGTGGCGGATTCAAGCTTTGACCATTCCGGTTGTTGGTTGAGTGCAGATCCCGGCTCTTTTGGACTGGAGGTAAACGATTGGTGTTCCGTTGTCTCTTTCACCGCAGACTGTGTTTGAGCAGATCGACGATTGGGTTTTTCTCGGAGGTAAAGGTTTTTTTAGCAGATCGACGATTTGGTAAACGATTGGATTTTTGTGTGAGGATTTGAGAGAGGGTTATAATGTGAACGATTGTTCGAGAGGAATTTCTGGAAGAGGTTTTTTTGGGAAGAGGGTGAGATTGAAAATACATGGGAGAGGGAGATTTAAAATTTTCAAAGAATTATACAATGACACGTAAAGACGACAAACAGTTCTTTATACCGTCATCTTTTATATGTCTTGACACTAAATTTTTGACAAACAAAAATGCGTGTCATCATTTAACCAAATTTTATAAACCATAACAATTTTTTTATGACACGCGCTTTTAAGTGTCATGAATAAGCGCGTGCCATAAAATGCGTGTCAAGAAAAGCCATTTTTCTATAGATGCATTTAAGTTTAGATTCTTTGGCATCTTAAACATTAAGTTTAGGACTTGTAAACACTATTATATCATGTTATCACATAATGTTTGAATTTTAATAATATTTTTTCTAAGTAACATGATGAATTTTAATGATATTTTAGCAAGCAAAAAAAAAAGAACAGAATCATATTACATCTAAATCCGAAACCGAACAACCTGACCCGAACTAACGTGAACCCTTATAACCCCAACCCGACCAACCCGTACTTTAAATGGTTTGGTTATCGGGGAACTTTTTCTTGGCCAAAAACCTGAACAACCCGACCCAAAAACCTGAAACCCGAAAAAATAACCCGAAGAACACACCTACTCACCGTGATAGAAATTGCATTTAGCGGCTTTATTTTGTAATTGATGATTTCAGCTCCTTCATATCCCATACTCCAATATTTCGAAATCTTTATAACCCACGTCTAGATCATCGTCGCCATCTTCATAGCTAGCTCACTCAGAGGTGTCAACATGTCCATACACTACCATAATTCGAGACTTAGCCCACATTAAGAAAAACCATGCGTGAAGCCACGTTCAGCTCCCCATGTCAAAAATTGACTCTGATGGATCCACACCGGCATCATCTACAATCCTAGTACACTCTGCAACAGCCAAGCAATATCCCATAAACAGTTACAATTTTATCCAGCACAAATAATTTTCTCCTTTTGAAGGAGGCATTAAATGGTTGTTATAAACACCAAACAACATGCATACACCATGGAAAATCCTTGAGAATTAAAAATAGATATTCAAACTCTTAGCTAGTATTATTAGTATATAGTATTATTATTATCCTATTTTAGGAATGTCTTGTCTAGGGTTTTGATGGGCTCCTTAATCTCATAGCCCAATTATAATTCATCTCCCTATATAAAGGGATGTAACCTCTTGTTATAATTCAATCAATAATAATACCATAGACCACTTTATGGTATCAGAGCATTAGGTGTTTACTTTCTTCCCTCTTTTCTTTTTTTTTTTTTTACGATTTCCCTGCTGTTTTGACAGCTTCTTTGCTGTTTCGACAGCTTCCCGTATCTGATATTGATATATAGAGCATTGATAGAGTAGCTCATCTAATATAGTAATATAGAAGTAGCGCATGATTAGTAGCGCACCTTCTGTGTAACCCTTGAGTTTTAATTGATCTCAAGCCTTGTTAGTTGTGACCGACATCTTCACAATTATTGTTACTGGATTAATTTGTGGGTGCTTGACATAAGCACTTAAAAAAAAGAGAGAAAAAAAAATAAATAAAAAGCAGCCGCAGCAGTCCTCCTCAGCAATGAATATGCACGCTCAAGACCCCACGTTTTACATGGATACTGGTGCAGAGGCACATGTCACACAGGACCAAGGTATGATCAAAATCCCTTCATCATTTAATGCATGTAATAAACTTTTGGTCAGTAACAACGCATGTGTTCCAATTATAAAATCTGGAACTGGCTTTTATACCCTTCCCAACCGTACCTATGTCCTGCCCAATATTTTATACATTCCCCAGATTATTAAAAACCTAATTTCCGTTAGACGTTTTTCACGTGATAATTGGGTTTCTATAGAATTCGACCCATTTGGTTTTTCTTTGAAGGACCTTCGCAATGGAAGAATTCTTTCGCGCCACGATAGCACTGGGGACTTATATCCATTCACAGCACCGCTCCTGCCGCCTCAAGCCTGTTTTCTCACTACTGCTTCCTTACCCTGGCATGACCGTCTCGGCCATCCAGGACAACAAGTTTTAGATATTCTTAGTCGTAATTTTAATATTCCATGTAATAAAGACTATCGGTCTACTTTTTGCAACTCTTGTCAACTTTCGAATAGTAAACGTTTACCTTTTCATGCTTCTAATACATAAACTTTTGCACCCTTTGATATAATTCACTGTGATTTGTGGACCTCACCCATTCTAAGCAAAACCGGCTATAAATATTATATGGTCCTCATAGATAATTTTTCACATTTTGTTTGGATATATCCCTTAAAATATAAATCTGAAACATTTCCAACTTTTGTGAAATTTCATCGTCTCATTCACACTCAATTTAACCGTCTCATTAAGACCTTTCAATGTGATTTAGGAGGCGAATTTGATAACAACGCCTTCAAATCCTTTGCCCAACAAAACGGTCTTCTTTTTCGATTCTCCTATCCCCAAACCTCCTCTCAAAACGGCAGGGTGGAGCGCATGATTCGTCGCCTAAACGACATCGTGCGTGCCTTACTCATCCATGCTAACCTTCCACCTTCCTTTTGGGTGGAGGCTCTTCACACCGCCACATATCTCCATAACATCCTTCCTACTAAACGTTTAAACTTTTTCACCCCCACTTTTGCCCTTTACCTTCGCCACCCTACTTACGACCACTTACGAGTGTTCGGGTGTGCCTGCTACCCAAATACCTCGGCCACTCAACCACATAAACTTCATACCTAGGCCATTCGTTGCATCTTCCTCGGATACCCACCTGACTTTCGTGGATACCGATGCTTCGATCCAACAACGGGAAAAGTGCACATTTCCCGTCACGTCACCTTCGATGAAAACACTTTCCCGTATACCATACCCACATCGGCTTCATCTTATAACTTTCTCGATGATCCGATACCCCCTACTTTTACCTTCACACCCAATCCTGTTCCCATTATCACCCAACCCCCTACGGCCCAACCACATCCCACTCCTATCTCCGGCCCAACTCCTACGGCCTACCCACAAACCGCTCCTATCCCACCTCGGCCCATTACCTACTCACGTCAGCCCAAGCCCATCCCTCCAACCCAGCCTTCGGCTGCAGCCCATTCTCATCCGCTTCCTGGCTTTCCTCCTTTACAGCCCAACCCGCCCACGGGCCCATCTGTCCCACTACCTGCTGATCCACCTCACCCTCACACTCCGGCCCAATCCACTAACACACATCCCATGGAGACTCGGTCTAAAACCAGCTCCCTGAAACCCCAAACGCCTCTTAACCTCCATACCTTGTCCATTTCTCCTGTTCCCACTACCTATGCCAAAGCCTTTTCAGATCCTAATTTGACACACACCATGCAGGCCGAGTTTAATGCTTTGCAGGAAAATGATACATGGGATTTGGTCCCTCGTCCGACTGACAGACCGGTTATTAGATGTATGTGGCTTTTTAGGCACAAATTTAAGTTAGACGGGACCTTGGAACGTTATAAGGCACGATTGGTGGTTAATGGTAAATCTCAGACTGTCGGCATTGATTGTGAGGACACATTTAGTACGGTTGTTAAACCGGCTACTATACGCACAGTCTTATCTTTAGCTGTCTCCAGGTCTTGGCCGATTCATCAGTTGGATGTCAAAAATGCCTTTTTACATGGGCACTTACAGGAGATAGTTTTTATGCATCAGCCACCGGGTTTTGTGGACAAACAATGCCCGAATTATGTTTGCTGGTTGAAGAAGTCCTTATATGGTTAAAAACAAGCACCTCGTGCCTGGTATACTCGATTTGACACTTACATTCTTTCGAAAGGATTTCGGAGTAGTGTCTGTGACACCTCACTGTTTGTTTACAACAGAGGGCCACACGTCGCGTACTTACTTTTATACATCGATGATATTATTCTTACTACATCTACGGATGCCTTTTTACAGGAGATTATTGGTGCCCTCTCACGTGAATTTGCAATGACTGACTTGGGCCGTTTATATCATTTTTTGGGGATTAAAGTCACCCACCACAGTAATGGTTTATTTTTGTCTTAGTCATAGTACACTAAGTACATAATTGACAGAGCTTCAATGTCCTCCTGTAAACCCTGCACTACCCCTATTGACTTATCTTGCAAGCTTAGTGCCACGGACGGGGCTCTTTTTCATGACCCCACCTTATACCGAAGTTTGGCAGGTGCTTTACAGTACTTGACATTCACTCGGTCCGACATTTCCTATGCTGTTCAGCAAGTGTGTTTGTTTATGCATGAGCCACGGGATCCCCATTTTAATTTCATGAAGCGGATAATTCGTTACTTACAGGGCACTATTTCTTATGGCGTACGGATTGTCAAATCTGTGGTGCATTCTCTCGTGGCCTACTCTGATGCAGACTGGGGCGGGTGTCCTGATTCGCGCCACTAAACCAGTGGTTATTGTGTTTTTCTAGGGGATAATTTATTATCTTGGTCTTCTAAACGTCAGCCTATTGTTTTGTAACAACCGGCAAAAATGAGGTAATTCCGTACTAATTAACTATACGCGATTAATGTAATTAAATGCAATTATGTGTTGATTATTTAACTAAGGCCTTAGAAAGATAGCAATTCCCAAATAATGCATAGGAATGCATATGTTTAATGACAAAACATGATAGGATCATGTGCAAGTAAATTTATCCGGTATGGACACTGGCGATTACCCGGTAAAAATTAAATAAGCGAAAAGAATCCCGGACACCCGGGATATAAAATAAAGAGTAATTTCACAAAATATAATGGGTTTTGGAACTCCAAAGCCATAAGTGAGAGCTTGTTATACAAATCTCCCGGTAACGAATAAAGTGCGCGTACCGCACCCGATACGCGCATAACTTATAATTTCACCCGGCGAAAGCCTAAATAACTTATCAACGCTTAAACTGGACTATGTTTAAGGGTTATTAAAGGAATTTTTAATATCCGGATGACACACGGTTAAAAACCCGAAAAATACCCGGACGACACCCGAACGAGAGGGAATTAAACATAACAAATAATGGGTAATATTTAGTAAAGTGGACCCCACCCAAACACCCCAAGGGGCCGGCCTAGGGCCATCCCCACATGATTAATCTTTCCATTTCTTTATTAATCCCATTTATAATCAAGGTTAATCATGAGATTGCATGGAATTGTATTGGATAAAAATCACCTAATCACCTCTCCTCTCTCTCTCAAATCCACGGCCAAACACCCTCATAATAATCTCCCAAAGATTTTTCCATATCTTACATAATCTTCATTAAGATCTCATACAATCTATTAAGATTCAAGTAATCTTTGGAGGATTTGGAAGAGATATTATAAGCAATCTTGTAAGCATACTTGAACCAACAAAGAAAAACTTCTTCTTCTTCTTCCTTTGGCCGTAGCTTATACCCCCTCCATATACATCTTCTTTTCAAATTTAACACTTCCAAATCACCTCTAAATCTTCATCTTTCAAAACCCTATTGTGTGTTTCAAGAGCTTGGAGCTTAATCACTTGGAAGAACACACTAAACCCCACTCAAATTCAAGGTTTTTGTCTTCCCTAGCCTTGAGCTAGTAGTAAGTTTTAACCTTGCTTTGATTATTAATGTTCATGTTATGTGTTCTTAAGAGCAAGTTGTACATTAATGGGTAAAATGTGGTTTTTGAAAAATAAGTCTTAATATGTTTTACAAGAGTAAAATGGAAGAGTAATAATATGTAAATGGATCATGGATTTGATACTAGTAATGTGGTATTTCAAAAAAAATATAAAAACATGTACATACACTTATGAAGGATAATGATTTGGGCATGATTTATGAAAGAAACTTGAATATGTTAAAAGATAGTTTTAATCATCATAAAATGACCATCTAAAGTATAAAATAAGATGGAATATGTTAGAAAATCATAAATGAAGAAGTTACAAAATTAAAGTCTACTCACTTAGATGAGTGAAATTTGGATATGATGGACAAATACACCAAACACACATATTAGTAGCCTTATTTATAAAATATAAGACTATTAAAAGTGGAATAATGTAAAAATAACCAAACATGAAGAAGATGATTCTTTAAAGTCCACTAGTTTGGAAGAAAAATGCTAACTTTGGAAGTTAGGATGGAAAATGCAACATTTATAAGTTAAGGGGCTAATGTTGTAACTTTGAAAGTTGATGGACTAAAATAGATATTTTAGAAACTTTGGTCCAAAAATGCATTAACGAAAAGTTTGGTGTCAAAAGTATAAATAACGATTTTTCCAAGGATAGTTTTGGTAGACACTAGTAAACTACTTGGGTATTTTATAAAAAGTGCATCTTTATAAAAATGGAAGTTTATAAAAATATGAAATTATATTAACATAAGGATTTTATAAAAATAAAGGTTTTTATAAAAATATTGGACAAAAGTAGAAACTTGAGAAGACTTATACAAAAATGGATACTTTTATATAAATGGGAATATAAAAGTGTCGGAAACATTTTTGGAATATAAGTTAACAAGTTGGACTAAAAATACGAAAGTATATCTTTCCAAGTAATATGTGTTTGGAAATTGGAAGTATAAATAATATTTCTATAGAACGCATATTGGAAGAAACTTGGAAAAATTTAACTATCGGACTTAGTTACATAAACTAACTATAGCGAATAAACGGACAAACAAGAGAAAAATGTCATTGCGGCAAAACGTGAAAATATATATATTTTAAGAAGTAAAATATATATGACTTGGGTGATAATTATATAACACTTTCCTAAGTGTTAGAGAAAATATTCGTGGGAGAAAGCATAACGTAAAGGATTAAAAACGTCTAACAACGTATGGACTTAACAAGAAAAATTCACACGTTTATATATGTATATATATGCTCGTTTCGACGAAATGCTTGTATACCTATTTGAATGGGAAAGTAGATATGCGAGAAGGAAAACCGAGACGAGTAGGCAAAATATACCTATATATATATATATATATGTGTGAATACCGACAAGATCCTAGTATATTTATTTAAATGGGAAAATAAATGTACGGCATGGTAAGTCGAGTCGGGCGTTAAGAATATGCTACCGAACGACAAGACCTTAGCATATTTATTTAAATGGAAAAATAAATATGCGGCAAAGTGAGTCGGGTCGGGTATTAAGAATACATTATATCGAACGATACGATCCTAAGTATAATTATTTAAATGGGAAAATAATTATACGTTAGGTAGAGTCGTGTCGAGAGTAATAGTATTCAAGTTACAAAGAGTATTAACGAGAATAATACATAACTCGTAAGAAAAGGGTAATCCATCGCCAGTGAACCTAGGATACGCGTCTAATTAAACGGGAATTGGAACAACACGTGGTCGGGGAGTTGGGTGTTCAACTTGCCAAGGCACATGCACTATAGGTGTAGTGACTTATACGCCTAGGACGTTTGTAGGTGCGAGACCACAAAATTTGCTATCTTCCTTTTTGAGCCAAGCACAGATTCAGGTGAGTCTCACGGCCCCATTTTAAACTATTTTATGTTTTTCGGGGGAAAGATATGTTAGGGAAATGTTTGACGGGTTACGTACTTGAGTTGTGATCGCCACTCGAGGTTGAGACCTCTCTACTATAATCATTAATTCAGGGAAATGAAACCGAAGGAATATTTGAATAGTACTATTGGTGCCTGACAAGGCCCACCCCTAATCGATAGCGTCGATTATGCATCGGCGTATGCCTGGGGTGCACGTATTCTGAAATCAAGTCGTAGGATACCGAGTAACGACTTGGAGCGGGGCATTATTATTATTTGTCTTGGTTTGGTTATAGGCTCAAGTAGAATTGTAGGAACTTGCAACTCCTATAAATTGTCATAACATGGAAATTCCCAAGAGATAAAGTTTTGATAAACTAAAACCTGTGAACTCGCCAATATTTATATATTGACGACTTTTTAAACATATCTTTTAGGTAATTGATAGATGATGGACAACGTGGCAAGCTGGGTCGGGGGAATCTCTCATATGGGCGTCGGGTGTCTCGAAAGGGTTTCATCTTTATTTCCCAAGGATTTGGGATATATTTGAGAAGCCTCCTTAATGTATTAAAAACAATTTTCGTTTATGTGTGAACATCAAACATGGTTTTGACGTCTTAAATAAATGACCCATTTTCTTAATTACTTATGATTTGCGTTAACCTTGACTTTATGCTCTTGAACCGTCGCGCCACGTGTTTCCGCCATTGGCGTGGTGTGACAGAAAGTGGTATCAGAGCCAAGGTTATAGCGAATTAGTATTTTTAAAATCTAAACTATAACCGGATTTGGTTCAAAAGATGAAGCTTTCAAAACATATGTATAAAACGCAATAAAGTAAATTATTTCGGAAGAAAAGAACATTGGGTATGAAGAGATTCCGACCAAGCTAGCCATGGGTATTAGTGCGTACTACATTAGTATTAGAAGTTAGGAAGAATGCCTTAAATATACGCTTAACTTTCTAATGAATAATACATAAATATTAGTACGGTTCTTTTGCTAGGGATGTCGGACGCTGAGAGTGCCACGCCGAGCTACGATAGTAGCATTCAGATTTTGCCAGCTACACCGATCGAGGTCGTAGTACTCGACCCGGAGGATGATGACATGGAGGTAGACGCCGCCATGGGAGGAGCAGACAGCGACAGCTCCGAGGAGACAGATCCCAGTGAGGACCCAGAGTGGGCCCCCACTGGAGGAGACATGGCCGCCATAGCAGACCTACCGATGGCAGGGGCACCACAGGCCGATCTGCCTCTCGTGCCACTACCTGACGCACCATTACCACCCCACCCCATTCGCGCCGTCAGGGATTTCCCTGCGGACTGTGCAGGTCCCTCGAGACCCGCCCCCACCCGGTCTGAGACCGTAGAGTCTCCATTCGATCGACATGCCCACGTCGATGGTGAGCCATTACCCGCCCCACACATTCCCGTTCCCCCGAGTATGAGGCTTGTGCCTCTTGCCCGAGGACAGAATGGATGGATCTCAGACGACTCCGACGATGAGTCGACAGCGTCTGTGGAGCACATTGCCATACCGATTCCCCCGGCTGACCTGGAGGAGCCTGTTGCTCCGATGATGGAGGACGCCCCTGCTACACCTACAGCCCTACTCGCCCTACCGGAGCCCGTACCACAGGATGGGCCAGCCTCTGCAGGGCACATCCTAGAGGGTAGCTCAGCCCGTAGCTCTGAGTTACACAGAGCAGGCTTGACGGCGTTCGCTACTGCGAGCCCCACTACCCCCACCGCCATGATATCCGCTCCAGAGTGGACCACTGTTACGCAGCCCCTTATGGTCCCATTGGCCGAGCTCATAGCACCTTCCTCAGCACCCATGACACTACCCATTACCACCTTTCCCATACTGCCACCCCTCCCCGAGATGCTTACCATACCACCACCTGCACCGTACACTGTGGGTGCAGGAGCCCCCTTTATGATACCACCACCTGCACCGTATACTCTAGGTGCAGGAGACCCGTACCAGATGCCACCCCACTTCACCACTGGATTACTGGGTTTTGCCCAGCCCTTCACATCCCTACCGATACCAGACCTAGTCGGTCCATCCCAGCCGACGTACACTGATATACCCGGGCCGTCACAGCCCCACGGGATGGCCCCATTATCCGGACCGGCCTGGTCCATAGTGATCTCGTTAGAGAGCGACTTCCAGATTCTCGCTGACACGGTACAGCGCACTGTGAGCCAGATGGATCAGCAGGCCCGTATCATGTGGGCCAGGATTATAGACGCCAGGGATGCACTGGCACACTACGCAGAGGAGCTTCTGCGCATGGACGCACATTGTGGGATCACCGGCGACGCGCACTTTGCGCACCGTCAGTTCCTCTACGAGCGCATTATGACCATTAGCATGTCCATCAGCATGTACGCTCCCCAGTACCAATATCCACCGCCACCACCGCAGTAGACGGGGAGACATCCCCGATATATATGTAGTAGCAGTAACATGTTAGCGTAGCAGGGATTACAGCGCTAGTTGCATTTTTTTGCCCAGCCGTGTGGGGTGTGCCGGCATATGACATTATGTTTTTATTTATTTCAAACGATGTATGAGGGATGCTATCCCCATTTTGTTATTATAAACAAAGCGGTGTACTCGTATTATTGAAATTAATGAGAATCTTATTGTTATGATGGTAAAATGTGTGATTGTATGACTGTGATTGTTTGTGATTGTTATTACTTACTTTACATATTGAGATTTGTGCGATTGTGTGGTGATGATTTTGTTAATTATTATGTTCATGTGATGAGTTGCTATTTATGCTTGTGTATGACAATATTTGTATGAATGTCTGTCAAAGATTAACTTTAATAATTGCTATTGAAGTAAAATGGCACCAACCACAAGAAGCAACAGTGGCAACGATGTATTGCCCACGACACCCGCTGAACTTGAAACATTGGTCTCGGAGCGTGTAGCCCGAGCTATCGCGGAACACGAGGCTGCTCGCACCGAGAGATCGCGGGACAGGACCGGGAGTGATCAACATGAGAACTCCCCTACTGGTAAGAGGTTTATGAATAAATGCAAAAGCAATAGGAGATTATCCTGAAGCTCCTATCCCATAATAACATACCCCTTATTATTGCAGAAACTGCCTCGCGAGAGCGTGGCTGCACATTCAAAGCCTTCCTGGACTGCAAGCCACTCAACTTCAGCGGCACTGAGGGATCCGTTGGACTAGTCAAATGGTTCGAAAAGACTGAAGCGGTAATCCGTATCAGCAGCTGTACCCCCAACAGACCGTTATGTACTCCACGAATTTGTTCCTGGATCAGGCATTAACATGGTGGAACAGTCAGGTTCAGTCACTGGGAGACAATGTTGCATACTCCCTAACCTGGTTGGAACTAAGGGAACTCATGATTGCTGAATACTGCCCGGCAAGCGAAGTGCAGAAATTGGAGACTGAATTCTGGAATCTCACCATGACAGGAGCAGACGTAGTGGGGTACACGTCCAGATTCCACGACCTATCACGACTGGTTCCCCGTTTGGTCACCCCAGAGAGCAAGAAGATTGAAAGGTACTTATTCGGACTGGCGCCACAAATCCGCAGCATGGTCACTTCTTCCAAACCCACGACCATGCGCGAAGCCATCAACCTCGCTCTAAGCCTCACTGAGGATGCCATTCGAATGGGCACCTTGATCCGGAAGGTATCGGGACTAAAAATTTCGGAGCCCAGTAGTGTGGAAGGTAAGAATTTGGGTTCAAACTCAATGGTTGGGTCTAGTGATCAGGGAAACAAGCCAAGGTTTGGGAAACGGAAGCGTAATGACGGGAAGAAGGACGGATCATAAGGAGGTTTGAACAAGAAAGGGAAAGGGTATGTAGCCACAGGACGTGGAAATGGTGGAAAACAGGGTTATCAAGGAAAGAACGAAGTGATCTGCAGTAAGTGCCGCCGTTCTGGGCACAAGACTGAAGAGTGCCGATCTGGAGCACCGAAGACTGGAAGAGCAAGACCCTGCTTCGCATGCGGGTCGCCTGACCATTGGAAGAGGGATTGCCCTAAGCTCAACAACCAAGCACGTGGACGGGCATTTGTGATTGGTGCTGGTGATGCACGACAGGACCCTAACGTGGTCACTGGTACGTTCCCTCTTAATGGTCATTATGCTTCTGTGTTATTTGATACCGGTGCCGATTTTAGCTTCGTATCTGTTGAGTTTAAAAGACTACTTGGGCTAAAAACTAGTAAGCTAGATACACCTTACTCTATAGAACTGGCTAACGGTAAAACTATGGAAACACGAGAAGTAGCGAAAGATTGTAAGTTGGATCTCTGTGGTCACGAGTTTGGCATCGATCTATTACCGGTCGTACTGGGTAGTTTTGACATAGTCATTGGCATGGATTGGTTATCCGCACACCGCGCCGTCGTTGTTTGCAACGACAAAATAATTCAAGTTCCCCTCGCGAGCGGTGAAACTCTATCGATCCAAGGGGAAAGGCGTGGGACGCCATTAAGAATTATTACGTGCATGAAGGCCCGAAAGTGTCTAAGGAAATGCCTTATCGCATTCTTGGCGCACGTTGTAGATAATAAGGCCGACGAGCGAAAGTTGGAAGACATTCCGATTGCCAGAGATTTTCCAGACGTATTCCCAGAAGATTTGCAGGGGTTGCCACCACCTCGACAAGTCGAGTTCCGCATCGACCTTGTTCCTGGAGCTGCTCCCGTAGCACGATCGCCATATCGCCTAGCTCCATCTGAGATGCAGGAACTATCCAGCCAACTGCAAGAATTACTGGACAAGGGTTTCATAAGACCGAGATTCTCACCTTGGGGAGCTCCCGTCTTATTTGTGAAAAAGAAAGATGGCACCTTTCGTATGTGCATTGACTATCGAGAGCTAAACAAGTTAACCATTAAAAATCGCTATCCTCTCCCCAGGATCGACGATTTATTTGATCAACTCCAAGGATCCAGCTTCTATTCCAAGATTGACCTAAGGTCCGGCTATCACTAGTTGCGTATCCAAGAAGAGGATGTACCAAAAACGGCGTTCAGGACTCGTTATGGGCACTATGAATTTTTGGTAATGTCGTTCGGCTTAACTAACGCACCGGCTGTTTTCATGGACTTAATGAATCGCGTGTGTAAGCCGTATTTGGATAAGTTCGTCATTGTTTTTATTGATGACATCTTGATCTATTCACGCACCAGAGAAGACCACGAAAATCACCTTCGGTTAATCCTTGAAGTCCTACGTAAAGAGAAACTCTATGCTAAGTTCTCGAAATGTGACTTTTGGATTCGAGAAGTCCACTTCCTAGGCCACGTGGTGAATGAAAAGGGTATACATGTCGATCCCGCCAAGATCGAGGCAATTAAAAATTGGGACGCCCCTAGAACTCCTACCGAAGTACGACAATTTCTTGGCCTTGCGGGTTACTACAGAAGGTTCATCGAGAACTTTTCTAAGATAGCCCAGTCTTTAACCATGCTAACCCAAAAGGATAAGAAGTTTGAGTGGACGGAAAAGCAAGAAACGGCATTTCAAATACTAAAAGAGAAGTTATGTGGCGCTCCAATATTATCACTCCCCGATGGTACGGAAAATTTTGTAGTTTACTGTGACGCCTCTCATCAAGGCTTGGGTTGCGTGTTGATGCAACGAGAAAAAGTGATAGCGTATGCTTCCAGACAACTAAAGATCCACGAGATGAATTACACCACACACGATTTGGAATTGGGAGCAGTAGTATTCGCCCTCAAGATTTGGAGACACTACTTATATGGAACCAAGTGCACGATCTTCACTGATCACAAGAGTTTGCAACACATCTTTGATCAGAAGGATTTGAACATGCGACAACGGCGATGGGTTGAATTATTAAACGATTACGATTGTGAGATAAAGTACCATCCCGGAAAGGCGAACGTTGTGGCCGACGCCTTAAGTCGCAAGGAACGGGTTAAGCCATTGCGTGTCCGAGCTTTGGGTTTAACTATCCACACGAACCTGACTGACCGAATTCGTGAAGCTCAAATTAACGCTCTTAAACCCGAGAATGTCAAAGGTGAAAGATTGCGGAAGATGGTTGATTCACTGGAGCCAAACGTGGACCAAGCCTTGTATTTCATGAATAGAATTTAGGTTCCAGTGTATGGTGGGTTGCGTGAACTAGTATTGGCCGAAGGTCACAATTCCCGATATTCGGTTCACCTTGGTGCAGACAAAATGTTCCACGATTTGAAAGAACTTTACTGGTGGCCAAATTTCAAAAGGGATATAACAGCCTATGTTGCGCGATGCTTAACTTGCGCAAAGGTCAAAGCCGAGCATCAGAGACCGTCCGGTTTGATCCAGCAACCGGAAATACCTGAATGGAAATGGGAGCAAATTTCTATGGACTTCATTACCAAGTTACCCAAGACAACAAGCGGCCATGACATGATCTGGGTAATTGTTGATCGATTGACGAAATCCGCACACTTCCTCCCAATTCGCGAAACGGATAAGTTGGAGAAACTGACCCGTTTGTACATTAAGGAAGTGGTGTCTAAGCATGGTGTACCTATTTCCATCATCTCCGATCGAGATAGTCGTTTCACCTCAAGATTTTGGGAAAGTTTGAATGAAGCCCTCGGTACTCGCCTTGACATGAGTACCGCATATCATCCCCAAACTAATGGCCAAAGTGAACGAACCATCCAGACCTTGGAAGATATGTTACGGGCATGCGCAATCGATTTCAGCGGTAATTGGGATACACACTTGCCACTGGTGGAATTTTCGTATAACAACAGTTACCACACGAGCATTCAAGCTGCACCTTTTGAAGCTCTATATGGACGCAAGTGTAGATCTCCTCTATGTTGGGCTGAAGTTGGAGAAAAGCAACTTACCGGGCCCGAAATTGTTCAAGAGACGACGGACAAGGTCTTCTTGATAAAAGAACGTCTCAAAGCGGCCCGTGACCGGCAGAAAAGTTACACTGATATGAGGCGAAAACCTCTGGAATTCCAAGTCGGAGACAGGGTCCTACTAAAAGTGTCACCTTGGAAAGGTTTCGCGCGCTTTGGGAAGCGCGGAAAGCTGAACCCACGGTATGTTGGACCGTTCGAAATCTTGTCCAGAGTAGGCCCCGTGGCATACAAGCTCAAGTTGCCACAAGAGCTTAACGGTGTACACGACACGTTTCACGTGTCGAATTTGAAGAAGTGCCTATCCGACGAAACTCTCATCATCCCTGCGGACGAAATCCCCATTGACGACAAGTTACATTTTGTCGAAGAACCAATCGAAGTAACTGATTGGAAGGTCCAGAAATTAAGGCGCAGCAAGATCAGGTTGGTCAAAGTGCGCTGGAATGCCAAGCGTGGACCGGAGTTCACGTGGGAAAGGCTGGACCGGATGAAGCAAAAATATCCCGCCCTATTCGAGAAGACCCCTATACCGGAGAACTCGAAGTGAATTCCGGGACGGAATTCTCTTAACGGGGGGAAGATGTAACAACCGACAAAAATGAGGTAATTCCGTACTAATTAACTATACGCGATTAATGTAATTAAATGCAATTATGTGTTGATTATTTAACTGAGGCCTTAGAAAGATAGCAATTCCCAAATAATGCATAGGAATGCATATGTTTAATGACAAAACATGATAGGATCATGTGCAAGTAAATTTATCCGGTATGGACACTGGCGATTACCCGGTAAAAATTAAATAAGCGAAAAGAATCCCGGACACCCGGGATATAAAATAAAGAGTAATTTCACAAAATATAATGGGTTTTGGAACTCCAAAGCCATAAGTGAGAGCTTGTTATACAAATCTCCCGGTAACGAATAAAGTGCGCGTACCGCACCCGATACGCGCATAACTTATAATTTCACCCGGCAAAAGCCTAAATAACTTATCAACGCTTAAACTGGACTATGTTTAAGGGTTATTAAAGGAATTTTTAATATCCGGATGACACACGGTTAAAAACCCGAAAAATACCCGGACGACACCCGAACGAGAGGGAATTAAACATAACAAATAATGGGTAATATTTAGTAAAGTGGACCCCACCCAAACACCCCAAGGGGCCGGCCTAGGGCCATCCCCACATGATTAATCTTTCCATTTCTTTATTAATCCCATTTATAATCAAGGTTAATCATGAGATTGCATGGAATTGTATTGGATAAAAATCACCTAATCACCTCTCCTCTCTCTCTCTCTCAAATCCACGGCCAAACACCCTCATAATAATCTCCCAAAGATTTTTCCATATCTTACATAATCTTCATTAAGATCTCATACAATCTATTAAGATTCAAGTAATCTTTGGAGGATTTGGAAGAGATATTATAAGCAATCTTGTAAGCATACTTGAACCAACAAAGAAAAACTTCTTCTTCTTCTTCCTTTGGCCGTAGCTTATACCCCCTCCATATACATCTTCTTTTCAAATTTAACACTTCCAAATCACCTCTAAATCTTCATCTTTCAAAACCCTATTGTGTGTTTCAAGAGCTTGGAGCTTAATCACTTGGAAGAACACACTAAACCCCACTCAAATTCAAGGTTTTTGTCTTCCCTAGCCTTGAGCTAGTAGTAAGTTTTAACCTTGCTTTGATTATTAATGTTCATGTTATGTGTTCTTAAGAGCAAGTTGTACATTAATGGGTAAAATGTGGTTTTTGAAAAATAAGTCTTAATATGTTTTACAAGAGTAAAATGGAAGAGTAATAATATGTAAATGGATCATGGATTTGTTACTAGTAATGTGGTATTTCAAAAAAAATATAAAAACATGTACATACACTTATGAAGAATAATGATTTGGGCATGATTTATGAAAGAAACTTGAATATGTTAAAAGATAGTTTTAATCATCATAAAATGACCATCTAAAGTATAAAATAAGATGGAATATGTTAGAAAATCATAAATGAAGAAGTTACAAAATTAAAGTCTACTCACTTAGATGAGTGAAATTTGGATATGATGGACAAATACACCAAACACACATATTAGTAGCCTTATTTATGAAATATAAGACTATTAAAAGTGGAATAATGTAAAAATAACCAAACATGAAGAAGATGATTCTTTAAAGTCCACTAGTTTGGAAGAAAAATGCTAACTTTGGAAGTTAGGATGGAAAATGCAACATTTATAAGTTAAGGGGCTAATGTTGTAACTTTGAAAGTTGATGGACTAAAATAGATATTTTAGAAATTTTGGTCCAAAAATGCATTAACGGAAAGTTTGGTGTCAAAAGTATAAATAACGATTTTTCCAAGGATAGTTTTGGTAGACACTAGTAAACTACTTGGGTATTTTATAAAAAGTGCATTTTTATAAAAATGGAAGTTTATAAAAATATGGAATTATATTAACATAAGGATTTTATAAAAATAAAGGTTTTTATAAAAATATTGGACAAAAGTAGAAACTTGAGAAGACTTATACAAAAATGGATACTTTTATATAAATGGAAATATAAAAGTGTCGGAAACATTTTTGGAATATAAGTTAACAAGTTGGACTAAAAATACGAAAGTATATCTTTCCAAGTAATATATGTTTGGAAATTGGAAGTATAAATAATATTTCTATAGAACGCATATTGGAAGAAACTTGGAAAAATTTAACTATCGGACTTAGTTACATAAACTAACTATAGCGAATAAACGGACAAACAAGAGAAAAATGCCATTGCGGCAAAACGTGAAAATATATATATTTTAAGAAGTAAAATATATATAACTTCGGTGATAATTATATAACACTTTCCTAAGTGTTAGAGAAAATATTCGTGGGAGAAAGCATAACGTAAAGGATTAAAAACGTCTAACAACGTATGGACTTAACAAGAAAAATTCACACGTTTATATATGTATATATATGCTCGTTTCGACGAAATGCTTGTATACCTATTTGAATGGGAAAGTAGATATGCGAGAAGGAAAACCGAGACGAGTAGGCAAAATATACCTATATATATGTGAATACCGACAAGATCCTAGTATATTTATTTAAATGGGAAAATAAATGTACGGCATGGTAAGTCGAGTCGGGCGTTAAGAATATGCTACCGAACGACAAGACCTTAGCATATTTATTTAAATGGGAAAATAAATATGCGGCAAAGTGAGTCGGGTCGGGTATTAAGAATACATTATATCGAACGATACGATCCTAAGTATAATTATTTAAATGGGAAAATAATTATACGTTAGGTAGAGTCGTGTCGAGAGTAATAGTATTCAAGTTACAAAGAGTATTAACGAGAATAATACATAACTCGTAAGAAAAAGGGTAATCCATCGCCAGTGAACCTAGGATACGCGTCTAATTAAACGGGAATTGGAACAACACGTGGTCGGGGAGTTGGGTGTACAACTTGCCAAGGCACATGCACTATAGGTGTAGTGACTTATACGCCTAGGACGTTTGTAGGTGCGAGACCACAAAATTTGCTATCTTCCTTTTTGAGCCAAGCACAGATTCAGGTGAGTCTCACGGCCCCATTTTAAACTATTTTATGTTTTTCGAGGGAAAGATATGTTAGGGAAATGTTTGACGGGTTACGTACTTGAGTTGTGATCGCCACTCGGGGTTGAGACCTCTCTACTATAATCATTAATTCAGGGAAATGAAACCGAAGGAATATTTGAATAGTACTATTGGTGCCTGACAAGGCCCACCCCTAATCGATAGCGTCGATTATGCATCGGCGTATGCCTGGGGTGCACGTATTCTGAAATCAAGTCGTAGGATACCGAGTAACGACTTGGAGCGGGGCATTATTATTATTTGTCTTGGTTTGGTTATAGGCTCAAGTAGAATTGTAGGAACTTGCAACTCCTATAAATTGTCATAACATGGAAATTCCCAAGAGATAAAGTTTTGATAAACTAAAACCTGTGAACTCGCCAATATTTATATATTGACGACTTTTTAAACATATCTTTCAGGTAATTGATAGATGATGGACAACGTGGCAAGCTGGGTCGGGGGAATCTCTCATATGGGCGTCGGGTGTCTCGAAAGGGTTTCATCTTTATTTCCCAAGGATTTGGGATATATTTGAGAAGCCTCCTTAATGTATTAAAAACAATTTTCGTTTATGTGTGAACATCAAACATGGTTTTGACGTCTTAAATAAATGACCCATTTTCTTAATTACTTATGATTTGCGTTAACCTTGACTTTATGCTCTTGAACCGTCGCGCCACGTGTTTCCGCCATTGGCGTGGTGTGACATGTTTCCCGCTCGAGTGCGGAGGCTGAATATCGCGGAGTAGCTAATGCAGTCGCTGAAGCAACTTGGTTACGTAATCTCCTTCTCGAGCTTCATGTTCCTCTACAGCGAGCCTCTGTGGTCTATTGTGATAACGTTTCAGCTGTTTATCTCTCCAATAATCCAGTTCAACATCAATGGACCAAGCACGTTGAGATTGACATACACTTCGTCCGTGAGAAGGTTCGCGTTGGGCATATCCGGGTCCTCCATGTTCCGTCATCTTCACAATATGTTGATATCTTTACAAAGGGATTATCAAGAGAGATGTTCTAGTCATTTCACTCCAATTTAACTGTCTGCTCTGCGCCCGCTCAAACTGCGGGGGGGATCTTAGCTAGTATTATTAGTATATAGTATTATTATTATTATTATTATTATTATTATTATCCTATTTTAGGAATGTCTTGTCTAGGGTTTTGATGGGCTCCTTAATCTCATAGCTCAATTGTAATTCATCTCCCTATATAAAGGGATGTAATCTCTTGTTATAATTCAATCAATAATAATACCATAGACCACTTTTACAAACATTCTTGTTGGTCTCACAAACGAAACTACCGCTCCCTAGTCAATCAAAGTCTTCACATTTGACCTTTTACATCACATACATTACCAAAATAAAACCTTAAACTCATCAAATTTGATAAAATTTTTAGGGGGTTGGTTTTCAACAACCCATAAACTAACTCCACTACATTAGATGAACATAATAAAAATCTTTCTTTCTGAACTGCCTCAAAAAATTGCATCTTAGTTTAAGAAAACCTATAAAACTTGAAGATGATCACGAAACTCAATGCAAGTTACGCGGCTTTCCCAGCCAGCCATGGCGATGAGTGATTCAGATTAGACAACCTAGGAGGGCACAATCAATAACGGATTTGGGCATGCATGCAGCAAGCGAGGAGGGATTCGAACCTCGACACCATGGTTTGTAGCCACATGCTCTAATCCCAATCTCATTGGTTCTTAGTCAAAATCCAAAGTCAAGTGCTTTATTACAGTAATAAATGTCAATGTAATTACTCCTTCTTAACATTCACAAAATGCCATATCCATTGTAAATGATGATGTGGGTACCCAAACCCCCACGTTTAAACAAATTTAAGAAGCTATCAGGCTCTGGCCAGGAAGCCGAAAAGCCAGAAGCTAGTGTAGAGAAGCTACCTGCATCGGCTCCTCAGCTCCCTAGCACAGGACCTGCCTTACATGAGGTCAATAATAAAGGTGGGTCCAACAATTATGGGCCAGCCCAGCCCATTAGGGTTTGGGGTTTCACCCTCTATAAATAGAGAGATTACACCTTCACTCAATCCCATCCCATTTGTCTTGATCCTTAACTCAAGACATCTCACTCTCTCTCTCTCTCTCTCTCTCTCTCTCTCTCTCTCTCTCTCTCTCTCTCTCTCTCTCTCTCTCTTTCTCTAGAAACATTCCCTCACTAACTAATCTGCATAAGCTCCCATAGAGGAGCCTACGAGCTGCTAAAGAATCACATCAGCAGCTCATGAACTCTCTACAATTACACACAGTTAAGCTGTCAAGCTCCCCTGCTGAACTCGCGAGCTCCCCTAACGGAGCCCGAGAGCTGCCATATCATCAGTCTACGGATTCATGGTTCTAATAACCAACTTTCAACCATTGAGCTAAGCAACCCGAAATCACCTCGGCTGCTATCTAACCGCCGGGTTTCAACCACCACCTCCTCTCATACTTCGTATCCCTCATTTACTCCTTTATATTTACTTTTATGTACATTTCTTGGGATAAATCACTAATGTTGAGCGTCGGAGGGTGGTCCTGAGACCCCGGTCTCTGGACCCCTTCTAACGAGTTGTTCGTGGTGCAGGTACATGCTCGGAAGGTGTTAGGTCCAACCCGAAGAGACGTCCATACCATCTCCATACCTTATCCTTGTTGTTTCAACAGTAAAAGTTCGTATCAAACTTTGTGAGGCAATTTTCTTCTAAGTTAGCTTTAAAAGTAGCTATGGGCCCAATAACCTAACCTAACTAAGAAACCAATCGCCGATTTGCCTATACAGCGACACTTACATTCTTTAGCGAATACCAAAAAGCTAATCGCCAATTAGTTAAACATATACAACATCACTGAATTAAGGCTATCAATCAAACATCATATTTATAAATAAATACGTGACCAAAATTACATAAATTGTTGATATAATTAGGAAAGAAAAATCAAAATCAGGTTTGTAAATGGTAGTTGATTCACAAAATGTGGTGACAAACACATGCATTAGACGCCAAAAACATTTCAAAACATCTCTGTTATCATTGCTTATATGCAAACGATAAATAGTTATAGAAAATGCGAAATAATATAATAACTCTCGGACTTGGTTATACCTCTTCGACGCCTCTTTCGTATAATTGACCACGTCTGCTCCGTGTTCTATTGACTGGCTTCATTACACGGTTGACCACCCTCGACCCGAGCTCTCGAATTGTCAGTACGATCACCCCTACTACTACTACTTTAGTCTTTCACCACAGTAGCTACAAAATATTATTATTGTAATATGTTTTATATATCTGAGTTGAGTAATTGAGAAGCAGCTTTAAACACTCATCTTTCAACATTTCAAATATAAGGAAAAAATTATTCCCTTGTACACTTAGGTTGGCAACCCCATAATCATTGTTAATAAAGTAAACCCAACACCCAAATCAAATCAAATCAGGAACATAGGTGATAACCTGCAAGAAAGAATGTCGTTATAGATTTTTGGCATAAAGAAACAAGGGACGGGCCAAGATATGTCAGTCAGTCACAGTAAACATGTCATAAAGAAATACAGGAATGAAGCTAATACAAGATACAAACAATCTTAAGTTGTTAACAAAGCAAGCAAGCAAGTAGACCAATAGAATTTCAAGAAGGAACCCTAGCTAGCATATGGCAAAGAAAGAAACCCGGCCACCATAACTATCTTAATTTTAAAAATTCAGTGGAACAAATAAGAATGTAAACCTTACCTGCTAAAACATAACACAAAGCAAACCTTAAACGCCGAAAAAACAGCACCACTGCCGGAGACCACTGCCAGATGGGTTGGGAAAACCATCGCTGTTGACAAATTAATCGCAGGTGTTTTACCATTTCCACCCCTTTTTATTGAAACTCGTTTCCTCTGCTCCTTGTAGCTTCTCCTTTACAGTCTTCCTTCCTTCGCCTACCACCGACCAACCCCCACCCTCCTATCTACCCCTTACCAGAGCATGCAGTTCCAGCGAATACCAGACGACATATGAATTCTCCATCTTCATAACTGAACCCAATTAGAAATTCTATCAAAACTACCCCTGAAAATACACATAATTACGAAGACGTCGCTGCTGCATTAGACTGGCCGGTTCATCTTCACCATTTGGAAACCACCATGACCAACACCACCACAGATTACGTACCTACACATCAGACCAACCAACATGATTCGTCAGGTTAAGGTTCATGGATAACCGATTTGACCAAAGGAAGAACATGCAATGTAAAAAGGCTCGTGTTCAAAGCTGACCGGAACCCTAGCCTAGCTAGTTGAACCATCGTCACCGCCACTCTCTATCTGCAACACTTCTTTTATGACGGTGACGGATGGTGATGTTGAGACGCTGACCACGCACCCAGGTCTCCGACGATGCTCCTTAACCTTATATTTGTATCTGACGGTGTGTGTGAGGTGATGGTGAAACGGTGGTTGTGGGACAATGATAAGAGCATGTTTGGCTCTCCTTATTTCCACCTCTTTATAACTTATTACTTTTTCAAAATGTTAATAAGTTAAAAAAGTGTTTGGGAAAGGTGACTTATGACCTATGTAACACTGGGACGGGTACGGGGACGATACGGGTACGGGGAATGGCAAAACTTAAAAATCCTAGATACGGGTACGGCAAAGGTACGGCAATAAAAAAATAAAAAAATAAAAATCAGGTTTGTAAATGGTAGTTGATTCACAAAATGTGGTGACAAACACATGCATTAGACGCCAAAAACATTTCAAAACATCTCTGTTATCATTGCTTATATGCAAACGATAAATAGTTATAGAAAATGTGAAATATTATAGTAATTCTCGGACTTGGTTATACCTCTTCGATGCCTCTTTCGTATAATTGACCACGTCTGCTCCGTGTTCTGTTGACTGGCTTCTTCATTACATGGTCGACCACCCTCGACCCGAGCTCTCGAATTGTCAGTACGATCACCCCTACTACTACTTTAGTCTTTCACCACAGTACCTAGAAAATATTATTATTGTAATATGTATTATATATCTGAGTTGAGTAATTGAGAAGCAGCTTTAAACACTCATCTTTCAACATTTCAAATATAAGGAAAAAATTATTCCCATTACAATGAACGAAAACGAAAAAAATTATAAAAACAGAGATTTACACTGGAAAAATTTAATCATACGAAAAACCATACTAGTTATGAATAAACGCTCGTAATAGTTGTCAAAAACTTTCAATTTTGTTTCAATAAGTATGATTAAGCTTAAAAATTAGGTTAAAAAAAGTTGCAGAGGAAGAAGATGAAGTTGGTGAAAACAGAGAGTTTTAAACACACTAACAAATTTTAAACGCACTTATTGTATAAAATTTAAACGCACTTATCAAATTTAAGCTCACTCATTAAAAAGTTTGGAAGCACTCACTGAACATTTAGAAGCACTCATTAAAAAGTTTAGAAGCACTCACTGAACATTTAGAAACACTCATTGAAAAATTAGAAACACTCATTAAAAAGTTTGGAAGCACTCACTGAACATTTAGAAACACTCATTGAAAATTTAGAAGCACTCATTAAAAAGTTTGGAAGCACTCACTGAACATTTAGAAACACTCATTGAAAATTTAGAAGCACTCATTAAAAAGTTTGGAAGCACTCACTAAACATTTAGAAACACTCATTGAAAATTTAGAAGCACTCATTAAAAAGTTTGGAAGCACTCAATGAACATTTAGAAGCACTCACTAAACATTAAAAAGAATCATCGGGGCGAGACTTGTGGTAGATTGTTCAAAGACTTCATGACACTAGAATTTGTGACAATATAATTTAAGGATAAAATTTCATTCATAGCATAAACATTGTCTAAAAGATAACAGAATACAAATTGTTTCAAAAAATAGAAAGTACAACATCAAAATATAGAATTTAAACTAGCGTGTGTTTCTAGTCCAATCCTAAGTAGATTTCTTGAATAAACCTGCATTAAACATTTTCTACAACATGTATAAAATATCCGTCAACACATAAAGCATTGGTGAGCATACTAGTTTTAGTTTACATACATAGTATTTTAGAATGGTTTACTCAAATCTCATACTATAGCATTGCACATACCTATCATACAAAAGACATAACTCAAACCCGCGAGTACCACAGCGTATACCTAACATATTCATGCTAGGCTGTTTAAATCTTAACAATGACCCATAAAGGGGGCGGTGTGCTAGTCTTATAGCGCTATACATGTTAAGTGGGCTAATAATAGTTCATGATTTATGTCTAAGTATCTAAGAATCATAAGCATGGCAAGTAGCATATAAGTATGTTTAATATATTGAGCATGTGGGTTTATGAAAGCATTAGTGTGTTTTGCATATGATACATGTTTACACCCCAAAAGTGATAAAGAGTAAAAAGGGGACAAGTATGAACTCACCTTTGAGTGCGTTTAGTAAGGCTCCAAAGACGAGTCTTGGGAGGTTAGTTCCTTAGCCTTGGTTAACTAGAATTAGAGAATAAAGGGTCTTAGGTTCGAGTTTAGATTATAGATTCACGAGAGTCATGCAAGCCTTTTAGGCAAACCAAGCACAAATTGCCTTTAGGGCAATCCGGATGGTCATGAGATTAAGTTAGACCAAGCACAAAACCATCATAGATGATTCGGATGGTATAAAGTTAGGAATGTGAATCCATTTGATAGGTTCATGTCATAACCACTTCGCTTATGGAATAAATGTGGGTTTTGGACACGGGATTTCCCCTTTCTAGTGTGGATAAATCCGTAGCACAAGAAGGGTCAAGAGAGTTGGTAAGGTAGGGTGTAACCACAAATCTTCCAAAAATTAATAATAAACTAGTATGATGGAAACTTGAAAGTATATGCTTAGGACATAAAAAAAACACAATTCAGAAAACAAACACCTTTGGGACCCCTTTTAGGTGCTCTAACCTTATCACACTTATGTGGATAAATATGGGGAAGATCCTAGAGGTTTATCCAAGGAGTTTTAGATGAAAAAGAAGAAGAAAAATAGAATGAAAGTTGAAGTTTTAAGCCAAGAAACTTACTGATGCAAAACAGAAAGTTTGGCTTGAAAACTTGAAGATTAGAGAGTTTTAGAGATGAACAAAGGATTAAAGAGTGGGGAGGGGTTGTATTTATAGATAGGGTAAGTTGATTCGGTATTAAATAGAGTTAATGGGGTGGTTAGGAGTGATTAATGGGGAGATAAGAGTTTATGTCATATTAATAACTGTTGTATGATGTTGCTGTATGTTACCATTGAATAAAAAAAATGACAAACCATGCATATTGTTGATCATAGTATTTTGTTGTCATCTGAATATTTGACAAAAGTCAAACATGATTCACGTTTTTTTTTTCTTTTTTTTTATCTTTAAGTATTATATATATATATACTAGTAGGAAACCCGCGCGATGCGGCGGCGATAACAATTTACATAGCGCTCCTTGTTTGATGTTAGTTTATCAATCATCTCGTGATATATTGTATAGACTCAAGCTCGATGCTACCAAACTTTGTACAACAAAATTTGTCATCCTGGAAGTATGATAGATATAATTGGGTATATTTTGATCCATTAAGTTCGTCAAATGCACATTGAAACCTAAGAAAGAAATTATAATCACATTAACCAATTGCGTTCATCAAAGATGTACAATTAGGGCTAGAAACAAACTGAATGTTAGGTTCTATTCGGTCTTTTTACAACCTTAGCAGGAATAAACGGCATAATGTCCTTATCAAACAAAGATTTAATTTGAGGTTGTATGATCAAGTTGGGTTGAGTAACGGGTCAAAAAGAGCCATGACAAGCTCACAAGCCTCCTTTTGTTTTGTGAACTTTTTAATAATTAATGTATTTATTATGACTAAAAAACTATACAATTAAATGAAATTTAAATTATTTATTATTTAAATAAAAACAATTTAGAATTATTTGTGCATTTGAATACCAATTTTTACAACTTTGGAACTATTTTGACCCACATGAAATGCCTAATTTCATGCCTGCCTTCTAAATTGCAAAAGAAAAATAATTGGTGTATATGCAATGTGTCGGTCAAATAAATTGTTAATTAGTGTGTATATATATATTGTAAGAATATTTATGTAAAAAAAATCATGTGGTAAAATTTATAATAGAAAAGTCTATTGAGACATTTATGACCACCTAAATGGCAATGGTCTTTTGCTGAAATTCCATACATGATGCATGCTAAATCTACAAATGTTGGTCAACACAAGTAAACTCGGTTCATACCCAAACCTTGCAAAGTTTTTAAATTCCTTTTCTCGAGAACTTCACACTTCCAGCTGTGAACAAATTTAATCACAAGTAATGTTTGACTTTTCATCCTTTTGTCCCTTCCCTAAATTTTTTTTTTATGGTAATTAGGATTCATACACCCCCTATTTAGGATTCATACACCGTGGCCCACATCACAAACCAATAAGAGATTGCCACATACCCTAAAATATGATGTCACACCCCTAGAATATGATGTCACATGGTGTATGAATCCCATAACCCTTTTTTTATTTTGTGATTTCAAGCACAAATTTTTATGGACTAATTCTGCAATCAAAATTGAAAAACCCTATAAACTTTTGCCCTTTTCACCCAATCGATACCCAAAAAAAACTTTCTATATCCAAGTCATAAATAACCTTCCTTCTTTGTCTACTGTTTACAAACCCAACCTGCAACTCAATTATTTCTTTATTTCTTGTTCTATTTAAAAGGGTGTTTAGTTGACAATAAAACAATTAGATTTAAAATGTATTAATTTCTCATATAAAAAACATTACAAATTATAATAAGATAGCAGGAAGGCGGGCAACAAGCTGCGCCACCACTGCTTTCTGAATGGCAAACCCTAACCAACTAAAAACGTATCAAGATGAATTCGCAAAATCTTTAGAATTTAGTTTTCTTTATGACTGTCTCAATAGAATATTCATATTACAAAATGGTCTGGTGTATTAGACTAATACACTCATGTATGTTGGCTATACAAATGTGGCTCATGTAAAATTTATGAGCATCAAATGGAACTCATGTATAGCAGATTCATCTTAATAATAGATATCGGATAACAACATAGAACTCCTTTTGGGTTCTGCAGAATCCAAGACTTGCCACCTAAAACATATAAAAATCTGAATTAGCATAATTAGAGATCCTGATAAAAATGTTGAATATATGGTAGTCAAACAAGTCAAAATACTAACCAAATTTGTTCAATTAGAACTACAAAATCAGCCACATTTCTTCATGTTATAAAGCTTTTATACACTTTTTGCGAAATGATAGTTGCCTCAAGTTTGGGGCTTGATTCAGTGCAAGTTTCGCTCTGTCTCGCTTAAATGGGCAGGTCTTCTTGTTAAGAAAACTTTATGCCAAAAGACTCTTGAGCTCCCAATTCTTGACAACTCCAAGAGCATCTGGTTCAGAATCTTTGCCCTTGAAAGTTATGTTTTTTTCTATCAAAGCGGGCTTATATAAAATTGAAAAGGTAAGTTAGTTTCAAAACCACAACAATAAACAAGGTTGCTGAACTAAAATTTCATTGTTCTTGCTCAAGAAGCAATCAATCACTTGCGTGTAGTAACAAATTGAATAAAAGCGAAACAAATAACTGAACATAAGAAATCATGCTGAAAACTCAATAATAAGAAAAAAAATGCATCATCAAAAGAGGAAAAAACAACGAACAAAGGTGCATAGCAAAAAGTTTGCATGAAAAATTAACTTCAGTTAAATCCAATAACTAAACATGCACAGAAAAATCACCTTGTAACCATCAAGGCGCATAGGCGCAATAAAAACGTTCCATTCGCATCGGAATTGGACCTAGACGTGTCTTTCCTATTTCATCAACCATGCCTCCTCTTCAATGTGCTTAATCCTAAACAAAAAAAGAGATTCATTATGGCTGAAAAATAAAATCAACTAATTGATCATAGGTCAAAAACAAAAACATCCACAGTGACAGAAGGAATCACCTAAATAATCCAAATATCATCCCAATCTAGAAAATAAAATTCACATAAATCCGTTTCCATATTCATCCACCGGATAACAACGAAACCATATGAACTTGGGAAATGAAAACTCCAGATCTAGAAAATAATATCCATTCATACTCAAAAGGTCCGGGTATCGACTTATACTCACTTCGTAAACTCATCCATTACTTTCACGATTTCAACAGCGTGATGAATTTATTCGATATAGAAAAAGGAATAGACAAATTATATAATGGAAAAAATTATTACTTTCAAAACCAAACGGTATCCTACCTTGGACCTCTTGAACGATCAGGTTTTGAGAAATAAAACACAAATTGCAGCCTATAGAAGTTCAATTATCCACAACGTTATTTATATTGTTAAAATGCAAGTAAACCATGAAGCTAACACTTAATGAAATATAGATATTAAACGCCACCCACCCCGCATAATCTCGTGCTAGGTATACAAAGCCAAAACCAAAACCAATATAATAACCAAAAATAGAATCACTAACCGTTAGTGTATGGTTGAAAGGCTTTGGTGAGTTTAAATGATGCACAAGCTGCTGCATATAGTAGCATATGTATATTAATGGTTTAATACATATTTAAGTTCACATCATTATAGCAAACAGTACACACGTCTCTTGAACAGCTCCAACCCCTTGCAGCCTAGAATGAGCATAAAACCTAATACCTCAAATCACCTTTTGGAATATTATCACTAAGATCACTCGGTTTAGGCTTAGCATGGCGGCTTAATCTGGAAAAAAAACCAAAGTATCAAATTCCAAGATCAAGACAAGAAAATGAAGATGGCTTATGATGTCATAACCAGAATTAGCTTAACAGTTAGCAAGCCGACATCATCAAAAGGTTAGAGTGATGAGACACCATTGCTCACTACTTCGAGTCTCCGGCAGCAAAATGGGGTTTTCTTGTTCCTTTCCCATTAAGATGGGGTTTTAAGATCTGGCGTTAACATAACAATTTCTACTTTAAAGATTTAGCTATAAAACATCAGCAACAAAAAGATTATGTATGATGAACTAACCTTGGAAATTAGTACGTCAATGTGTATCTTCTCAATCTCCTACATCACAAAAGTCAAAACAAAGACCAAAGGATCAGGTAAAAAAATAAAAGAGAAGTCAATTGTTGTTGGCAAGAGATAAATCTACAAGCAGATCTTGAAAAATAAACTTAGCAGGTGAAGGAAATCCAGATCTTGAAACCCTAGGTTTTGAATCGCCAGAGAAGGAGAGAGAGAAAGATGATGGAGGCGGAAGGTGAAAAATGAGGGATGAGATTGAAACCCTAAACTTGTATTAGTGTTTGAGGTATTAGGTTTGTGCATAGAAGCCTTGTACAATATGCTTAACATGTTGTACATCTCTTAAAAGTGGCAAATGACCAAAATTGCCCTTCCTATATGCATATTAATATAGTATAGATATAGATATATATATGTTTTATTTAAAATAAATATATATTAAGATCTTAACTAAATGAGTTTCTAATTGATTAGGATAAATTATAATGACGTCTCGTCACGAATTGGTAGGAGTAATATAGAACAAGCGAGTAAACGCGAACTTGGAATTTGTTAAATATATAATTTAAAAATCACGCGATGTTACATAAAGTTTGCGTCACCTAGAATTTATAGAATAAATGAAATAGGTTAAGATTAAATGCAATTGATAAAATACTTTTCCATTGATCATAAGCTCGGGATTACAAGGGTGTAAAATGACAAGATACAAGAATACAAGGACTAGAATGGAAAATACGAAAAAAATACGAATGTTACAATCTCCCCTACTTTAGGAAATTTCGTCTCGAAATTTATTCAAGTGGCTTGACTAAAAAGATGTGGGTACTTTTTCTTCATTTGCTCTTCATGTTCCCAAGTGAATTCAGGTCCATTCTTTGATTCCCAACGAACTTTGACTAGTGGGATACGCTTTCGTTTGAGTTGTTTGACTTCACGATCCGTTATTTCCACTGGTTTTTTGACGAAATGCATAGTCTCGTCAATTCGTACGTCATCAAGAGGAATGTGTATGTTCCCTTCGGCTAAGCACTTCTTCAAATTTGAAACATGAAAGGTGGGATGGACATTGTTGAGTTCTTGGGGTAACTCGAGCTTGTAAGCCACTTTCCCAATTTGCTCAATGATTTTGAATGGTCCAACATATCGTGGAGATAACTTCCTTTTCTTTCCAAACCTGACTACTCCCTTCCAAGGAGACACTTTGAGGAGTACTTGATCACCAACATTGAATTCAAGGGGCTTTCGTCGCTTGTCAGCATAGCTTTTCTGACGGCTTCGAGCAGCTAAGAGATTATCATGGATCTGGATGATTTTGTTGGTCGTTTCCTGGATGATTTCGGGACCAGTGATTTGTGCTTCACTAATCTCGTGCCAACATATAGGAGAACGACACTTTCGGCCATAGAGAGCTTCGAACGAAGCCATTTGGATGCTGGTATGGTAACTGTTATTGTAAGAGAACTCGACCAATGGTAGATGAGCATCCCAGTTTCCACCAAAGTCGATTACACAAGAGCGAAGCATATCCTCAAGAGTCTGGATCGTACGTTCAGTTTGACCATCAGATTGAGGATAGTTGTACTAAGATTAAGCTGAGTGCCCATGGCAGCCTGAAATGTTTCCCAAAGACGGGAGGTGAATCGACCATCACGGTCTAAGATGATGTCAAGAGGAATACCATGACGACAAACGATTTCCTTGGTGTAGATATGGGCTAGCTTCTCAACTTTGTAATCTTCACGAATGGGAAGGAAGTGAGCTGACTTGGTTAAACGATCAATGATTACCCAAATACTATCATGACCATATGATGTTCGAGGAAGCTTGGTAATGAAGTCCATAGCAATACTTTCCCATTTCCACATGGGGACTTCGGGCTGTTCAAGCAAACCCGACGGTCGTTGGTGCTCGGCTTTTACATTGGAGCAAGTGAGACATTTGGACACAAAGGGAGCAATGTCCTTTTTCATACCGGGCCACCAATAATTGCGACGGAGATCTTGATACATTTTATCCGCACAGGGATGAATGGAGTATCGGGATTTATGCGCTTCATTCATTATAAGAGTACGAAGGTCATTACGACTAGGGACCCAAATACGATCAAGATAATAAAGAATCCCATTTGCCTTGGACTCCAAGTGTAGCTCGGCACCACAAGACATTTCTTCGTATAAGGTATTTTCATTGACCGATGTATGCTGAGCGTCTCGAATACGATTGAAGAGATCATTTTGAAATTGAGAGCTACGAAGGCGGTCGGTTTCTCAGATATTGCACAGAACTGCGTGACCCTTTCGACTAAGAGCATCGGCTACTACGTTTGCTTTACCAGGATGATAGCGAATTTCGCAGTCGTAGTCGTTTAACAATTCGACCCATCGTCGTTGCCGCATGTTTAGATCCTTTTGATTGAAAATGTGTTGGAGGCTTTTGTGGTCGGTAAAGACAACACATTTTGTACCATAAAAGGTAGTGTCTCCAGATTTTTAGGGCAAAAACAACAGCACCAAGTTCGAGATCATGAGTGGTGTAGTTCTTTTCGTGGATTTTGAGTTGCCTTGATGCATAGGCGATGACTTTGCCTTGTTGCATAAGAACGCAACCTAGACCTTGGTTCGATGCATCACAATAGACCACAAAATCATCATTCCCTTCGGGAAGAGCTAGAATAGGAGCATCACAAAGCATATCCTTGAGGGTTTGAAAGGCTTCTTCTTGTTTAGGACCCCAAATGAAAGGTTGGGATTTTTGAGTCAAAGCAGTGAGAGGTGTAGCAATTTTGGAAAAGTTGGAGATGAACCGACGGTAGTAACCTGCCAATCCTAGAAAAGAACGAACTTCGGTAGGAAATTTTGGTGCAATCCAATTCTTTACGGCTTCGATTTTGGTAGGATCAACATGAATACCCTTATCGTTCACAATATGCCCAAGGAATTGAACTTCTTTTAACCAAAATTCACATTTAGAGAACTTGGTATAAAGTCGTTCGGCACGTAAAAGTTCTAGAATCAAACGGAGATGTCGTTTGTGGTCGTCTTCGGATTTGGAATAGATCAAAATGTCATCAATGAAGACAATCACAAAACGATCCAAATAAGGTTTACACACTCGATTCATTAGATCCATGAACACTGCAGGTGCATTGGTTAAACCGAAAGGCATCACCATGAACTCGTAGTGACCATATCTTGTGCGAAAGGCGGTTTTTGGAATATATTCTTCGTGGATTTGAAGTTGATGGTATCCCGAACGAAGATCGATTTTTGAGAAACAAGTAGCTCCTTGGAGCTGGTCAAAGAGATCATCAATGCGTGGAAGAGGATATCGGTTCTTGACAGTAAGCTTGTTAAGCTCACGATAATCAATGCACATACAGAAAGATCCGTCTTTCTTTTTAAAAAACAAAACAGGAGCACCCAAGGGAGAAGTACTCGGGCGTATGAAGCCTTTTTTGAGAAATTCTTGGAGTTGACTAGCAAGTTCTTGCATTTTGGAAGGTGCAAGACGATAAGGAACTTTTGCAACAGGTGTAGCACCGGGTATGAGGTCAATACGAAATTCAATGGAACGAGCAGGAGGAAGACCGGGTAGATCTTCGGGAAAGACCTCGGGAAAGTCACAAACGACAGGTATGTCTTTTATGCCTTTTTCCTTGTCTTTGGTTGTTACCACATGAGCCAAGAATGCAACATATTCCGTACGGAGATACTTTCGAGCTTTGGTACAAGACATGAGCTTGAGTCCTTTGGAGGCTTTTTCACCATAGATTTGTAAAGTGTCACCGCTAGGAAGCGGTATGCGGAAGAATTTTTCAAAACAAACAACTTCGGCACGATGTTTTGCAAGCCAATCCATGCCTACTATGATGTCAAAACTTCCCAATTGCATAGGATTTAGATCTATGGAGAAATTATGGTCATTAAGATTCAAGGTGCAGTTTTTTATGATGAAATCAATAGAGATGGGTTCACCATTTGCGACTTCAATGGTGAAAGGTTCCGATAATTTAGATCGTGCACAAGCAAGTAAAGGTTCAAATTCTAGAGACACAAAACTCTTATCCGCACCAGTATCAAAGAGTATAGAAGCATAAGATCCATTAACAAGGAACGTACCGTTCACAACATCATTTTCAGTTTGAGCTTGGGCCGCATTGAGATTGAAAGCGCGACCCCTTGGTGGTTGATTTTGAGCCATACCTTGAGCTTGAGATGGGTTGTTGCGGGTACATTAAGGAGCAAAATGGCTAGGATCACCACACTTAAAACATGCACGACCATTGCCAATGGCTAGAGGAGGTTGGTTAGCGGCTCGGGGTTGGTTGGCAACTTGAGGTTGGTTGTTTTGGGTTCTAGGGCCGGTTTTGCAAGTTTGGACAAGGTGCCCATAGCGGTTACAATTGGTACAGAAACGGCAAGCAGAGGTTGTTAGGTGGTGAAAATGGCACGTGTTACATTTTGGGAAGGAGCCGGTGTAGGGTTTCTTGGCAGGCACTTGGTTAAGAGGAGTTGGAGCTTGAGCTTCGGTGGATGGAATGGTAACAGCATAGTTTTGGTTTTGGGATTTGCGTTTGCGGTTATTGCTATGGGTTGATGGGGTTTTGGCTTCCTTTGGTTTGTCGGTGGGAATGGTGGTGGTTTGATTGACGGTTTTGGTGGTGTTTGGGATAGTTAAGGTTCCATCTTTCACTTGGTTATCCGAGATTTTGGAAGCTAAACGAATGGATTTTTCTAGGGTGGTGGGTTCGGCTCCTTCAACGATATCACGAACACTCGTTGGGAGGCCTTTGAAATACTTAGCTATGATTCTCTTAGTGGTGTTGAATTGGTGAGGTACAAAGACAAGTAGTTGCTTGAAACGATTGGTATAGGTTGGGTTATCACCACTGTTTTGCTTGAGTTTCCAAAACTCATCTTCGAGTCGCTCAATCTCTTGCGCGGGGCAGAACTCCTCAATCAGGAGTTGCTTGAGTTCCTCCCACGGTAGAGCTAAAGCGGCTTCGTTTCCACGGGTGGCTCTCTCGCTTTTCCACCACTCGAGTGCCCTTGATTTGAAGACACTAGTGGTGTGACGAGTGCGGAGATCGTCAGGGCATTCGCTATTGATGAAGATTAGCTCGATGTGGCCGAACCATTCGAGCATAGCGGTAGCACCATCGTTTCCCGTGAAAGAGTCGGGTCGATGTAGGTTAAATTGCTTAAAGGTGAAAGTGGTGGTTTTGGAGGATTCGGCTTTTGAGTCAACAGAACCATGTGGGCTTGCGGATGCTTGGATTTTGCTAATCACTTCGGGTATGACCTTGGCCATTTGCTTGGCCATGAAAGAGAGCATTTTCTTGTTGGTGCTTTGTTTTGAGCTTCTTCGGTTTGACATGGAAGACATCTAAAGGATAAACAAACGGATTATGAGCTTTGATCAATGGTTTATTTGTATAAAGTTTGCATTTTGTCTTTGTTTTTAGAAATAAATTAAGCATAACAAGCACATAGTGTCAAGTAGTTCAAGTAGCATGTAGTTTCACACTGTTTTACAAAGCATAACACATGAGTATAAGCAAGTATAGTGCATTTAGACAATATAAAGGAGCTTTGATTAGTGTTGGTTTGCAATTATTAGTATTGTCTGGAGATTGCTAGAGTACTTGAGATGCGAGTCTTGAGAGCCTTTCCGAGTAGTAAAAAAAATAAAAAAAAATAAATCGAATATATGTAGTGAAACATAGCATGAAAACAACATTGAAAATATTATTAACATAAAATGAGGGGCTTGTTTTAAGCAAGCCATTGGAGTGTTCCGGAACGGAACTAAGACTAACCATGCTTTGGCCTAATAGGTGGAATACTCTCGCCGAAACTTTCGGTTAACGGTATTCACCCTTCCAGTTACTACATGTTTCTTGTCATTAGTAAATTTGAGACTTTGGTGAGATTTAAAAAAAATATCGACGATTGAAACTAGTCGCTAAGTTGTGGATTTCACTCCTATCTTAGCGAGGTCGTTTCTTTGAGTGTGGTTTGTACACTTTGTCCAACGTGGTAAGAAAATTAATTCTAACCTTCGATTGGTAAGTGTCCACTAGAATGAGAATTGTGAAATTTCCACCAAGGTGAGGATATCACTCCTATCTTGGTGTAGTTTCAAAAACACAAAGATTTTACGCGGATTGAAAGTTATCACCAAAGTGAGGGTTTTACGCCTATTTCGGTGATTTCCTTTCGTTTGTGGTATACGAGCGTCTTCGAGTGTAGAATAATCCACCAAATAGGAAGGTAAATTTTTAAGACCAAAGGAATAAAGTAAAAGCAAGATAGGGAGAACAAGTATATTAAGCATGATAAAAGGAATGGTCAAAAAGGTACTTAACTATAGTCTAGGTCAAACATGGCAATTTTCCTAATTCCCTATAGTCATGGCTCTGATACCAATCTGTCACACCCCAACCGATGGCGGAATACATCGGGGCGAGACTTGTCGTAGATTGTTCAAAGACTTCATGACACTGGAATTTGTGACAATATAATTTAAGGATAAAATTTCATTCGTAGCATAAACATTGTCTAAAAGATAACAGAATACAAATTGTTTCATAAAATGGAAAGTACAACATCAAAATATAGAATTTAAACTAGCGTGTCTTTCTAGTCCAATCCTAAGTAGATTTCTTGAATAAACCTGCATTAAACATTTCCTGCAACATGTATAAAATATCCGTCAACACATAAAGCATTGGTGAGCATACTAGTTTTAGTTTACATACATAGTATTTTAGAATGGTTTACTCAAATCTCATACTATAGCATTGCACATACCTATCATACAAAAGACATAACTCAAACCCGCGAGTACCACAGCGTATACCTAAAATATTCATGCTAGGCCGTTTAAATCTTAACAATGACCCATAAAGAGGGCGGTATGCTAGTCCTATAGCGCTATACCTGTTAAGTGGACTAATAATAGTTAATGATTTATGTCTAAGTATCTAAGAATCATAGGCATGGCCAGTAGCATATAAGTATGTTTAATAGATTGAGCATTTGGGTTTATGAAAGCATTAGTGTGTTTTGCATATAATACATGTTTACACCCTAAAAGTGATAAAGAGTAAAAAGGGGGATAAGTATGAACTCACCTTTGGGTGCGTTTAGTAAGGCTCCAAAGACGAGTCTTGGGAGGTTAGTTCCTTAGCCTTGGTTAACTAGAATTAGAGAATAAAGGGTCTTAGGTTCGAGTTTAGATTATAGATTCACGAGAGTCATGCAAGCCTTTTAGGCAAACCAAGCACAAATTGCCTTTAGGGCAATCCGGATGGTCATGAGATTAAGTTAGACCAAGCACAAAACCATCATAGATGATTTGGATGGTATAAAGTTAGGAATGTGAATCCATTTGATAGGTTCATGTCATAACCACTTCGCTTATGGAATAAACATGGGTTTTGGACACAGGATTTCCTCTTTCTAGTGTAGATAAATCCATAGCACAAGAAGGGTCAAGAGAGTTGGTAAGGTAGGGTGTAACCACAAACCTTTCAAAGATTAATAATAAACTAGTAATATAGAAACTTGAAAGTATATGCTTAGGACATAAAAAAAAACAATTCAGTAAACAAACACCTTTGGGACCCCTTTAAGGTGCTCTACCCTTATCACACTTATGTGGATAAATATGGGGAAAATCCTAGAGGTTTCTTCAATGAGTTTTAGATGAAAAAGAAGAAGAAAAATAGAATGAAAGTTGAAGTTTTAATCCAAGAAACTTACTGATGCAAAACATGAAGTTTGGCTTGAAAACTTGAAGATTAGAGAATTTTAGAGAGAGTTTTAGAGATGAACAAAGGATTAAGGAGTGGGGAGGGGTTGTATTTATAGATGGGGTAAGTTGGTTGGGTATTAAATAGAGTTAATGGGGTGGTTAGGAGTGATTAATGGGGAGATAAGAGTTTATGTCATATTAATAACTGTTGTATGCTGTTGCTGTATTTTACCATCGAATAAAAAAAATGACGAACCATGCATATTGTTGATCATAGTATTTTGTTGTCATCTGAATATTTGACAAAAGTCAAACATGATTCACATTTTTTTTATCTTTAAGTATTATATATATATATATATACACACTAGTAGGAAACCCGCGCGATGCGGCGGTGACGACAATTTACAACGCGGTACTTGTTTTATGTTAGTTTATCAATCGTCTCGTTATATATTGTAAAGTACTTAAGTTACTTTATTTATTCGTGTAATATGTTACAACTCAATTAAGTTAAACTATCAATACTCACATGCATATTTATTCTTATGTAAATTCAAAATAAACAAATAAATAGCGTACATTTTTATCATGCAATATAAGGAATCGTTTCCTTTCATTGGTAATTGACCATATAAAATTTACCCTCTTATAAACGAACCAACTTCGTATGAGAATGTATAAATTTAGGTAATGTATGCAACGCTATGAAATAGTTTATTATCGTAAAAAAAATATTTGTTAGGTAACATATTACCCTCTGATAAATGAAATAACTTTATCCGGGATGCGTACATGATATGATTTCTTGTCCTATAAAAGCATCCATGTTGTGTGACCACTGGTAGTGATAGTTAATATCACAATCTCGAACTAACTTCTTATATTTTTACTTATGACAAAATTTTTAAATCAAAATATTTCATGTAAGTGTTGACTTATGTCGCGTCTTGAAGATCCAAATCAAAATGGTGTCATCCCAGTTCTCACTTACCCTTAAGGCGTCCTTGTGTGGGGCTCGTATTTAGACCGACAAGGTGTAGCTTCGGTCATCCACTTTATCAAGTATTATAATCCGCCTTTTGTCAATCCTCAAAGTGGGTGGAACGAGGAAATGATTTTCAAAGAGGCGATGCGTAAATACGAAGACAAGCATGGGCAGGATTTCTCTCACAAACGTGTGTGGCTAATTTTGAAGACATCTAGCAAATGGACGCCGGTTCCAAACGAGGCTGCAAGCACCAAACGGTCCATACATTCAGAGTCGGGCAGTTATAGCATGGGAGGCGGCCCGACCGGTCGTTGTCAAATTGATATAAACGACGACCTGGAGTTTCGCCCGTTCTATAGGAACCACGACCCATAGCGAGGGAGAAAGCTAAAAGGCAGGCTATGAAAAAAACAAGTCGCATTAGGGAGCGGAATCGGGTCAAAGATGGATAATTTGGTGGCCGAATTGCAAGTCTTCAAACATACCTTTAGTGAGACGCAAGCAGAGAAGGTAAAACCGAACAAACGGGAAGTGAAAGAAAAATTCCGATCGAAGCAAAAGCAAGTAGAGGAAAAAATTCGGTTGAAATATAAATTTACGCAAATAGAAGAATGGAAAATAATGAAAAGCAACATCAACGACTATCCTGAAGAAGACCATCCTGTCTTGCTAAAAATGAAGGAGAAGATGACCAAAAATGGAATTCATAGTTTTTTTTAATTTTTAAGAAGTCGTGTATTTGTTTTAAGTTTTTTTTTTTTTTGTGTGTAATTTTAGGTTTATTAATATTAATTTTACTTTTAAAAAATTAGAATATTAATTATTAATTAATAATTAAAAAAAAGGTGGGGGGACCCATCCTCCACGCCCTTGGACTAGGGGTGTTCAAATTCGGATAATCCGAATTTCGGATAATCCGAAATTTTGGATAGTCAATATTGGGATCCGAATCCGGATCCGAAATTTCGGATATCCGAAATTCGGATAATCCGAATTTCGGATTCGGATTTGGATCATCCAACGGATAATCCGAAACTTAAAAAAAATTAAAAAAAAATTAAAAAAATAATAAAAAAAACGTTCTCCTTTATGTCTAAAATGTGAACCTGTTAAAAAAACAAAAATCAAAGTTAGATAAACGAAACTGGAACAAAAAAAAAATGTAAAAGAAACTTACCGTTTGGTGGACGGGGGCTGTGGAGGTCGGAAACGAGGTGGACATGAGCTGTTATAGAGAAGAGAACAGGGAGTGGTTGCTATAGATTGGAGTATTATGGACTTAGGGCTAGGAGGATTAGGGATTTAGGATTGTATATTGTGTTATGTAGTGTATATAATATTATATATTTATATATATTTTTTTTAATATTCGGATTCGGATAATCCAATTATCCGAAAATTTTCAAAATCAGAATCCGAATCCGAAATTTCGGATTATCCGATTTTCGGATATCCGAAAATCGGATTATCCAAAATTTCGGATAATTCGGGTTCAGGTTATCGGATTTTTCGGATTCGAAATTCGGATTATCCGAATTTGAACACCCCTACCTTGAACCATCTTGGAGAGGATGAACCTACCCCACAATGACATGACAAGTGAGGTGAAGGACCATTATGGACCTCCTCCACACCCTATAGGCTATAGCCTAACAATTTGGCCAACATCTACATGACCGTTGCATCTTATACTATGTTAAATTAAAATATGTACTTGAGTTGGTGGTGTCGGTGTTAGGCAATATAAACGCCAAATTCTAGATGTGTATACATTTCATGATTTCCAAACAGTGATTTGGGTAGGAATAGGCTAAAAAGCTGGAATTATACGCATTCATTTCTATGACAATTACAAATGGCCATTTGAATATGTTAGATGTATAATGAAGATATATGATAAAATGAAAAGCAAGTTGTGGGAAGTGGAAACGCATATAATTAACATGCATACCAAATTTGCAGTATATTCACCATTAAACACCAGTCCTTTTGTGATAATAATAATAATACTAATAATAATAATAAAAAAAATGAATATTATTATAAAAACATTACATAAATACACGTCTTACCTTCATATAATGCTATATATATCTAGAGCGTGTCTTAAAGATGTACAACACTATTACATAACTAAGATAATAGCAGCTATTTCATAGTCATATACTCATAAAAAGGAAGAATCAAAATTTTATTATTGTAACATGTATCTAATGAATTGCACAGATTGCAGAGGGTGAGCAGAGGGCATTTCAGTAGACCCTTTCTCTTCTTTCGAGTCTAAAGAGGTCAGTGAAAAAAGACAAAAGTAAAAAATGTAGTTGAAAGTATAAAAATACAAACTGAAAGGCGAAAATGGTTCTGAAGGATTTGTCCTTTGCAGAATTGACTTTCAATTGGTTCAACTGGATAGTGACTGGTCCTGTGTGACAAAGAAAAAGATAAAAATAAAAAATTACAGATCAGTAACCTAAAATGGGTCTGAAAATTTTCAGTAAAGCAAAAGCTGGGCAGAAAACCCTTAAATACGCTTAAGTATTATTTTCAATCAAGCATACTACGAATTAGTCGCTTTAGAGTTTATACCGGGTTATACCAGGATTATTTAGCACTGTATCGCATATATCCATCAATTTGCATTGCTTACAAGAACTAATACACTGACCAATGACCAGATGTAAATTCCAGCAACATCATATAACAACATGAAATAGTCAAACCTAGCAAAGATTGGGTAATTGGGTGTTGCATTCTTGTAATAAGTGGACTGAAAATTGAACCTATAAGTATGATTGGGTGTTTCAACAAAAAGCCTTGAGCAGCTGCATATCTCCTAAAATATGGTCCACCTGAAAAAATATATACAAATTGATATAAGTTTTTTATTTACTTTGCATGCCAAGATTTTTTTAGAACAACAAAAACCAAGAAAGATACATGTTTCCTTGCAAGAATGATCAGGGTATTCAGGGTGACTAATTTGTTGCCACAATTGAAGGTGCGTTTTTATTAGATAGTTGGAGCATTAGACCCTTGCTGCAACAACAAAATATATAATGTTGAAATGAAAATACATAGAGAATCAAGAAATCAATCATTTTTAGCCAGTTATACATCTATAGTTGAGTCACATTTTTGTAAGAACCATTTCACATGCATTGCCATGTGATACATGAATCTTCGGACGCTTATCTAGTTTACTCGCCTATAAACCCTACACTTTTTCATTCACTACACGAATAAAACCACATGTGTGTGTCTATAATGATATTGTGTCGAGTACCATATTAATTTAAAGTCATTAAGATAGAGAAAAGTTTGAAACACCACTAAGGGACCTTCAACCCATTTGACCCGTTTCCACATAACTAAATTTTTAACTTTACTCATAGTTTATTGACTCCTTGGAACCTTCCTGTTATTTAAACTTGCTTATAATGCAAAAAACAAGAGACAAAAGATGAGACAACTCACGATTCCACTTTCCAACTTGTTCTTGCAGCCATTTTCCTTTTCTTGTTACTAACCTACTTATAAGAGGTAAATGAATGTGCATTTTTAAAGTCATTATGGCAGCAATGAGAATAAAACTAAGTTAAACAAATATAAAAATAAGACTTTGACTTATCCATTGACTTTTTCCTTGACCCACCACAGGAGCAACACCACCATGAAGGCCAGCAATCACATGTCACGATTGGTCTTTTTTCCGATACCAGGGGTCGTATTTGTATAATGTCTGCTGGTTAAAAACACATCCTGTGCCGACCTACACCGGGCCTTGAATCCCTTCAAGTCCTCACATATTAATCTGCATATACCGGAAAATGTGAGTAAGTAAATGAGCAAAACTTGTCATATGTTAATATACGGTTCGAAACTTACATCAAAGAACGCGCCGTTCTGACACAACCCACCCTGATCCGAACATGTTCTAATCCATACCCATTTTGGTCAAAACTTGTCATGGCCCACACCAAAATTACCACTTTTTATCAAGACCCGAACTTCCTAAACCCGTTCTGACCCGGCCGTTTTGCCAGGAATAATTTGTAGGTAAGAAAATATCCGATGAATAGTTGTGATGTGTGTTTATACTTTTACCGGTTTGACCCACTTTTAATAAGATACGACCTGAGTTGACTCGCTTCCAAATAAATAGTTTGAGATCGTGTTTCTTAATACTCGAGGCACTTATGAATAAATATAAGTAGATATATTTTCATGGAGCAACATCAGATGATGAGTCCAACAAACGAACCTCCAAAGGTAAATAATTCAATTAACTATGAATCTACTACATTTAGTCAACCTTTTTAGTAATAAATATATTAACAAAACTGAATTATGTTTTCCACATTGAGCTGCTGCAAATGTTGATGAAACAAGTACACAAACCTGCATAGGTTAATTATTCAAATAAATAACATAATCAACAATGCTAATATTTTGAATAAAATAAAAACTAAGAAATCATAAAGCTTAAAAACTCCCTGGTACAGTGGCATATGCACATCCCGAACTAATTTAAGTAGCTTATATCCCGATGCATCTTTTGCAGTTTTCGTATTTCTTTGTGCAACAGGCTCTTGACCTGCTCTTTAAGCTACAACAATAACCGTGTGTCCGTTTTCTATAGGCCGTTTTTACGTAGTCTAGAAGCCCACCTTCGCCATCTACAAAGAAAGGTAATTCTGGTATCAAACATAAATCCACATCCCGACTTTGCAATGAACCCTAAAACAACATTTTAGAACTATACTTGTTGAAACAGGTCGAGTGAAAACCAATACAATTCACTTCCATATCAATTGGAGTAAAGCTTACCAATGTAGCGGCCCAGTAAGTGTTTGACTACTCCTACGCCATATTCTGAACCCTCTACCTCAACGCGTGCAACGTTAATTGCACGTTGTCTCCACTACCGGCGTGCCCCTAAGCGCATAAGAGACATCGAGAAGGCACATAATGAAGTCATCTATTAACAAATGAGAACGTATAAATAACTAAATAGGATTGAAAAAAAATCCATACAAACCAAATATTATTAAGACTAAAAATTATATCTTACCATAGCCAGTTCATGGCGCATGTTGGACCTGAGTTTGCCTAAAGCGGCATTCGAAACGCAAATGTATAAATTTAAGACCATTTAATGTTTTTAATTCTCTTTTAGTATGCAAACATACAACTTGAACATAAAATATGTCTTAGGATTATGTATTCCAAACCTCCAGCAAACTTTTCACTCCAATAAGCAAATGGGTCAGCGTTAATGTTGTTCCAGCCTCACTCGGAAAAAGTTAACCAAGACCTACAACACGTCAATAGAAAAAATTAATTTCCAAAAATACCCATGAAACACGCTTGTAGTTAAAATTCGCATTCTATGTATAAAATTAAAAAACACCCGTTCGACCTGTTTGAGATTTGCAAAACTTGTTCCATTCTTTGCTATAATGGAAATTGGTCTATCACTTTCAATAAATCTAAAGATCTGTTAATTTTTATTATTTTTTTGCATAAAAAACTCATGTATAATATTCTAAAAAATTACTGAAATAATATTACCAATCTTGAAAGCTCCAGCTTTTCCACACCGACTGTTGCTAGCCCAATAACAATCAACATTACTACCTAACTTAAGTATCACAAAATGTTAATTATAGTTTCACAAAATCAATAACTTGGTTTCACAACATCATATACAAGATCTGAAATGGAAAAAGAAAAGCAAACCAACTCAGATGTAGTACCAATCTAGATCATATGGTGCAAGCTCCTTGAATGTAGCAGAAGCTCCATCTGTAACCATTAAATTACAAATAATTATAATTATAAATATAATAACCCCCTAAGAACAAGAAACTGGAATCTAAACATTGTAACCTATATTAACCGATTACTTATCAAAACAAAACAAAGATCTATCAAAACAAACACAGTACCCACAATATCCAATGTTCGATCTAAAAAATCCGAACGAGCGACAGCGAGGAAAGCTCAGGGCTGCTGTAAAAAACTGATGGAGGAAGATTATTAACCTAGATTTTGAATCGAAGAGAGAGAGAGAGAGAGAGAGAGAGAGAGAGAGAGAGAGAGAGAGAGAGAGAAAGGGATGAGGGGCGGGAGGCTGAAATGAGGAAAGGGGTGAACCCTAGAGCTTGAAACCCTAGATCTTGGAAGTATCCGTGTTCTATTTAGATTTGTGCATTGAAGGTTGTACAAGAAGCTTTAAAATGTGTACATTTCTTAAAAGTGGCAAATGACCATTTCTGCCCTTCCTATATGCTTATTAATATAGTATAGATATATATGTTTTATTTAAAATAAATATATATTAAGATCTTAACTAAATGAGTTTCTAATTGATTAGGATAAATTATAATGACGGCTCGTCACGAATTGGTAGGAGTAATATAGAACAAGCGAGTAAACGCGAACTTGGAATTTGTTAAATATATAATTTAAAAATCACGTGATGTTACATAAAGTTTGCGTCACCTAGAATTTATAGAATAAATGAAATAGGTTAAGATTAAATGCAATTGATAAAATACTTTTCCATTGATCATAAGCTCGGGATTACAAGGGTGTAAAATGACAAGATACAAGAATACAAGGACTAAAATGGAAAATACAAAAAAATACGAATGTTACAGTTATCATTATTACCAACATCATCATTCACATCCTTATTTTCAATATTTGGATAACTACTTGAACCAATTTCAGAATTTTCGGGGGTTTTTCTTTTAAACAAATTGCTAATAAGTGCTTGTTTAGTATTATAACGTGGTTTCATCTTTATAATCGCAAACCTAGTCAATTAATCAAAGACAATATAATCACTTATAACAATCAACTAATCCAGTTAAGTAGTTAACAATACATTCAAATTCAATAATCCAGCTTTGCTGCTTTGTTCGATCTGCGGAGGGGCGGTAGGCTAGGGTTAGGGTTTGGTGTTGCTGCTGCTTTGTTCGATCTGCAGCTCTGCTTCTTTCTGGTTCCTTTTCTTCTTTTTTTTTTTTTTTTTGTCACAAAAACATAAAACATACTTTGTCTAAGTCTTTGTGGGCTTATTTGGGTAATTGGGTTAGGGCCTTAGGGGAAAGTAAAAGGTTATCAGATTTGGGCTTTGGAGTTTGGATGTATTATTGGGTTAATGGGTTATTTGTAGTAATAATTTCTAGGGTTGGTATTAGATTAGTTATCATTAGTCGAGTTCGGTAAATATTTTTTCGAGTAACGTAACGTGGTAACGTATAATTTCATTTAGTAGTAACGTTTATTAAATTCTAGTAGCAACGTAAATTTTATTTCCTTAGTAACGTTTTTGAAAAATCGTAAAAAAAACAAATTTCCACCACGCACACATTTTTCAGGAGCAGCGGGCGCGGCCCCTAGTCCTTGACTAGGTCCGCCCCTGCATTGTATTGCATTCGATGTCGGAGGCTTTACCTGCTTTTGCTCTGTGCTTGCACTTTACGACTTCGCATTTTCCCAAGCAGATGTCGAAAGGTTTTTAGTCGATTAGGGGATGCAGAGTTGGACAGCGGCTGCATTCATTCCGTTTGCGGTTACAGGGTTGTTCGGGTTAAGGGTCGGTCAACGAAAACTAAGTCGGACAATTATGATCAATGGTGACGATGCGGGTCAGACTTCGTCAACTTTATGAACATAGGACTCGGAGAGGTATAAACACTAACATGAAACTAATTAATTTTTCATATATTACCATGAAATTTAGACAATTGTGTTTCATGTGTAGGTTAAACGCGCTGGATAGATCGGACCTGACCCGACCAAGTAAAAAGTAAATAAAGGATCTGCAAATATATATATGTATGGGCGTTTATATTGTATGACCTAAGAAGGTAAACAAATATGTATTAAAGATGCCTAATTCATATATTGTGATGCTTGATAGTATACGAATGGTTTGGTGCTGCTGTTGATTAGCACTTAGGAAATTAACAACACAACTAAGACTTTGAATGCCTGGACAACTTGATAAATGAATAGATTGTTTATACTCATATAATAATCAGTTTGATGGAGCTTATGCAAGTTGCAAAAGAAAATAGAGAATATATGTGATCAGTGTTGGAGTTTCTTGCTATTCCTTTGTTTGTTGTACAATTAGATGTAGGATTAAAGGGTGATTGAATGCGTAAATAATACATATAGGTTCTGTCGCTAACCACTGGCTTAACAATTCAGAACCACGTTTGGGCTTTGTTGTATACATCGTATAAGAATGCATGTATGTGACTGTTATCATCGTAATGCGTGTAGTGGTGGTACGTTGTCGACCCAACGCCCGAGAAAGTCAAACGCTAATATTTTCGTACCGCCTATAACAGAGTAGCAAACACTAGGTTGCCGCAGCAACGCGTGACTTCGATAAAATACTAGTTGAGTAACATATTTCAAATGATATATTGTCCTTAGTTAGATTAGAAATCCATTATTATTGTTTAATTGTTTTCCTTAAAACAAAATTATACATAATTTAGGTTATGTAAATACCTACCGGGTGTGGATATTATGGAAACTCTATCTATTGGAAAAACCTTGTAAACCCTATGGTGACCATTGATCAAGTTTGATCAATGGTCCTTAATTAATTTATATTTAATAATCAAAAGCAAGTGGGCCACTTTAATAAAATATTGGATTAAGGGCATTAAGGTAATCTTGTATTTTCTAAATCCTAGGTTTAAAAAGGTTGATTTGACACTTGTCAAGTCACATCTCTCCTACTTTATGACACTTTTTCCAGCACGAATATTAACGTACGTTAGTGTTGTGATACAAAATTCTGACCTCGTATGAGACATCGCTAACATGTGTTAACAGGCATACACTAAAAGAACATAATAAAAAGAACACATAAAATGTGTATTTATTTAAGAATTGATAAAAATAATCATTACAACCAACACTAAAACATACCAAAAAACGGTTCATACAAACATAATTATTTGTGAATTTTCAAAAAAACTATCATAACATAAAAAAGATCTAGCTATGCTTCGTTCTTGATACCCATCTTCATCTTTAACACAAAAACATCCCGTCACCTACAAAAAAGATAACACATGTTAGTTGGCCTTTCCAAAACACATAATGAGACATCACTGACACGTGTAGTGTATTCTAAAAACATATGTTTTACTGAAATAACGTATGTCATGTGAACACTAACACATGTTAGTTGGGCACATACTAACGTATGTTATATGAACCATAACACCTGTTAGTTAGGCATATACTAGCATGTGTTAGCATCACTAACATGTGTATAAACAACACCAAAAATCTGCAGTTAGTTGAGCACATACTAACATATGTCATGTGAACGCTAACACATGTTAGGTGGGCACATACTAACGTATGTCATATGAACCCTAACACCTGTTAATTAGGCATATACTAGCATGTGTTAGCATCACTAACGTGTGTGAGCATACAAGACTCGGACCGCAAAAAAATAGACATATACCCTATACGAGTTCATAACAATTTCACTTGCCAAAAATTTATTAAATAGAATACAAAAATTATTTAAACACCCTATTCACCAAAAGATTAAAAATCTATAATCTTTATAAAAAAAAACATCACTTACCACAGCCACATCACCAACGCCGCCTTCTACCAATAGCCTACTCGTGTAAACCATCACTGAAACAAATACACATGTTAGTTTGGGATCCTCAAACACATAATGGGGCATCACTAACATGTGTTAGCATATACTAACATAAAAAGACTACAAATTTATTCATCAATCACATGTGATCCATCAACCTCATGTCCCCAATCCAATAAAAATCTAACATAAACAAAATAATAATAATAAAAAAATAATAAAGGTTAACATAAGTTTTTTTTTCATTCAAACATTTGATCGAACACTTGGTGTGCGACAAAAACTATCCCCAAAACTGTTATTATTATTATTCTAACAAAACCCAAAACCTAACAAAATCAAAACGTAACAATAATAACAACATTCATGAACAACCACACGAACCAAACTAGTTTAATATCAACATGAAACAACATAATCAATGAAATAACAGCCTGACAGAAACATTGTTTGATAAAATACTCTTTTTTGTGCATTTTTACGATCTGTAAATTTATTCAAAGCTAGTGCACTTTTTTTTCAACCGCACAGAACCAAACTAGTCTAATATCAAACTATTAATAACACTCACAATAATGCTAACTAGGTTTCATCGCATTCTTTGATAAAAGACTTTTTTTATGCATTTTTACAATCTGTATTGTTATTCAAAGATAGTGCACTTTTTTTCAACATTTGTAGAACTTTTAATATTAGTAAACTTTTGAAGTGGTTATTTGATACATTATCTTACCATCAAGTATTACGATTATGGAAAAAAATAGAATTAAATATCACTTTTCAAATGGTTGCTCATGAATTGATAATTGGAATGATGTGATCGACAAACACTTTTTTGAGCCACTACTTACAACGGTTGTGCTCTGTTTTGAATCTGCTCAACACCGCCGGATCTGCTCTGATTTGTATTTGCTCGGTTGTGGATCTGCTCTGTTTTCTTGAACAGGATGGAAGGTGGATCCACGACGTTGTTTTCGAGTGGTTGGAGGAGATGCAGGTGGTGGCCAGGGTGGTGTCAGGTGGTGGTGGTTTCATCTTCTAGAGAGAGACACAGAGAAAGGGGAAGGAAGAGAGATTATCTGAATTTGAATTTGATTTTCAAAAATAATATGGAGAGAGAGGGTGGAAACATATATATAAGGAGAGAGAGAAGGGGTGGAGTTAAATTGTCAATTATACCCTTCTTAATATAATATAGAGTGAGATTGGATTGGATGATGTGGCACAATATGAGCCAAGTGATGGGTTTCTTGAGGTTTTTTCATTTGGGAAGGTTTTCTCCCTATACTCCACAATACCTATATATATATATATATATATATATATACACATAATTAATATACTCTCCTAAAAAATTATAATCACCCTCACAAACATCCTCTGACATGGTCACCAACGTTCTGCAATCAATAATCCGATATGCTAAAAAACTTCAAAAAACCTAAAAAGAGTCAATCAAACACTAGAAAGTCATGTCTTCCATAATCTATAAAGCGATGAAGATGTGTCGTGTAAAAAGCTAGCCATACAAAATGATTAATACAATGACGTATGTCGGAAGGAGACGCTTATGGGATCTAAGTGTCAACGCTGGCGTTCTGCAATAAATAATCCGATATGCTAAAAAACTTCAAAAAACGTCTTCCATAATCAATAAAGCAATGAAGATGTGTCGGTGTAAGAAGACAACCATACAAAATGATGAATACAATGAAGATGTGTCAGTGTTCTCAGGTATGATTCACTACGATAAAGACGGAAACCTTCTCAAGGAGTTGCCCGTCCTTTCGCAATGTGCAAGTTTGTTTCCGGGATCTGCTTTTATTCCTAAAAATTCAGGTTGGCGCTACGTGTTTGGATATTTATATTACTAAAGACAGACACAATATTCATCTTTTTATAATCCGTTGTTTGTGTAAATAATAATTTAAATCATGAAAGCTTTCAAAGAGATAATTTAAGATTTATGTATTAATCCTACATATCCATACACACTATAAATGGAGTTTGGTAAATACTTGGTTATTATTTAAGCTATTATGATTTGGTTAGTTTATAATTCTAGAGAAAGTATTTGGTACAAAGTTCCTTATCCTACAAAGTGTAAGAAGCCACTTCAACTTAACACGTGGAAAATGTCGGTTACAACCTCAGAGTTCATTGTTAATCATTAGAAGGGTATTATAGACTTTTACTACGTCCATAATCACGTTCTATTTTTGAAAGATATATCAATCCCTATTTTTTCGTGATACAGAATTCAAATTTTCGTAACTGATTACACAATCTACCTTCATTATTATTTTTTACCTAATTCAAACTCTAAGCACATTGCACTATTTCGATCAAAATTTTTTCAAAATTGATATTCAATTGAAGAGTTGATCGTCATGCTCGGCAGGTTGCTCTGTTTTTTTTTTTCAACTAATCATAATCTTATTATGATGTTTAATTGTGTATCAGACTTAAACAACGAACCAGAAACCATAATCGGAGAAGAAGATCCTTTGGTCAATATTCATAATCTAAACTTTCAAGGTTAATTTTCGTGTTTTCATATATATACGAAGATAATAAAGTTCAAAGATGAACAGAGGCTGATAGATAATTGTTTTATATTGTAGATATTATACAGGATGAAGAAGGTGGTGAGAGATTTGATTTCATGGCTGAACATAGAAGGATCCAATGTAATTGTTGTTTGTTAAATGTTACAGATGAACAGAAGGATGCAATGTAATTGTTGTTTGTTAAATGTTACAGATGAATACGTTTTAATGATTTTATAACGTGCGTTTTAAGGTTTATACTAAGTGTGTTTTATGTATCTGTTGAATGTTAGCATAAGCTGCGTTTTATAGTATCTGTTGAACCAAACATGTAGAAAACACAACATGCGTTTTACTATAATAACGTGCGTTTTAACATTGCAATGCATGCATTTTACCACATTTTCAAATGCGTTTTAATAATACCAGTTGCACATTGTTCCAATTAATGATAAAACATCAATACATGCTCTTTTACATTTGACAATACATGGATTTTTACATCAAAATGCGTTTTACTATAATAACGTGCGTTTTAACACTACAAGAACATGTCATCATACTTATGCTATCAAAGACAAACCTGCAAGTGAAATGATAAAGTTTACAAGAAGGAGAAAGATAGGTCAGGTTGCTGAACAGAAGATAAGTACTGAAGGACTATCAATAGTTACCACAAGTCCTTCAGTAGTTACTAAAAAAACAACATAAGGCAACTATTGATGAACCATCAGCAGCTACTCAAAAACAACAATCATCAGAACTTGTCAAACCCACTTCTCAACCATGTCAAACACTTCCATCATACTTATGCATGCGTTTTACCACATTTTCAAATGCGTTTTAATAATACCAGTTGCACATTGTTCCAAATAATGGTAAAACATCAATACATGCTTTTTTACTTATGACAATACATGCTTTGTTACATCAAAATGCGTTTTACTACTAATAACGTGCGTTTTAGCATTGCAGGAACATGAAGGTATCTGTTGATCCAAACCTGTAGAAAACACAACATGCGTTTTACTATTATAACGTGCGTTTTAACATTGCAATGAATGCGTTTTACCACATTTTCAAATGCATTTTAATAATACCAGTTGCACATTGTTCTAATTAATGATAAAACATCTGAAGGGGAAATAGAGGTCAGGTTGCTGAACATAAGACAACTACTGAAGCACTATCAGTAGTTACCACAAGTCCTTTAGTAGTTACTGAAAAACAACATAAGACAACTACTGATGAACCATCAATAGCTACTCAAAAACAACAATCATCAGAACTTGTCAAACCCACTTCTCAACCCAGTCAAACACTTTCATAATACTTATGCATGTAGTTTACCACATTTTCAAATGCGTTTTAATAATACCAGTTGCACATTGTTCTAATTAATGGTAAAACATCAATACAAGCTTTTTTACATCTTAGTTTCAACTTGTTATCTCTGTATTCAACGAACGGTCTTTCTGATGACTTTTTTCCTTATTTTTGTTTTACTTTCTTGGTGGGCTTCACAAAATCATCATCTGATTCACTTTCTTCATCTTTCTGACTTTGTTTCTTCCTTTTTTTCCGTTTCTGTACATTTTCCTTTTCAACACCTTTCTTAGATTTTTCATCCTGTTTCCTTACTTTACTTGAATCTTTTATAGATGTTTGGAAATCAACATCAGAATAGTTTTGGATTATAACATTCCTTGTTCCTTCTGCTTCACAAGACAAAAACAACATGATCATGTGAAACCATTAAAATCAATGAAAAACTGAAAACGCCTTTATAACTTTCATCAAACGCACGAACAAACACATTCGGTTAACAATATTCAACCACAAAGATAATCAATCATCTTATTCAACTTCCAACATAAACACGCATGTAAACATACCTGTATTCTGTACATTCGAAGGCCTGTCATTATTCATTTTGCTTCTTCGTTCTCTCCCTTCACCTGTTTCATACAAATGTACTTTTAGGATTTTCATTTATTCATCATACTTGATGAAAACGGGCAGACAGTCAAAATTAAAGTAACAATATGAACTTCTGCTTACTTGATTTGCGTTTTGGAGCCACAATTCGTCCTTGATTGAGTGATTGTGGTCGTCTGATGTTGTTTGATATGGTTGCTCTTTTTTTTTTTGTTTACAGAGTATGATGTTTATAGAGTTTTGAGTTTGTGATTTCCACGATTATAGCAAATCATAATAACTGTACATTAATGAGATGATTTGGGCGCGATAATTATAAAAAATTCAAATTATTATAGCAGTAATTTGTCTAATTTGCCCTTGATTTGTTAATGGAAACAAAAAAACACGTTGGTAATTAAAATGGGTGGATGTTGTTTTAAAACGCAAATCAACGGCTGAGATGGCTTCCTACACTTTGTATGTTAACTACGCTTTGTACAATAACCTCTCTCTATAATTCTATCCCCTTTAAATTTATGTGGTTACTAGTTTTTATCCCGGGAGCGTCCCGGGTTGAAATATCTAATATGATATAATAAAATATTTAATATGACAACATAATTAATGACTTGTCAATATATGATTAATTATTATTATTATTATTATTATAATTATTTATTTTAAACAAATATCTGTCATAAATTATCATATTATTATTTTAAAAAATTCATGGGTATCACCTAATCCCAGGCCCGACCCAGACCCACAATTTTTTTTAAACTAATACTAAACCTGACACAATACCTGTCAGGTTATAAAAAATAGTCGTTTTTTCTCCGTTTTTTATATAGCACTATGGTACTCGTTGGAAAGATAATAAAACGCTCGTTAATTTGGTGTAATTTTTTTCTTTAAAAAATCTCATATATAAAAGATATTAACGTTTAAAAGTTAAGGGAGAAAACATGAGAGAGAAAATAATAAATGTTTAATATTTATATTTAGTAGATTATGTATTTAATAGATTAGGTTAAACCATATTTAAACTATATTTATTTCTTTTTTTTAATTGGTTTAGAGTTGCCACATCACATCCTATGTGGCATCTCTTAAAGGAGAGATTGCATAAGAATATGACATGTATGATTAATCCCTTTGCAATATATATATATATATATATATATATATATATTACAATTCACAAGCACCCTTTTGCAGGGGCGGATTTACATAGTAATATACGGGTTCCCGGGAACCCACTGAGTTTCGAAATTTTAATAGATTGTATATATAAAAATAGCGAGGGAACCCATAAATATATTAAAAGGGAACCCATAAAACAAACCAATCTAGTATTCCAGCTGGTTAAAGTTGTGAACTTAATTTTGGATTCCTGAAGGTCGCGTGTTCGAGTTCGTGCAGCTTTGTTTTTGTAACATTTTATTTTCTAACTACTCCATATTTAACCCATACCCACCCACTTGCTATTAATATGGTCTCATATTCCATTTCCGGGTTTATATGCTTGTATTAATTATATTAGTATTACTATTACCTCGCTTGACTTATGTAGATTATTTTATTTGTTTGAATTTCAAATGAAAAGGAACCAATAAATGAAAACATGGTCACAACTATTTGGAAGTGGATCCCCTAGCCATTCTACAATGGTCAGACTATGTTGTCTTAATCGGGTCCACGCTGGCTCGAGAGTAGCCGGCCCACAAGCGAGTCGAGGCTGCGCATAAGAAGCACTAAGGCTTCCACCCGGAAAATTTCCCGCCACCTGTCACTTGAATGTAAAAACTTTGATCAACAAAAAAGGAACCCATTCAAAAAATATTCTGGATCCGCCACTGCCCTTTTGGAAGTTTTATCTCGTTTCACCAAAATGTAGTAGTTTTTGTTGGAAAGTTGAAAGCTTTTTGGTTTCTAGATATTTGATGGTTTTTAAATTCAGAAAAGATAAGATGGTATGGGCATGTGAAGAGAAAGCAAACGGCGGCCCCAGTCAAAGTAGTGGAAACCCTCACAGTAGAGGGAAAAAGGTGTAGAGGTAGACCCAAATTGACTTGGGAGGAGCGGATTAGGCATGATTTAGTAGAGATGCACCTCTCGGAGGACATGGTCGAGGATAGGGCTTCGTGGAGGCACAAGATTAAGGTTAAGGATTAGTATGGAGGGTTTGGTTCTATCATAGCATGGTTCTAGGAGCTTAGACTTTGTCTTTCACTAGGAGGAGGTTCGTATGGGTGACTCGTATCTGTGTTCTTATGGGTTATGTTGTTGTTTATGGTATATACACCTTTTTTACCATGTCACAAGTTCACTGTTACTATAAATTCAGCATAGCTTTACTACTTTTAGTGGTGTTTGTTTGTCGATTGTGTATTGTCGAGTCGGGGGTCTCTTTGGAAGCAGCCTCTTTATCCGATAGGATAAGGGTAAGGTTTTACCTACATCTCACCCTCCCCAGACCCTACTCTTAGCTTTGCTAAGCGTGGGATTTACTGGGTAAGGTTGTTGTTGTTGTTGTTGTTGTAAATTCAGATAGAGTGTTTGGCCTGCAACAACTACCAAGCAGGTTTGTGATTTTGCAGCTCACCATGTTGTAAATGGGGCAATGGAAGGAGTTAATGGTAAATGTCTAGCTACCACTTTAGTAGAATTTAAACAAAGTTTTTAACCAATGTATTATTTATGATTACATAAACTATGATGTTAACATTATAATCTCTTTTTCTATTTATTAAAACTTGAAACAAGTTCAAGTGTGTAAGCATTTGAAACGATTTGGGTAACTTTTGATCCGTACTTTGAGCTAAACGGATGAAAATTGCGACCGCTGCTTGAAACTATTTGGTGCAGCGGTTTTTTCTTATCTTGGTGTTTGGCATTGAAGATGACGCTTGTTTATGATTTTCATCAATCATATTTGTATTTATCTATAAGATTGTTGGTGTCATTTCAAAATGTTTATTAGAAAGAAATCTGGATAAGATTTGTAGCATTGTTATCCCAATCTTGTTCATATGTTAATAATCTTGGTGATTTTTTAATCGAAATCAGACTTTAATGTATTTATAAACCACCGCTGTTGAGTTTGATAATCATTGATCATGTAAAAAGCTAAACTGTAATTTACTAATATGTCCAGTGCTCCAATCTTGTCCTTTACTTGGAGTCTTTGGTTATAGAACACACACCTTCACTACCTACCAAGAGAACAAATACCTACCGACCGACAAATGTCGTTATTGTATAACCTTCCTTAAGAGGAAAAGGAAAATAAATCTTGTAAACATAACATAATTTTTCAATTTCCACGCCTTGCCTTAAGACAAAAAGGTTATGTTTTTTTTAACATATAATAATCAACCTTTCATTTACATGCATTGCATTATATGGCCAGCCAGCCACCCAGGTTGACTCCTTCCCTTCCTAAGGGTATGTGTAGTGGTGAAGTGTTATGTGTGGGTTATGGGATTAAAATATGGGAAAATGACCAATATAGCCCGTTGACCGGGCATTTTGCACAAATAGCCCTCTCCACCGTCTTTGGAGAGACGGGACACGGCTCCCAACCCGCCTGAACCGTCTTTGGAGAGACGGGACACGTTGTGACCCCCCCAACCGCCACGTGGCGTCTCTGATCCCGAGATGTACCGTCTCTCTCCAGACGGGTCAGAACCCTCTCCCAGACGGTTCACGTTTCCCAAGACGGCTGACCCTTCGGTTCAACCGTCTCCAAAGACGGTTCACGTCTATCAATGCCGGCTGTCCCTTCGGGTCAACCGTCTCAAACAGACGGGTCACCTTTCCCAATACGTCTTAACGAAATTTGTGAACCGTCTGAACCGTCTGAACCGTCTCACGAGTGTATATAAATACCCCAATTAACTTAACGAAATTTGCACCCACCGCTCTCCTCTAAGCTTTCATCTTCCATGCACCCACCCGTCTCCTCTAAGCTTTCATCTTCCAATCCAATGACGTTTTTTTACTTTCCCAGCCGAAGCCTTTTTGACTTTCCCAGCCGAAGCCTACCGGCTTCGTATGTCCCGGTTACTTGGATTGTTGTTTCATCTGCGTACGGCTACTTGGATTGTTGTTCCATCTGCGCGTGGTTTGCAACCCGTGTAATGGATCGATGATGTGGTGGTCTACATTTTAGGCAAGTTCGTTCGCTTTCCGAATTTATGTCTCGATGTTCGACGTGTGCTCACTGAGAACTATTGTTACATAAAACGAGGAAATGTTTCGGACTTGTCTGTGTAGAGCACATACACCATTCGAAACAACGTCTATGTAGACCACTGCTACTACCGCCGCTGTGGAGGACAAAACATCTAACACTAAGATGTAGTCCTCAATAGTTGGTTAGACATTACTATTACTTCAAACAAAGTTCCTAGTTCTGGAAGTAAATTTGGGAAGTTTGTTGTAATAGTGTAGTTTTTTACTTGTTGCTTTTTAATTTTCTCTTGTTGCTTCTTTATTCTCGGGAAGTTTGTTGTAATAGTGTAGTTTTTTAATTGTTATTGTAATAATATTTATTGTTTATTTGTGATTGTAATAGTATAGTACGTTTAAATATAAAAACAAAACGACAAATTAAAAATATAACCAACTATTGCATTAAAAATAAAACCATTACAAATAAATAAAAATATAATTACAAATTACATAAGACGATGTTTAATCATTTGCCACACGGACACATGTTTAAACTCTTTACCCTCCCTGTTTTTATACTGCCTTAGACTGTGTCTAATGGCCACGTCTTCAGGAAAGTTTGAGGGTACGTCGTAAAGGGTCCGGTTGTGGTGGCCGTTGAATATTTGACACTTTGTCGTCAAATCATTCAACTTGCGGCTAAGCGACTCGGTGGTACGTTGTGACCCCCCAACGAGCCGGTTGTATTCATTCAGGATCCGGAACCATTTGTTGTTGAGGTGTGTACTCTCTTCAACATGCAGCCACGCCGCAATCAACGCAATCTCTTGTTCTTCCGTCCATCTTTGGGGTGCCATTGGTGTTGGACGGTGGTTTGGACGGTGTTGAACGGTGGTTTGGACGGTGTTGGACGGTGGTTTGGACGGGGTTGGACGGTGTTGGACGGTGGTCGTCGGGTAGTAGATAGTGTTTGGACGGAGTTGTACGGTGGTGGATTGTGTTCAGACGGGGTTGGATGACGGGAAATGGACGGGAGACGGGTATTTATAGGGCTGAGCCGGACAACCGAAGCGTCGCCGCTCATCGGGAACCACCGCGTCGGTAAATGTGTACCGTCTTAAGAGACGGTTGAACCGAAGGGTCAGCCGTCTTGGGAAAGGTGACCCGTCTGTTTGAGACGGTTGACCCGAAGGGACAGCCGGCATTGATAGACGTGAACCGTCTTTGGAGACGGTTGAACCGAAGGGTCAGCCGTCTTGGGAAACGTGAACCGTCTGGGAGAGGGTTCTGACCCGTCTGGAGAGAGACGGTACATCTCGGGATCAGAGACGCCACGTGGCGGTTGGGGGGGTCACAACGTGTCCCGTCTCTCCAAAGACGGTTCAGGCGGGTTGGGAGCCGTGTCCCGTCTCTCCAAAGACGGTGGAGAGGGCTATTTGTGCAAAATGCCCGGTCAACGGGCTATATCGGTCATTTTCCCTTAAAATATTAAAAAGTAATAGAAAGGAAGTTATGTGTGGGTTATAGAAAAAGAGGGTGTAGTGGGAAGGAGGGTTATGTAGGGGTTATAAATGATTGGGTAATAATTAATTTTTATTGTTTATTATTATTATTATTATTATTATTATTATTATTATTATTATTATTATTATTATTATTCAGTAATAAAACAAAAAACAAAAAAAGACTTCAAAAAAATTATTATTATTATTCTCTCTCTCTCTCTTATCTTCTTCTTCTTCAACTATCTTCTTCTTCAACTACACTTCTTCTTCATCTCTTCTTCTTCATCTTCTTCACTTCTTCTTCCTCTCCACACACACTTCAACAACAACAACAACAACAACAACAATAATAATAATAATAATAATAATAATAATAATAATAATAAAAATCAAGAAGCAGAGCATAGCGCTCGTTGTTTACATGACGGGATTGAACCAAAACGCCCTATAGCGCCGCCGGGGGCGGTGTTCCCCGGCGCTATGGGGCTTCAAAACGCCTTATAACGTGCCCACTACACATACTCTAATACATTTAGACGGACCCCAATAATTTATTTGCTCACACCAAAACACAATCATATAACCAATAAAATTCCAAATAATAATGTCAAAACTACTTTAATATATCTTTATTTATTGAAAAAGACTACATACATTTCCTACAATGGGAACTTGTTCATCTTCTTTCAACACCAGTGTGAATCGGATCCCAATGTCGGATCAACAGAATCGCGACCAAGAACAATAAGCTACAATCAATGACCTTAAAACTATAAAGCTCAGCTCACTCTTTGTGTACAAAAAAAATATAAGGCAAGTAAGGTTCACATAGGACTTGTTACAGGTACACAACCATCCATCTGTACATATTATGTATGTATCTTAATAAAACAAAACAATCAAACAGACAGACCAAAAAAAAAAAAAGCTTCAAAAGGGGGGATCTTTTACATTACCAATCAGCATTTACGCGGTTATTTCTTCTTCTTTCATCTGTAAAAGAACGGGTCTTTCGTTGTTTCCTAAATTGGTGTCTTTACGCTGTGACGGTCTTGTAGATTTACCCATTTGGCCGTAGCCACGATGCCTAGCTACTGGAATGTCATGATTATGTTTCCCTTCGTATGTTGTTACCACAGATTTTGGGTCTGATGGAGCTCTTTCTACATGCTTTCGCACGTTGCATCCTGCATATGTACATTTATAGTAACTCCTGCACGGTTTTAAAAACTATTATTATTATAAGTTAACAGAACACAATGCTCCGTCAGCAGCTAAACAGATAAGATATCTTTGACCCTTCCTTTATTCTGTTGCAACAAATTTAAAATCTTTGATCCGTTTTATTTTTTTTAGCTTCTAAAATCATTATGTGTTTGACCCGACAACAATAAAAAATAACCCGAGACCATTTTCAAATTCTTGAAAATAGATAGATATGATGAAAGCTTTTAGATATGATATGATGAAAGCATGAAAATAAATTTCCCAAGCCATATAAAGATTACCTTGGATTAGTATTCCCCTTGACCACTTTCTGCCCGTATTTTCGCCACTTGAATCCATCATCTAAAAGATCAACTTCACTTCTTGTCTGCACCACGATTTTGGGTTCAGAGACCATCTTGTGAGCTGAAGTCGAGTCCACAGGCCCAACTTCTGTATTCCTGCAGCAATCCATATGTCAACAAATATGCAAAAAGTTAAAACTTAACATACTACTTATACCTTCTTTTTGGATTCGGTTCATCATCTGGCTCATCTATTCTCATCAAATGATTAGATCCTTGATCATTTCTCATGATCGGATTATTATTATTATTATGTCCTTGATCACTTCTAATCATGTGGTGATCAGCCACCGGTTCTTCCACTACACGTTGTTTTACAAACTGAGAATTGTTCACTTCTTTACCTCGTTTGCCAGGTTGAGGTGGCTCATGATTGTGTTGACCTTTATACACAATGTCGGTTACATGACCATCAAGTGACATCCCAACCTTTTTCTTCACCGGACAATTAGCGTGCGTGCATTTATAGTAACTTCGAGGATGCTCACTCGCTTTCACCTGTTTCTGCCCATACTTCCTCCAATTATACCCATCCTTGGCATCAGAAACAACCCGTTGAGGTTCCGTAACATCAGACTGACAAACCTGAAATCCATCCGGCGATCCAACTTGCGAATCGTCAACCTCTGGTTTCGCATCGACCATCTCCGATACCACTGCCGATGATGATCCGTTTTCAGGTTGAACATTATTATTATTAAAATAAGATTGAGACAATGCAGCCTGAGCAGTAACATGAGCCAATGCCTGCTGATGAGACATCCCAAATGGACTCTGCCCAAATTCAAACAAATAAATAAAAACATAATCTTCAACTTCCAAAATAGTCAAACCAAAAATCCCCAAACAAGTAAGTAAATCATCAATCAAAAATCCCTCCACCTATAGCTAAAACTTCTCCCCAATCCACATAACTTCATTTGACCAAAAAGTCAAAGTTTCTTCAAAATCACACACACACAAAACATCATCCATCACAAACTTTTAAAACAAAAACTTACTCATATACATACCCATCACAACATCCAAAGCCCACCCAAAAAAATCTTATAACTTTACACTCAACACCCAACCCAATAGTCAAACCAAAAACATACAAATTGGCAATGCTACACACCAAAAGTCCCCAAACAAACAAGTAAATTATCAAAAACAAATGCTTAATATCTTCCTCCACCTAGCTAATTCCAATCCACAAACAACTTCATTTGACCACAAAAAGTCAAACTTCACCCTTTTTCTTTAAAAAAAAAAAAAAAACTTAAACTCAATACAATACCTGAAGAGGTGAGAAAAAACCAGGGGAATTAAGGAAGCCAGAGGGGCTAAAAACAGAAGGAAACATAAACCCAGATGGGGATTGAGCAATAACTAAATCTACAGGCTTATGCTGTTTAAAACCACCTGATTTATTATCATCATCCAAGTGTTTACAAGTGTTAGGGGATGGAGAAACAGGGGAGGCTATGGCACCAGCAAGAAGCTGAGAGAAGGAGCGGAAATCAACATCAGGGGAATGATCAGAGAAGAAGCTGGAAACCATGGTCATGGGTCCAGGACTAAACCCTGGTATTTGTCCTGTTCCTGTTCCTGTGGATAATAATAATAAGTTTTCTAATGAAGGTTGTGGTGGCAGAGTGATCATGGGTGGGGCTGAAACACGCCGGTGTGGAGGTGGTCCGGTGTTGCTTTCTGTCATGTGGTTGATTAATATTAGATTGCTGGTGGTTTATGGTTGATTAATATTAGATTCGTGGTGGTTTATGGTGGTGCTTTGGTTTGGTTTGGTTTGGTTTGGTTTGGTTTGGTTTTTCTCTCTCTCTCTCTCTCTAGATGTTTAGTTTTTCTTCTCTGTCTAGAAATTAATATAAATTGAGCTTCTTTGTGTGTAAATTGGGGATATTTTTTTATAAAAGTGTGAGGGGATTAGATGTTCAACTTTGGATTTAAAGCGTGGATGTTGACAAAAGGGATTACAGAGTGTGTGTTTGTGTTTGTGTTTGTGTTTGTGTGTGTCTTGGTTGCATCTTGATCTTATCTTGTTATGATGGCAAATACAATAATCATGAATGGTTGGTTATATATGTATGGTCCTTTGACTATTGTTGAAGTTTCACTTTTGGTTGGGTGTAAGTTTATGATTTAATTTACCATATAAAACATGTCTCTCTATTACTCTATATCATTTTCAACTCAACTTAACTAGGGATGGTAACGGGTCGGGTTTGATTAGTATCATACCCATACCCGGTTATAAAATCTCATATCATACCCGTCTCATTACCCGTTGGGTTTTTGTCAGGTATTACCCGTCGGCTATAGAGCATACCCGCAGGTATCGGGTATACCTGTTGGTATTTACATTTATATATATATATATATATATATATTCTTTTACAGTCTTATGTTTTAAGAAAATCTAGAGTATATGAAATTGTAATAAGTAACATATATATTATCATCACCATAATAATCTTTGAAACATTTAATATGTAAATATATATTATAGTATGAATTTTGAAAACTATTTATATATTTCATTGCATATAAATAAAAATAATAATGTTATTAGAATATATGTTTTAGACAAAAAGTGTATTCTTCAAATAATGAATCTATTAGAATGAAACATTACTAAAAATAGTTAAGAAAAGATATATATAAAACTTAAAAGCATTCGGGTATATATTTCGGGTAGACGGGTAGTTAGTTTCGGGTAATCGGGTCGGGTATCACCTAATACCATACCCGTCCCATACCCGCGAAATATTTTTTTTCAATACCAAACTTGTCCCATACCCGTCGGGCTCGGGTTTTTTTTGCCATCCCTAAACTTAACATTTTGAGTTGGGTTAAAAATGATATTGAGACGTGTTTTATATAGATAAAAGATTATAAGAATGTATATTGCTAATGATGATTTTTTGTTGATATCAATTCGATTCATCACGAAAGAGGTGCTACGTCTAAACAGATTAAATGGGTTAACCCATGAACCCGCTAGGTTGATACTATGTCCAACAACCATGAGCACTGTTCATTTTGGTCTAAACAACCGGATAATTTTAGTGTGCTTAAATCATACCTACTTCCCCATTGTTGTCGCTGCCTCCTCCATTGTTGCCTACATGCCTGCCGCAACCGCGTCCTCTACCACCGTTGACACATGCACCGCCACTACATCCTCCACTACTGTAGACACGCCCACTCTCCTCACTCATTACCACTAGATGAGATTAAATAAATATCTTGTTATAATTTTGATCCAGACCAAATTTATAAGTTTTTATAAAACTAAAAGGTTGCTTTGAATCAGTATTGAATTGTTACTCGAACCAACGTTTTATTATGGTTAGTTGTAGTGTTGTAAGAATCGCTAGGTGCTAGTCGATCGGTGAGGTACCGACTAACGATTAATCGGAATTAGTGGGAATTTATCGTGATTGGGATGTTATATGTAATTTATATATATATAGAGAGAGAGACACACACACACACATTTTATATATAGTTTTTTTAAGTATGCATGTTTTAACTCTTTCTTGGACTTATATATTTAAGTATAAAGAATTAAATCGTCAGAACTTTTTAGCCAGAATCTGACCGAAATTTACAAATTTTGGCCAGAATTTGATTGGAATTTTTAGACAGCCACCGAATAGCGATTAATCGGTGTTTACTTGGTAAACCTCCTACTAGCGATTAATCGAATTAATCGGAGGTTAGGCGAAATTTTTACAAGCATGATTAGTTGACACGAGTTCACTCGATTTATCTAAACGTGTTCAGATAAAAAAAATTGCGTGAGAACCCATTTAAACCAAAATAAACTTACAAATTTCATTAAATAAGTAAATAACTATTTTAGACTACTGGTGGTCTGGTGCGAGAAAAAGGTTAATGGACTACATCACTGACTAAGGGACACTTCAATGATGAATTTGTATCTTATGCTATATTATATTTGAAATCATTAATTTTTTAATTTAATCATTAAACTAAGGAAGAGAAAATTCCACCGTCCAACTATTTCGAATCTTACAAATTAGTCATTTGCTTATTTTAACGAAACAACTTATAATCATATTTTTGCAACTATTTGGAAACTTTTCTCAAACTTTAAAGATAATCTCTCATGTACCTTTTTTTTTTTTTTTTTTAAGAAAACCTCATTCAAAAACCGCTCGATGAGTCCTCAAATCAAAGACCAACGAGCCACCCAAAAATACAAATCAATCCAAGGGGTACAAATACCATTTAGGCCACTCAATATCTTTCCATCTAGACCTATTACAAACCCATAAGAAAGTCGTGTATTTAATAGTCTCCACAATCTCGATCGGCCTCCGATGCTTGTTATTAAAGATGTGATTATTACGCTCGGTCCAAGTAACCCACAAAGTCGTGTAAATGATACCTCTTAAAATACCTCTAGCCTTCTTATTCAGCGAATGGTTCTCCGGCATTTGTAAGATATCCGAAACATCAAACAGGATATCAGGGCCTAAACGACACCATGCTTCAATCCTAAACCACACCTCTTAAGCATACGAACACCCAGAGAAAAGATGACAAACTGTTTCGGAACCATCTTGACAGAATGGACAGCATGTATGCTGCAGAATGACACCCCGTTTTATAAGTTCAGTAATGGTACAGTCGGTTTAGAGCAGCCTGCCATACCATGATCTTGCATTTAATCGGCACCCACACCTTCCATTTAATCTTTGGATTCTGCACCACACCGTAGCTATTGAGCAGCAAGTTTTTAGCCGATTTTACGCTGAACAAACCATCCATAGCAGGCTTCCAACTCCAGCTATCGGAACCACCCTTCCAGTTGAGGTCGTGAATATCGTTCAAGAGCTGAAAAAGCTCAGACACTTCAGCTGCAGAACTGGGATTTGAAGTCCAATCCCACTCCACAGTTTTGATATTATTAACCATCTTGATTATCGCCGCCACCCTAGCCCATTTATCTTTTTCAAGCTTGAAGAGGTTTGGGTACACGACTCTAAGCGGGTCGTCATTTAACCAAATGTCACCCCAAAAAGATAACGAATTGCCATCCCCAAGTTTACCATTGAAAAAGGAGTTAAGAACCGACCCGTTTGGGAGTTTTAGCTCTCCAACCTTCACAATGTGCTTCCAACACCCATTAGAAGATGCACTACATGGAAGTAAAGCCCATGGTCTACTTGCGCCGTGACAACCCATAATAATATTCTTCCACAAACAACTTCCTTCTCTTTTGAATCTCCAAGTCCATTTTAATAAGAGAGCGGCGTTAACGTCTTGTAGCTTAGCCACACCCAAACCTCCTTTCTTTTTGGGGGTAGTGACAATATCCCAAGCAACCCATGGGATTTTCTTCTCTTCGCTAGAACCCGCCCACAAGAAACGTCGCATAATAGACTCGATGGACTCGAACACCGCCTTAGGAGCTTTGTAAAGCGAAAGATAATAAACAGGAAGACTTTCAAGCACCGATTTGATGAGGGTGAGACGACACCCTATCGAAAGCGATTTAGCTTTCCAAAGGACTAGACGGTTACGAATGACCTCCAAGACCGGGTCCCAATTTCGTATACGGGACATCTTCGCTCCAACTTGAATACCAAGATAGTTAAAGGGAATATCTCCACGGACGCAACCAAGAAACTCCATCATGTCATCCACTTCGGAGACCTCTGTGCCAATCCCATAAATACTCGACTTATGGAGATTAATACGAAGCCCCGAACAAATGTAAAAAATGCGAAGAATCCTAGCAATGCTTCGAATATTATCCTTAGACCACTCACCCAATATAAGAGCGTCATTCGCATATAAAAGGTGTGTAATGTCAACCTCACCATTCAAGAAAGAAATACCTTTAAAAACGCCGTGAAGTTTCGCCTTTTCCAATAGCCATGAAAGTGCTTCCATAACAATCAAAAAAAGAAAGGGCGACAATGGGTCTCCTTGGCGAAGGCCCTTTTCACAATTAAAGTCAAAGGTGGGAGACCCGTTTACCAAAATCACGGCTCTAGATGAGATGCAAATACCCTTGATCCACTCACACCAACGATGATGAAATCCCATTTGAGACATGATAGACAACAAAAATTGCCAATTTACGTTGTCGTAGGCCTTCTCGAAATAAATCTTCAATAAAAATGCCTTTTTGTTTCTTTTCTTCAACCAATCAACTACTTCATTAACCATTAAAGGCCCATCCAAAATGAAACGCCCCGACAAGAAAGCCGATTGAGACTCGGAAATAATTTGACCCATAACTTTTTTTAGGCGATTAGCAAGAATTTTAGAAATGAACTTGCTAATCATCCCAACCAAAGTTATTGGCCTATAATCTTTAAGACCTAAGGGCGTTTTTATCTTTGGAATCAAAGTGATGAAAGAGGATCCGCATCCAGGGCTAATCGAACCAGACTCATGAAAACCCAACATAATATTGTAAAAGTCATCCTCAAAAAAGTTCAAAAAACGCTTTACAAACCTGAAATTAAAACCATCGGGACCCGGCGCCGTATTTGACCCACAACTGAAAACAACATCTTTAATTTCTTGTCTAGAAAAAGAAGCGACCAAATCTTCACTCTCCTGTTCACCGAGTTTGTTAATCCCCGTACAAGACAGGTTAGGCCGAGAATAATATTGTTCTTTGAAATAGTTTCTAAAAAACCTCAATACCTCTCTTTTGACCAAAGACGGCTTTGTGACCCAATCTCCATTAATAATAATACCCGGTAAAGAGTTTCGAGCCTTTCTACCGTTTACAATATTATGGAAAAAATTAGAATTTTCGTCGCCCAAAGTGACCCATTTGACACGAGGTACACTCCTCATCTATAAGAGGAGCATCTAGATCGGTTACTATGTAACCTGATAAAGGAGGAATTGTTGTTACTCGACGAGGAGGAGTGTACACTGCAGGAGGAGGAGGTGTGTACACTATAGGAGGAGGAGATGACAGTGGTTGTGAACGTCGTCGTCGGCGAAAGTATCGCCTAAGGTTTGAAGGACCGGCTGAATCGTTATGATTACCATCACCCATATCTTTGTGAGTGTGTAGATTGAATTGTGAGATTAAATTGTGACTGATTCTGAATATTTTGTCTTCTCTTTATAAGCTTAGAAAAGTAGTCGTCGGAAAAGTAGTCGTTAGAAAAGTATCCATTTGAATATTATTTTTTATTAAATATTTAAATAATTTTTTCAGTAAATATTTAAATATTTTTCATTTAATTTATTAAATAGATTTATTTTCCAATTATACTTTATAAAAAAATAAATTCCACATGGTGCTCCCCCCCTTTTCCCCCCTTCCGCTCCCCACAGTTTTCACCTTTCATATTTTGGTCCCACAAGTGCCATATGACACTAGAGGTGTACAAATCGGTTTTTTTGGTCAAACCGGTTCACTATAATACCGGTTCCTTTCCGCACCGGTTTCGGTTTGGAACCGGTTTGGTTTAGACCGGTTTGGTCGGCCACAAAATCAGTTTTTACCAGGTTTCGATTCTAGTCCGGTTCACTTTTGCACTTTTTAAAGGCATATAGATTACATTAAATTTAACTTTTAATAGCTTTTTGGGTATTTTAAAGAAGGGAATTGAATTTTAATTAAAAAAAACAAAGTTTTATTTGTGTTTATGGCCAAAAATGTATTTTTCTTAAACCGGTTTCGTTTCGGTTTTTTACCGGTTTTTAGCGGTATCGGTTTCGGTTCGGTTTCTTTTGACCGGTTTTATTGTCGGTTTTAGCCCAGTTTTTGATTCGGTTCAGTTTGTGATTTTTTTAGTACCGGTTTCATGTGGAACCGGTTTTGACCGGTTTCAGTTCCCGAACCGGTTTTTTTATACCTCTATATACGGCGCTTCATGCTCCTCCCCTCCCTATCGTCTAACAATAATTCATGTAAAAAACCAAACAAGTGAAACAACTAACCGCCTCCAGTTTTGTTTTGTGATCCAAGCATATAAATTAGTCATGTGGCAGCATCCCAATTGCAGTTAAATCACCTCAAACTTTTTAATACATAAATGTTGTTTGCCGCCATTCATTGCTATAAGAGTGCCCGGAGTGGGGGGCGGGAAAGGGGCGGGAAGGGGGGAACACCACCGCCACCCTGGCGTGGAGAGGGCAGGAAGGAGGGGGCGGGGCAGCTTCACCGGCATGGGGCTTGGGGTGGGGTGAGGTGGCATCTCTTGATTGGTCAGTTTTTTTTTTTTTTTTTTAACACAATATAATATTATTTTCTTCCCCCCTCTTCCCCCTTCCACTCCCCACAAATTTTTTCCCTCCACACGGGTTCCACAAATGCCACATGACGCTTCATCCCCCTCTTTCCCCACCACCACTCAGAGTAGTCTTAAAATTTAGGAAAGTTCATGATTCATCTGAAATGATAATATGATAACAGTGAAAAGATAAATCGATAGACGTCGTAAGTTTTAGACTCATGGCACTCATCATAAAATTAATTTCTACAAATATAATATTTGTTTAATGTTTTTTTCTTTTTCAAATTTAACGTTTTTGTTTTAGTATATCTTTTTTCTTTGAGATTAATGTTATTATTTAAAACTATTACGATTTTTATAAAACTAGTGGGTTACCACCCGCGCTTTGTGGAGGGTTCGAAACATAGATAAAAACAACCAAATCGCAAACGTGATGATAAAAACCACGTGGTGAACGTATATTTGAAAGTCGCGGAAAAGATATGTACATAAAAACGAAGACAATGGTCGCACATTACAGGGAGTTGGTTTAAACATAGATAAAAAATATGTCACAATGGTTTAGTTAGATATGAGATTAATAAAATGTTTAAAACAACCGGTTGGTTTAAAAAGGACGTTATGAAAATTCACGTTGAAATGTAGATAAAAATACCCATGTAGAGCACTGATATAAAAAACAAAAACCATAAAAACAAGTAACGGAAAATTCGGTTATAGTTTAAATAAACCATAGAAAAAAGAAAAACAAATTAACTAACGAAATTGCAATGGGTGTAAACAAAAATTAAACTAACGTTTAGAGGGGCAAAAACAACTAAATTGCAATTTGTGTAAACAAAAATTAAACTGAAGTGTATTGGGAAAAAAAAACCACCTTCGGTTGTTAAAGTTGATTAAATATAATGGACCAAATTGTAAATGAACATAAACTGAAACTCAATCTACAACTCTTCTCTGGTGATGTGGCGATGAAAGCAAGTGAACTCAATACACATAGCCTTAAAAAAAAAAAAAAAAAAAAAAAAAAAAAAAAAAAAAAAAAGTGAGTGAGTGAGAACTTATGATGTATCACTGAAAATTTGGGAAACGCTAACACCTGATCTTAGCTATAGGTAAGTATAATTAATTTAAAATAAATATTGAAGCAATTTTATCTTTTTTGATGTAGATTAATAATGCAAACAAATAGCAAGACATGAAGTCACTCATTTTTTTGAATGGCAAACGAATCAAAACCGGAACACTCTCGGGCACCCTTTACGGTCAATTCAGGCACTCGAGAGTGCCCGGGCCAACTGCCACCTGTTCCCAGGGAAAATAATCGGTAAAACGGGGTGGGATCAAGACTCGAACCCAAGCCAATAGCCGGGTCATCCCTCATATCCCCAAGGATTAACCACTGCGCTGCAGTGAAGAACCCACATGAAGTCACTCATGGTCGGCCAAGCCATACGAAAGTCAGTTCAGAAGTACATACTTAGACTAGTCATGTAGGTGGTTACATATGCCCGATTCTAGGGGGGGGGGGGGGTGCTTATTGTGTGGTTTTTCAACTTTACGGATTTCTACAAATCTTGTCAAATCACTTCACTGATTCACTTCATTGAAACAGTTTTTTAGAGGCAGCACTTTACTGATTGTTTACCCAACAATTAATTATTTTCACACGTAATAATAATAATAATAATAATAATAATAATAATAATAATAATAATAATAATATATTATCCTTTCCCACTCTCTCTCTCCTCTCTCTATCTCTCTCTCTCAATAATAATAGCACTGCCACACTCTCTCCTCTCTCTCCCGTGAAGGATCCCGTTAACTACAACTAGGAAAAGGTTCACAAGACCCCTACCAACACTACCGACGACGGTCTTACTGTGCAGATAGTGGGGTATCTGTGATCAAATCTGGTGGTGCCCCGTTGGATGAGCTGCAACAAAGTGGTTAGATTATAATACTTTTGTTTTAACATAATTGGCACCAACATCTCAAAAGAAGGCGGTTTTGGTCGGTAGAAAAATTAAAATCAAACTTGAATTTATCATGATATTTTACATCGGGTGGTTATATTTAAACCCCCACCTTCTATTTTCACCCCCCTCAAAGCGCCTCGCTTAGGCCTAAGCGAGGCGCTTTGAACTCAATTCGAGGAGGTCAGTACGAGGGGCAGAAAAAGCTGATTAGCGAGGCGCTTCGAGGGGGTAATTTTGATGTTTTGAGTTGGTTTTTTTATTTTTTTTTAATTTAATACTTATAAAAAGTTAAAAAAAAAATTAAAAAACAAAGTAATAACCCTAATCATTGTCAATGACTTAAACTTGACATCATCAACCACGTATAGTCAATGAATGCGGTATGCGCGTTAAATTTCATTAAATGCGGCAATACTTGGATCCGGTTGGAGTCTAAAGCTTCGTGTGTCATCTGTCATCCTTGTGTTTCCAAGACACATGCAAGTCCTCGTCTGATCCACACCACAAAACAACTTCAAAATTTCAACTTACCGTTCAGGTGCTTAAGTCCACCTTGAAGACTGGATTCGGTGCAATCAGAATCCGAATGCGGTATGCGCGTTAAATTTCATTAAATGCGGCAATTGAAAGGATCCGGTTGGAGTCTAAAGCTCCGTGTGTCATCTTGGTCGAACTCATATTGCAACATTCGTCTTGTGTGTGTTAGGGTCCGAAATTTTAGGCTTTTTAGTGGGTTTTTCCATCTTTGTGTTTCCAATTTTTTTTTTAATTAGCTTAAATCTCTCTGATCCATGGTACCTTGAAGACTAGATTCGGTGCAGTCGACGAACATCATTCAAAATTTCAACATCCCGTTCAGGTGCTTAAGTCCACCTTGAAGACTGGATTCGGTGCAATCAGACTCTGAATGCGGTATGCGCGTTAAATTTCATTAAATGCGGCAATCAAGGGATCCGGTTGGCGTCTAAAGCTTCGTGTGTCATCCTTGTGTTTCCAAGACACAGGCAAGTCCTCGTCTGATCCACACCACAAAACAATAATCTTGAAGTTTTTTAATATAGCCATTTTTCCCTGGTTTACCAGGAATGGGTTGAAGGTGTGTGTTGCACCGGCTTGAGATATGAGTTTGATTAGCTTAAATCTCTCTGATCCATGGTATCCACTTTCAGGTTGTCGTAAAAAGTTGATACAAGAAGATGATCAGAAAAACAAAAACGATTAGCTTAAATCTCTCTGATCCATAGTATCCACTATCTGGTTGTCTTCATCGTTGACCCCTATCTCTCGGATAACAACTGAAAAGTTGTCTTCAATGATTATAAAGAAACTTGAAAGTAATTACAAGAAGATGATCAAAGATGCTACAACATAACTTGCACCGGCTTGAGATATGAGTTTGATTAGCTTAAATCTCTCTGATCCATGGTATCCACTTTCAGGTTGTCTTCATCGTTGACCGCTATCTCTCGGATAACAACTGAAAAGTTGTCTTCAATGATTGTAAAGAAACTTGAAAGTAATTACAAGAAGATGATCAAAGATGCTACAACATAACTTGCACCGGCTTGAGATATGAGTTTGATTAGCTTAAATCTCTCTGATCCATGGTATCCACTTTCAGGTTGTCTTCATCGTTGACCGCTATCTCTCGGATAACAACAGAAAAGTTGTCTTCAATGATTGTAAAGAAACTTGAAAGTAATTACAAGAAGATGATCAAAGATGCTACAACATAACTTGCACCGGCTTGAGATATGAGTTTGATTAGCTTAAATCTCTCTGATCCATGGTATCCATTATCAGGTTGTCTTCATCGTTGACCGCTATCTCTCGGATAACAACTGAAAAGTTGTCTTCAATGATTGTAAAGAAACTTGAAAGTAATTACAAGAAGATGATCAAAGATGCTACAACATAACTTGCACCGGCTTGAGATATGAGTTTGATTATTATCGTATTTGCAACTTAGTTCCTTTCTCTCGAAAAACAAAAACGAAGGTTTGCGCGTTAGTGCCGATCCGATTGTTAAAAGTATCAAGACTATGAAATTAGTAAAACAACTGAATTTTACTTGCTTGCATGAAAAGTTATTTTTAAATGTTTGGTAATATATTTTTAAATGTTTGGTAATATATTTTCTGATCAAAAAAGGCATAACTATGATGATCAGGAACATTCCAAATAACAGTTCAATTTCAGTTCAAACTTTTCAAACACCTGCAACATCTCAAGAGTCGAGGTCCTCTGAAAAAGACATCGTACAATGATTTGGACTTGCAATATTTGAAAATTATCATTTCTTGACATGCTTGGTAACACCTTGATTTGCAATATTTGAAAATTATCATTTCTTGACATGCTTGGTAACACCTTGATCTGTAATATCTGAAAATTATCATTTCTCGAAAAGTAATTAAAAACACTTAAAAACGAATTAAAAACAATTGTTGCGAGTTAGGTTTAGTCGGAGGACCACGTACAATGATTCATCAAAGTTGTACAAAGCTGGATGTTTTTACTGGAAAACCAAAACGAGCAATAAACGAAGCGAAACAGAGAGATATAATTTTCTTGGCTTCGAAAAAATTTAAAAGAACCAAAAATGAATTAAAATTATTTTTTGGTGATTAACAGATAATTTTAAAGAATTAAAAGAAATTCAATTTTTTTAAAAAAAAAATTGAAGCGCCTAGCTTTGGCCAAAGCGAGGCGCTTGAGTGCCTCGCTTTGGCCAAAGCTAGGCGCTTGAGTGGTTTGATTAGACCACAAGCGCCTCGCTTTTGCCTTTTTTTTAAAAAAAAAATTGAATTTCTTTTAATTCTTTAAAATTATCTGTTAATCACCAAAAAATAATTTTAATTCATTTTTGGTTCTTTTAAGTTGTTTCCAAGCCAAGAAAATTATATCTCTCTGTTTCGCTTCGTTTATTGCTCGTTTTGGTTTTCCAGTAAAAACATACAGTTTTGTACAACTTTGATGAATCATTGTACGTGGTCCTCCGACTAAACCTAACTCGCAACAATTGTTTTTAATTCATTTTTAAGTGTTTTTAATTACTTTTCGAGAAATGATAATTTTCAGATATTACAGATCAAGGTGTTACCAAGCATGTCAAGAAATGATAATTTTCAAATATTGCAAATCAAGGTGTTACCAAGCATGTCAAGAAATGATAATTTTCAAATATTGCAAGTCCAAATCATTGTACGATGTCTTTTTCAGAGGACCTCGACTCTTGAGATGTTGCAGGTGTTTGAAAAGTTTGAACTGAAATTGAACTGTTATTTGGAATGTTCTTGATCATCATAGTTATGCCTTTTTTGATCAGAAAATATATTACCAAACATTTAAAAATATATTACCAAACATTTAAAAATAACTTTTCATGCAAGCAAGTAAAATTCAGTTGTTTTACTGATTTCATAGTCTTGATACTTTTAACAATCGGATCGGCGCTAACGCGCAAACCTTCGTTTTTGTTTTTCGACAGAAAGGAACTAAGTTGCAAATACGATAATAATGTAAATAATAATAATGTAAAGGTAGATCATGGAAAGTTGAACTCAAGAAACAAAGATGAAACCGATTAATGTTCTTTATGTATGAATAATGACCCTCTGGCAAACCTGCGTAAAGGACTAAAGCCACATATAGTCCTTTACGCAGGTTTTCCAGAGGGTCACTATTCATATATAAAGAACATAAAAGTTGTGTGTATGAATAGTGACCCTCTGGCAAACCTGCGTAAAGGACTAAAGCCACATATCGTGCCATTAATACCAACGATGATTGCCAGTGAGATTGATAACTGGACAGGTTAGCCAGGTGTTTGTCAAAAAGGTAGAGCACACCACTAGAGCAAAAAGTTGTGTGTATGAATAGTGACCCTCTGGCAAACATGCGTAAAGGACTAAAGCCACATATCTTGCCATTAATACCAACGATGATTGCCAGAGGGTCATCATTCATATATAAAGAACATTAATCGTTGCCATTAATACCAACGATGATTTCCAAGGTATATGTACAATGATGTGATTTGTTTTAGATAAGGAGGTATAGATAAGGAAATGATTTGGTGGATCTGTCATGAGTTAAACAAAAGCTGAAATTGGACGGTTATTTGGAATGTTCCTGATCATTACAGCTATGCATTTTTTTGATCAGAAAATATATTCCCAAAAAAATTAAAAACAACTTTTTCATGCAAGCAAGTAAAATTCAGTTGTTGGACAGTGAGTAATATAACTGGACAGTAAGATTGATAACTTCTCTATGGAAGTTGCTAAAATAGTTAAACAAAAACTGAAATTGAACAGTTATTTGGAATGTTCCTGATCATTACAGTAAAATTCAGTTGATGGACAGTGAGATTGATAAACTGGAGAGGTTAGCCAGACGTTTGTCAAACGAACAATTAAAATAAACTTTTCATGCAAGCAAGTAAAATTCAGTTGTTGGACAGTGAGATTGATAACTGGACAGGTTAGCCAGGCGTTTGTCAAACGAACAATTAAAATAAACTTTTTATGCAAGCAAGTAAAATTCAGTTGTTGGACAGTGAGATTGAAAGGTGGCAGGAAAAAGCTGACATTTTGTTCCTTGTTGCAGAAAGAAATCAACAGTCGGATTGACGATTTTGTTTACCCTCCCATTAACATAAAAAATGTTCTTTTGAAAAACGTCTGACTGCAAAAAAAAAAAAAAAAAAAAAACTAACTCAAAAGACCAAAAAATAAAAATTTTTATCCGAAGCGCCTCGCTTACGCCTAAGCGAGGCGCTTCGAGTCAAAAATCAGCTTTTTCTGACCTCGTACCGAGGTAGTTAAAAAGTAAAGAAAGCGCCTCGCTTAGGCCTAAGCGAGACGCTTTCAGGGAGTGAAAATAGAAGTGGGGTGGGGGGGGGGGGTTGAAATAGACCAGGCCTTTACATCATCATATTTATTTCAAAGCTGAAATTCCATATCAAGATATTATCATTGACTTCTTTCTGTAAGGCTGTAACCAAATGGGCCGAGGGCCTAGCAATAAATGGCCATCAATACACGGTTGTAGACTTGTAGGCAACTACCAAGAATAGGCCACCATACTTGTAGAAATATATAAACTCAGTAACTCACGTTCATAAATCATTATATCATATGTTGTGCTTTAAGGTGAGCACAAACTCTATTATCTAATGAGAAAGTATAGGATACAAAATATCTTTAACTTACAAAGTGTAAGAAGCCACCACATCTTGACACGTGTAAACCCTAGTTAACAGGGCCGGCTTTGGGGTGGGGCTGGGTGGGCGACGGCCCCAGGCCTAGTCGCCCCGAGGGCCCGGAACTTTTTCTTTAAAGAATTATATATATAGTAGTTGTATAGAAATATTTTGTTTTGAAACAACATATCAAATTGTTTACTTGGTCAGGTGGTCATCAAATATAATCTAAAAGCTTCCGTGGTTTGCGACGCTCAAGTTCGAGTCTGATGATAGTTGTTTTCTCTTATTCCTTTTTTTAAATTGGTTTTTGCTTATTCTTCTGTTTTTTTTTTTTCAATTTTTTCCTGTTTCACTAAAAGTTTTTCTTTTTTTAGTTTAAATTGAAATCTTATTATTATTATTTTGTTTTGTTTTGGGCATTTTACGACAATTTTTTTATTGGATTTTATTTTTCGTTTTCTACAGTGAGTGCATCAGTTTCACCCAGCGTGGTGAGTGTGTGGATCCCACTATTTGATACATATATATTTATGTTTTAAAAAATTATATATAGGGGCCCGAATTTTTTAGTCGCCCCGGGCCTTCGGATCTTTAAGAATTCTCGAAAATAGCCCTGCTAGTTAACTCTAACTAACCCAATCATGGTTGATTTAAAAGGGGGTAAAAGCCTAAAAGGTAACGTTCCTTCAAATCGTTCATTAACCACCACCACCACCATCACCTCCACCACAACCACCACCACCACCACCGCCGGACCAAAGCCTCATCGCTCCCTCTCTCCTCTAACCTCCGACGCCTTCAAAACCTTTCACGTTGTTCGACTTCAACCCGACCTCAATAGTGGCTCACTATCTCTGTTTTCGGAGAAGACAACCAAGCCAACATTTCTGTATCTCTGGCTAATCACAAAACAAAGGAAAAAGAAGAAAAAAGAAAAAAAAACAATCAATCCATAAAAACCTTACCTCAACTGTGTGTGAATATAGTTATTTGTTTGTTGGAGGAAACAGAGGAAAATAGGGAAAAAAGTGAGGAAAATGTGAGTTTTAATTATACTAAATGCGTTTTACAAAACCAAGTGCGTTTTACAAAAACTAAGTGCGTTTTACAAAAACCAAGTGCATTTTATAAAAAACCAAGTGTGTTTTGTAAAAACCAGTTTAAATAGTGTTTAAAAAACCAAATGCGTTTTATAAAAAAACCAAATGCGTTTTACAAAAACCAAGTGCGTTTTACAAAAACCAAGTGCGTTTTATAAAAAACCAAGTGTGTTTTGTAAAAACCAGTTTAAATAGTGTTTAAAAAACCAAATGCGTTTTATAAAAAAACCAAGTGCGTTTTATGATTTTCTGTTTAACAGTTTCTGATCTTCATCGTCTGAAACTTTTTTGAAAGCCATTTTTTTTTCTTTAATTCTTCTTCTATTATCAACATCGTTCGTTTCTGTGAATAATACATGCGTTGATAGTGATTTTTGAATATGATTCGACTAATTTTATCGATTGAATTATCATACTCTGTTTTTTTTCTATTTTTGCAAATACGTTTTGATTTTGTTTGTAATCGAATGTTTTTTTTATTGTTTAATCATTCTGAACGTTTAATCGAGTTGAAAACGATGAAAAATCAGGTTCAATCGTTGAAAATTTTTGCATCGATTATGTCTGTTGTTATGATTTCACATAAATTTAAACGTGTTTTTCCTAATTTACCCTTGGTTAGATTAACCCAAACATGATTAGGATTGTTAATTACCATCTTGCCACCACCTAAATTTAATGGCTGAGAATGCTTCTTACACTTTGTACGTTAAGAAACTTTGTACGTTAGCCCCTCTCTTCTCAAATATTATGTCAATGAGTGTTGACATGACAGTGTGATAAAACTGGAGCTCACTCACTTGATCATGTTGTGGCTCAAGGTGGGCAGTGGCTTTATCCAGATTTTTTATTTTATTTTTATTTTTTAGGCTTTCTCAATTTATAAATGTAATATTAATAAAAAATAAAATTAATAGAAAAATGTTAAATTAATATTAATAAGAATATAAACTATAAAAAATAAAACTAATCTAATATAAGATCATCAGGACGTCTAGCCCATAAATGTTCGACCAATTCAAGGCGAAGGTTTCCGTGTATCTCACGGTTCTTGATATTGTTTATGTTGTCGATAGGGACAAAGCTTCTTGAGGGCCCCGACCCCCACCGTTTTTTGGTGCAGTGGTAAATTTTACGATTTTCGTAGGTAAATTGAGTCCAAGTTGAGTTCGTCCCCCACCGATTGATCTTCTGGTCACTACCGATCGAAAAAAATGAGTCCGGCCCCCACCAATTTGAAAACCAAGCTTCGCCACTGGTTGTCGAGTTTTTGAAGATTAGTGATTGTCGATTCAGCACGTTGGACATCACCTTGGTAATTTTAACAAATAGCCAAGCCTTGGTCCTCCAATATCATGTTATGTAGAATGACACAAGTGTAGACGACGTCCATTATTTTCTCTCGTGTTCAAAACCTTAGTGGGTTGGCAATGAACTGAAATCTTTTTTAAGAACGCCAAACGCTCTTTCAATATCTTTCTTGTTAATTCTTGTTTAATTGTAAAGTACTTGCGTTTGTCTTCAAGTTGAGACGAATAACTTTGAACAAGTGTTGCTCATTCGTTGTAAATACCATCGACCAAGTAGTAGTCGTACTTGAAATTTACGTTACTGGCATAAAACAATTGGGCAGGCTCAACCCCATAGATGAGATCATCGAATATAGGTGATTGGTCGATAACATTTAGGTCGTTATTTGACCCAAAAACTCCAAAAAATGTATGCCAAAACCAAAGATAATGCGAGATCACCGCTTCAAGTATAATACTTGGGCCAGGGTGATCACCTCGATGAAACTAACCTCGCCAAGCCGTAGGACACATAGCCCAACCAATATGCGTACAGTCGAGATTACCTAGCATTCCGGGAAACCTATGTTTTTCATCATAAACCTCATATATGTGTTAGATATTAAACAATGTTGGTTTATACAAATATCTTCGTGAGTAAATAAATATAATCCATACACAAAGATATATAGTTTAAACGATATTGAGAATAAAAGTTTAAACAATATGTGAAAGGTAAGTAATATATACACACACCCACACCTTGACAAAAAATGAAGCGACTCGCGCACAACTTTTTCGGACATTGCTATATACTCATCCATTACGTCCGACAAAAGCCCATATGCCAGTTTGTCGAAGAGCGGCTATACATTTTTGTACAGAGGTGAACCTTAGTCGCCCCATTGCATCTTCTCTTTGTTGAAAAAATGATATTGCTCTGACAAATCATTTGATAGACGCATAAATAGTTGGCTACTCATTCGAAAGCGTCGCCTAAAATGTTCTTCATTTTAGAGAGGATCAGGGCTAAAGTAATGTCGTATCAAACTTTCGTTTGCTCCTTCTCTAACACGATCAAGAGGTGGTTGTCTCGTTAGCACGGGTTGCCTTTGCCTTCGAGACCGGGCAATCAAGTATTCAACTGTTATCCTGCCCACTTCCATCATCAAATTGTCTTCCTCCGAAGAGTCGGACGAAGAAAAGTCGTATCATTCCATTTTTTTATGTGTTGAGAGTGAGTAAAATTTTGAAAATAAAATGTAGGTTTCTAAAAATCCTTCAAGGTTTCTAAAAATAACCGCCAGCTAGCTCCCAACGGTCGTCTCCCACTGGCTACTTTTGTACCGCTAACTCACGCGAGCATGGAAGTGTGAGCTCGCTCACGGTAATGTTCACGCGTGTATGTTGTGATGTTTGCGAGCCACGTGGATCAGGTGGCCGCTTGCGCCTGCTCGCTCGCGGCCCACAACACACACTATTATTATAAAATTTGCTTTTTTCTTTTTGAATTCTAAGGAATTAAACACGACAAATGTACATGCATGGACACGATGAATGTACATTTTTGATATTATTATTTTTAAAAATCGAAATAATACTTTAACCCTACTCACTCTTAAATTACACCTAATCTATATCTATGTTACTATATAATGAGTGCTTGATGGATAAGAAGATAAATTTACATCTTTTTTAAGATGACATATCAAGAGTCTTAGTATAAATCTATAATTTTTGTCCAATTTCTTCCTTTTATGCCCTCTTGTACAACATTTAATGGTAATTGTATAAATGAGTAATGCAAGTCATACACTTTATTTAACCTTTGAAACCGTCATATTGATTTTTGAAGCCTCTTCGGTTCTGCTCCATTATACCCTTAAATGAAACCCTTGTAATCAATATCATGGATATAATTGCAATTGAATGGGAAATTCAATTGAAAAGTGATAAAGATTCCTCTCAGTTAATCCTTGATTTATTAAAATCCCATTTAATTTTCTATAAATCAATTATTTTCTTCAAAATCAATTCCTTTGTCAAACCTTTGATTATTTTTTTATGCAACTTAAGATCAATTAATGTCTGAAAGGGATTAGCATGGTAATGTCAGGGATTTTCCCTATTATTAATTTTTTGGTTGTTTTTTTTTTAAATTAGAAAATGTGATATGTTGTGTTTATGCTATATGTTGTTAAAACATAAACATAGAAATTTCTTATTCAAATTGTTGGAAATGAGTTAGAAGAGAAAGCAAGTGTTAGAAATTGCTTATTCAAATGGTTGAAAATGAGTTAGAAGAGAAAGCAAGTGGGTCATACGCTTACCGTTTTATAGGCTAATCACACTTTTCTAGGTACTTCACGTAACCTTCTCTTGAGTGATTATGTTGCAGTGTTTAAAATTTTATCTCGATAAATCGTTATTCACTCATTCGAAATTATCTTTATTGGAGTTGTTTGCTGTAAGTCTCACTGTTCAGATTTTAAATATGTACCATTTACTTTTATTTTAGTTCTAAATGAAAGCATAAAAACTTGGTGAATAAAGCGACAAATGAAGTAGCAGCAAAAAATTCATATTACTACTTTGATAGTTTCAATGAGTTATTACATAATTCATTATTGTACATCTACAAATTGAAAAATTGGGTACACCGGTTAGAGAATGAAATAGAAGTAATATATTGTTAGTGGAATTCATTGTGGATGTTGAATTAAATGGTATGAAAACAAGAGCCACCCGAGTTTAAAGTGTCTCCAGCAACACGTAGTCATTTGCCAGTAAATTGTTTTGATGATTTTATCTTGGTGATTTCTTTTGTGATTTAACATGTTCGCGCCGCAATGTGCGCGAGAAATTATGAAAAGAAAGCTGCTAATATGACATTGAAAGGGTAGTATTCTCTATGCGTTTGATTTCATTTGTTTTTTGTGATGTAATTGCTTACATATCAGCTAATCAGTTTGTAGATTGTCTTTGTTTCTAATTCTTATGTCGTGGTACGTACTCATGAATTGGTTTGTATGCTTTAAACTATGTCATATACTTGCTACCATCATTTATTTTTATTTTTTTCTAAGCATCGTGTCATGCGTTGGTTATTATTCAGATTTGGAAATGTGTTGAAAGGGGAAATAGACGAATGCCTAAAAATGCTCAAGAAATGGGTGCTTTAGTGGATCCAATATATACTCTGGCTTGATAGAAGTTAACATATCAACTTAGTAACCTGATACTTAACGAGTAGATAAATATTCATTTCAGAAGGGCTTATTCGAACCACAACATTGGGTACCAAGGTGTAGTATTGAATCTGCATTTTTGCGTTTTGTAAATAATCACATTGTCATATTGCAATTTGTATTTGGATCCCGCAGCAATGCGCGGGTAAACCAATCGGTTCTCAGAGTTTCGGTTTATTTTTGGCTCACTCCGGATTCTAGCCTGTACCTGTTTGGCCAAAAACGAAAACTGGTTCTAATCCTTCTTAAAAAAACCCAAACCGGTTTAGAACCTAGATTGGTTTGAGAAAGAAAGAGTTATCTTTAGGCTCCGTTAATGTATTTTGCATAAAACAGACATGAAACATAAATGATTAATGCATTCTTTCAATATCTTTCTATTAAAAAACAAATTAAAAGATGATTGCCTTGGTGGTTATCATGAAGAAATTCGCATTACAAAACGAAAAAAATAGAAAAGCAAAAAAGGGAGATTGAAGATTTGATTAATCATCTAAAATGTGTGTATCATGTACAACACCAACAACGTGATTGACTAAATGAAACAACCAAACGCAGTGCAACCCGGCCGCAACGCGCGAGTTCCTAGTTAACCATAATTTAGTCTTGAAATTGAACATAGGACTTTCTATCTAAAAAGGTTACACTTTTATAATCTTGGCTACTCGCGTAATCTCACAATGACACGACATGACTAATGTACATGCATGAATACTAGACGTGCACAAAACGGTTTTTTTAGGAACTGAACCGGTTCCAAACCGGTTCGTGTCTGAATCGGTTTCGATTTGGTTTAGCCATGTTTTCGTTGGTTTGAAAGACCGGTTTCGATTGGGTTCGAGTCGGGTCCTGAGGATGTTATATGGAATCGATGGGAGCCACCGGGTTGTTTATGGGACCAAACCCGGGTTGTAATATACCAGGCCCAGACCGTTTCGGGTCATGCCGGTTCCAGAAACCGATGTTTTTTTCCACGTGATACTAGGGAACGGTATCCACATCAATTGGGCCACACAACACAAGTTAAAATTTAAGATATTAGCCCCTTTACTATTCGTGGCATTATTATAAATAGATCGGCCCACCATAAGCTCTCAACTTCATCTTGCAATTTTGTCGTCAAACGATCAATTGTTTTCAAGTGTACCCCTTAGTTTTAATCAAAGTTACTGTCCAAGCCTTCTAGTTTAGTTTTAGTTTTAAATAGCGCTAAAGTTAGGATTTGAATCTTAGTGTTCTAATAATATGTTATGATAATCATTACTTAATTATAATCACTAGATTATTTATATTAATTATTTTTTGATTAAATGCTCATGTGCCATTTTCTCTTACCTGGTCCAATTTCGACCCGACTCAAATCATATCCAAGTGCATCACCACAAGGATTTTAGAACATTATGGTGTTTCCAATAATATTCGATTCTAGATGTTGGTTATATTTGATTTATAACGGTTTGAGCCCAAAGACGTGTTGGTTAGTTTTAAACTAATTAATAGAATGATTTAGTATGAATTGCTACTTATACTAGGTTAGAAATTTATAACCGTCATAGTAGGGTGAATCTTGGTATCCATTAGATGAAGGAGAGAGGATCGGAAGGAAAATAGATAGGAAGAGAGGTGGCCGAGAACGGCAGCAGAGGGCGCATAAGGGAAGACGGGCGGAGGAGAAGGGAGGATCAGGGTAGGTTTGATACCATATAGGAATTATAATTTGACTGAATGTCTTCTCTGTTATCATTGATCCTCTATAAATAATAAAACAATATTCGATTAAAAGGAAACTATATCAATCTATTCTAAACAATATTCCTAAGAATATGCTATGCACAATTATCGCTATGATAATGATATACATAATCTTCGCTATTACATTTGTAACACATGTAAATTCTAAATTTACTAAGTTTATTTAATCATTTTAAGTAAAAAGTTACACTCATTAAAAGTATGGTTAGAGCACCCCATGTACAAACCATCAAAACCAAAACAAACCGCCACACTTTAGCGTCACGTCAGATTTACAAACCTCTTTAAAAATCACGCACTTTTCCTACAATGTACAAAGGTCATATTTCATGATAAGTGTGAGAAGGATTAAGAATTCACATGTATGCATAATTTTTTGGACTTTGCCATGATGTTTTGGCTAAAAAAACACCAAACATAACAATTAAAAAAACCAAAGCAATGTATTTTAGGCTTAAAGCTTAAAACACTATGCCAAGAAAGTTAAGCAGTGTGTTTTAAGTGTTAAGCAATGTGTTTTATCTATGCTTTAAATTCCATTGATATAATACATTGCATTGTGTTTTGAATTGTTGTGTTTGGTGTTTTTCTAGCCAAAACAACATAATGCATCATTCCTAAATCCAAAATATGATGCATACATGTCATTTTTAATCATTCTCGTACTTCGCACGAAATAAGTCATCACACACACACACATACACACCCATATATATATATATATATATGTGTGTGTGTGTGTGTATTGTGTAAGCGTATATTAGAGGAGGGGCCCACTCAAGAAGTCCGTTACTAAACAGGACAAGGGCCACAATGATACCGAATGAGTGCACTGGTCCGCAAACAATGCCACCTAGGAACCAGACTGTAACATCCGGCAAAAATCGATGTGATTCCATACGTAATTAGTATATGTAATTAACGGTTTAAGTGCATATTTAAATAATTGGATTAATTTAACTGATGCCTTAGAGAATAGCAAATTCCCCATAAGATGCATAGGAATGCACATTTTTAATGTTGAAGCACGACAAAATCGCGTGCAAATAAACTTGTCCGGAACGGACGTTGGTAATTACCCAGTAAAAATTAAATAAACGAAAGGATCCCGGACACCCACGATATAAAATAAAGGGTATTTTCACGAAATATAATGTGTTTTGGAACTCCAAAACCATAAGTGAAAACTTTACATACAAATCTCTCGGTAACGAATAAAGTGCGCGTACCGCACCCGGTACGCGTATAACTTATAATTTCACCCAACAAGAGCCTAATTAACCAATCAAAACTTAAACTAGGCTATGTTTAAGGGTTATTAGAGGCTATTATTATATCCAAATAACGCGAAATTAAAATCCGATTAATACTCGAACGCTAAATGTGAAGCATAACTAATTATTTAGCAAGTGTTTTATGTTGTGGACCCCACTAAAACCCACCCAAAACCGGCCAACCCCTCCCCATGCCTAAAAATCTTACTTTTGTACATATAATCTAGAATTGGATATTGGAAGATATGGGATAGATATGGAGATGATCTTATGAAGATTCATGTCCTTGCAAAATCTATACAATCCCTTCCATTGGCCTTATAAACTCACGGCCAAAACACCCCTAAAAGCAATCCACAAAGATCACTAGTACACAAGAAATCCATGCTTTAAGGATTTGAAATCCAAGCTAGATCATATATGGGATATTCATGTCCTTCCAAGATTTCATAAAATCCTCCATGCCCTTTGATAAAATCGGCCAAAACACCCTACCATAATCTATCAAAGATTACATGGTACAAACATATCCAAGATTTATGGGATTTAGCTCTAATAATAGATCTTTGTGATCTTTAGAGATTGTTTGAAGATATGATGAGATTATAAAGTATCACAAACACAACACTTGTTCAAAAACTTCTTTTTCTTCCTCTTCTTGCCGTGAGCAAGCATACACCACACACACTCACCTTCAAGCTAATATCTATCAAGAAAACACACTAAATCAAAACTCTTTTCAAGTCCTAAATCAAGAGTGTTAGCTTGGAGCTTAACCTTTCTTGGAAGAGCACTCTTAAACCCCATCAAAACAAGTTCTTTTTTTGTCTTCCCTAGCCTTGTGCTAGTTATAAGTACTCTCTTGATCTTGTTTTTATTCTTGAAAGTTTATATGTTGGTGTTTTGAAGGCAAGTTATACACAAGTTTTAACAAGGTTTTAAACATAAGTTATGATATATTCTATCAAACTAAAATGGACCTTTAAAAACTTGTTCAATGGCCGTGGGTGATGATGGACGTTTTTAATATTGTTGAAGTTCATAAAAAGTTACATAGCCTTGGTTAAAAAGGTGATATAAACATAACTTATTATTAGAACTTAAATGAACTTAAAAATGGTTTTAATCATCTTAACATAAGCATATAAGACTTGTTATAATGTTGCTTTTGTTAGAAAATAAGTTATACAAATTTTACATTATCAAAGTCTACAAACTTGAAAGATATAATTTGGACATGTTGGACAAAACACACTAATTACACTTATTAGTAGCCTTAATGAGATGATATAAGAATATTAAAAGTGTTGAAACATGGAATAAACTAACATGACAAAAATGATCCATTAAAGGCTACTAGTTTAGTAGGAAATTGTTAATCTTGAAAGATTGAATGGAAAAATGTAACTTTTATAAGTTAAGGGACTATTTTAGTAACTTTAAAAGTTGAGGGACTTAAAATGATGTTTTTAGAAACTTGTATCTAAAAATATAACTATGGAAAGTTTAGTGTCAAAAGTGTAAAATGATAACTTTTCAAGGTAGATTTGGTAAATACTAGCAAATATACATATGTATCTTGTGTAAAAGTGTATTGTTATAAAATGGAGTTTTATAAAAGCATAGATTTTCTAACATATGGAGATATATAAAAACAAAGTTTTTATAAAAATATTAGACAAATTAAAAACTTGGGAGAACTTATATAAAAATGAACACTTTTATATAAATGGGAATATAAAAGTGTTGGAGCATTTTTATACATAAGTTACCAAGTCTTGTGTTAAAAATACAAAGGTATTTATAAAACTCCCAAGTAATATGTGTGGGAAATTAAAGGGGTGAATAACTTTCCTAGAATATACATATTGGGAAACTTGGGAAAAATTATATATATATATATATATATATATATATATATAGGGGAAAGTTAATTTGAGAACACATATATTTCGTGTGAACCGCGAGAACGGCATCTAAAACCATTCAAATTCAAATTTTCTTTTTACACTTATCTTTATTACTAAAATACAATCTCAAAAACACAATTTACGCGTAAAAATTCAAACGTATATGAAAATAAATTGTTTTTATACATGTGTAAATTTACTGTTTATACATGTGTAAACTGTTTCATTATACATGTGTAAAAAGTTAATTTGAAAGTGTTTTTGCAAGAAATGATGAATTATTTGGAAAGAAAATTCATTTATTAATGTTATATTTTAATTATAATTATAATTAGGTTTGTATTGAAAAAAAATGATTTTGATTAGTTTCTCACTTGTTCTCACTGTTCTCGCGATATTTAGCGTTCTCAAGATAACCCTCCCCTATATATATATAAGTTAAGTAATCGGACTTGAACGTGTTAACGAACTAAGACGTAAAAACAGACGGATGAGAAAGGTATCATTACGTCAAGATGAGTATGAATATATTTTAAGGATTTAAAATATATGATTTGGGTGAAAAATGCATAACACTTTCCTATGTGTTGGAAAATATTCGTGGGAGAAAAGTAACGTAAATAATCTAACGATTAAACGTTAAACAAGTGTATGGACTTAACAAGGAATATATATATATATATATATATATATATATATATATATATATATATTCGACTCGACGAAATCTTAGTATATGTACTTAATGGGAAAGTAAATATACGGTATGGTGAGTCGAGTCGAGTGCAGAAAACAATATATATATATATATATATATCGAATCGACGAGATCCTAGTGTATTTACTTAATGGGAAAGTAAATGTTAGTCCATAATCCTCTCTATCGGGTATCAAACACGTACACAATCAAAGGTGGAAACAATGATTGTATAGAAAGAACAAAGAAGAAACACCAAATACATAATTGTATTGATTAAGTGCACACGACTTCAGAGAGTCGTCTGGTACACGCAGATTTTAACAAAACAAATGACTAGCAACCCCAAAACAAACTATGAGACCCCTATTTATAGAAAACATAGGCGGTCACCCTTACATGGGCCATATAGGCCGAAGCCATTATCAAATAACCCAAGACAACGCAAACCTCTAAAATCTAGCCCAACAATATCCCCCTAGGTTTGTGTTGGCTTGGTAAGTCTCTACTGCTTCTTGCTGCGCTTCTTGGAGCTCTTCTTCTTTTTCTCCAATGCCTTCTTCCATTCTTCAGACGAATTTCCAACATATGGACCGAACAATCCAGTTTCCACTCTTCCTCTACGATCAGACGCTAATCCCAGTCTAGCTATCTAAGCCACTGCACTGGTGAACGATTTAGCACAGGCTTCATACGTGGGATCACATTGAATCTGATATTTCACCAGGATTTGAATATCTTCAGAATGCAAACTCATCAGATCTTTGGCATCAAACACTCTCAGTTCATCACTATCACAAACAATCACTGCAGACCTAGAAGTAGGATCATAAACCCAGAACTTCATATCCTTCAAGCATCCCCTGTCCATTGGCTTAGACAAAGGAATGGTCTTCATATTTTCAGTAGGTGGCCACTGAACTGTCTTGAACGACTTTCCATCTGCAGTCAACACACCCTTATACTCCACCAATAGTGAACTTGCAGTCTTCATATCCCTGAAATTCACCTTTGCTTGCTCCTGAATCTTCTTATGAAACGTGCTTCCAATCTTATTTCGTGGATTTCTCGTCTGATTTATGAAAGAAGCTCTTACAAGTTCTGCCAGATCGATCTTGGTCCAGGAGTTGAAAGCAGAAGTAGAAGCATAATACTCAACAACTCCATTTCCTCTGTGAACAACAAATACTCCTTTGTCATCATTATATCTCCAACATTCTATCCCTGTTCGATTTCCATAAGTATCAAACCAATCTCTAGTAATTGTCACGAATCTTTCAGGATGCTCCTCCATGGGATCAATAGACGGCTCAGCTGTATTCTTAAGAACATAAGTGCTTCCAGGACGACGCTCAGCAGGAGTCATAACTTTCTCAACAAATGACGACGTCTCTGAAAACTCCTTTTCAAACTTATTCTCGAGTTTCTGAGTCAGGTTAAGCAGTCTAGCTAAAACATCGCCCAATCCCGACTCCAACTCAGCAATCTTTTGATTCTTTTCAGTGACCGTCTCCATCAAACTCTGTACCTGAGCAGTGAGCCACTCATTCTCAGTCTCCAGCTTCAACACTTTAGTCTGCAATCTATGAATATCCACTTCCGCAAAAATGTCTTCATCGCTATCAATTCTTTCCTGACTAGCCTCTCTCTCTTCAGTCGTCAAAAATTCAACGTCCACATGTTTTCCATCTTCTTTATCAGCTAAGAAAGCCATCTGAGCTCTTTGAAAGGCTTCTTCATCAAATAAAACCTTACTCGAACCAGATGCACTCGAAGATCCAGCTTCTTCATTTATTCTTCCAGTGATTGGTGCCTTGCTCATGAATTGAGAAAATGATTCAGTTGCAATAGCAGGCACAACAGTGGAACTAATAACACCAACAGGAATGTCGGTTGATACACCAACATCAGTCATGACAGCATCAGCAGCAGTAGAAGGAGTTTCAGCAACAGGTTCTGAAACATCAGTAGTAACGGCCAACCTGGGATCTCTTTTGCTTCTCTTCCTCAGCCTTAAATCAGAATTGGGGTTTTCAGAAACTTCATCAGCAACAAATGTCTCAACTGCAACATCAGATGGAGGAATCTTTTGTTCAGCTTCACGAACGGTATTCAGTATACTCGAAAGCACTTCTGCTTGAGGAATAGCAACCTCAGAAGCAGCAATTTTGGGAGCTTCAGTCACAATCTCTTCTCCAATCAATCCTTTCTCAGCTTCAGGCACTGACTTTACTTCGGCATTTTCAATAATAAAGTCATCTATCTCCACTTCATTCAAATCATCAAAATCAAAGTTCTAAAGCTGTTCTTCATCATGTCCCGCAGTCTTCTCATCATCTTTCACTACTTCCTCATCTTCACTTTCCACCTCAGTTAAATCAACGTTTTCAGGAGGAGAACACTGCTCAGGAGGTGGTGGTTCAACAATCTGAACATCATGCTCCTCAGCTACCTGAGCAGATGGAGGAATTCGTGCTTCTTCAACAATTTTAGCAAAATTGCCAAATTTCGCCAGTGGAAACTTTCCTTCAAACACTTGCTTGGCGTCCTTACGATTCTGCTTTATGAGCCTAAAAGCCTGAGGAGCCATACACTTCTGATCATACTCTTCAATAGTCCTTTCCAGATTTGGATATTTTTTCTCCAGTATCATTTGCACGAATCGTGGAAACTTGTAGAAGTACTTCTTGTTTAGTGTCTTCACATTCAACATCATGTCTTCTGTTGGGTCTGTTGACCTGGAGAAGAACAAATGATTGGAAAGCCAAAATATACTACTCAGTTGATCATATTAATAAACAGCATTTACAACATACTCCTCCCAAAAGACTGTTGACCCTAACAACTGTTCTACCCAAACAACTGCTGTGACAACTGCTGCTACAAAGGACTGCTGGATAACAACTGATAGAGAACAACTGCTGACTAAGGGTCTGATGAAGAACAACTGCTGATCAAGTGCTGAAGACTAAAGGTCTGTTGGAGCCAACTGCACTTAGGCTCCAACAGATGATACAAGACCATCAGAGTTTTCCTCAACAGCAGTTTACCTTACAGTGTTTTACAATGTAACAGTAGTTTGTATATAGCAGATGTTTTATGTTGTTATTCTGTTAGAGGTCACTGTCTTAGGTGACGTCAGCTTAGATCATCAGTGGTTTAGTTTTGTCTATAAATAGAACAATGCTTGTACTGTTCTATTTATCACTCACAACATTCTTTTAGACAAACAATCACAGAGTGATCAGGCTGAGGGGGAGTACTTGTACAATTGAATGTAATCATTCAATATTATGAAAGCATTCGATTAGAAAACATTTACTCTCTTGTTTTGATTATAGTATATTATTCCGCTGCACTTTCCATTTATATTCACTTCATTCTTCTCATCTTTACTTAAACTAATCAAAACAATCAAACTCAGATCCTAACAATTGGTATCAGAGCTTGGTCAATTAAATTCGATCTAACCAATCAATTTAATATAAACAGATCAGCTCACAATTATTGATATCATTTGTTTGTCGGAATTAAAACAGAGTAATAGTTTATCTTCAATTCAACCGTTTTTAAACAGACTTTGTTTTCAAAAAAAAAAAAACAGAGAATGGCTTCAATCAATCACGATCCACACAACACTGGCACGAACAACAAGCCACCGATGCTTGTCAGATCTGAATACAATATCTGGCAACGTCGGATGAGCCATGTTCTAGCTCAACAGAACACTAGGTGTTGGAAGTCGGTTATCTTCGGACCACATGTTCCGATGGTGCTGAGTACCGAAGATCCTAAGGTTCAGGAGCCTAAGAAACTTGAAAACTACTCCGACCAGAATTTTCAGAAAATTGAGTTAGATGCTAAGGCCTTTAGTATTGTGGCCATGGCTCTACCCAATAATATATATGCTGGGCTGTTACACTGTAACAGTGCAAAGGAGTTGTGGGATGAACTGAAAGAACAATTTGGTGGGACTGAAGAGGCTATTGAAAACAACTGTGAAATACTTAACCAACAATATGAAACATTCAGTCATGTTAAGGGAGAGTCATTAACTCAACAATTTGAGAGGTTTAACTGTCTCATTAGTGAACTAAAACTGGTTGGTCTAACTTACCCTCATTCAACTTTGAACCATAGGTTTTTAAGATCATTACCAGATAAATGGGACATTATTGCTATAGTTATGAGAAACTCAATTGGATTCAAGGACCTATCACTGATCCAACTTCATGGTAAGCTCTTGACCTATAAGAGAGAGCTTAACCAGAAAAAGAAGCTCCAGGACTCTGGAAAAGTGTCTGATGACTATGTATTTGGTAATACAGCACTTCTGGGTCATGATGAGGTGCCTGGTAATAGTAAGGATCAGAGTTATGATCATTTCATTGACATAACTTCAGGTTTTAACTCAGGTTTTAACTCTGATTCTTATTCACCAAACTATGCTTTTACAACAAGTGGTGGTGATATCCAGGCATCTGATAACATATCCTTTGAGTATGATGACTTAAAATACTTTGACCCTGATGATTTGGAAGAAATGGACATTATGCACCAATTGGCCCTTCTCAGTGTAAGAACTAACAATTTTTACAAGAAAACTGGGAGAAGGTTTCCAGGGTTAACTGGCAAGTCAAAAGTGGGGTTGGATAAATCAAAGATAAAGTGTTATAAATGTCATAGAGTTGGTCATTTTGCTAGGGAATGTAGGAGTCAACATGGTACACCTATGATTACCTATCCAAATCAAAGGCCAAAGACCAACACTTACCAAAATTCCTATAATACCCCTGGACCAAATGTGCAAAACACTGCTCATTTTGCACAGTCTTCAAACGCTGTTCCTGTCCAGTTTGTCCAAACCACTGTTCCTCAGATCCATTATGTGCAAACCCCTGTTACTCAGGCACCTGTGCCAATGACTGCTGCTCCATCCTATGCTCCTGCAGAGACCAGTCAACAGAGTTTCTTCACACAAGGCTTTGTTGATTGGAGCAGTCTACCAGATGAGTTGACAGATGAAAATTTTGCACTAGTTGCCAAAGCTGAAAATGAACCAGAAAATTTCTGTTTCATGGCTATGGTAGAAGAGGTTAATTCTGAGGAGATGGTAACTGAATCTGTTGTTATGACTGATGATATTGTTGATGAGGTAGTTGCAGGTGAAAAATCTGAAGAAGAGGTTGTGAGTCTCTCAGATCCCTAGGGTGCATCTGATGATTGTGAGTGCAAGTGTGATTGTGCATTGATGGCTGCTGCTAAGGTATCTCCTCAAATCCTTAAAGATTTATGTTCTGACAAATTTGTAATAGCATTTGCCAACATTAAAGAGGTAAATGAAAACCTTAGAAAGAAAATTTTAGATGATGAAGTTAAATTTGAGAAAATTTCAAAAGAATTAAAATCAAATTTGACTGAAAAAGAATCTGAAATAAGTAGCTTAAAACATGAAGTAACTATAACCAAAGACCAGCTCCAAACTATGATAACTAAATATCATAGATGCAAAAGTGAGCTTGAGGCCACCCAAGTTGAATGTGAAAAATGGGTGGAATCATGTAAAGGTTTTGAGAAGCTCCTCAACAAACAAACCAAAAGTCATGTGAAGTTTGGGTTTGGCTTTGAAACCACTGCTCCAGCTTTTGAAAACACTGACAAAAGGGATCAAAAGTTAGTTGAGGTAGTACCAACTAATTTGAAGGGTCAAGAGATTAAAATCACTGAACCTAATGGCAAGAAAATTGTTCTTGAAAAACCAGAAGGTTCCTCATCATTCATTGAACTTGAAAAATATGAATTTAAACCTACTTGGTCTGATGAGTGTGATACTCTTGAGAACTTCAAACCAGTTGATTTCAAAACTCCTGATGGGAAGACAACACCACAGGCAAAGGTCATTCCCTTGAAAAACCTTCCAGCAGATGCTCAAACATCTGTTGAGAAGAAGGTTGAAAAAGGGAAAAAGAAAGAAAAGTCTGTCCACTTGTTCTGTGATTTCTGTGAAAAGAAGAATCATGTTACTAAAAACGGTTTTCATCTAAAAGCATACGATATCAACAAAGGAACAAGTGTGTGTAATTCCAAGGCCACATGCTCAATATGTGGTAAAAAGAATCACAAAACCAAAGAGTGTCTGTATCTCAAAAATTTTGATGTCAAAATACAAGAGTACAAGGCTAAAGCTCTTGCAAGTCAAGTGGTGAGTACTTCAAAAGGAAAGCCTAAACAGACTTTTGCACCAGTCCAAACATCTGTTACCAAAAGTCTTGAAACATCTGCTCCCAGGGATGTCCAAGTAATAGATGCTCCACCCACAAGCAAGTACCCAAGAGGATATGGACAACCACCATGTCATAGTCTGTCACATGTTTATGATGAACCAAAAAGACCTTCTAAACCGAGAGTGAACAGAAATCCCTATGGGTACTATCATCTGTCAGGAAGTGATCAAACAACTATTGCCCCAAGTGTTGACATTCAAGCACTGGCAAATGGTCAGCAACAGTTGTTGAACTTGATTCAAAAACTAGTTCAAACCACTGATCACCTTCCTAAGCTTGAGGCTGAAAAATATGTGGACCCATCCAAAGCCAACTTGGCTTTGGACACTCACCAAAACTAATTCATTACTGATGTGCAGGGAGCTTCTGCTTGTTTAGATAGTCTTTGGTATGTAGATAGTGGAGGCTCCAGGCACATGACAGGATGTAGAGCCCTTCTTCTGGACTTCTTAGCTCATGGAGGGGGTGATATATCCTTTGGTAATGATTCAAAAGGTAAGGTGTTGGGTTCAGGGACTGTTCAGGCTGGGAAACTCAAGTTTGAAAATGACAATTTTATTGATAATCTTAAATTTAATCTTCTTAGTGTTTCACAAATGAGTGACAAAGGTTATGGCTCATTCTTCACTAAGAAAACTTGTAAGATTATTGGCCAGAAGTGGTGAAAAAGATTGACACCATCATTGCTGAGAGCAAAGCACAACTTGTTGCTCATAGGAGTGGCAATGTGTATGTAGTTGATATGTTGAAGGACAATCCTATGGCAAATGTCTGTCTGTTTTCTGCTGCCTTCACAAAGGAGACAAAATTGTGGCATAGGAGACTAGGTCATACCAACCTTCAAACTATCAACTCACTCTCCAAACAAAGCCTTGTCAGAGGTTTACCATCAAAAGAATTCAAATGTGATGAGCATTATGTTTCCTGCTTAAAAGGAAAACAACATAAAAGCTCTTACAAATCCATTGATGAGTCCAAAACAAGTCAATATCTACAATTATTGCACATGGACTTGTTTGGCCCTGTTAAAATCATGAGTCTAAGAAGAAAGAGATTTTGTCTTGTCATAGTTAATGATTTTTCTAGGTTTACATGGACTTACTTTTTACACTCTAAGGATGAGACTGCAGGTATCTTGAAGGACTTTGTCACCAAAGTTGAAAAGCAATATGACTTGCTAGTAAAAGTCTTTAGAAGTGACAATGGAACTGAGTTTAAAAATAAGGAGTTGGATGACTTCTGTGTGTCAAAAGTGATTGTGAGGCAGTACAACATCCCAAGAACACCAGAGCAAAATGGGTTGGTTGAGAGGAAAAATAGAACTCTTATTGAAGCTGCAAGAACCATGCTAGCAGATTCTGGTTTGCCACTGTCCTTCTGGGCAGAAGCTGTAAACACTGCTTGCTATGTTCAAAACAGAGTTTTGATCAACCCAAGACATCAAAAGACTGCTTATGAAATTCTGTTCAAAATCAAACCATTAATCTCATTTTTCAAAATCTTTGGCTGCCCATGTTTCATTCTAAATCTTAAAGATTCCATTTCAAAATTTGCAGCCAAAGTAGATTGTGGATATTTTCTGGGATATTCTTCTACTGCCAAGGCCTATAAATTGTTTAACACAAGGACCAGGACAATAGAAGAAACTCTGAATGTTAAGTTCAATGAACTTTCATCCCTAAAAATCCCAGCAAATCCTACTGAATTGTTTGATTTAGATAAATTCATATTTGAAGATATTACTGTCAAAACTAACAGTGCAGGTATTCCACAATCTCCACAACAAGATCACAGAACAGATGTTGTGATTCCAAGTCACTATAAAGTCTATTCTGCTTCTAAGGAAGCAGCTGTTCAAAACAACTGTCAAAACTCTGTCACAGCTGAGTCCGCCACTGGTGGCCAGTCTTATCCTCAAACCACTGCTTCACCCTTTACATCCACTGCTCAATCATCTGTTAACAAAAGTCAAACATCTGTTGACAAAAGTCAGTCCAGTTTTACACCACTTGGACCCATTACCCCACCTCCATTTCAAACATCTGTTGGCACTACAGAAGTGCAAACAGATGTTACATCAACAGAGTCACCAAATCTCTGTCCTTCACCTCAAAATGCTATCATACCATATCAGGGAGATCTAATCTACCTAAGAGCTCATCCACCAGATCAAATCATTGGCAACATCAGAGAGGGTGTGCTCACAAGAAGCCAATCCTCAAATATCTGTCTTTTTGCAGGCTTTCTATCTCTCACACAACCTGTCAAGTACCAAGAGGCACTAAAAGACAACAGTTGGGTAGAAGCTATGCAGGAAGAGCTCCTTCAGTTTAAAAGACAACAAGTATGGAAACTTGTACCACTGCCTAAGGATGTTTGTCCAATTGGCACAAAGTGGGTCTTCAAAAACAAAACTGATGAAAGGGGTATAGTTTTCATGAATAAAGTCAGGCTTGTGGTTCAAGGCTTCAGACAAGAAGAAGGAATAGACTATGATGAAACATTTGCTCCTGTAGCAAGGTTAGAAGCTATCAGACTCTTTCTAGCCTTTGCTGTCAACCACAACATCAAGGTGTATCAGATGAACATCAAATGTGCATTCCTATATGGCAAAATTCAGGAGGAGGTATATGTATGTCAACCACCTGGTTTTGAAGACACATTCCATCCTGATCATGTCTACAAGCTTAACAAAGCTTTGTATGGACTCAAGCAAGCACCTAGGGCTTGGTATGAAACTCTTTCCACCCTTCTCTTATCCATTGGTTTCACAAGAGGTAAAATTGATAAAACCTTATTTTTGAAATGGAGAGGGAAAGATTTAATGATTGTTCAAATATATATGGATGACATCATTTTTGGATCCACATGTAACAAAATGTGTGAAGAGTTTAGGGAACTCATGACAGCAGAGTTTGAAATGAGTGCTATGGGTGAACTTCAGTGCTTCCTTGGTCTCCAAGTGAAGCAGCTGCAAAATGGCACATTCATTCATCAAAACAAATATGTGAAAAATCTGTTAACTAGATTTGAGATGAATGATTGTAAGCCATGTAGTACACCCATGAGTATAGTCAAGCTACTCACTATTGATGACAAGGATGAACTGGTTGACCAGACACATTACAGATGCATGATTGGGTCTTTATTGTACCTAACTGCATCTAGGCCAGACATTATGTTTGCCACTTGTGTTTGTGCAAGATCCCAGGCTTCACCCAGAAAGTCAAACCTTATTGCTGTGAAAAGGATATTCAGATACCTAAAAGGTGCTCCCACACTTGGTATCTGGTATCCTGCTAATGGAAACATTGAGCTTTCAGGTTATTCAGATAGTGATTTTGCTGGCTGCCACACCACAAGGAAGTCTACATCAGGAGGGTGCCAGTTTCTAGGGAATGCCTTAGTTTCTTGGCAAAGCAAAAAGCAAACAGCTGTTTCAACTTCAACAGCTGAGGCTGAATACATTACTGCTGCAAGCTGTACAGCCCAACTCATGTGGCTTCAAAATCAACTACTGGATTTTGGGATAACTGCACTAAAGACTCCACTCATGTTGGATAGTCAAGCTGCTGAAAATATCATCAAGAATCCAGTTTCTCATTCAACCACAAAGCACATAGACATCAGACATCATTTTGTCAGAGATAGCTATGAAAACGGTTTGATTTCTCTGCACCGTGTTCCAACAGAGGATCAATTGGCAGATGTGTTGACAAAAGCTTTAGACACATCTACCTTCACAAATCTGATTTCTAGAGTTGGTATGCTAAACATGGACTAAACAAAAAAAATGTTTTAAATAAAAACATTAAAATGTTTCAGAAAATCAAAATTCATCCTTAAAAATAGCATTTTGGTTGAAAAATCTGTTAAGGATAAAACACCACTGTTTCATCCACTCTATCCACTGTCAAGTTGAAAAATCTGTTTCAAACATCTGATCAGATAAAGCAACCACTGTTTGGTTGAAAAATCTATTTCAAACCTCTTATCAGATAAAACAACTATTTCATTATATATATATATATACATATATACATATATACATATATCTATCTATAAAAAAAATCAAGTGCTGTTAGCATCAGCACTTTGGTAAAACAACAGCTGTTTGCATCAGACCTTTGGCAACAACTGTATACCACCAGATGTTTGCCACGTCTGCTCCCAAAAGCGGTGTTTTGGCCACATCAGCTGTGACACCCCGCATTTTCATGTTAACTCTTTTACTGAACTCTAGTTAATTTCCATAATCATACGTGGTTAAACACCTAGCTAGGGTTAGTTAAACAGGTCCTTCAGGATGTTATGTAACAATAACATATGTTAGGTGACATTAACGTACGTTATGGTTAGGAAAACCCTTGTCTTGACACACACGCGAGTCCTGTATCCCGAACGTTGGTGATTTATTAGGCATGCATGATTTTATGGACAAGTGAGTATTGATGAATGTGACTCATGTATGTAAATTACATGTTTATGTGAACTACTGTGCATTAGTTAACTGGTATGTAATCTCTGCAGGATATATGTATGTATGTATATATTTATGTTAGACATAATAATGAATTTATAGAATAGTAGTTTTATAAAATTGTTATGATTAGTATTGACGGGACTAGTCTTGGGAATTAGATATTATTAACGGGCTCCCTTATTAGATAAAAATCCCTAGAACCCAAAACCTTGGCCCATAACTAAACCCTTGGTGCATTATTTATATAAAAAAAAATAAAACACAAACCCTACATAGGGGTTTGCGCCCTGGCCTAGTACCCACACAACCATCACAAACACTTTCAATCCTTCATCCAATTCCATCCCTAATTCAAGTTATTTCGGGTGCAATCTCGAGGTTCTAAGGATTCTAGCAATTGCAAGGTATATGTTCTATGTGCTTTATGATAAATAATAATACTAGAAAAGTTTAAAAACCCTAAAAACTATCCATATAGAAATCGCAAATCATGAATAATTAGATGTTTTTGATGTTTGTTATGAGTGTTGATGAATATTGATAATAGTAATCATATCTAGGGTATGTGATAAGTAAATACATGGATTTAAACATGATAATATGGATTTGATGGTGTTAATAAAAGTTTATTACATGATTATAGATTATTGAGAATTATTAGGGTTCATGAGTATCATGTTATGAAAGTTCTGATTTCTGACAGATTCGTTAGGGTGTTTTGTAGGGTATATATCATGATGTTAAAGTAATTGTTTTGATGATTTCTTTGCTTGATTGTATTGTACGTGGTCTTAGGTTTTCATAATGGGCAAAACCATCAGATTTGGACATCTTTTGAGTGGTTTTTGGAATTTTGTTTGATTAAGGGTCATATCAGATTTTCGGAATTATAAATTGGGTCAACTTTAAACGGTCATAACTCGAGATTTACAAAGGGTTAAGTTATGAAATTTGGAAAATAGGTCAAGATTGGAAAAACTTGGCTTTTCCAATTGGATTCACCTCGTTTGGGTGAATACACAATTTTTGGGAATTTTTCTACTAAACTGACCTGCTGTGGAAATTTTCTGGACATAGATGTGTTGTACGAATTTTAATAATTTTTGTGTTTGGTTGTGAGACAAAAAAAAATATGGGTTATCAAATGAATCCCAATGAATATTCAGTAAAAATTTGGGAGTTTAATTCGTTCGTTAAGTATTTTAAATAATTCGTTTTTCACAGTGTACAATCTGCCCTGAAAACGCAGATTGTGTAAGGGATGTTTACGTGACTATTTGGAGTCTTATATGGTATGTATTTGACATGAACTTGCATGAATACTTATATGAGATGTGTATGAGGTATAAAACTGATAATAATCAATATGATCACCAACGGGATACGTAGGACTTACTTGTGCATGTAGAGTCATTAGGTGTCACTACACGGTTTGAACTTAAAAAGTCTTGGACAAACGAGTTGTATGGTGTGTTGGTTATGCACATATACTCACCTAGTGACATTTGTAATAGGGAGTCGGTAGCTCATTTCTGTTTGAGGAATTTGGATTATTCACGTGCAACCTAAGGTGAGTTTCACTACTCTTTTCTCAAAAGCATGCATCTTAGGTTGAGACAACGTACTTAACTTTTTCCAGTCCGGGTTGGGACTACTATTTTCTAGTCCGGGTTGGGACTACTACTTTCTAGTCCGGTTTGGGACTACTTACACATCCCGGGTTGGGATGCTATGGATCCTTGTGTGGGTCGGTTTTTGCTAGTTCGCAAACTGTGTCCTTGATGAACTAAACCAACTCTATCATCTGTATGTCCTTCACATACCGAATGAGTTGCCGGATTATGGCAAGCGGGTTATTAGTTGATAGCGCTAATAGGTCTGACAAACCTCACACCGGCTCGGGGAGTGCGGGAGTGAACTATAACTTAACAGATTTTATCATTGTTGATAGGCAATGATGTAAGGCATGCGGCTCACATTTGTGGCTACACGTACATCAGCAGTTCAGTATATCGGTGTTAGTTATCATGAATGGGTTAGCTACCCTTGACATGCGATGAACTAGTGTTTACACGGTTCTTGGAACCAACTCAATTACTTGTTTACGTGGTTTTGGAAACCAGCGCAGTTACATACTCATTTACTTTACTTAGTGAACTCACCAACATTGTTTGTTAACCCACGATTTACATGCTTTTGCAGGTAGTTAGCTTCCGGTGCTAGGATTAGAAAGCACTGCACACTTCATTGCATTTGGGTTCTTGGGCATACACCTAAATTACATATTATGCTTTTACATTTTCTTTCATATGGTTTTAATTTGGGCGCATTGTTTTGCGCATAGTTTTTAAAAGGTTTAAATTTGGTTTACGCTTCCGCAACTTAACTAAACTTGGTTTTTGAAAACGAACTAAATGGTTTGGGCATTTAGAGTTCGTTCATATGACTTATGGCTATGGGATCATGGTATGTCATGCGCCTCGCGGTATAAACCCCGAAGTGAAAATTTGAGGGTGTGACATCAGCGGTTTCACCAGAGCCTATAAAAACCCTGTTTTACCATAACAGTCGTTACACTGTCCCAATGTATTCAAAATACTGAAACCACCTTCAATGGATCTTCAAACCCTTACTCCAATTCCACTCACTCTCACACTCGAAATCCATTACATTGGATCTTTAAGCGAAAGCCACCCACAATTATCTCCCATATCTGGTCAAAACAGACGAAAACATTCCATTCCATTCCACCATCGACATCATCTTAAACTCCAAATACCTGACAATCCTAACCGCTGATGCTCCTATTTATCTTGATACCCTCAAAGAATTTTGGTTGAATGCTGAGTTTCTTCTTCAAGACAAAAAGCTTACATCCATTATCTCAAAAATTGGAGAGACAAGTATCGCCATTACCCTTGAACTGATATCCACAACCTTCTCGCTAAATGACCTGTCAGGTAAAGACTCTTTCCCTAAGGCAGAGCTTCACACAGAGTTTCAGGAAAGAGGTTATGATGCACAAATGACTGGGTCAACCCTTTTTAAAAAGTTTTGCCCACCAGTCATGAAATTTTTCTTTCATACTCTCCTTCTCTGTGTCTCTGCTTAGTCCACTTCCTTTAATGAAATCCCATTGAGGATTCAGTACTTTGGTTATGCTATGTTGTCAGATTCTGACTTCAATCTATCCCAGGGACTGTTTATGGACTTAGTATCAAATGTGAAAGCCATAAAGTCTGGGTCTAATAATGCTTTTCTGATTTACCCAAGAATTTTGAGTGTAATCCTTCAAAAGGTTTTACCAGAAAAAGATTTTAAAATGGGTGAGTCTGTTCAAATGAAGAGTCTAACTGATGAAACTTTCACAAGAATGTTGGGTTCAACTACCCAAGAAAAAGTATTAAAAGTGTCAAAAAGTTTCCAAAACACAAACAAAGAGGGCTAAGACAACAACTGTTGTCCAAACCTCTGTTGTTGAGCCCACTGTTCCTGGTGATCATGGCACTACATCCAGTGCTGTGAAACCCACACCAGCCATCTCCAAAACAAAACGTCCATCCACAAAAACTACCACTAAACCAAAAAGGGGACTTCTGGAAGATGAGATACCAGAAGAAAACCCTGTTGCAACACAAAAGCAACAAGAAACCACTGTTGTTACTTCCTCACAATAGTTGGATATATCTCAACCTAACCTAACTCCTCATGAATCCTCACAAAAGGATCATGTTGTAAGCCAAAGGGAAACACATCATGATACATATGAGTCACTTGGCCATATGTTCACAAGCCCCTCTCCCAGGGCTAATTCTCTTTTCACTCCTCCACCTTCACCAAAACATGTCCCTCAAACCATGCAACCTCTGTTTGAGGCTATTGATAAAACTCAGGAAAATTCCAGTTCCTCTCCTTCACCCATCAATGAGAGTATACCTCCACAAGTGACTGGGACTGAGGAAAATCAATCAGCCATCCCACAAACAGAAGAGGAGGTTACACCCCTAGAGTTCAATGAAACTCTAGGTGAGTTTTCAAGTGAAGCAGCCACTACTGATGTAGAGACCATTGTCTCACAACAGGACAGTGGTTACATAGCTAAGACTTCCTTGAAGGCAACAACTGATGAGGCCACTATAGTGTCCCCAAAATCTGTTGGAAGTCCCCAGAACCAAGAAAAAGGGGCATCTGGTTCTCATCCTTTGGACTCACCTCCTAGGACTGAACCAGTTACAACTACCACTGGTAGGAATTCAGATGATCCTATTAACTTAGGTGATGGGTTAAAATACCAAGAATTGACGGCCAGAGTAGAGTCCATTGAAACCTCTGTTGCTGATATCAAATCAGATATCAAGACAATATTGGGATCATTGGCTACTTTTACCAAGAGTCAACCATCCACAGCTAATATTGCTAGTGAGCTATGGAAATCTGTTTCTCCCATCATCATAGCTCACAGAAAATTAGCAGATCAGACTCATGAAACTTACATGGCTGAAGTCAGAAATATGGTGGATGCTAGGTATAAAGATACCCATGCTGACATTCAAGCCATTAAAGACCATCTGCTGAAGACCACTGGCATTCTCCAGTAACTAGGAAATAGTTTCTTAATATATGGAGATGCATGTAGATCACCCTCATATCCCATCTTCTTCAGTGTTGGAACAACTTGCTCTTTTGTGAAACTGACCGGGTCTTCTTGAGAATCACCAAAAAGTAGCACATCCCGAACATCTTGTTCTGAAATTGTCACTTTAGTTCCTCGAATCTTTGAACGAATGGAGGTATCTGTCTTTCGTGCCGTTGAAGTATCCCAGAACTCAGAAATCCAGTCTGCAAGCACAGCCGGATTCTCTCTCAAAGCATGAGCAATTCTGCAGGTATTTAGACCAACAATCAGGGACTTGAACTCCTGCATGTGATCTTTAGGTGGTTCAGATAGAGAACAGACTACGTTGTGATCTCTTTCAAACTTTGGTACATGAGCATCCATTTCTGCACAAAAACGAACTATATAAGTTAACAAAATTTATCAAAAATCATTAAAGTATTTAAAACAGCTTAATGGGCCCCCCTTTTAGTCATCTTGATCATATTCGGGTCCATATCAGATAGCCTAATGGGCCTCAGGTTGTACAACCACACATGTAAGGCTGTGTCCGAGTGGGATGGGGGTGTCCGAGGACAAAGTGGTAAAATGCCACGAGTGTCCGAGTGCTAAGAGTGTGTCCGAGGGCAAAACAGTCAATTATCAAGAGTGTCCGAGGGCAAATTGGTCAAAGACAGGTGTATCCGAGCAATAATGGGGTGTCCGATTAGGGTAAGGTGTGTCCGAGGGCAAAATGGTAAATGATCATAAGTGTCCGAATGCAGGAAGTGTGTCCGAGTGGTGAGTTGTGTCCGAGTAATCATGGGGTGTCCGAGGGTATTCTTGTCAAACTCCATATGAGTTCGAGGGAAATTTGGTAATTTTCCCTCATACGAGTTCAAATTCCAGACGCGTAGGTCTCACGCTGTAACACCCCAACCGATGGCGGAAACATCGGGGTGCCACGTATTGATGATTGTTTCAGTAGCACATGGTATAATTTAAATTTTAAATAATTTATTCATAACATAAATATCCAATATAAAGGGATGTCTAGGAATTTAATACATAATATCAAATAACAAAACTTCAATAGCTTCAAATAAAACTTCATGTTAAATCCTCATGCTAACTCAAGCCTCAGCTTCATTGTTACCTGAAACATGTTAATTTTGAAAATATTTTGGGTCAACAAAAGTTGGTGAGAATTACATAGGTTTTTGATAATTGAATAAAAATGTTGTGCAATTCATGTGTCATGTCAATCTAGTCCATATGTGAGAACATACTAGAAATAAATCGAGTGCATAATCAACCCTGATGACTGTTATAATATGATACATACCATACGCTCATGGTTCACTTGAATATGTTATGCGATAACAAACACCCACGCTACCTTTGTAGGAGGCACGTATCCGGGTGGGATTGTCAGTCCAATAGATCTATCAATGTATACCGTCGGCTTGTACGGAGTTAATGATTATGCTAGAATGGTGCTTACTCTAATCATGCTCAAGACATAATGCAACATAGAAAACACATAGACACATTGATGATTGAATTGCAATAATGATGTTATAACATGTTTCACCCCAAAAATGGTGATAAATAAAAGGGGCTATGTAAAACTCACCTTAGCAAATGTTATACTTCTTGAAAAGATGAAATAATAGTGTTGCCCAAATAATGCCAAATATCACCCTATAATAAGGTAATAAATAAGTCTAAGTCTAACTAGTTTATAAATATATCCTAGGGTTTCGATTTGAGGATATCCAATTGTTGAATTTAAAATAAAATGTTAATTAAATAAAGGGAAATTTGATAATTAAATAAAAGAAAGTCTTTTTATACAATTTGAATTCAGAATGCTCACAATAATGTGTTTGAAGTATAAAAATAATTTTTATAAAATTATTTCCTTTAAAATAGATTTTTAAATCTATTTATTACAAATTGCCAATATTTAACTTTAATATTCAAAAATACTAAAATTAAAGAATTTCTATTTTAAAAATCATATTTCTGTTCTAAATATTTAAGAATAAATTGTATAAAATTTTGGTGCAAAAATATTGAAAATTGAATTTATTATGATTTAATTATGGTTAAAACTAACAAAAATTGATTAAAAATAAAAAATAAATGATTTTTCAGAATTAAAAATCATTTCAGTAAAGTTTAACTTTATACAAACTCAGGATAATTTTTGTAGAATTTAATAAAATTGTTTTGATATTTTAATGGATTTTTATAAATATAATAGTATAAAATTGATTTAATTATTATAAATATTAAATAAATGAATTTCAGAAAAAATAAAAATTGTAAATAAAACTTTTATCTCAGATTTAATAAATATAATTTTTTTAGAATTTATAAAAAAAGTTTTAATATTAAAAACGAATTTATAAGATTTATATGTATAATATATATATTATTTAGTTTGTTGTTTTTAAAAATGAAAAAGAAAAGAAAAGGTGGCCACAGCCGGGACTCGAACCCGGGAGCCTTTGGTTATAGACCTTAGTCACAACCACTTGGCCTAGGCCAGTGGTTGTGATGAAGTCCGTTTAAAAATAATTAAATAAGCGATGTAAAACTGAGTTTATCCCCAAATCAATATGCACGAACCCTAGATTCTGCAATTGATCAATTCACACATCAATAGCCTAATTAATCATAGGGCTATTGATGTGTGATTGCCGATGAACATAACCCATGCAAAACATTAAAATCACAGTGTTGATTCGTGTATGATTGCCCGGTCAATGACAAAAGTCAAACAGCGATCAGAATGATAATTATCAGAGTGATTGGAAGAAAATTGAGGATTGAGAAGAGAGTATGAGCGAGTTATTAAGCTTCGCAGAAGGCCAATTTATAGTGTGGGTTGATGATTTGATTAATTGGCAAGTTGACCTATGATTAAATGTCAAACGCGTATTGGTTTGAAATTGGGCAACGATTGATTGTTAATTGTCGTGTATACAGGTCATACAAGGCCGATAAACAGGTATCGTTGCCATATATGGATCAATCACAAGTTAATTGTGATTGATCATACATACGCGTCCACAGTTGACTTTCCATAGTCAACTGTGAGGTTTTAAAAATCAAGTATAAAATTAATTCGCGTCCGGGTTTATTCAAGGTTGATGGCTTAGCCCAGCTGGTTAATGGTTGATGTGGTTTGGGCTTGGGCGCGGGTTCGAACCCCGGCTCAAGCAGTTTATTTTTTTTGATATATTATACACACAACCACATATATAATATATATATATAGTATTAGGGTTCCGAAAATGCGACAAAATAATTATATGTGAACTTAATTGATAAAATTTGACGTTTTTATTAATTATGCCCATGTAACGTACAAGAATTAATGCGCCACTCGAACTTGATTTCTCAGACACGTAAGGCTCACGCGCCGCCGTCTGGAGCACTGAACCGCTGTGATGGCTTTCTTCAACGATCATCCCCATCCTTTCAGCCTTCCCGTGTTCCTGCAAATCACTATAACAACACCATTTTCATAACCAATAATCAAAACATTAAGGCTTTACCTCCTGATCCCTTGAAACTCTTGATGATTGTGAACGAAATATATCCGGCGGGCGAATGTACGTGTGTGGAACAAGTTGAAATCAAAATTTTCTTTTTGTGACTTTTGAGAGAGCACACACTCTCTGCCCCCTTTTTTTTATCAAAGCAAGATTTGTGTGGCCCACCAAACGTGTGGTGGGCCCAACTCGAATCCCAAGTCCATTTAAAAGATTTTTAGGTGTATTTTGCAAGCGGGTCCAAGTCAGATCGTAAACTGGTCTAGCAAAAGCTTAACTAAAATTATTTAAACGAAACACTTAAAAACATTTTTGTCACGTGATCAAATCACTGTGTTTCAGGCTGAGCTACACTTATCGACTCTAATCTACTTAAGTCGGTATTAGCAATTGCCAATATATTTGTCCCCTTAAACTTATTTCCTTAGGCTTTCTCGTATGATGATCTTGTGATATTATTTATCATGTTTTTGTGTATTTATTACGAACGCTCAAGCAAGTCACAATCAAATCCTAGAATATCAAATGGTACACTCTATCATGCAAGCAGATTCCCTACCACATATTTTTCACAGTATCTATTCTAGAATTCTGAAATCTTGACTGGGACTGGATTGAGAGAAGAAAAGAATATATCAATAAGAGATTTAGAGTAATATACAAGTCAAATGATTTTCTCAAATGATGAAGGCTTTGGGTTTTGGACTCTAGAGGGTCTCTTTTATAACATCATGACTGTGTCCAGGTCAGCATATATCTGGATGCAGCAGAGGAGCAGCCAGGACATCTTTGGACACTAAGGTCTCTTTTAGGTGAAAAATGATCTACAGCACGACAATGAAAAACTAGGTCAACATATATCTGGATGCAGCAGAAGCTTTCGTTGCCTAGCATCTCCAGGTCTTTGCTTACACAAAACAGAGGAGATACACGAGTTTTTCAAAAAAGGTTTCAAACCTAGACCACAGTGTTATGCTTCGGGACTTCACACAAGCATTCAAATAGAAATTGTACCTGATTCCAAGTGATGTTCCTTATTGAGGTCGTGTCTTATCTTTAAGTGCTTCACAAGATCATTAACATTTCAGCCATCAGGACCAAGCCTACCAACATATCACACTAGAGACAAACTGTTTCGATACACGTCTTACGTGAGTCAGCCTTAATCCGACTGTGAAAGTTCATTTCATCTCTCATTTTTGACGCCAAAAATGTTTTGACCTTTTCTTAGGATACATCCCCCTAAATTTGTGCTTAAAATTAAGAATTTAAAGAACAAATTTACAACCCTAAAACGAAAAAAAAATTATTTTTATTTATTTTTATTTTTATTTTTTTAAACACCACACACAGAGACCAGTTCAGTCCTCGAAATGGACCATTTTGAGCAGTTCAAAAAGAGCTTCAAAGCGAGCTCGATTAACAGGTTTTGTAAAAAGATCTGCGACATTGTCGTCAATGTGAATGTGTGTAGGCACAATTAAACCTTGGTTAAAAGAGTCTCGGATGAAATGTTCTTTTATGGCAATATGTTTTACTTTTGAAAATTGAACTGGATTTTTCACAATTTGGATAGCAGCATCATTATCACAATAAATAGGAGTGAGAGAGAAATCCAAACCGTAATCTACCAACTGATGTTGTATCCAGATCACCTGAGAACAGCATGTTGAGGCAACCACATATTCAGCTTCCGCTATTGAGACGGAGACCGTTTGCTGTTTCTTACATTGCCATGCAATAAGCCGATCGCCTAAGAATTGACATCCCGCAGAAGTAGATTTCCTGTCAATGTCCACAACCTCCAAAACCGCTGTCAGAAAAAGCATGTAATTCAAAGAGAAAATCCCTAGGATACCAAAGACCAAATCTGGGTTTCCCCTTAAGGTATCTAAAGATTCTCTTAACAGCATTTAAATGAGAAGTTTTAGGATTAGCCTGATAACGTGCGCATTGACACAAAGCGAACATGATGTCAGGTCTGCTAGCAGTCAGGTACATTAGCGAACCAATCATTGAACGATACAGTGTTTCGTCCACAGCTTCTCCTTCCAGATCTTGAGTTAGACCTGGTCTCTCAGACATTGGGGTGTTAGCTGGCTTTACGTCATTGAAGCTAAATTTTGCAAGAATGTCATCCACGTATTTTCCTTGATGAATCAAGATACCCTTAGAATTTTGACGAACTTGCAAACCTAAGAAAAAAGTAATTTCACCAAGAGCACTCATCTCAAACTGCTTTTTCATCACCTCTTCAAACTCTTTGCACAGTGCATCACTAGTGGAACCAAAGATGATATCGTCCACATAAATTTGCACCAGAATGCGATCTTCATTTACTGTCTTGATGAATAAAGTCTGATCAATAACACCACGGGTGTATCCATTAGTAAGCAAGTGTTCAGTCAAGGTAGCATACCAAGCACGAGGTGCCTGATGTAACCCATACAAAGCTTTGTCTAGTTTGTATACATGCTCTGGATATTTTGGGTTTGTGAAACTCGGTGGTTGACCAACATAGATTTCTTCTTTCACAGTTCCATACAGAAACGTTGTTTTGACGTCCATCTGATAGACAGTAAATCCTTTAAACGAGGCGTAGGCAAGAAATATTCTGATTGCTTCCAACCTCGCAACCGGTGCATATACCTCATCATAATCTAATCCCTTAATCTGCCTGAACCCTTGCACAACCAGTCTAGCTTTGTTTCTTACAATTACCCCACTGTCATCTCTTTTGTTTCGATAAACCCATCTTGTGCCAAGAGGTCGCTTTCCTGGAGGTAGTTTAACTAACTTCCAAACCTTTAGCTTCTCAAACTGATTAAGTTCGTCTTGCATTGCATCAACCCAGCTTTGTTCTCGCATGGCCATAGCAGTAGACTTTGGCTCAATTTGTGAAATGAAACACGAGTACATGTATTTGTTGATGTCACCAGTTTGACTCCTTGTTAAGACACCTGCATTTACTGGACCAATGATGTTTTTCAGTGGGTGATCTTGTTGAATGTTTGTAGGAATGGCTCTATCTGGAACTGAAGAATCTCCAGGTAGGGGTGTGATACTATCAGTTGCATTCCCTTCTACGGTGTCAGAATCAACTTCGTCCTTATCATCATGCTCCACCGTGCATTCAAGAGGTATGGAATCATAGAAAGCAGGAATTGAGGTATCAGAAGACAAATCTTCGTCATCTACCTGCTGCACAGGATCCGTAGTGGGAATGGATGGTTTGGCAGAAACTGAATGTTGCTGTGTTGATGGAGATGTAGGTATAGCATCCCCCTCATCCTCTGCATCATCAATCAAGGAGGATGAGGTTCCAGCCGTGGATGTTGAGGAATCTGTGAAACCTGTATTTACACCACTAGATACATCGTCAAAAATACGAAAAGATCGAAAGAGAGTATCATAGTCAAATAACCAGTCTGGACCCACTCTAGTATCTGTCGCATTTTCTTCAAGCCAACGCACGTCAAACGACTCTACGATTTGCCTAGTTTCTTTGTTGTAAACCCTAGAATGGCGTTGTTTTGAGAGACTTTTGAGAAAAGACATGTAACATTTTCAGATGGAGGTCTGTTCATGTCAATGACATAAGCATTGCCTCGGCGTTCAGATTTTAGTAACACCCATTCGTCTGGAATTATGACTCCAGGTTTCAATATTAAACATCCTTTGTCAGTGAAATGAGTTGAGTAGCCATTATCACAGATTTGTGACACGCTCAGTAAACTATGCTTCAATTTAGGAACATAGTTTACCTTATTAAACTGAAGAGCACCATTTCTTACCGTTCCCCTTTGAGTTATTTGACCCTTCTCACCTCCTGCAAAGGAGACAAATCCACCATTGAAAAATTCCACATCAGTGAGTTGGGATAAGTCTCCTGTCATGTGCCTTGAACAGCCACTATCAATGTACCAGAGACGAATGATAGTCCTCCACAACCATTCCTACACATGATGCAGGATCAGTTAGTTATAGGTACCCAAGCCATAGTTGTTTTGGGTACACCATTGGTATCCATATACTGGACTTTCATCCAGTGCATGTTGGCAGTTGAAACATTAGCACAAAAATTAGATATATCATTCACAGAACAAGAAGAACCTACAGACGGGGAAGAGATTGGAATAGAACATTTTGGTTAACAGTGAAATTTGTTTTGTGAAACCATCTTTTCATTTGAATTGGATGATGCCTTGTAAGTTTTAGTCTGAGAATTTAGTTTTTTACCAGACTGTTTGAGCCTTTTATATCTATTCCAATCATCATCAGAAGGCTTCACCTTGGATTTGTCATTCCGCATTGCCTTAGGCTTAGGGCTGGTAATGGGTAACCTGTATAAGACACGATTAGACCTGTTAACTAAAAAGTACACTACGTGAAATTTTACTTTTTTAAAAATAAATAGAATTAGAATGATATGATTCATCATATCTCTTTATTAGTACATAAAACATATAACTGTGTTACAAACATGAGATATAAAGTAGTTAAAAAAATTATGTTCAAGTTTAAAACTTGTGATGTTCGCGTCATCAGTGACCTGTTAAACCTGTTAAGACACGATTTTCCAGCCCTACAGTTAGGCTTCTCTACCTTCATTGGCTTGGGATGATTATGGTTCCCGTTTGGAGCCTTCTGATGTTTCCAGCTTGGAAAAGTTTTCAGATTTGATTTACAATTTTTTGCAATGTGTCCTGGGATTCCACATGTGTAGCATATCTGACGTTTTACATGTGGATCCCCCTGAGATCTTGCAGACTTTCCAGACTCAAAATATTTGTTTACATCTTTATACCTGTGTGATGCTGTTTTGGAATACCTTTTTTCCTGATTTGAAAAATTATGTTTTTCATATTTTGGTAAAACATGTTTTGGTGGGAGATATTTCCCAGTCCCACCCGTACTGGATTGTTTAACCAAAAGATTTTTTGTTGTATCACAAGCATTTGACAAAATAACAGAATCTGAATGATCAAACAAAGAGTCAGACGATAAATCACAAGGTTTTATGCTCAAAACAAACGAGCCCACACAAATATTTTTGTCTTTAGCAGAAATTGATAAATTGTTTCTCTGATTTTTATTATTTAATGCAAGTGAATCAGAGTCATCGACTTCATCCCCATCATCTACCCAATCCTCAATAATTAAATTTTCTGCACAAGAATCAACCGGATTAGTAACATTCACATCATCAGAAACATCATAGCAATTTTCTTTAGAGAAATTTTCAGCTACAGAAGACACAGGAGATTCAGAAGATTTTGAACTCTCTTTATCTGAATTAAATGAGTTTGAAATGGACATAGAAACAGATTCATTTAATTCGGACATGTCCTCATATGATTCGACTGTTTCACATGACTGATAGCTAGATGCGTTGGTCTCTCCTGAGTCTGGATCAGAGTCAGAATCAGGTTCAGTCACTGGCGAATCATCTGAGTGAGATTGAGAATCGGTCAGATTATTTTCACTGTTTGCTCTTTGCTTTAAACAAAGCTCCCTGATTTGTTTCATGAAATCAAACTCATAGGTTACACTTGAATCTGATTGGGTGGTCGGAGCAGAAATCGGTTCGTTAACTTGTATTGATTCAGTTTCAGACTCATTAGTGATGGACATCGACTCATTTGACTCAGTTGAAGTTGGAACCTAATCTTTGCTAACCTCAAAAACTCTATATGTTGCTTTAAAGCATCTTGAGATTCGACAAAAGTTTTTGACGGGGCCTGCTCTTGCTTAGATTGTTGGTTCTTAGGTTTAGAGATTCTAATAGGGACCGATTCAGGTTTGGTGATCTCAATATGATCTCTCGATGGTCGACTGGTTGGCTCTTCTATTTGAGGACCATATCCTTTAACAGGTAGAGCCAACAATTCTTCATCCGACATGGGAATTGAGGAATAATTTTCATTAAAGGGTGGTGGAATTTCCACAAACCCTAGACCTTTATTCCTCACTTCTTTGGTTTGTACTTTAATTGGGTATTGATCATTTTCTCGACTTTGTTGCTAGAACAATCAAATTTTTTAAAATGAAAGTCGGCATTTTCAAATTAAGATTTAAGTCGATCAATTCTGTGGTCAAAGTATTAGACAGTCGTTTGAAGTGTAAATAACGACACTTGTGATCACTCACCTCCTGATGCAAACGCTTGATATCGAGTTTTTGTTTTTCGACCATTTCTTTTTAATGTCTCAAGTGGCCATTTTTTCATATTCAAGCTGTTTGTATGCAGAGAGAGTTTCTTCTCGAAAACCTTTAATTTTGAGTCTACACCTATCAGTGCAACATGATTCAGCCAAAATTTCAGAATGTACCTCAGCTGCCGAAGGAACATAATCATCATCTATCTGTGCCATGAGTGCTTTGTACACAGTATCTTCAACAATCTTCAAGTCCTCCATTTGAGACGACCAATCCCATCCACCTCCTGAATGAGCTACCATGGCTTTGTTTGAGTTTGAAGATGCAGATTCAGTGAGAGTGGTGGACGTCTAAGTTCCAGGAGGAGATGCGGAAGCAGCAGTTGCAGGAGCAGAATTATCTATTTCCTTCTTTGGCTTGGTGCACTCACGAGCAAAATCACCAAGCTCATCATAGTTATAACAACGCATTTTCATTTTATACCAACCTAGTTTCTTTGTTGGGTTCTCCCAGTCTTCTTCACAAACTTATTTGCTCTATGTACCACCATAGCTATTTGCCAAGTCAAGTCCATCTCTTCTATATCATCTTGATTAACATCATTTAGGTCACATGCTCCAACATCTTTGGCAGTAAGTTGCCCAATCAGAAATGCATTGTAGCAATTCATAAATCCAGCAAACAAACTTAAGTTACTTTCGAGCTCCTTTGGAATCTTCACTGTTGACTGAGGTGCAGCCGAAGAGAGTGACGCAGAAGGCGAAGATCCAACAGCAGCCACTGAGGAAGCAGATATGGCGGAGCCTTTTGATGCACTGGGTGCAAACATTGGTGGGTACGAGGATCCACTGGCAGGATAAGAGTATAATGAGGGACGCTGAGGTTCTTGCTGAGACATGAGAGCATTACTGGGAGTTGCTATGATTGCATTATTATAGCTTGCAGTTTGAGTCATATAACGTTGTCTATCATCGAGGTCATAGGACTTGATCAATGATATGGTTTCAGACAGCGTGAGTCTCACCAGATCTTTAGTTCTCTTGATTAATGTTACATTTGAATCCCAACTCCGTGGTAGAGTATTTAGCAGCTTTTTGTTCATCACTGAGTTATCCACCACCATATCATTTGCTTTCATCTCACTAACTAGAGCCACAAAACGCTGAATTTGGCTTTCTAGAGATTCGCCAGGAATGTGATTAAAAGCGTTGAACTTTTGACTCAGCATTTCTCTTCTGCTCTCCTTCATTTCTTCGTTTCCCTTATACAGATTCTCAAGAGCTTCCCAAACTCTTTTGCAGTAGCATTATCACGCACTCCAATCGAGACTTCAGGTGACACTCCTTGATGGAGATAAACAATTGCCCTTTCATCAATATCAGCCTTTTCGTGATCCTCATCAGAGTACATGCTCTTTGGTTTGATGGCAGTGGCTGCAGTTGTTTCATTTACCACACACGTGATCACACAGGGGCCATTCAAGATAGATCTTAAGGCCTTTGCATCTCTTATTTTCATGACTTGAATGAACCTGAATTTCCACTCAGAATAAGACATTCCAAGTTGAAGAACAGGTATCTTCTGATGAGTTCCAATAACAGATTCCATAGCTTTGTCCACTTGAGCAGCCACAAGTAGCTCGTCAGTATTTAGTCCGTTCAAATTTGCCTGGTTAACAATTTGATCCATTTCTGAAATAGAAGCTTAAATTTATTAGTCCAATTTTAAATTTTTTTAAGTTTAAATCAGTCTTAGAAGGTCCAGAATCCAGTCCAAAATTTGCTAAAATCCAGTCCAGTTGAAGCAGTGTTGTATGTGACTCGGACACAGGTATACTGGGTCGGACACAGTTGTGAGGTCAGACACGGTTTATGGGTACAGTTGTAAGGTCGGACACACGTTTAGGGTCGGACACAAGCTTAGGGTCGGACACAGGCTCGAGGTTGGACACAGATGTGGAGGTCGGACACAAGCTTGAGGTCGGACACGGTTGAGGAGGTCGGACACAGTTGAGGAGGTCGGACACAAGCTTGAGGTCGGACACAGTTATGGAGGTCGGACACAAGCTTGAGGTCGGACACAAGCTGGTGGTCGGACACAGAGTTGAGGTCGGACACAGTCTTCAGCTCGGACACTTCTTAAATATGGTAACCTGCATAGGATTAGTAACAAACTTTCCAAGAATTACGAAGATTTTTTTAAAAAAATTTAAGGAGATTTTTAAGCAATAAAAACAATTTCTTTTTCAAATACCATTATCTCCTTAATTTTAGCAAACAATTTTGACTTTCAACCAAATCGGATCAAACCAAAAATTTCTTAAGATTTTGAACGAAGAAACATTGATAATCAAAACTGAATCAACAAAACATGGCTGCATAGAACAAACTGATCAGTAATAAAACACATAGCTATGAAATCAATATGAATCAAATCAATAAAATCAACCTTTTCGCTAGCAAGAACTTCTTTGATCTTCTTCCTTTGATACCGAACCGAGCCTTCGAAAGACTTCTTAGGCTCTGATACCAATTGTTAGTCTAGAATCCCCTCTACCGGGTATCAAACACGTACACAATCAAAGGCGGAAACAATGATTGTATAGAAAGAACAAAGAAGAAACACCAAATACACGATTGTATTGATTAAGTGCACACGACTTCAGAGAGTCGTCTGGTACATATAGGCCGAACCCATTATCAAATAACCCAAGACAACGCAAACCTCTAAAATCTAGCCCAACAGTAAATATACGATATGGTGAGTCGAGTCGAGCGTAGAAAACATATTATCGAACGACAAGACCTTAGAATATTTATTGAATGGGAAAATAAATATACGGTAAAGTGAGTCGTGTCGAGTAGGTAAAGATATTGTATCGATCGACAATATCTTAGTATAATTATTTAATGGGAAAATAATTATACGTCAAGTGAGTCGAGTCGAGAATAATATTATACAAGTTAATTAATATTCATGAAAGTATAAATGTAACTTGTAACGAGGGTAATCCATCACCAACGGACCTAGGACATATGTTTAATTAAACGGGGAATTATATGTAAATGGTGGTGTTGGGAGTTGGGTGTACAACTTGCCGGAAAAATACACGCTATAGATTTAGTGACTTACACGCACTAGGACGTTCGTAGGTGCTTGACCTCGAACTTGCTATTCTCTGCTATTTGATTATACGCTGTACATCAGGTGAGTTTCACGGCCCTATTTTACTGTTTTAATTGGGGGAAATATATGTTTGTCAAATGTTGTCACATGTTGAAATGTTTTCAAAGGTTAAAATGTGATAAGTGGCATGATGAGTACTTGAGTTTTGTTATGTGTTCGCCACTCGGGGTTGAGTCCTCACTACTGTAACCATTAATTCAGGGAAATGAAACCGAAGGAATATTTGGATAGTACTATTGGTGCCTGACAAGGCCCACCCCTAATCGATAGCGTCGATTATGCATCGGCGTATGCCAGGGGTGCACGTATTCTGAACTTAATTCGTTGGTTTCCGAGAAACGACTTGGAGCAGGGCATATTTATTAGTCTTGGTTTGGTTATGGGACTCAGGGGATTGCTCATCATCATAGTTTGTAGGAGCTAGCTACTCCATACAAAGGCCACAAATTGTGCTGGATCTGCACAGGATGTAAAAATGTTGTTATTACGAAACTAAAACCTGTGAACTCACCAATATTTTATATATTGACGTCTTTTTAAACATATCTTTCAGGTAACTAAGTGTTGAATAGATATGGGGCTAGTGCGGTGAAATTCAGGATGTCGGATACTGGTCGGGGTTCATCTATTGTTACCATCGGGTTGGAACATAAACGGAAATACCCCCACATTGAAACTTAATGTTCATTGTTTTATGTAATGCTTTGTGCAATATTGTAACGAGATACTCATTTTCGACATCCTAATAAATTGATATTTTCTAATTAAATATAGTTTGTGTTAATATTGACTTTGATATGCTTTCGAGCGTTGCGCCACGTGTTTCCGCCATTGGCGTGGTGTGACACGGACAAGTAAAATGCCACATTGTGACTACTCTTAGGAATTAAATGGCTGCTAAACGTACCCCCTTTAAACTATTTTTACTAATCATACCCATCCTTCAAGTTTTCACATAATATAAGTCTAACTTTTTGCTTTGTTTTGTTCTAAATGGTAATCTTATGAATTTATAATCTTATAAAAGATTATCAAGAATATTTTATAAACTTTGAAATATAATCTTATCACTTTAAGTCAATGTTGGATAATATATATATATATATATATCAAAATATAAAGAAAATTAATTATTGGACATAATATATATATATATATATATATATATATATATCTATAATCGATAATCTATAATCTATAACTATTAGTAAAAGAATTGAACTTAGATGATGTGGCATTCAATGGTGGCCTCAACCCTGCCTTGAATGTGTCACGTGAGATAATGAGGTGAAAGTGTTTAAATTTTTTTATATTTTTTTTATTATTAAAATCTAATAATAAAATTAATTAAAACCTTATACAAGATATACATATCTTAGAATTTAAAATAAAATATTTACTTATTGAGATATTTTAAGAAAAAAAATTAAAAAACAAAATTAGATTTTTCTTTCTCATGTGTCCTCCCATAATTTTTAAACGTTAATATTATATCTATATCTATATCTATATCTATATCTATATCTATATCTATATATATAATAAACCAAAACATTTTTTATGACATGTCATAATATTATGTAATCTCTCTTTTGAGAGATGCCACATAAGATGTGATGTGGCAACTTTAGACCAATTAAAAAAAGGAATAAATATAGTTTAAATATGATTTAACATAATCTATTAAATACTTAATCTACTAAATGTAAATATTAAAACTTTATTATTTTCTCTCTCATGTTTCCTATCATAACTTTTAAATGTTAATATCTTTTATATACGAGATTTTTTTAAAAAAAAATTTACACCAAATTAACGAGCGTTTTATTATCTTTCCAACGAGTACCATAGTGCTATATAAAAACGGAGAAAAAAAACGACTATTTTTTGTAACCCGACAGGTATTGTGTCAGGTTTGGAATTAGTTTAAAAACAATTGTGGGTTTGGGTCGGGCCTGGGATTAGGTGAGCCTCCATATTATTGTGAGAGGGACCTCCATATTATATACAGTGTGTATAAGTGGTTGTGAGTAGAGGAGATGGAGAATATATAGAGAAGTTACTGTTCATCAGTAAATTTGATATGGAACTATTCATCCTCCATAATTTTTTAATATTTTTTAAAGTGGTTGTGAGTAGAGGAGAAAGAAAAGGTAATGATAAAAATATAGAATAAATATTATTAAATAGAAAGAAGTGAGAAAAAGTAGTGTTTTTAGAGTAATTATGGAGAAAATATGAAGAAGCTACTGGGAATGCTCTAATAATAATAATATTCATTAATCATATATTGGCAGATGCCATTTTTATAGTTTAGATACTTCTAATTTTATTCACTTTACTTAGATTTCTCAACTCGGGACGCTCCTGGGGTATAAACTAGTCTTTTATATACGAGATTTTTTAAAGAAAAAAAATACACCAAATTAACGAGCATTTTATTATCTTTCCTACGAGTACCATAGTGATATATATATAAACGGAGAAAAAAACGACCAAATTAACGAGCGTTTTATTATTTTTTTCAACGAGTCCATATTGCTATATAAAAAACGGAGAAAAAAACGACTATTTATTTGTGGGGTTTTGTTCATACAGGAAAAAAAACACAAAGTGTTTAGTTTATTCATTAATCATGTATAAGCAAGTAATTAATTATGTTCAAACCAGTAAATATGAATTTTATTTACAACATGTGTTAGCATTGGAGTTGTACATTATTTAGGTTAGGTTTTAATATTAGAGTTATACATTGTTTAAGGTTGAACGTTAACATTGGAGATACATTGTTAATTGTTTTAGGTTAGGTGCTACCCGAAGCTTTCCTGCATGTAACTGTAAAGCGCATCAGTCTATTTTGTATGTAAAATTGATATTTCATATTAGATTTCTCAACTTCGGGACGCTCCCGGGGTATAAATCTAGTATATATTTATATCAAAATAATCATAATTCATGTCAAATACGCATGTTTTTTAAAGATACATGTTTAAAATTCAAAGTGTTCCGAGTACAAGGCCGAGTAGAACGAAGATGATTGATTTTGACCACTGAGTATAGAGCCGAGTTGTCACACCCTCAAAATCCACTTGTGGAGTTTTACCGCGAGGCGCATGACAAACCAGGATCCAAGTCAACGATCACAATAAACAATCTAAATGAACATATGCAATTTCAAAAACATAGTTTAAAATTCCCAAATACAGCGGAAGCTTATTCTCAAAACATATTCCAAAAGCAACCCAAATATTCAATGTTTGAAAACCATGCAATCCTAACTAGACGCCGTGCAGACGCGTGCGCCCTAGTTCCGTAGTGCTACCTTAGCGACCTGAGAAAACATGTAAGAGTTACGTCAGCACAAAAATGCTGGTGAGTTCACAGGTTTTGTAATCAAAGTATCAAGTTCAACCTGTCCATACTATATCAATTGTAAACCAAGTACGCTAGCTAGGCGTATGTTTTGTTACTGCAACGATTGGAAAACCATTACTAACTCGCAAACCAGATGTCGTGCCCGAATAGTAAACCTGTTCCTGTTTGAGACAATATGCACTCGCCGACCCTCCAAGCCGACGAGCGGGGTTGGTCACTCCCAATAGATCTATTCACATTTCCCCGTTGTGCTAACCCGCACATTCATGGTTTCCCCCGGGACTTCCAAAGATCGTATAGTAAACCATAGAAACCCATAGTATGACAGTTGTTACCAAAACATAAGTTTAACACATGTTTTCTCCCCCAAAAAGTGAAACCAGTTAAAAGAGGGGCCGTAAACTCACCTTAACGTGCAAGCAAAGAATCCGAACAGCAAGTAGTATATGCTACCGACACCCTAATAACAGTGTCATTAAGTGAGTATAGGCGTAATATCATTACACCATATAACTCGTTTGTCCAAGGCGTTTTAAATGTTCAAAAGCGTGTAAGTGACACCTAGTGATTCTACATGCATAAGTAAATCCTACGGACCCATTGGTGAATACGTTGGTTACAATTAGTTTCTACATTCCGTATGTGTCTCAGACAAGTGTACTTCAGTTACATGTCAATTCCATACCACCTAAGACCTCAATTAATCACATAAGCACATAATACACAATCTGTGTTTTCAGGACAGATTGTGCGCCATCAAAACGAATTTATTTAAAATAGCAAATCAGTGAGTTAACCTCCCAAATTTTTACTGAATTTTCTTTGGGATTCACTTAACAATACCTATTTTTTTTTGTCTTAAATCCAAACACAAAAATAATTAAAATTCGTCTAATACATCTATGTTCAGAAAACCTTCCTAACAGGTCAGTTTGGTAGATAAATTCCCAAAAATTGTGTATTCATCCAAACGGGATGAATCCACTTGGAAAACTCATATTACTCCAATATTAACCTTCTGTAAAAATTTCACAACCCAACTCTTTATAAAACTTGATTTATGATGTTTCAAAGTTGACTCAGTTTGATACCCGAAATTCTGACCTGACCTATTTTAAATGAAAATTCCAAAAACATATCAAACGACATCCAAATCAGATGATTTTGCCCATTCTAAAAAGCTAAGACTATGTAAAATCTATTCATGCAAAGAATCGATCAAACCAATTATTTTCAAGCCACGAAACAGACCCTACAAGTCGACATTCAGAATCTGTCCAGATTCTAATCATGCAATATTATCAATTATATCAAACCCTAGTTGCATATTATCAATCAATAACACCTAATAATCATCATACAACATTAGTAAGAACCACATCTGATCAAAACCCTAATTATACATCACAAACATCATTATTCACAAACCCTAGAAGTCTAAAACATCAAGAACATGCATAATCATGCAAAACATATAACATTCATTATATAACAATGTGCTTGACCCTTTTAATCTTCGTAATCATCATGTTTTAACTTTTATAAAATACTTTCAGACCTGGAAAAACAAGGTTTTGATGTTTTAAAACAATTTAAAGAAGATTAAAACATAAGGGAATGAAGATTATACCACAAACACTCCAAAACAACCAACCGAACGCTCTCCAAGCTTCCCGATTGATGTTCTTGAGCTTTAGCAGGTGGTTTAGGGTTAATAATTCGTGTGGGGTAGAAAGGGGGCGATTAGGGTTGAGTTTAGGGGTTGCATGGGGGTTAAGGATGCTTAAATAAGAGTTTAAGGCGGTTTAAACCCGTCGGACATGAGCGAGCGGCCGCTCGGGCCCTGTGAGCGGCCGCTCACAGGCCCGAGGCCCTCGTTCGTGTCTCGTTTCATCACCCGACGCGTTATCCTTTGACGTTTTCGTTATTTCGGACCGTAACAAGTGCAACCCCATGCGTTAAGACCCTAATCAACCTCATACTCCACTTTTAGTGATTTTTATTAACGTATTCGGTTTAGGTTCACATAATCACGTATGGTTTTCACATAAGTTCATCAACTATCACAGAGACACATAAGTTCGTTATTCACCAACGTCCGAGGTTCACTAATCATGTAATCACATATTAACTCACAACAATGCACGTATGTCCCATCTAGCTATCTAGCTAACCCTAGTTAAGTATAATATACGCGTGACTCGCTAAGGTAGACTTTAATCTAGACAACGTTGTTAACCAGAATTTGCCGGGTGTCACACGAGTTGACCGAGTACAGGGCCGAGTTGGCCGCTGCCGACTAGTTTGGCCGAGTAGGAGAAAGTCGCCTCAGAGGGGTTCCAAGGTCCGAGTAGTCACCGAGTACAAGGCCGAGTAATCCGACTTTAACATTATCTTTTAAAATATTAAATTAGGAGTTAAAAATTAAAATTGGACTTTAAATCTAATATACATTCTTTTAAATAGAGGTGAGCATGATAGGGCCGAACAAAAAAAAAAGAGGACCGACCCGTTTTGATACCATAACCGAACCGAGAATGGGGTTAGGTTATGTGATCGGTTTTAAATATTGGCCCAAGTCGGATCTCGTGTCGGTCCTGGAAGGCCTAAAACCCGAAACAAAACATGGACCGACAATTGCAGCTTAATTACCTAATTGTCACAAGTTTGGGCGCCAATTCATGGGCTCAATACACTATACACCTACACATTCTCAGTTTGATCAATGTGTGTCTACAAACACTATACAAACAGATCTAGCATACATGCATCAAGCAAAAATAATCATAAAAACACACTTGCAAACAAATCACCTATACAGTTAGAGAAAGAACATAAACACAAGCAAATGACCTCCACATGATCAGATAAGCAGTAATGAGTGATTAAATGAATCACATGATGATTCATGAGCAATATACCAATCTATTCTGACTGTATGACACATTAAAATGATTATGTAAAACAAAACATAATTATCTATATCTATACTATCTATACTATATTATAATGCATGAGGCAAGGGTAGTTTAAGATACCCAAAAGTTAAGAACTTTATTTTCATTAACAACCCTAAAATGAGGGTAATATAGTCATTCAAACTTTTTTTACACTTTAATACCCCATCTTAGTTACACTTTAATCCATTAATTTTTGCTTAGTTAAATTATATTTAAACTTCTTTTCCTTATTTTAAGCAAAGTATCCCCCATATTTCTTAAATAGTCATATTTATTTCATACATTGATAGTTTATAAAAAAAGATTACATCATAATAGTAAGCATTTTATTATCTTTAATTTGAGTATAGTATTGCTATTTTTTAATTTAAAATTTTTATGTGCTACGTGATTAACAATTTATAGGATTGACCAATAAGTAAATCGTTCACTGAAGCCAAACCAAAAAACAGACAAAACTGAACCAAAATTAATTGAAAATTGAATTAACCAACATCCGATTTAACTTTAAATCGGTTATTGCCTTCTTTTTGCATCCTTAGTTATGTGTAATCAGTCAAATGGAACCATTCATATATTCATAACAGGCAAACAACGTGCCTGCGCGATGTAAAAGGGAACATAGACACTTCTAATGGTGTATGGTTGGGTTCGGTTCAGTTCGATTATTAGCCTTAACCGGCCCGAAACAAAAATCGACATTATCGGTTTATCGATCTTATTAACCAACCAGTTAATTGGTTCAGTCTATTTGGTTAGATTGTCGTTTTTAGTTCGGTTTAGTTAATTTTGGTTAATAACCAAAATTAAATTTCGGTTAAAATTTGAAATTTGAATTATTATCATCGCCATTTATGCTGCATTTTCTCTTTATTTCTTGAATATCATCTTCTTTGTCTTTGGTTTCACGTAAACTGTATGTCTCACTATAGAGTTTATGGATTCTATTGAATAGTAATTTTACACATGTGATTCTTAAGTATTTAACCAAAAATTTTGCCAAAGTTTGGTTTTTGTTATTAAGCACAATTAACTAAACCAGACTAAAAACCGATAATCTAACCATATTAAAAGAACAAAATAACCAATTGTTTAATAAGATCAATTAACTAATGACTTTGGTTTTAGTATCGGCTGAGGCTACAAAATCTAATCGACTCAAACCATACATACCCTTAGAAGCGTTTGTGTTTCCCGTCGCATCGCACGGGCACTCTACTAGTCACTATAACATGTGCAACAAAAATTATCAATATAACATGTGAAGCAAAATTTATCAATTTTTCTAAGGGACACATATAGTAATGTTAGGTTTTCCTCATGCATACTAGTTAGATGTATCACGCTATAAAACACTCGGGGAGTAAACAGATGTCGATAGGTATATAATCATATAAATCATCAATGAAAATGTATGTACATATAGAACATGTTTGGCTCTCCTTATTTCCACCTTCTTATAACTTATAACTTTTCCAAAAAGTTAATAAGTTAAAAAAAGTTTTTGACAAAAAGAAAATTACTTTTTGTTTGCCTATGATAAGTTGTTTGGAAAAGTAAGGGAGGAGTGACTTTTTGAACATCCTTATAACTTATTGATAGTTATTTACATACATGCCCTTTTTATATCCTTATACATTCCTTCCTTATACCCCTTTTGGTCATTTTACCTAAATAAGTTAAACCAAACATTTTTTTTACAAAATAACTTATCAACTTATTGTTTTTCCCCACCACATAAGCTAATTCAAACACTTTTTTAAAAAAAATCCTTTTTAAAAAGTCATAAGTTAATAAGTGTCACACCCCAACCGATGGCGGAATACATCGGGGCGAGACTTGTGGTAGATTGTTCAAAGACTTCATGACACTAGAATTCGTGACAATATAATTTAAAGATAAAATTTCATTCATAGCATAAACATTGTCACTACAAAAAAAAATGAGTATCTGGGACTGAAAAATCAGTATCTGATACATAAAAATCAGTCACTAATGGTTATCAGGGACTGATTTGCCAGTCTCGAGCCAGTCCTAGATACCTAGTACTAGATAGTTATTTTGGTAACTAAATATCAGTCCCGGTTGTATGATACCAACAAGCACTAACGGTCAGTCATTGATACATAAAAAATCAGTCCTTAAATTGTCCTCCGATACGACACCATTTCAGTCCCCGATACATTTTTTTGTGACTGAAAATTAGTCTCGAATACTATGATATTTTAGTACTTGATGTATTACTTTACGTACTGAATACCAGTCCTTTAAACATGTCTATAGTGTCCTTAATACGTTCGTTAGGTTGGTGACTGCATATGAAATCAGTCTCCAATGAGATGTTTTAGAGACTGAAAATTAGTCCCATGCACCACACAATTTCAGTTCTTAATATGCTTCTTTTAGGCACTGAAAATTAATCTCACATAACGTGTATTTTAGTACTTAATATGTACTTTTAGGGACTGATAATCAGTTTAAGATAAAGATTATTTTTAGTCTCCAATATATTTGTTTTGGTCTAAAAATCAGTCTCCTAAACTAGTCGCTAATATCTCTTTTCAATGACCATTTTTAGTCTCCAATACTGTGTATCAATTCCAACGTATTCTTTTACATACCGAAAAATAGTTGTTGATGCAATTTTAATTATGACCCTAACATGCATTCACAATGCCTAAAAATCTCTTACTAGACTAAAAACATTTCCGATATAAATTCAAATATTAATACCATAACAAAAACCATTCAAACTAACACCAAATCAATTCTGAAGTTTAGAAGAGTACTAAACCAAAAAAAAAGACAATAAACACCTTCACCAACATCCTAGCTAGTGTTGTCATTTTCTCTGTGTTCTCCATCTATGCCATCTTCATTCACAACATTTATAGATATTGTGCTCTCAAAATCTGGATACTTTTGGCTCAAGAACTCTATCACTCTTGCATATTTGTCATTCCTTTCTTTCAATTCTGCCTTGAGTTCAATAACCTCGTTTCTTAAATCTTTTGTCTCAGTTGAATCTCGTTGAGATGATTCGACTGCCGACTTCATCCAATTATCCTTTTTCTTAAACACGGGGCCAACACCAACCTCCCATGCTGATTGTATTGTTTTATTCTTGCCACATACACTTTTTATTGCTTCTTTCTCAAGATCGTGTTCCATATCAGTAGTAACGATGGTTCCTTGAGAATTTAGTTTAGCCATGGCCGTTTTTTTATGCTCACAAATATTGTCCTAACATAAGAGAAGGTACGAGAACAACATTTAAAACTTGTAGCAACCCAAAATAAAATTTGACTAAAAATAAAATTCTAAATTAAAAGCTTTTATCATGGAGATGCTTACATATGCAATACGTGAAGCATCATTTAGCCATCCATTCTTTTTGGCATTATAGTGCAACTTGTAGTAAACGTCTAACGGGCTAGGCGGCATTTGAGTCTCGGGATTTCTCTGCCATCATAAAACTTATATAATGAAGAATAAATATATTCTAAAAGAGTGAAATAAATTTTCTTTTTTAACATATATGAACATAAAACAAAGTCAAACAAAGATCTATGATACATGAAGGATCATATTTTCTAGCTACTGGTTGCTTATTCAAGCAAGTAGAATATTCTATAACATCCACGCACCAAAACCAAATGACTACGAATTTTTCATTAAATTTTGCTACTACATTAACAATAACATACTATATTATATTATGGGTCAAAAAGTGTAAATCTTACGATTTTAAATGCATGATTGGCAATCGAACAAGAGCCCCCTCTGCTTATATTTACTTGTTTTCCTCTGTTAAGTTCCATTTGATCACTATATTTCTACAAAATTTAAATTTGGCATACTTGTTAGAACCCGAAAAATAAGAACATAATTCACAAATATGTATTATGATTTTTAAAATAACTTCATCATACTCACCCGGGCTTTTTCTGACTCCCAGTAGTCGCATAGATGATTCCAATCATCTTGATTCCGACAACCAAGATGCATATTAGATCTTGCCAACCTTGGATTTGTTTTCCCTCCATTCTTCTTCCAGTGCTGACTCAAAACACCTCGGGTGCGTTTCCACTGGGCTTGTAGTCGACTATTTACGTACTCCATAAAAACATTATTTGTTCGCAACAACTCAAATTTCCCCTGATTGAATACATATGTTAGTAATAGAAATGAAAATGTAACATCACAGTATTTTCTAAATAATTAAAGACAAGACATATACAACTTACTTCTAATTTCTCATACATCAGAGTTTTATCATCTTTGGGTACCGAAGCCCATGTGTGGAAATTCATTGGACAAACATTACGAACAACGATTCCACACTCAGTCGCAAATTGTGTTGCTAATGGTTGATCGAATTGACTAGGTTGCAAACAAGTTGAGGCGATATCAAATAAGGTTTCTAAAAGATCTTTAAGATTGATTTCACTACCAATAATACTTCCCAATATATGGTAGAATATACATAAAATACTTGGACACTAAAAATTGGTCACCAATAATTTCCTACACCAAAATGCATTCAAAATTGAATATCAGTCCCTGATTCTACATGTCTTGGAAATATTAAGAACTGGCGTTTAGTCCCTAATACATTCCGTCTATATTAGGTACTGAAAATTAGTCTCCAATACATTTGCACCACTTTTCATTATATAGAGAACATATTAGAAACTGAAATTTAGTTGCCAATAAATGTCCTTCTAAAAGGCTATATGGTGTAAACATATTTGCAACTGAAATTTAGTCTCAAATAAAGTGTCAAGATATTAGCAACTGATTTTCAGTAACTAATATATGTCGTGTAAAAATCAGTCCCCAAAACTATTAGTAACTGATAAATCAGTCCTAGATATTATGTATTTGATACTGATATATCAGTCCCTAGTAATATAGTCTCTAATGGTCACTTTTCTTGTAGTGTGTCTAAAAGATAACCGAAATACATTTTTTTCATAAAATGGAAAGTACAACATTAAAATATAGAATTTAAACTAGCATGTGTTTCTAGTTCAATCTTAAGTAGATTTCTTGAATAAGCCTGCATTAAACATTTCCTGCAACATGTATAAAATATCCGTCAACGCATAAAGCATTGGTGAGCATACTAGTTTTAGTTTACATACATAGTATTTTAGAATGGTTTACTCAAATCTCATACTATAGCATTGCACATACCTATCATACTAAAGACATAACTCAAACCCGAGAGTACCACAGCGTATACCTAACATACTCATGTTAGGCCGTTTAAATCTTAACAATGACCCATAAAGAGGGTGGTGTGCTAGTCCTATAGCGCTATAAATGTTAAATGGGCTAATAATAGTTAATGATTTATATCTAAGTATCTAAGAATCATAAGCATGGCAAGTAGCATATAAGTATGTTTAATAGATTGAGCATGTGTGTTTATGAAAGCATTAGTGTGTTTTGCATATGATACATGTTTACACCCCAAAAGTGATAAAGAGTAAAATGGGGACAAGTATGAACTCACTTTTGGGTGCGTTTAGTAAGGCTCCAAAGACGAGTCTTGGGAGGTTAGTTCCTTAGCCTTGGTTAACTAGAATTAGAGAATAAAGGGTCTTAGGTTCGAGTTTAGATTATAGATTCACGAGAGTCATGCAAGCCTTTTAGGCAAACCAAGCACAAATTGCCTTTAGGGCAATCCGGATGGTCATCAGATTAAGTTAGACCAAGCACAAAACCATCATAGATGATTCGGATGGTATGAAGTTAGGAATGTGAATCCATTTGATAGGTTCATGTCATAACCACTTCGCTTATGGAATAAACGTGGGTTTTGGACACGGGATTTCCCCTTTCTAGTGTGGATAAATCCATAGCACAAGAAGGGCCAAGAGAGTTGGTAAGGTAGGGTGTAACCACAAACCTTCCAAGGATTAATAATAAGCTAGTAAGATAGAAACTTGAAAGTATATGTTTATATTATTATATAGTAAAATTCAGAAAACAACTACCTTTGGAACATGTTTTAGGTGCTCTACCCTTATCACACTTCTGTGGATAAATATGGGGAAGATCCTAGAGGTTTCTCCAAGGAGTTTTAGATGAAAAAGAGAAGGAAAAACATAAAAGAATTGAAGGAAGTTTGCTCAAAAACCTTGAGGATTAGAGAGAGTTTTAGGGAGAAATGAGATGAACAAGAGATTAAGGTGTAGGGAGGGCTTGTATTTATAAGTGGGTTAAGGTGGTTGGGTATTAAATAGAGTTAATGAGGTGGTTAGGAAGAGATTAATGGGGCTAAGAGTTTAGTTAATATGAAATGGTGATGGTTATTGAAGCTGCTGTTGTCGTGACTAAACAACAAAAAAAAAAAAATCAACGATAACCTTTATAATATATGTAGGTTGTTGTGATTGCTTGGAGATGAAAGTCAAGGCACATTTGACGTTTCCTTTTTTTTTTAACTAAAAGTGTTATTAAATCTATATAATATATATATATATATATATGTTTTATTAAAAATAAATATATATTAAGATCTTAACTAAATGAGTTTCTAGATTGATTAGGATAAATTATATCAACGACTCGTCACGAATTGGTAGGAGTGACATAAAAAAAACGAATAAAGGCGAACTTGGAATTTGTTTAAGTATAGAATTAAGAATATATGCAAAACTAAAATCACGCGATGTTACATAAAGTTTGCGTCATATAGAATTTATAGAATAAATGAAATAGATTAAGATTAAATGCAATTGATAAAATACTTTTCCATTGATCATAAGCTCGGGATTACAAGGGTATAGAGTGAGAAGTTACAAGAATACGAGGACTAGAATGGTAAAAACGAAAAAGTGCAAATGTTACAATAAGTCCTTTTAACCAAAAGTCCTTTTTGACTTAAATAAGTTTATCCAAACATGCCCATAGTATGTACCTGATTGCAATCCAATTCCTCTGCACTAGGATCAAGTGCTCCTACTAGTGTTCAAACCGGTTTACTTTGGAAATAAACAAACAAGCTTCTCAGTCGAGTTCACGATTTCCAGCCTTGTTTCGTGATTTCCGGATGGGTTGGAATTTTTAGGAACCGAGAGAACCGTCGGTACAGGAACCGAGTACCAACCCTAGTTTTAGGGTTTGAGGTCGGTTCAAGGTTTTTATACATGTCGGTTTTCAGATCAGGTTGGGTTTCTCTCGGGTCGGGTTTTGGCATTTGCTCACACCCAAACTAAGATGCAAACACCTCCACGTCATCAGAACTTGCCCCTGATTCCAAAATGGAGGTGACATAGCAAACAAAGTGTAAAGTTGGGAGTATTGGTAGTTAAAGTGATAGTTGGGAGTGATACCGCCCAACGAACAATAGTTTTGAATATTTAAATCCAATTTCCCTAAATTGCTTGGTATATAAGTTGCTTGGACCAAGCTGCAAATGGCGTGGCAGTGTGTGCGCATGATCAGGTAGTGTCTTGGCCACTGTGGTGGATTTTAATGGTGGGAACCTGTAGGTTTAGCCAGCCTCGTGGCTCAGCACAATGTGGCGTAGGAGAGTGTCTTGGTCACTCTGGCGCGTAGATGCACGGGTGGCGGATGGCGACTCACGTGGGCAGTGTATAGGTCTGCGCCTGATGTTACTGGTGCATGTTATGCGCGCATCGACGTCTGGGAGTAGTTTCAAGTCATGTCATAAAGTAACTTGACGGTTTCAAGTTCACCACTAAAATCCATTTTATTAGTATTTATTATTGTTTATTACAAGATTTATGATCTTGTTAATTACAATATTAAATATAAAAATGTTTCATATTTGTTTTATCAATATAAAAGATGAGTTATGTGCTCAAATTTTATGAGAGGAAGAATAGCAATCTCATGACAATAATCTCTAGAAACATTCAGAGAAGTACTCTCAAGTGTTCCATAACTTTCCTTTTCTAACTTTTACGAAAACCAAATGACCCAGTGGAATATCGGGCTCAAGACCATCTCCGGCAGTACGACTACTGTTCCGGTTGTTGTACCCTGGGAAACAGCCCGTCTGAGAGGAGGCGCGGAATCTGTTTTAAGGGCCCCGTGTCAAACACGATCCTCAACCAAAACCGTCAACGACTAGTTTTTTATTCTTGCAGCGGAGCGCTACACAAGATGGTTCGGTTGAAGTTTACTAAAGTATTTGACTTGGATAAAAATTAGGAACATGTATTTGTATTTATTTTCATTTATATTTAGTTTTGTAATCAGTATTTTACTATGTTATTTCCTACGAATAACGAGAGTATCGTTATTATTTCTTTTTATTATTAATTTAATAAAATTGTGAACCCTATTTCATACAATCTTAAGACAGACTTTCGTGTAGATTGTCGATACAATCTAAAAACCATCCTATTAAAGGATTTTTGGGTTCACGGAAGTATAAAAATATTAATTGGGATTTTTGTTAAAATCTAATAAATATTTTTTTGGAAATATATATGTAGTACAACAAGTCGGTTTAATGTGATTATTGTAGTACAATCTTTAAACCAATATACCGTGTTTAATTACAAAACGTAGTTTGATTCAAGTTTTCGGTTTTATGGGTTTTTTTTTGTGTCGGGTTTAGATAATCCGAAGCATTAACATATTTTAACTTGTATTTAGACGTTTCAAATACTAATTTTCTAATGAGCGTATTAGAAAAGACGTAATATTTGTTAACCCTTGAAAAATATTTGCTAGAGGTTATTTCTAACGAGCGTGTTAGAGATTAATCTTAGTAAAATATTTTCTAATGAGCGTATTAGAAAATATTTTGACAACCCACATAGAAAACGTTTGGTGTACGTTTTCGATCTAACAAGCGTGTTAGAGATCATTATTTGTAGAAATAATGATTGTTATCAAATGTATAGAAATACATTTTTTTCTAACGTGCGTGTTAGAAATACCTATAGTTCTAAAATAATAATTTTAAACCTTTATATTTCCTAACGAGCGAGTTGGAAAATATTATTTTTGTAAATAATAAGGTTTAAAACATTCGTATTTTCTAATGAGCGTGTTAGAAAGTAATTATTTTAGTAAAATATTATTGGTTTCAAAATGTTGAAAACATTTAGATTTCTATTGGGCGTATTAGAAGTTTCTTATGTAAATAACAAGTTGTTGAAACATGTATATCTAACTAGGGCTGTTCAAAATCGGATAATCCAAAATTCGAATCCGAAAAATCCGAAAATCCGAATCCGAATTATCCGAAATTTTGGATAATCCGATTTTCGGTTATCCGAAATTTCGGATTCGGATCCTAATTTTGAAAATTTTCGGATAATCGGATTATCCGAATCCAAATATTAAATATATATATATAAATATATAATATTATATACACTACATAACACAATACACAATCCTAAATCCTTAATCCTTCTAACTCTAAGTCCATACTCCTCTAATCCATAGCTGTTGCTCTCTCTTCTCTCCTCTATAACAGCCCCTGTCCACCTCGTATCTGACCTCCACAGCCCCCTTCCATCAAAATAATAAGTTTTTTTTATATATTTGTTGTTCAAATTTCGTTTATCTAACTTCGATTTTTGTTTTTTTTAATAGGTTCATGTTTTAGGCATACAGGAGAACGTTTTTTATAGTTTTTTATTATTATTTTTTATTATTTTTTTAATTTGTTTTTAAGTTTCGGATTATCCGTTGGATGATCCGAATCCGAATCCGAAATTTCGGATATCCGAAATTTCGGATATCCGAAATTTCGGATTCGGATTCGGATCTCAATATTGACTATCCGAAATTTCGGATTATCCGAAATTCGGATATCCGAAATTCGGATTATCCGATTTTGATCATTATTTGTAGAAATAATGATTGTTATCAAATGTATAGAAATACATTTTTTTCTAACGAGCGTGTTAGAAATACCTATAGTTCTAAAATAATAATTTTAAACCTTTATATTTCCTAACGAGCGAGTTGGAAAATATTATTTTTGTAAATAATAAGGTTTAAAACATTCGTATTTTCTAACGAGCGTGTTAGAAAGTAATTATTTTAGTAAAATATTATTGGTTTCAAAATGTTGAAAACATTTAGATTTCTATTGGGCGTATTAGAAGTTTCTTATGTAAATAACAAGTTGTTGAAACATGTATATATATAATTTTATAAAATAAAAAGGTTCCGGGCCCTCGGGGAGATCGGGCCTAGGGCCGTCGCCCACCTAGCCCCACCCCAAAGCCGGCCCTGGCTACACAAGATGGTTCAGTTGAAGTTTACTAAAGTATTTGACTTGGATAAAAATTAGGTACATGTATTTGTATTTATTTTCATTTACATTTAGTTTTGTAATCGGTATTGTACTATGTTATTTCCTACGAATAACGAGAGTATCGTTATAATTTCTTTTTATTATTAATTTAATAAAATTGTGAACCCCATTTCATACAGATAGCACATGATCAAGTGACGTCCTGGTCTGCATGGTGTAAGGTAACTTTAAACCTATGTGGCATGTGTCCGAGCGTGCACCAGCTCTATACGTTTAGCGTGCGACCTAGAGTACCTGTGGGTTTGGCAAAGGAGGTACGAGTTCGACTATGGTGCGCGTACACGCTGGTCAAACCAAATTCCCACTTGTGAGTCAAGTGTTGGTCTGTTTCAACTCGAACTATAAGTAAATTGGCCGTTTTAGTTTGAACACTTAAAAAACTTAAATCCATTTTATTGTAATTTTATCTTGTTGATTATAAGATTAGTAACAAATATGTTTTAGCTTTGTTAATATATAAATTGAGTCTCTGGTTCATTCTAAATACACGGATTAGATAATTCATTTCACAATTATTCTAGAAACTACTCTCATCATTTTGTGAGAACAACACACATACTTACAGTACGACTATTGTTCCTGTTCGATATATAGTATGTCCAATATATAGTATGTCAGATGTAATTAAAGTTGAGGTGAATGTAACCCGACTCGGTATGATCCGAAGAGTTAAACGTTGGTACACGAATCAGATAAGTTCACATGTCGGTGTATTATTATTTGTGAAATAATAATAGTTTTGAATTCGAGAGACTTAATATTAATTGGATTAATATTATGTAATATTATGATATTTAACAAGGGGGCTTAGTGTAAGTTATTGTTTTATAAAAGGAGGGTTAAGGTGTAAACCCTAGATGCAACATTTTCAACAAAATAACTCCCTTGCTTCCCAAGAAAACTTTCGGCCACCACCACCATTGCCTTCCTCTTGCAAGTGTTGTTCTCGGTTGGCTCATGCTCGGTTGTGAACTTCCTACTAGCGAGGATTCGTTGTAACCCGCGTATTACAATTCCGGTGTAGTCGTCAAAGGTTGATTACTAACCCCCCCTATGGTTGTTTGTTATTTATTTGTTTATACGTGTTCAACTGAGATCCTGATTGAGAATATTTTATTAATCGTATTAATAAAATCAATTAACAACATATATATAAATCGGCTATATATGTAAATATATATAATCGACTTTTGGTTAATATATAAACCGCTTCCGCTTCGTCGTATTCGATACCATGATTCCCAACAGTTCCGGCTGTTGTATCCTGAAGACAGACTGTCTGAGATGAAACGCGAAATCTATTTTAAGCGTCCCGTGGCTAACACGAACCTCAACAAAAAAACCAACAACCTTTTTAGTTTGTTGATTGTTGCACTTCGTTTCTTCTTAGTCCAAGAATGAGACCAAACCCGAAAATCAGCTAGAATAGGAACCAATTTATGACTAATAGATACGGTTTTGGTCCAGTTTAGGGTTTTTCCCAGGTCGTGGTAAGGTTTTTGTTAGGTTGACCCAAGGTTTGGTCACCCTTAATCCCACCTATGTAAGACATTGACAAAGCTTAATCTATTTTTTTTCATCTTTGGTTGTTTTAATAATACAACTTCGAGCATTGATATCTCACTCATTTTTGGCTCCATTTTAAACATGGTTTGGTTTGTTGTGAAACTCTCACACTATGAAACAAAAACCAAAAAATAATTATATATAGAATTCATATATAGATAAATTTATTTAAGTAAAAAAATAGTAATAATCATTCCACTAACCAATTTTTCTAGCAAGATTCCTTTTGGTTAATTGTGAAGCTCTTTCGTGTTTTATGTTCATATGTTCCTCATTGTTGCTTCTTAGTTCTTACATATGAAAAAGACCTCAAAGTTAAGCTCGGTTTAATCCAAAACATGTTGAGTAACCTCTATTAAAGAACAACATATATACGAATGTTGTCATGCTTATCCTAATGGAATACATGTCATATTTGTAATGTTTGAAATAAAATATGTAAAGAATTCATCGCATATTACATGATAAATACATAAAAAAAAAAAAAAAAAACAGAATCATTTACATAAATAGGGGGTTTATCATTTTACAAATTACATTTGGGGGGTATTGGAGGAAAAAACCAAAATTGGTGATGTGTAGAAACCAATTGGCGGCATCTAATAAAATAAAGTTGATGCCGCCATTTGGGTTGTTGACATTGAAGCCGCCATTTTATTCCTATACATTGATGCTGCCAATTGAGTTCTAGGCTTCATTTCTTATATAAGCCCTCTGCCCATTCTCTCCAAACCATTCAGACTACAAACCACAATAAGGTAGCGTTTGGTACGATGGAATGAAAGGGGGAATGGAATGGACCATTACAAGGTAATTAAAAATAATGTGTTTGGTTGGCTAAAGGAATGGAATCACCCATTCCACAAGGCATTCCATTCCCTCAAAACCATTCCATCCACCCCCCATGTTTTTTTTTCATTCCATCCCCATTCACCCTTTACTAAGAAAAGCATAACCCACCATCACCACCCACCACCACTATCGCCACCACCCACCGCCACCCACCACCGCCGCCACCGCCACCCACCATCGCCGTCACCACCCGCCGCCACCACCACCCACCACCGCCGTCACCACCCACCACCGTCACCACCCACCACCACCGCCGCCACTCACCACCGCCACCAACCACCACCACCGCCACCACCCACTACCTTCACCCTCCCACCACCGCCACCACCCACCACCGTCACCCACCCACCACCGCCGCCATACAAAACCACCCACCGCCGCTTACCACCGTCATCAACCCACCGCCACCTCCACCACCTACCACCGTCACTCACCACAATTTCCTTTACCCACGACTACCGCCGCCACCCATCACCGCCGTCTCCTCCACCTACCACCGCCACTACTCACCATTGTCACCCACCCACCATCACCGCCATCCACCTCCACCCATCGCCACCGTTGCCGCCACCCACCACCGTCGTCGCCACCACCTATCACCGCCGTCGCCATCCACCACCACGCTACCGCCACACACCACCACCTACCATTACCACCACCACCGCCACTACTCACCATCGTCACCCACCCACCATTACGACCATCCACCTCCACCTTCCACCGTCGCCGCCACCCGCCACCGACCACAGCCGCCGCCGCCCACCACCGCCGCTACCCGCCACATATCACCACCCACCATCACCGCCACTGACCACCACCCACCACTGCCACTAACCATCGATTTTATTCATTCGTTTTTTCTTGTCTATCCAACAACACAAAGTAATGTTTTTTTCATTCCCACATGGCAACCAAACAAGACATGGAATGGTAATGATCCATTCCATTACCTTGTCCATTCCATTACCTCGTCCATTCCATTCCCCCATCCATTCCATTACCCAATACCAAACAGACCCTAAACCCCCCCAATATATGATATAATACTTTTCCTGCAATTGTTCTGGATGGTACGGTTTTTTATTGATATTGGGTCGATGTTACATTCACATGGAGTTTTAACTGTTTTCGGCGGGGACGAGTCATGCTTAACAGCATCGTCTGCCGTTTCATCCCCCGCTTGGCATCGCTTTTCTAGGGTCCAAAAAAGCGGTGTCTTTGGATCGGTGTTACATCCACATTAAACTACACCTCTCAATACATCTGCACGTGGTATAACACGTGTAGAATGCAACATTGAGGGTTTAGTTTAAAATATTAGAGAGTTATGGATCGTTGGGGGGTATTGGGCCTCTAGTCTACCAACGCTGGACATTCCAACGGGCTCTTTAGGCGGGTCTACTTTCCAGGCAAACCCACGCCATCCGGTGTTGATGAATCACATCACGTCATTAGCGACCTGTCCGACAACGGATGATGCGATTCTTCACCGTACTACTTTCGTATGGCAGGCTGGTTTGAACATTGGGTACCTGTAGATTTGGTACACATATTCAACAGGTAGAACCATGTTCTCCTGGATCAAATTCAGATGGGTTTGAATCTGAATGCGGTCCTGAGTTCCCGCTGACTGGAAAAGAGAAGTTTCTGGGTGCACAACACAAGCTATTGTTGATTTCAACAAAGCAATTGTGATTGAAGGTGCGAAACAGAAACTTAATGAACTATGCAACAAGAAACGGTGGTAGAATATTGGAATAGGTGATCTCGGAAAATATAGTGTCTTGTAAATCCGTAGATTGTATAGTTTGAGTGACTAGTTTTGAAAAACAGTTGTTAAATAAATTTGTAATATTTTTTTTAAATAAATCTATCATATTTGTATTATTTGTTTGAGACATTCCAAAAATGGAAAGTCTGTGTGTTATTATTTGATTTAAATAAATCTATCCCTCCGAGCCGTTTTCGGGCCACCGGGATCAGGCCCCGGAGACCCGAAAACCGCCCGGACTTCGTGCGACGCCCGTGTGTTACCCAAGGGCAACGCGTCCGTCAGTCAGGTTACCTGTCCGGCAGGCCCAGCCAGGCTGCACAGAGGTCCAACGATTGTAGCTGTGAACGGTATGCCTTGAGGCAGTGTGTGGCCACCTCCGCGAAGTTTAACCGCCGGTCTCGCCACCTACAAAATTAACATGTTAAAAAACGTGTTCAGAAAAAAAATACAAAGGGATGCCATGCAGGCAAGTATAATCAAACTGGGATTTGCGATATATACCGAGCCGCTATCGGGCAAGTATAATCAAACCGGTTTGTGGGTGGTCGTGGCGCGAGACACCGGATCCTCTCCCATGCCCATACTTGATGGAGCATCATGGGTCCGGTCACGGCTTTCCTATCCGGCTGGGTGGCATCACAAAGCCGCCTGTATAAACAAGCCAGAACCGCACTGCCCCAGCTATAAGATGCTGTACGGTTCAGGTCTCGTAAAAATCTTAAGTAAAAAACATTTATTCTATTATTATTATTATCAGGGAGTAAGGTGGAACCGATCTAAAAGAAAAGGATTAAACGAGCACGAAAAATGCACTCTTCATCCGTAGCCTCTGCTTCAACAAAGTCCTGCTTTAGTTTATCAGTAATAACAGTACCCAAAACGGACTTGCCGGACATTTGGGCCTCTGTAGGCGTAACACCTAAGAATCGTCGGCACAACGCTATTGCGTCGGCAGTAGACAAATTATCATCTACCCCAGACACAACAGCTCCCTCAATAGGTAACCCCCACAAGACGTTAACATCTTGTAAGGTGACAGTAGCTTCACCAAATGGAAGGTGGAACGTGTGAGTTTCGGGCCTCCATCGTTCCACCAAAGCTGTTGTCAAGGAGTGGTCAACGTATCGATAACCACAATCTATGAGGCCACCAAACCCTGCAGCATCGATAAGGTGACGAACCCGTCCTACAACAGGGTGGTCACGAAGTAACCTCCATATGGCTCTATCGCTACGCTTTACCATCATAACTCTATTGAAGTTTTCCTCGTCTGTGAAAACGTGAAAGGCACGATGTCGATCACGCAGATACAACACATCGTCGTTTAGGGGACCAGGGTGTAAGTTCATGTTTTGATTCATGGTGGGAGGAATTTGGTTGGTATGATTTTTTATAAATTTCAAAGGTTTCAGATGGAGATTGTAGTGTTGATGGTGTGTTCTTGGATGTGGGTGGTGCTCCTTCTTCACCTCAACCTCCATTTTATAACCTTCAAAGCCTGAATTCTTACACTCCCAAGAACACTATTTGCCTATCAAATCATCTGCAACTTACAAGACCATTGCATGCAATGCTAGAGACCTTGTGAGTGTGTCTTATAGGCTGCATGGTTTGCAGGTGAAGACTGATTTTCATTTGCTGGTTTTAATGCATGAAAATGGATTGGCGGGATCATGACGGCAATATTGAAGAACACACCAAATCAATTGGCGGCATCAATGACACCTCTAACCCGATTGGCGGCATCAAGAGGTGACCCCTCCATTTCATTTGGCGGCATCTAGCTTTTTTTTTTGATCCCTCTACTTCAATTGGCGGCATCTAACACACTGACAAAAGCCTAAGTGATACCGCCAAATGGGTTGGCGGCATCTACTTTTTATTTTTTTGATACCGCCAATTGGTTTATATACATCACCAATATTGGTTTTTTCCCCCAATACCCCCCAAATGTAATTTGTAAAATAATAAACCCCCATTTATGTAAATGATTCAAAAAAACATGGAAGATAAAGTATCTTATGTTTGAAGCATACAAAATCCAAATCACTAGCTAGCTATGAAATACATTTCTATATAATAATAACCAATCGCATGCATTACAAACAATATTTATTCAAAAAACAAAAGCTTGTACAAGGAACGTACATATATATTTCATTTTGGTTCCTGATAGATGGAGAACACAAACAACATATGGTGCTTGTAAACTTGACCAGGATTAACGATCTGCGAAGGGAAGTTAGGATGGTTAACCGAATCAGGAAACCCTTGTGTCTCTAAACACAACCCCGCATACGCTTCATATACATATCCACCTTTTCCTTTCACATTATCTATATTGTTCCCGGTGTAAAACTGTACACCAGGTGCATCTGTGGTCAATCTCATTGACCTACCAGACTTGTCATCCCACACGACCGCGACCCTTTTCATCTTGTTCCCATTTTCGCCATCTAACACATAGTTTATGTCGAACCCATTGGTAAGTTCTTTGATCTTGCTCTCAATGACACGAGGTTTGAGGAGATCATATGGGGTACCCTTAACCGAAACAATCTCTCCAGTGGGAATGAGTTGGTCGTTTGTTGGCGTGATGTGTGACCCGAAGATCTGGATCTTTTCGGATAATATATCGCCACTATCATGTCCTCCAAGGTTCCAATATGTGTGTTGGGCTAAGTTAACCGGTGTTGCCTTATTTTGTGATTCTGCTACCATCTTCACACTGAGTTTATACATTCCAACTAGTGAATAGGTCACCATAACTTTCAAATCTCCAGGAAAGCCTAATTAATTTGATCAAAATATAAGTCAAGTAAATGAAGTCATGAGGATTTATATAATAAATAAAAAGTCAACAAATTAGTGTTGAAATCAAGATATGATTTACCTTCTTCTCCATCAAAACTATGGTATGTGAACATAATATGAGGAGATGCACCATCTTTTTTGTACTTTGTTACCTCCCAAAGCACATCACTGAATCCTGGATGCCCACCTGAAAGTAAATCATTGTACATGGAATTTATAACATGAAACATATGTGAAAAGTACGTGATCTTGCTCACACCATGAAGCATGTTTTGCTCCTCGTTAGCATCTAACGTATAGCGGGTTCCATTTAATGTGAATTGTGCTCCTCCTATCCGGTTAGCAACCCGTCCAACGATAGATCCAAAGTAGGTCGAATCGTTCTACAATAATTGCAAATATATAGTTATAAGATCACATATGGTTTAACCATGTTCAAAGTGTATTTTGTGGTTGATTCTAATGTAATCAAGACCATTTTAGATTAATGAGAATAAAAAGTGTTACAAGTTAGGAAGTGTGGAGTACGTACGTACACACTTGTACAAGACTTGTTTCATCTTCGTCACCTTTTAAACCCGGTGGTTCAAGAAGCGAAAACCCTCTAGTGATAGGGGATTCCAAGGGGGCACAACAGGGGTCCAAGTCCCTAAGACTCTTTGGTGTGGAGTCGGCAAACACCGAGCTCTGTGATTGGTTATATATATATTTTCTTTTTTCTTTTTTAAAGGAAGGGAGAAGAAGGGGAAAACCATTTCCTTGGTTTGGTTTGGGGGAGGGAAAGGGGAAAATGATGTGGCATTTGCGGAAGTTGGGGAAGGAGGACACCACACCATATAGCCTAAGGGCCGCTTTGTACCGTTAGCAAGGAAAATTTTATTTTACCAGCTCATTGATAAGCTAACCTATAAGTTGATTCGGATTTGTATGGTTGATGAAAAGTTGCATAGAAATCCATTGTTAGTTGGAATTGGCATATTGAAGTCGTATTATAACTAGAAGCAATATTTTTCAATTGCGTAGTATTCAAAAGAAAACGGTTGTCCGGCAGACGTTAGACTTTTCTATTTGAGAAAAACAAGTTATCTAAAGTATCTCCATATACTTTTCATGCCTTATAAAAGTCATCATCACGTGTTCTTTCATTAAAAAGAATTTTAGAAAAAAAAAAAAATTGGAATAGGTGACACTATTGTTATATTTTTTTCCTCAAATCTCAATAAATACATTTCGCCAATAGTCACGATCGCATTTATTTGTTTTGTGCAAACTCATTAAAATTACTAGGAATTTAATGGTGATTATATGTTTAAATCTTAGATTTTTATATCTTAGGAGTATATAATAAATATTATGTGATCAGTAAATTAACAAAATATATATTTAAGTGATACGATTATCATATATCATAATGGAAAATGGAAATTTTAAAAAATTATAAAACCTGAATATTACCTTGTATGTATTGACAGAGTCGTATCCAAGAACCACATCTCCAAACTTCCCTGAAAATACAAAAAGATAACTAATATTTATCGCAAAACAATTGATATTCTATAATTTGTTTTTTATCACTATTTATAATTACGGAAGAAAACTATGCATAACACTACATATTATGAAGACACGCATAATAAAATTAGCCATTATTTGTTATTAAAAGAAAATGTAATTTTTTTCCATCTCACCCATCGTATTTTGAATTCGAAAAAATACAAACACATTAGTTTGATTGTTTTTTTACCTACACATGTGTAGGCCGGGCCATGTGTAGGTTGTATAACCTATACACAGACATAAAAAGACGCATGTGTGCATGCATATATATAACTTAAAAACGTGCGGATCAAGAAAGAATAGTGCTTGTGTGTGTTTTGTGCCATTCTTACAACAAAGTACATAAGTATTACTTAAAAGTTAAAAGACCATGGGAAACTCATGAAAGGGCCTAAAAGAATGATTCAAACAAGGAAAAGCATGAAAAAAAACACATACACACAGTGAAAAGTGAGTTTAATGTGTGTTTGTATCATTATATTAAGATGAAGAACATTTATATATGATTGTAACTTATCTCAACATACATGGTAATTACAAAAAGATTCTGGGAAAATCAAGAAAGAAATTTTATATATTTATTAATAATATAATATTGGTTATCCAACAAACATCCAATTACAAATCACCTACCTTTTTTAGATTGCAAAGTGTATTGAAAATAAAACATTGACCCAAGCAAGCAATCAAGCTCCTCGACCATATATATATATATATATATATATATATATATATATATATATATATATATATATATATATTTTTTGGTTCTGTAATTGCTTAAGAAGAGAAAAAAAACACACATATAAAGAAAAGAAAGATGAATCAAGTATGTGTGTAGGTACCATTCTTGTCAGGAAGAAGAAGAGATATAATGGTGGCACCCCAGTTGGTGAGTTTGACAGAGAAGTGGCCATTGTTGAGCTCATAGGTCCCTGCTATATTCTCAGCATGTTTTGAGGCACTTACACCTCCTGATCCCCATAACAACACAAAACTGGTGGTGATGATGATGATGTAGGTGATGAAAGCAGTTGGGGATTTGTACATCATTATTATTATTCTGTACGTGCATGGAATACATACATTAGATCAAAGAAAACCAATGGTGTATATATATAGAAAGAAAGATAGAAACAAAGGACTGTAGAGACTTATGACAAGTCTTTAATGTTAATTTATATTATATTATATTGTATTTTTAGGGACGGCTAGAAACTTTTTATGTTTATTTGTCTTAACTTTTACTCTTTAATTTAGAGTTGTCAAATCATTAATATTCTTTCTTTTTTTTTTCACATCTATCTATGTAATAAATCAATACACTCGGGTTGAATTCTAGCCTTAGAGAGAATTTAAGGTATCCATATTGAATATGGAGCTTCAAGTTATCTTCTATAAATACTTTTTTGTATATTTTAATTGTGTCCATTCTTCCATCACACTCTCAATTCCTCACTAACAAATCTTCCAACCAACATTCATCAATCTTCTTTTTATGCATTCTTGCTTCTAGGTATGTATCTTCTTCCCTGAGATCGACAAAACTAGATTCATTATAATATGTTCCGATTCATAAACTTTTATTATATGCTTTATGTATTCAATCGCTGGATCCGTATCATGTGTTCCGATTTGAAAACTTTTATGTATTTGATTCAATAAAATAGATCCATATCATAAACTGGATCCAATCTCCAGTTTATAAATCGTGTTTTATAACAGTTATTTATAAACTGGAACCATTTCATAAACTGGAACCAATCTTCAGTGTCATCATTTTGTTCATTTGCAAACCCATGTTGAACAATGGTTTTTCAAATAACCGGTCATCAGATTTATATGAAAAAATGTGTGTTACACCATTGAAAAGAATCACCGGTTATTTGTTTTCAAATACAATCAACATAACCCTTCAAACAGATTTACTATTTATTTTCTTGCTTTACAAATATGGATCGTATTTATTGAATGTTTGGATGTTTTTTCATTTGAATACTAGAATACTATCCGAAGACAAAGATTCGATTATAGGTTATCACAAGGGTGAGCAATTCTTCAAGATCATGCATGACCCTTCGGCAAGAGTTTTGGTATGATTCTTATTTTCATCTTGATATGGATCTTTGTTTATTTTACAAAACTGATTATTACTTGTGTTAATGTTATTTTTAATGTGTTAATCCAGACGTTGCCAACAGTTATGAACAAATTTTTGGTCTCTAAAAACATACACAACAATGTCGTTACAGTGGCCACATACAAAGGACAATCTTGGTTGGTTTTATTAGAATTGATAGATGATGTATTTTGTTATTTTACATATACATTAGTATTCAATCCTACATTCCATATTCAGAGCATAATATTAGACCAATTTTAATTTTATTAATTCTGAATTATTGTTATTTATTTACATTAATAAAGTTGACCGAATTTAATGTCATTTAATTTGAAATTTGAATCTTAATGATATTTATCAATTTACATTAATAATATGTTGACCCAATTTAATATTATTTATTACTATATTTTAATAATTGACTGAATTTATAGTAACATTAATACGAATTTAAGTTTACCATAATAAGCCTTATTTATTATATAGATGTTAGTTATATTATTTTTGTAAAGTTTGTATAAAAAAATAAATGAATATTTTCGGTAATCATTTAAACATACTTACAAAAATATATTTCAGGATAAATGTAAGCATAACGTTGACAAACCTAGCGACAATTACCTGTGTTTTTAAATTTGATTGAAATAAAGTTAGCAATTACTTAATATATACACCATATGTAAATTAATAGTAAATTAAATTTAAGTTTAGTCAACAATATATATCGTATTTAAATTAATAATAATAACATTGTTAATTTCAATTAAAGATATTTAATAACCTTAAACAGAATTTTGTTATACATTGTTTATATAAATACAAAAAAAAAATAACAAATTAAAACCATAATTATTATTAACTAGTAAATTACGCGTCGCGCTAAGCGCGGCGTAGAAACATAACCGGCGCCGATTCGTGAAAACTTGCAGATTTTTCCGACGAACTGCGGAGTTACACCAGCGGTATTGCGAGGGTCTGGTAATCGGATAACACAACGTAGAGTCTCGTTTTGTTCCGTAGGTACGCCGGTGCGCGTTGCAGCGAGCAAAACGTCTAAACCGCCATCAAACAATTTATAAAAGAAAACATCTACGATCCTGCCCACCAGCCGACGGCGTCGCTGTCATCGCGATTGCAACGAACCACGACTTAAAAAAGAGGATTTAGTAAAAAAAGTAGTGCGATCGTAACCTTCAAAAGTTATTCCAATTTTTTTATTCTATATTAGTGAGACTTCTAGAGATTTAATATTAAGTGTGCACAGTAGGTTCCTTCTCGAAGCACTATACATCAGTTAAAAATTGCAAAACCACTCCTCGTTACTCATTTGTTAGACACAAACAAAGTCTCACACACCATTCTTGAGAGAGAGAGAGAGAGAGAGAGAGAGAGCCGGCAGAGAAAGGGGGATGACGAAGGGGTTCCGGCCACCATCAATGGCGGAGCTCCCGGAGGACACAACCACCGCAACAAAAGCACCACCAACCTTCGCTGCCACAACTACCATCTAAAACCGGCACCACCACCACCGCCTAATCGCGACCATAACGGCACGGCACCACTACTTACCCTCAACAACCTTCTCAGACAACTGCTGCTACCACGTCTCAGACCATCATCACGACACCGTCTTCGAAAATCTAGAGTTCCGACGAACTTCTGGCAACCCGATCTAAGCTTGCATGTGTTGTCTCGGAGTAGATCGGCATCGTTAAAGTACAAACCTTCAACTTCTATGTCGTTTCAGTGTTTTATTTGCATTCATTCTCCGAAACATTTTTATGTAAATTAAGTTGGTATAACTAAAATACCGCGAAATATCGTCGTTGTTCAACCCCCACATCACCGGCATTCACAGATCCAGCTACAAACCGTATAGATCCAGTTTTGTGGTTGACGGTCCACGGCGGGTGGTTATCATCAGGTGGGGCTGGTGGTTACCACGGGTGAAGAGGCAGTCCACGAAAGTCAACCGATAAGGATGGTCAAAGTTGTCGACTGTGTTCTAAAGGCGTCTGACGCTGTTACCGTGACTACTGTTGCGAACGTCGCTTTCACTTCGATGAGAATTGTTATTTATAACAATAATATGAAATTGATTAAATTAATACGAGATTTTTTAATCTCTAATTCGTCTAATTGATTAAATTATACGAATGATAATATTGATTAAATTATAATTGATTAAATTGATTTCGTATAATTGATCAAATTTATAGTTTACCATAATAAAACGTATTAATTCTTTTGTATAAATGATTGATTATGAATCAATTTGGCCCGAAATATAGGATTACCATAATTGACGGAATTTAATGTTATTTATTACGATTTTTTAATCTCATTAATTTATAGTACTATTAATACGAAATTGATTAAATTGATTAAATTATACGAATTGTTTAAATTAATACGAGTTTTTCTAATCTCTGCTTTCGTATAATTGATTAAATTATACGAATGATAATATTGATTAAATTATAATTGATTAAATTGATTTCGTATAATTGATCAAATTTATGGTTTACCATAATAAAACGTATTATTTGTATGAATTATTGATTTATTATCAATCATTCCCAAATTTTAGGATTACTATAATTGACCGAATTTAATGTTATTTATTATGATTTTTTTAATCTCATTAATTTATATTACTATTAATACGAAATTGATTAAATTATACGAATTGATTAAATTAATACCAGATTTTTTAATCTCTAATCAATTATACGAATGATAATATTGATTAAATTATAATTGATTAAATTGATTTCGTATAATTGATCAAATTTATGGTTACCATAATAGCTCTCATTTAATTTTATTTTTTTTTATTTAATTTTTATTACTATGCAGATAATTCCTAATACGATTGCTGAATTAGCAAACTTAAATTAATAAATGAAGATCAAGATTAAATTTACAGATGGGTACGCGTGGTCTGTGTCGGTGCGTGTTGAAATTTATGCTCAAGTCGCTAGGTTTGTTATTCAATTATTAAACATTATGTTTACAATATTCTTATTTTATAATTAGGTAGACATTCTAAATTTACTATACACAATGCTTTTGTAAAGGTTTACTATGATTGGATGGCCTGATATGCTTCAATCAGAAGATATTTCCATTGGCGAATATTGTGTCTTTAAATGGTATTCAATCCAACACAGGCTATTTGTTACTAAGATTGCACCACAAAAAGTCATTGATTTTAAAATTTAAATTACGATCTTTTATGTTTTTAATGTAATTTATTTGAATTATTGATTACGATTTTGAGGTTATTTATTAAGATTTATAATCTTACTATGTTTACGAATTATGATTAGTATTGATTGCAATTAATAAGATTTATTAAGTTTGAATGTTATTTATTAAGATGTTTAATATTATTTATTGACATTAATAATAATTGACCGAATTTAATGTTATTTATTAAATATTTTAATCTCATTTATTTATATTACTTTTTTTGAATATATGTTTAGTACAATTGACCGAATTTAATTTTTATATTATGACTTTTCTTTAATCAATTCTCATTAAATGATAATAATCAAAATCATTTCCTTTATATTATGACTTTTCTTTAATTATTCTTAATATATTTTTATTATGTTAGATTTACTGTTATTTATGGATATTAATAATAATTGACCGAATTTAATTTTATTTATTACGATTTTTAACCCTATTTATTTATATTACTATTCATACGAAATTATGCTTTATTTATTTTTACGAAATTACGTCTAATATTATTTATTGACATTAATAATAATTGACCGAATTTAATGTTATTTATTAAAATTTTTAATCTTATTTATTTATATTACTTTTTTTCGACTTTATGTTTAATATTATTGACTGAATTCAATTTTTTATATTATGACTTTATTTTAATCAATTCTCATTAAATGATAATCATCAAAATCATTTCCTTTATATTATGACTTTCATTTAATTATTCTTAATATATTTTTATTATGTTAGAATTAATTTTATTTATGGACATTAATAATAATTGACCGAATTTAATATTATTTATTATGATTTTTTAACATCATTTATTTATATTACTATTAATACGAAAGTATGTTTAATCTATTTTTACAAAATTATGATTAATACTATTTATTGACATTAATAATAATTAACCGAATTTAATGTTATTTATTAAAATTTTTAAGCTCTTTTATTTATGTTACTGTTTTTTCAAATTTATGTTTAATATTATTGAGCGAATTTGATTTTTTATATTATGACTTTCCTTTAATCAATTCTCATTAAACGATAATCATTAAAATCATTTCAATAATAATTGACCCCTATTAATGTTATTTATTTTGATTTTTTAATCTCATTTATTTATATTACTATTTTATGAAATTATTTTTAATCTATTTATTTCTTATCTACCGAATTCAATTACGAATATATTACTAATACTAAAACTAATATTACGATTTTCAATTTTATTTTTAATCTCATTTATTTCTTATCTACCGAATTAAAATTTTCTTTTACGATTTTTATGAATATATTACTAAAATATATACTATTTTCAAAATAATTTTCAATTATATTAATAAATTAGTAAATAATTTTAATTATTAAGTTAAATTTTTTATTCATTTATTACTATTAATAGTAATAATTATTACAATTATTAACATAAAGAATAAACGTAACATCAATATAAAAAATCCTCATTTGTCATGAAACCCTCGACCATTAACAACGTTCAAATTATTTCAAAAATTATAAAAAAACTCAATTAATGAAAACAGAAAGATTCAAGCGATAATTTTGGTAAACAAAATGTATTTAATAAATACAATTTAAATCTATTCTTTTAATAATAAATATAATTTAAATCTATTTAACAGTTTCCTAAAATATATAATATATTCAAAATAATTTTAAATGATATTACTAACAACGACTTTCATTTTAATATTGTTGATCGATAAACATAAAAACTTTTTACGTTTTTGTTACTTTGATGGATATCAATTCTTTGACTTTATTTATTTTTCATGTCTTAAAATACACTTATTAGTAATTAGTAACAAAATTAGTACTGAAATATCATTTTACGTTATCAGAGTTTTTTTTTTTGGACAAATTTTACTGTTTGTTATTCTAATGGTTTAGGAATCCTATATGTGGACATAAATTCTTTTCAAAGTTCCAAATCGTCTTGCCATATCAAACCGTTTTATAGAAGCTAAAATAGTTTCAGGGAGTAACATTGGAATGCGAACTTTTATCCAAAGAATTAAGCTGTCCCCATTTGATAAGAAGATTCCTTTCAAATTTAACAGAAGACAATTCCCTCTTACTTTATGTTTCGCAATGACAATAAATAAAAGTCAAGGACAAACCCTATTTAGGATAGGTATGTATTTGAAAGATCCTATTTTTACACATGGGCAGTTGTATGTCGCTGCCAAGTGACAAGAGTAGAGATGGTCTGAACATACTAATATTGGATAAAGATGACAACGTTAATAATAAATAACAAATGTTGTCTATAAAAAAATATTTTGAAGTTTGTGAATAAGTATGCGATCATATTTTGCATAAATCGGTTTTTTTTTTAAATTTTTTGGTTGTGTGATTTGTTAGACTACATTTATTTACTTTGAATTTAATATCCATTTGCATGCCGTTACAATAAATATATGTTTATTCATTTCATTATTTGTTTTTAAATCACGTCTATTCAAACATTTGTTGATTCATATATCTGTTATTGGGTAACATTAAACTTTTTTTATGATAATTTACAATCAACAAAAATTCATACGAATTGTATTACGTAACTTTCAATAAATAAAATTTGCATACTACGATCTTTATAGAATTTTTTTTTCATTTGACATGAACATGTACCGCGTGTACACGCGGGGCTCAAACCTAGTTAAAATATATAGAAGTATCTATCTCTTTGATTTATTTGCCGTTTATATGGATACCAAAAAGTTAAATAAATGTAAGGGTTACGTTTTACCCAATTTTTATACTATACATACAATTTGTATGTTAATTCTCTCTCATGTTTCTGATATGGTCGTCATTATTATAAATAACAATTCTCATCGAAGTGAAAGCGACGTTCGCAACAGTAGTCAGTAGTCACGGTAACAAGCGTCAGACGCCTTTAGAACACAGTCGACAACTTTGACCATCCTTATCGGTTGACTTTCGTGGACTGTCTTCTTCACCCGTGGTAACCACCAGCCCCACCTGATGATAACCACCCGCCGTGGACCGTCAACCACAAAACTGGATCTATGCGGTTTGTAGCTGGATCTGTGAATGCCGGTGATGTGGGGGTTGAACAACGACGATATTTCGCGGTATTTTAGTTATACCAACTTAATTTACATAAAAGTGTTTCGGAGAATGAATGCAAATAAAACACTGAAACGACATAGAAGTTGAAGGTTTGTACTTTAACGATGCCGATCTACTCTGAGACAACACATGCAAGCTTAGATCGGGTTGCCAGAAGTTCGTCGGAACTCTAGATTTTCGAAGACGGTGTGATGATGGTCTGAGACGTGGTAGCAGCAGTTGTCTGAGAAGGTTGTTGAGGGTAAGTAGTGGTGCCGTGCCGTTATGGTCGCGATTAGGCGGTGGTGGTGGTGCCGGTTTTAGATGGTAGTTGTGGCAGCGACGGTTGGTGGTGCTTTTGTTGCGGTGGTTGTGTCCTCCGGGAGCTCCGCTATTGATGGTGGCCGGAACCCCTTCGTCATCCCCCTTTCTCTGCCGGTTCTCTCTCTCTCTCTCTCTCTCTCTCTCTCAAGAATGGTGTGTGAGACTTTGTTTGTGTCTAACAAATGAGTAATGAGGACTGGTTTTGCAATTTTTAACTGATGTATAGTGCTTCGTGAAGGAACCTACTGTGCACACTTAATATTAAATCTCTAGAAGTCTCACTAATATAGAATAAAAAAATTGGAATAACTTTTGAAGGTAATTACGATCGCACTACTTTTTTTACTAAATCCTCTTTTTTAAGTCGTGGTTCGTTGCAATCGCGATGACAGCGACGCCGTCGGCTGGTGGGCAGGATCGTAGATGTTTTCTTTTATAAATTGTTTTATGGCGGTTTAGACGTTTTGCTCGCTGCAACGCGCACCGGCGTACCTACGGAACAAAACGAGACTCTACGTTGTGTTATCCGATTACCAGACCCTCGCAATACCGCTGGTGTAACTCCGCAGTTCGTCGGAAAAATCTGCAGGTTTTCACGAATCGGCGCCGGTTATGTTTCTACGCCGCGCTTAGCGCGACGCGTAATTTACTAGTTTATATATATTTAGGGTTGCTTGACGAGCTAGCTAGCTAGTGGAGTCAATCCCATTTTAAAGCTTCTAATAATAAGACGAACTGGAACTGGAACTGGCTTGGTTCCTCTTACTTAATTCAAGCTGAAAAACTGGCCGGGCACATATTCCAGCTTGTATATATGCATCTAGATCGAGTTAGCTAGGTTTTGAATGTTCTTATTATACATACATACATACATACTCGCATGGCATGGCATGGCGGTCTATGGTTCTAAGCAATAAGCAGCAGTATGCCTCAAATCTGCTAATTGACAAACCGTCCATCAAATCCTACCTTAACGACCTACCTGCCTGCAAACCACAAACAACCATCTAAAAACATACAGGCCGGCTAGGGTATTTTCATTTACCCTAGCTCAAAACCTTGTATGTTTACGTGTCTATGTTAGGACAAAGAGGATTGGTGAAACCACTTTTGGAAACCTTAGTCTAATTCACTTCTGTCATTTTGGCTAAGTATAGAAGTACTGAAGAGAAGACAAGAAACTGCTGAAGAGAAGATATGACAAGTGCTGAAGAAGAAACTTCATCAGAAGTTCTGAAGTCTAAACCAGACAAGTTCACTTTAGAAGTACTGAAGACAAACTACTCATCAGTAGTTTGTCATTCATCAGCACTTAGCATCAGATATTTTCCACCGCCTTTTGTATCAGTAGTTTATTGTTTATTATTACTTTTAGCTGTAATTGTTTGTTTCAATGTTGCAACTTGTGCAACTTGTTTCTGATATTTGTATACTTGCTTTACCAGCAAGATACATGTATGTAAACGTCTATAAATAGGAGGCTTCAACCTTCTATTTTAGACATTGATTTTAATAGAAAAATCCTTCAAACACTTTCACTGTTCTATTCCATTTCAGTATTTATTGTGAATCTGCCTAAGTATCTAATTCTCATTTACTGCTTAGATTCATAATAAATACTTGTCATTATTAGTTTCAATCATCAAGAGGGAGTAATAACTCCTCTTAAGTATAAAAAGTGTTGCTTTAACTTATACATTCCGCTGTGCTTACAATCTGATATACAAGAGCTTGCTAAACACTTAAGTGTCAAAGATAGCAAGTTCTTACTTAAACAAAGAGCATACTGATCCAACAATTGGTATCAGAGGGTTGGTTTATCTGATCACATATCAATCTAACAAATTGAGAATCAGACACAAAACTCTTATTGATACTCAATAAAAGATCAAAAGTTCACTTTTTATCAACATCCATCACTTAAAAGAGTCATCTGACAAATCAATACTCTTTAAAATGGATCCTCATAATACTGGTTCTGCCACTAAACCTGCCATGCTTGTAAGAAATGAATACAACATATGGCAAAAGAGAATGGCACATACCTTGTCACAGACCAACACAGGTTGTTGGAGATCTGTGATATATGGTCCTCACAAACCAGTAAACATAAATCTTGAAACTAAAGTTGAGGTTCCTAAAGAACCAAAAGACTATACAGATGATGATTTCCTAAAACTTGAGCTAGATACAAAAGCATTCTCTATGTTGGCAATGGCTCTCCCAAATGAGATATACTCTGGCCTTTTACATTGTGAAAGTGCCAAAGAACTCTGGGATTGTCTTAAAGAACAGTTTGGAGGAACTGAAGAGGTGATTGCCAACACCAGAGAGATTTTAGCTCAACAATATGAGACATTTGCTCACATTAATGGGGAAACTTTAACTTAACAATTTGAAAGATTCTCCTCATTATTATCTGAGCTAAAGTTAAATGGTCAGACCTATACAACAGTATCTATGCTACATAGATTTTTAAGGTCTTTACCAGACAAATGGGAAACATACTCCATTGTTTTAAGATCCTCACCAGATTTTGGCTCCCTCACTCTTACAAAACTCCATGGGAGATTACTTACTTTTGAGAGAGAAATTGATCAAAAGAAGAAATTGCAATCATCTGGTAAAACTGCTGATGACTACCTACCAGGTAGTACAACACTTTTGGGACAAGACTCACCAACTTGTTCCTATGGATCTTATGACAACATTGACATAACGACTGGGATCTCATCAGAAAGATCTTTCCCAGGTTATGACAATGATGACCAAAGTCAAACTGCTGATAATCTATGTTTTATCATGGATGATTTGAAAAACTTTAGCAGTGATGACTTAGAAGAAATGGACATTTTACACCAACTGGCCATGCTAAGCATTAAAACTAACAAGTTTTATAAAAGGTCAGGAAGGAAATTTCCAGGATTGACCAGTAATACAAAAATTGGTTTTGACAAATCTAAACTAAGATGTCACAAGTGTCAGAAGTTGGGACACTTTGCTAGAGAGTGTAGAAACTCTAGCTTTAACCAATCACAATCTGGAAATAACTTTAACCCCAATTATAATAGGAATAATGGAACTCAAGGGAGTGCTCATTTTGTACAGGCACAAGCTCCTCAACAGCAATACATGCCACAAGTACAATATGTTCAAATGCCTGCTCAACAGATGCAGAGCCAACAATCAATCCCTCCCTTTCCAGCTGCTCAACAACCTCCACAGCCTCAACAACCCTCTCAACAAAGTCTTTTCACCTCAGGGTATGTTGACTGGAGCAGTCTTCCTTTTGACACCACAGAGTGATCCTGATGCAGACAACAAGTTGTTTGACATCAACTGGGGAGAACCAGACAATGGCAGAAAGAACTTTGCCTTAATGGCATTTGAAGGCTGTACTTCAAAATCTGCATTGTCACAGGTATCAAAAGAGTCTTTGACAAAACTTTGCTCAAATTCTTGCAAAGAATCTTTTGCTCTCATAAGAGAGACAAATGTGCACTTACAAGGAAAAGCCAATGATTTAGAAAGAAAATACACTCAGATGAAATGTGATTTAGAGAGAAAACTTAATGCTAAAACAAAAGAAGTCTCTAAATTAACTAACTCAACTATTGAAACCCAAGAACAAATTAAAATGATGATAGAAGATCTTGGGAATGTCAGAAAAGAGCTTGCTGACACCAAGATCAGTTGTGAAAAATGGGTGGATTCTTGTAAGGGTACCAGCTATTGCTAAACAAACAGAGTGCTTCAAATGTTAAGTTTGGCATAGGGTACCATCATGTTGAAACACCAACAGATTTCTCTCCCAAAACTACTGAAGATGGGAGAAAAATTGTTTCAAATGAAACTTCTGAAGGGAAAGACTGCACTTCTTTCCATGAAAACTTTCTAAACAGAAATCCTGGTATTTTCAAAGAAAGTACTTCAGAAGTATTGACAAAATCTGACAACAAGCCATCAGTAGTTTCATCTACATTAGGAGTTGAGACCCTGAAAACTACTGATGAGCAAAATCTTTACACTAATGTCGGAAATTTGCCTTTAGATCAAAAACAAAAGGCAAAAGAGTGTGAAATTTGTGGTCTGTTCAACCACAAAACAGAGTTTTGTAGATACAGAAAAGGAATTCAGTTCAATCATAAAATTAAACAACAGGTTGTGGGAAATCAAATCAGAAATGATTATGAAAGAATCTTTAAACCCAAGAAACAACAACCTGAAAACACCTTTTCTCAGAAAAAGATAAAATCTCAACTAAAATCTTTTTCTCAAAATTCTTTGTCAGTAGTTAGACCTGAATCATCAGCAGTTTCACAAACTGCTGAGATTCAAAAACTAATGAACTTGGTACAACTACTGATGACCAAGGTTGATGGTGGTCCTGAAAAGGATACCACCATGGTTCTTAATGAAAAATCCATTGCCAAAAAGACATGGATTTCTCAACCTGGTCAAGGACAAACTGTAATTGTTCTCAAGAGCAAACCCAAAGCCAAACAGGCTTGGGTTCCTAAATCTAACTAATTTGCTATTGTGTGCAGAGAGTTTCCAGGGGCTTAAACAGCATATGGTACGTTGATAGTGGAGGCTCTATGCACATGACTGGATGCAGATACCTGATAAACAATTTTATCAGCCAAAGAGAAGGATCTATATCCTTTGGGAACAATGCTAAGGGATATGTGCTAGGACATGGCAATGTCTCCTCTGGCAAAATACAGTTTGACAAGGTCAATCTGGTTGAAAACCTTGAATACAACTTGCTGAGTGTGTCACAAATGTGTGATAAAGGATATTCTTCCTTTTTCACAAAGACAGCATGCAAGATCATCTCACCAGAAGGCCAGAAGTTGATAGAGAAGATCATTGAAGATCATACTTTGCTGATTGCCAAAAGATGTGGCAATGTCTATGCAGTGGACATTGAGAAAGACAAAGTATTGAACAACACTGCCTGTTTCTTCTCAAGGGCATCAACTTCAGAAACTGATCTCTGGCACAGGAGACTTGGCCATGTGAACTTTAAAACCATAAATAAAGTCACAAAAATGGGCTTGGTCAGAGGTCTACCTTTGAAAGTATACCAGTGTCAAGAACACTGTGTATCCTGTTTAAAGGGAAAACAACATAAGTCCTCCTATAAGTCTATTAAAGAATAAAAAACAACTGCATGTCTTCAACTACTCCATATGGACTTATTTAGACCTGTCAAGATTATGAGCCTTGGTAAGAAGAAGTACTGCTTAGTCATCATTGATGACTACTCAAGATTCACATGGGTATTCTTCTTATTCTCCAAGGATGAGGCTGCTGAAATCATCAAGTTCTTCATTCTACAAGTGGAGAAACAATATTCTCTACCTGTCAAAACCATTAGAAGTGATAATGGGACAGAGTTCAGGAACAAAACTCTGGATGAATTCTGTTTGTCTAAAGGGATTATTAGACAATACAGTGTTCCCAGAACTCCTGAACAAAATGGTGTAGTAGAAAGGAAGAACAAAACCTTAATAGAGGGAGCAAGAACAATGTTAGCTGATTCTGGGCTACCCTTGTACTTTTGGGCAGAAGCAGTTAACACATCATGTTATGTTCAGAATAGAGTTCTTGTGGTCAAGAGACATTCCAAGACTGCCTATGAAGTTCTTCATGGCATGAAGCCCCTTATCTCCTTTTTCAGGGCTTTTGGGTGTCAATGTTTCATCTTGAACATCAAGGAATCTATTTCAAAGTTTGCTGCCAAAGTTGACTCAGGTTACTTTCTTGGTTACTCTTCAACTAGAAAAGCCTACAAGGTTTTTAATTCTCACACCAGGATAGTAGAAGAAACATTGAATGTCAAGTTCAATGAGTCAAAACACACTCTTATTCCAGCACATCCTGCTGAACTTTTTGACCTTGACAACTTCCATTTTGGACCTAAGAAGGCTGTTACTTCATCAAAACCTACTTATTATGGTGACAAAATGTTTGATGATGAGGATCCCACACCATGGACTCCTCAAACAGTTATCAAGTCAACTTCAAAATCATCAGAAGTTCCCCAAACTTCTGATCAAACAAGTACTGAGGAACAAACTCAAACTTCTGGTTCAGTAGATCCAACTACTAAAGATCAAGGAACATCTGAACCAGATATTATAGACCTCAGTAGTTTGTTTGAAGAACATGAGCCACCTACACCTGTCAGTGGTTTACAACAACTGATTGAACACAAAGATCATCCACTTGATCAAATCATGGGTGATATAGCTTCAGGTGTTCTTACCAGAAACCAGCTCTCCAACTTTTGCCTATTTTCAGCCTTTATCTCACAGTTGGAACCAAAGAAGTACCAGGAAGCCCTCAAAGACAATAATTGGGTGCAAGCTATGCAAGATGAACTGCTTCAGTTCAACAAGCAACAGGTCTGGGAAATCTGTCCCTTACCTCCAAACAAGCAACCAATTGGCACAGGATGGGTTTGCAGGAACAAACAAGATGAAGCTGGCATGATAATCAAGAACAAGGCAAGACTGGTAGTTCAAGGGTACTCTCAAGAAGAGGGAATTGACTATGATGAAACCTTTGCTCCAGTTGCAAGGCTTGAGGCCATCAGGTTATTTCTGGCCTATGCCATTTCCAACAAAATTAAAGTTTATCAAATGGATGTAAAAAGTGCATTTTTGTATGGAAAGATAAAAGAGGAGGTGTATGTCTGTCAGCCACCTGGGTTTGAGGATCCTTCTCATCTTGAGTGGGTGTACAGACTGGACAAAGCTCTTTATGGACTCAAACAGGCTCCAAGAGCCTGGTATGATACACTCTCCACCTTTTTACTCAAAAATAACTTTACAAGAGGTGCCATTGATAAAACTCTTTTCATTAAACATGTTGGAAATCATGTCCTACTTGTTCAAATTTATGTTGATGATATCATTTTTGGTTCAACAAACACAAAACTGTGTGATGCTTTTAAGAAACTCATGCAATCAAAATTTGAGATGAGTACCATGGGAGAACTGCAGTACTTTCTGGGACTGCAGATCAAGCAACAAACAAATGGAACTTTTATACATCAATCAAAATATGTTAAAGAATTATTAAACAAATTTTCTTTAAAAGACTGTAAATCATGTTCCACTCCCATGACACCAATCACACAAGTTGAACCTGATGATCAAGGAAAACAGGTTGATCAAACCATGTACAGATGCATGATAGGTTCCCTTTTATATCTAACTGCTTCTAGACCAGATATTATGTTTTCAACATGTGTCTGTGCTAGATATCAATCAGCACCAAGGGAATCACACCTTATAGCAGTCAAAAGAATTTTCAGATATCTGAGAGGAACTCCAACACTTGGAATTTGGTATCCTGCCTCAAGCAATACCAAGTTATCAGCTTTTTCAGATAGTGACTATGCAGGGTGTAAGATGACAAGAAAGTCAACATCTGGTGGTTGTCAATTCTTGGGTAACTGTCTAGTGTCATGGCAATCAAAGAAGCAAACATCTGTTGCAACTTCAACTGCTGAAGCTGAATACATTGCAGCTGCAAGTTGCACATCACAGATACAATGGCTCCAATATCAACTTCTTGATTATGGAATCAAAGAAACCAAGATACCTTTGTTTGTAGACAGCAAATCTGCCATTAGCATCATTCAAAATCCGGTACATTTCTCAAAAACTAAACATATTGAGATCAGGTACCATTTCATAAGAGATTGCTATGAAAAAGGCAAGATTGAGGTGAAGCATGTAGCAACAGCTAATCAAATAGCTGACATCTTCACAAAACCCCTTGACACATCAACATTTCAGAAGTTAGTATCCATGCTTGGGATGCTAAATTTGTAAGTGTTTATTTTATTGTTCTGCACATATTTTTCATTTTCCACTTACAAAAAGACAAAAAGTCTGAAACAAAACTTCTGAAAAGAGAGAAACTACTGATGAACAAAACATCAGTATGGGGAAAAATTTCTGAAAAGTGAATAACTTCTGATAAAATAACCTTCAGAAGTTATGAATGAAAGTATTTATAAAACATTTCTCATCAGCTGTTAAAACTGCTGAAGAGGAAATGGGAACTACTGATGAAGATAATCCTTCATCAGCAGTTTAGTCAAAAAGGGCAAATCTGACTTTTCCCATCATCAGAGGTTTTGACCTAGTCGGTTTAAAACTTCTGATAAAGAGATTTTTAACCTAGGCGGTTTAAAACTTCTAATAAAGAAGATCCAAGCGGTTAAAAACTTCTGATAAATATCTTTTTTCAACACTTATCCTTTCAAACTCAAAAATTCCCTCCTTCTCTCTCAAAACTCTCTCAACAACCTAAACCTGCAAATCAATTGTTCGATCAAAAACCCAAACCACATGGCTCTCGTTCTAAAGCAGGGACACAATCAAATAGCCTTTCTTGAAAAACAAGAAGGCCGGTCCCAATACGATGAGATCATTGATCTTGTCATAAAATCCCAATATTTTACTGCTCTCACAATCGACCCACCAATTCATACTGAAACTCTAAATGAGTTCTGGGCTAATGTTGAGACGGTGACGGCTGATGGTGAAACTATCTCCCTCAACTCAAGAATAAAAGGGAAACCACTGACCATCACACCGGCCACACTGGCAACAAGACTGGGCTTGGATGATGTAGCTGCCCCTGATCATGTTGCTAATTCTGATATTCACCTAACCATGACTGAGTGTGGTTATCAAGGTACTCTCTCCCATGCTACTATCTTCAAAAAATATTTTGAACCAAAATACAAGCTTTTGTTTCATTATATTATTATGTGTTTGAGTCCAAAGACAGGGTCTTATGACCAGATGCCCTCTACTTTTCAACCAATATTTCATTCCATAGTGAATGAAACCAAATTCAGGGCATCAAAATTATTTTTCAATGAGTTGGTGTTACATCACAATAATACCAAGAAAAAGTTTTTGTTATACCCAAGGTTCATTATGCAATGCATAATAGGGGAACTGGGTAATGAGGTGCTTGTGGGAAAAGTTTCAACTTTAAATCCATTAACCTCACAAGCATACTCTAGGCATAACAAACCGGCTACCTGGCCAGAAGATGATCAGGGAGAACAACAACAAGTCCCCCTGAAGCCCACATCTTCCAAACTCACACCATCAAAAGCCAAAAAGCCCATGCCAACAAAGACAAAAACCCACCAACCCAAAAGAAAAGCTGTTCAGGAGGTTGAGATGCCTGAACATGCTCATGAGCAATCTGCTCTTCAAATAGGTGAGACTGAAACACCCTCTCAGTCTCATCCATCTCAAACCCCACCAAAAGCACCCATAACAATCTTATTCAAAAGAAAAAGACTTAGAAAAACTGTTGTAACTCACACTTCTTTTGAAACTGCTGACCAACCTATTTCACCTATTGCCCAAACTTCTGAACCAACCCCTCAAATTTCTGAACCAAAGGCAATAGAGATTGCCAAACTTCTCTCTGGGCTAAAAGAGAAAGTCCCATCTGATAATGTCAGTCCCCTACAACCACAACAAACAGGGGACATAACCACAGAATCAGACATGGATGTGGACATCACTAGCCCTAACCCAAGAGATGAGGGTGGACCAGAGTCTTTAAGCCCAATCTTAGAGACTCTTGGGGCATCTGAGGCTGCTACTACTCAGTTACCACCCAGTGGTGGATCTGAGGATAGAAGTAAAACAGCTAAGACCTCAGATGTGGCAACTACTGATGAAGGCTTAATGCCTGAGGTGGGAAATCCTCAGAACCAAGAACAAGAGGTTCATGAGAGAACTGAGTTGGGCTCAGCTCATGATTTAACTGAGACAGTCCTCATTGAGGACAACATCAGGGATTCAGATGATTCCATTAATTTGGATGATGATTCAACAACCAAAACTACTGAATTGACGGCACTTTATGAAGGTCCTGTTTCAGGGGTATCCAAGCTCAAGAAGCTAGTCACCCCTGAACAGGTTAAAGTCCACTCAATCCCTAAAACCCCTAGAGTGGCATCCTCTGTACAACATGAGGATCTCCTAAAAACACACCCTTCACATCAAATGCCTACCCAATTCCCTGGGCCTTCAAGCATAGACATGAACCAACTATGTAGCCCAGGTGGTGACCTTTATCATATGATGAATGCCCTCATCAAGAATCACCTCCAAACCTATACAGCTAACTTGGAGCTGTCCATCAAGAACCAATTTGGGGTGATTCAGACAAAAATGAATGATCTGCAGACCAAGATTGACTTCAACAGCAAACAAATTGCCAATCTGACAGATCAGATCAAACCTCTGAAGACTATTGATGAATCCAAAAAGAGGGAGAAGATGAAGGAACCAATGGATACAGTTGAAGCCAGAAGAAAGGCAAGACTTGCTATCCTAGAAAGAGATCAGAAAAACCAGGCCAGAAAAGAAGCAATGGCCAAACAGTTTGGTGTCTCAGTGGAAGATATTGAAGCCACAGAAAAAGAAAATGAGACCCAAACCTCTGAAGAATCCCTAAGGCATAATAAAGAAACCTCTGATGGTCAAAGTAGTGATGACTCAGAAGATACTGAAGACAATCCTTCAGTAGTTGACAAACCATCAGCAGTTGTCAACCCAGCAGAGGTTAACACTTCCAAACCTCAACAAACTAAACCTTCCAGATCCACTGAACAAATCAAACCAACTTCTGCTCCTCCAAGGCCTACAACAACCACTACCATGACTGTCCTAACCCCTGCTCCAATCTCTCAATCTACTGAACTTCTTGAGCAGAGGTTAAAGGCAGTTCAACAAAAAGCCAAGGAAGACCAGATTTGGAAAAATCTGGAACAAAGGGATGATTTAGAGTTTGAAGAGAAGCTCCAGGCTTATCAAGCTGAACTGGAAAGACAGGCTGAAATTGATCATGTTGCTGAAGAAGACAAAAGACACCAACTGGTGTCTTACATCACAAAGAACAGCAAGACTAAAGCCTACACACTCAAGGGACTCTCTACGCAAGAGCTGACAAGAAGGGCACAACTAATTGCAGACAAACTGGCCACAAGTAAAGAAGGAAAGGCCAAGAGAGCCCAGATGATAAATGAATTAGTAGCAGATGGCTATGGTTCAAAAGCCTCAGTATCCAGATGGAAAGAAGAAAGACTGGTGGATACTTATCGAAAATACAAGGCTGCCAAGGCTGCAAATCTAGAGAAGTTTCAAACTGCTGATCCTCCAAGATCAGTAGTTAGAACTTCTGGTGTTTCAACAAGAAGGCCTGCTACTCAAAGGAAGAAATCAGAGGACAATGTCAAAACTGATTTCAAAATGGTACTACTTGAAGGAAGTTCAGTAGTTCACTCAGATTTTGACATTGAGGAGAAACCTCTGTTAACACAATTCAGGGATCCTTCCACCTTTGCCTACCAAATCCAAAAGACTATCAAAGAAAAGATGCATACCAAGGTAGTGACTGAATACCATCTCCCAACTATTCAGATGCCTGATATGCAACAACAACAACAACAACAACAAGAAGGAAGAGACTCCCACCTGAGGCTTACTGAAGTAGAAAGCATCCAACACTCAGGATCATCAACCCAAGGGACAAGTCTGGTTCCCTATACCTCTGACTTTGACAAGTCAAAGGTGCCTATCATCAGATGGTCACTTACTGCTAACAACTCAGTATTATTGACAAGAAGAGACCTTTCAAGCAGGGCTTACAAGAAGATCAGTGATCTAAAGAAACTGTCAACACAAGACCTGCTCACAATTCAACATCTGGAACCACAGAGAGGATCTCTATCTGATGGACAGTTAAACCAGCTCAAGAACACCATGTATAAAGAAATATGGAAGATTGTTCAAGACAGAAGAAGATCATAAGGAATTAGTAAGGTTTTGGGTTCATCAATCCAGGGGGAGATTGTTAGGACAAAGAGGATTGGTGAAACCACTTTTGGAAACCTTAGTCTAATTCACTTCTGTCATTTTGGCTAAGTATAGAAGTACTGAAGAGAAGACAAGAAACTGCTGAAGAGAAGATATGACAAGTGCTGAAGAAGAAACTTCATCAGAAGTTCTGAAGTCTAAACCAGACAAGTTCACTTCAGAAGTACTGAAGGCAAACTACTCATCAGTAGTTTGTCATTCATCAGCACTTAGCATCAGATATTTTCCACCGCCTTTTGTATCAGTAGTTTATTGTTTATTATTACTTTTAGCTGTAATTGTTTGTTTCAATGTTGCAACTTGTTCAACTTGTTTCTGATATTTGTATACTTGCTTTACCAGCAAGATACATGTATGTAAACGTCTATAAATAGGAGGCTTCAACCTTCTATTTTAGACATTGATTTTTAATAGAAAAATTCTTCAAACACTTTCACTGTTCTATTCCATTTCAGTATTTATTGTGAATCTGCCTAAGTATCTAATTCTCATTTACTGCTTAGATTCATAATAAATACTTGTCATTATTAGTTTCAATCATCAAGAGGGAGTAATAACTCCTCTTAAGTATAAAAAGTGTTGCTTTAACTTATACATTCCGTTGTGCTTACAATCTGATATACAAGAGATTGCTAAACACTTCAGTGTCAAAGATAGCAAGTTCTTACTTAAACAAAGAGCATACTGATCCAACAGTCTATAAAAATACCTAGGCACTCAATTGCTCAACGCGGTTAAAAGCACATAACATGTCATCTATAGGGGTTTTAGACACCTGTTTAAGGCGCACCACAAGACGTTTTGCTTGCGCATTGCCTCCCCTACACATGTTGGGCGCCTTTGACTATATATATAGATTTATTATACCCTTCTCTTAAATTAGGATGCGAGCCTTTAGAAAAAAAAAAAAAAAAAAAAAAAAAAAAAAAAAAAAAAAAACAATCTTTTGATAATATAGCAATTGTTCAATATCTGCATGATTCAGACAGACAGACAGACATTATATGTACATGTTGGTTCGATAACCAAGCAACAAAACACAAATCGATAACCCTGAAGATAGTATTTTAAACTGAAACTGGATACAACCAACCAACTTAATCGGCTGTCCAGCTCTGCTCGACAATTTCACGCACTTTTCTATTGTACTCGCGCTTATTCTCACTGAACATCCGTGCTGCTTCTGAATTTGCTGGTGAGCTTGGGTTTGGATCACAGAGCAACGACTACAATGCAAAAGACCAAGTTGATCAGAAAAAAAATCACGGTCACATCACCAGAAATAAACCAGATTTTGCAAATTAAAACGGTTCTTGGTTGCAAAACAAACAACACAAACCATAAACCCAAACCTAGATAAACATTAAGTTCTACAGGAGGACACTGCACCTGAATTGACGTAAGAATAGCAGCAACATCATAAATCGGACTCCACTGGTTTTGAAGAATGTCCAAACATATGCTTCCATCTGCATAAACTGTTTAATGGGAAAAAAAAATGTCAATACGTATTCTATTTTAATGATAACGGATCAAAAGGGTAGAATATGAAGAAGAAAAAAAAAAGTCGGTTGAACAGGATAAAAGTCGCTCAAATTTTACACGTGTTTGCACCCGCTAAAATCAATTTATAAATTATAATAAACACAACAGTGATCACTCTTTTACAATAGTTTGTATAATCGTTTTAACTATCACAATCCGAAGTGCTGGTGTTGGGTGGTCACGGGTCAACCGAAGAACCAGCCCATTTTGACTCAACAGATATGCCACTCACTCACGTATAATAAGCCATCTATGACGACTGTCTTGCAAGATCCTCAACACAAACAGCACTATACGTCTATACAAGTCTCATAAATAATTCTACGCGTTTTTATCCAAACCATAGTTGTCAAAGGTAGTTGCCCAGGCGCAGATACCGCCTTGCGTCCATCAAGGCCAAATTACGGCCAGATTCTAAAACATTTAAAAATGGCCGAGAGACGGCCTAAACTTAATAAAAGCAATATAGTCTCTTTGATAATGGAAGGAAGCTTACTATTGGGATGAAACATTCGAGAAATGAATCGCACAGTCGGAGGCTTATTAGGATAATCTTCCAAAAACTGAAGTGTCAGCTTGAACGTACCTAATATCAACCATTATTAATATTTATTAATAATAATCATTAGCTAGCTTACATACACAATCTTGTAACACATAAACAGACGTGTTTTAGTAACAAAAAGATAAAACCGATACTCACCTCCATCCCAAGGAGTGTCGTCCGGACTGCAACACAAACAAAACTAATCAATCAACCCTTTCCAATCAAATGAAATCAGCATCCTACATAACGTTTAAAATAAAAACGCACCCGAATATAACTGCATTCCAGACCATTATATTGTTATCCGCAGGAGCGCCGCTGATACCAGCAGGAGGATCTTGCTGCAACCTTTTGAAATCCCTCATTAACCTCTTCCTTGCAGTTGTTGACATCCTCCTCCCCTCTTCTCTTCTCTTCTGTTACACCCAATTCAATAAACATAAAAAAATTAATTTAATGTCCAACAATGCAGCCTGGCCACCCATAGGTTCGGGGGGAATGAACCGAGCCTTATCGAGCTCGAGCCTCTTGTATGGTTATCGCTCGACCTTTACATACATACATACATACGATATTTGTGAGCCTCCAACAAAAAATTTATATTATTTGTTATATACATACGACTCGCCAATCTCTAGCTGAGCTTTGGCTCGCGCTAAAGCATGACCATAGGTAAAAGGACACTCGCAAATTACTCACGGCCCGAAGACCATACTAAGGAGCGTTTGGGCGTTTGTTTCTAAAATTATTATTATTATTATTGATGTGACTCGATGATAATGATAACAATAACGATAATAAGGTTATTAGGAAGCTGCTTTATGGTGAACAATCAATCGGTGTTAGAAAAATAATAATAATTTAGATCGGAGTGAGATAAATGTGAGCCGTAGATCTATAAAATGAAACCGTAGAAAATGATTTTAATTTAATCTAAGTTTTACCTGAGCAAATGTGTAGAAGAAATCAAAGTGTGAGGAGGAGGTTTGTTTTAGAACAAGTGAGGGTCTGTCTGTCTGTCTGAGAAATGAAGGTGAATGAATGAATGAAGTTGGCGTAAGATGTAAGTTACTAATCTTTGTTTTGTTTCTATGTATGTTGGAGGACTAGGGTGGTGTTTGTTTTTCTCCTAAAAGCACTTCTAACCTCTTTTGTCTGCGTCGTGCAGACGCGGGCAGACGTTTGGGGCGGGCAGACTGTTTGTTTTCGGAAGATATTTCACTCCAAAAGCTCTTCCTGACCTCTTCTTGGTGCAGACTTGGACCAAAGTCTTCTAAGGTCTTCAAAGGTCTTCTCCCTTCTCTTCTCCTCACCCACCACCACCACCCACTACCACCACCACCATCGTCACCCACCCACCACCACCACCTAGCATCGTCCACCACCACCATTCACCACCACCACCGTCCATCACCACCACGGTCCACCACCACCCACTACCACCACCACCACCCACCACCACTGTCCAACACCAACACCAACACCACCACCACCACCACCTACCACCGTCCACCCACCACCACTACCGCCGTCCACCACCACTACCACCACCCACCACCACCACCCACCACGGTCCACCACCACCACCCACCACGGTCCATCACCACCACCACCACCCACCACCGTCCACCCACCACCACCATCCACCACCACCACCCACCACCGTCCACCACCACCCACCACCGTCCACCGTCCACCACCCACCACCACCACGGTCCACCACCACCACCTACCACCGTCCACCCACCACCACCACTACCACCACCCACCACCGTCCACCACCACCCACCACCATGGTCCACACCACCACGATCCACCCACCACCACCACCATCTACCACCAGACTGCTGTAAAAACTCAGTTTGTTTAAATTTAAGTTTATTTCAGCAGCCTGCAGACGTTAACAAACAAACAGTCTTCTTCTTGCAGACTGAAGACCTTTGGTCCACCTCTTCTCCTGCAGATGTGGTCCGCAGACTGCAGACCTTTTCCTGCAGAAAAAACAAACAGCACCTAGATCTCTTTATGATGATGTCATTGTCACGAGTTGAGATGAACTGAGCGGACCTTTGCTCGTTTAAAATCCAAACCAAGCCTGGTCGGCTCATCTACAAACGAGCCAAAAACTAAGTGAGCATGTTTCGAGCGTTAATTTTTATGAGTGAGGGTCGAGCGGAGAGTGATTTGGAAAACTATAAAGTTGGGATGTTTCCGTTTTCGAGTGACGACTGGGGTTCGGTTGTCTGATGATGACAGGAAGCCTAATGTCCGACTGTTCAAGAATGAGGCTCTGATTGAGGCGATGAATGTACTACAGAGAACAATAGTCACATTTTAGCATAGGGTTATAGTAGTAGACAATTTACGTCGGACGACTAATAACAGAAATAAGTCAAGACTGTCTCTTTATGACTTAGTGTTTTACTATTAAACTTAGTGTTCAATTTTATATTGGGTTGATTGGGCTACTTAGTATAAATATAATTGCATATTTTCCTAGTTGTGCTAAATCCAATAAAGTGGCATGCTTACTATAGTATGATTGGTAAGGAGCTTTTAAAAGTTTCAAGCTTTTAATAAAAAAACTCATACTCAATACAAAGCCTTCTTTGGTTGAAAGAGCTTCAAACTTTTAGGTTAAGAGAAAAAACTATATATTGAAAAGCTACTAGTACTAGCGTTTAAGAAAAAAAAACTCTTACTAGCTACAAGTTTTTAATGAGTAAATGACACAAATACCCATTCTATCATAAAAAAAACAAAAAAAAACATGCATACAAGCTTTTATGGTCATTTTATACATTTTATTAAAAGGTCCAGCCGGTGATGAAGCTTCTTTAGGGCCTAAGGGGGCCTCGGCCCCACCGATTTTTGGCGCAGTGGTGAAATTTTGTGATTTTCGTAGGTAAATTGAGTATGGGTTGAGTCCGGCCCCACCGAATCGAGAACTAAGTTTCGCCACTGGGTCCAACTACTCTGCCAAATACCAAAATATATTTAAAAAGCTACAGCTACCAGCCTCCAGCTTCTTGCTACCAGCCTCCAGCTTCTTGCTACCAGCCATCAGCCATCAGCTAGTTTTGCCAAACACAACCTGTATCTTATACATATTCAATTGTATCATTGCGTTTTATAAATGGAAACATATTGATAGGTGTATTATTCCATCAATCAATTCGCCTATTTTTGAACGGCCAACTAAACAACACCAGGTACTTCGTACGCGGCCCCCCAGTGGCAAAGACAGGGGCACGGCCCGGCCCACCGCAGACGCACGAAGCCCCTAGCCCGCCTGACAGCCCGCTTCCAGTGAAAACCCGAACCGCATACCCGCCCTAAGGCACGACAGTAGTGAACCGGTAAAACCTGGCGAGATCAGGACTCGAACTCATGACCATAGGCCATGAGTCATCCATCATTTCTCATTATATCCTTCGTGGGAATTGAACCTGAGACCTCCAAGAGAAATCTCTGATCCATTCACCAACTGAGCTACCCGTGAAAAACAATTAATTCGCCTACTAGATGGAATAAATGCGTTCCGAGAGAAGTCAATATATTTGTGTGGAGATTGCTATTAAACCGGCTGCCTACCAGACAGAAATTGTGTAACAAAGGTATTGACACTCGTAGCATTTTGTGTGTGTGTTATATTCCACTGAGGTGGAATCGATAGACAATCTTTTTGGGGCCTGTAGAATTGCTTTCTCGAGACATGGCTTTGTGTTGCTAGAACATGGTTCGCTAATGTCGAATAGCATGTTGGTGTGGTTGGATGAGTTGGCTTGATCAAGAAAAAAAAGGATTTTATGGAGGCCATTATTTGGATGACTTGGTGGGTTATTTGGAAGACTATGAACAAAACTATTTTTCACGCCGATGATCTAAAGAAGGA